>OW240924.1:69757491-70401292 GCA_933207985.1 Pelobates cultripes
CCCATCCTTCCCAGTAGCACTCCTCTCTCCCAATATACCCCCTCCCTCCCAGCATCCCCCCTCACTACACCCCGCTCCCTCCCAGTAACCCCCTTCCTTATCACCCCCTCCTAGTAAACCCCCTCCTTTACACTACCGCCCCCTCTCTCCCAGTATCCCCCCTCCCTTACACCATGACCGCCTCCCTCCCAATATCTCCCTTCACTACCCCCCTCCCAGTATACACCCTCACTCACACTATCACCCACCTCTCTCCCAGTATCCCCCCTCCCTCCCAATATTCCCCAGTATTTCCAAGTCCATACCAGTATTCCCCACTCACACTATCAACCCCCTCCCCCCAGTATTCCCCATCACAGTATTACCTTATCCCTTTCAGTACTACCCTCTCCCTTACACTATCACCACCCTACCTCACACTATCACCCCACCCCCTCCCAGCATTCCCCCCTCACACTATCACCCCTCC
Organism: Pelobates cultripes; assembly: GCA_933207985.1. Classification (NCBI taxonomy): domain Eukaryota; kingdom Metazoa; phylum Chordata; class Amphibia; order Anura; family Pelobatidae; genus Pelobates; species Pelobates cultripes. The sequence continues at coordinate 69,757,961 of OW240924.1, forward strand.
CTCCCAGTATTTCCCCACTTACAGTATTAACCCCTCCCTCATAGTATCCTTCCTCCCACACAGTATTACCCCCTCGGCTACCCCCTTCCCTCACACTATCACCCTCACAGTATCAGTGGCGGATCCAGAGGGGGGACAATGGGGCAATTGCCCCCCCCGAGTTTCCACCCTGCCGGCTAATGTAGGGCTGGCATTGTCCAAGTGCCAGCCCTGCAATGTGCCTACGGACCGGGAAGAGATATCCCTCCCCGGTCCGCAGGCACTGTGCTGGCAGCCGGCAGGGTTGAGAGGGAGAGAGGACCAGGGAGCTCAGCCTCTCTACCACGGCAACGCTCCAAATCATACACACACTACACACACTGCCCCACAAACACTGCCCCATACACACACTACACACACTGCCCAACAAACACTGCCCCCATACACACACTACACACACTGCCCCACAAACACTGCCCCCATACACACACTAAACACACTGCCCTGCATCCCATATACACACTGCCCCCATACACACACTGCCCAACAAACACTGCCCCCCATACACACATTGCCACACATACACACATTGCCCACACACACATACAGTGCCCCCCATACACACTCCTCCAAACACACATACAGTTCCCCCCATACACACTCTGCAACTCTCACACACACACTGCACCGCTCACACACTGCCCCACACATACACTGCCCCTTAACACACACACTGGAACCCTGACATAAACTGCCGCCTAACGCACTCGCACACACATTTCACCGCTCACACACACACACACTGCACCTTTCACACACACTTCACCCCTAACACATACCACTGCTCCTATACCCTATATCCCAGCAGACCCCAGGCAAGTTGTCAAACTGTTCTTAAACGGTTTGACTACTTACTCTGAGATGGGATCCTGGCACTACTAGCACCATAACTACTACACTGAGCTGTAGTGGTTATTGTGCCTGGATTATTTCTTTAAATAATCTACAAGTGCCCCTCCTGAGATCAGGCTCTGGATCTGCCCCTGCACAGTATTCCCCCCCTCCTACACACCATGACCCCGCTCCCTCACAGTATCACCCACCTCCCTCACAGTATGTCACCTCCCTCTCAGTATTACCCCCTCCCACACACTATCGCCCCTATATCCCACACACTATCACCCCCTCCCTCACCAGATCACCCCTTCCACACACACACAAACTGTCACCACCTCACACACACAGTATCATCCCCTTCACACACAGTCACTCTCCCTTATACACACTGTCACCCCTACAATGTGGTGTCACCATACTCATACACTGTCACATTCCCACACATTGTCACCCGACACCACACTGTCACCCCCTCCACACTTTCCGCCCTTTCATGCATCCACACTCTCACTAACCACTCCTAGTCCTGTTAATCTCACCCCCTCCAAACTCACCTGCCCTCTCTTTGCCACACTCATTAACCCCCTTAATCCTGGCACACTCCTTCCTCAAACCATGCCACATTCACCCTTCACTCCAAAACTGTAATACCCACCCCACCCCAACTATGCCACACTTACCGTCAATTAAATCTTAAATTTTCATTTTTGTTTTCGAGAACCCCTTCACACCAGTACTTATTTATACACGACTGCCGGGCTATGTGACCATACCCCACAATTGTGTATAAACGATTGGCATAATTGCAAATTAAATTTATTTATTGCAAATTAATTTTGTTTGCAAAATGTGCTACAACTATAGCCAGAGAGCTCACAATGCATGGGCACAGGAAGCTCTGACATTGCAAGCTTCTGAACAATGAATGCAGAGACTGACTCTCTGTATCCAGTGCTGCAAGCACGCCTCTCGATATAGCAAATGCTCCTTACACTTATACAAAATACAACCCTATTATTTTATACTTTTGGGTGTAAGTGGGGCCTCATGCTTGAAGTTCGCCTAAGGCCTCATAAAGTCTAGAGCCGCCTCTGCTATGCATCTCCATGGGGAGCATATAGCGTCTCCATGCAGAACTCAGTGTTGGACTAGAAAGCACCTCTGGTGACTGTCTGAGTGACTAGGCAGTAGTGTATCTCTAAAAAGGCAGAGTTTACAGTGCTAACACTGCAGGGAAAGACTATAGACGCCAGAACCACTACATTAAGCTGTAGTGGTTTTTATGACTATAGTGTCCATTTAACTGTGAATATTTGACAAATAATGTGTTGGTAAATGTATCAAAATTATACATGTCAAGGAAAACATGGTGTTTTGTTAAATTCTAGTTGACTTTGGCAAGATTGAATGAATGATGATAACATAGACTTTACGGTGGGGCAGATAATATTTCTTTAATGTTGTTGTAATGCTGTGCTAGTGATAGAAAATGTATTACTCTGGGCGGTTTATGGGATAAGACCAAACCCCAAAAAACCCTAATTTGAGTGTTTAAACTTGGTGCGAGAAGGGTTCTGCATGCAACCGTAGGTAGACCTACGAAGCAGTGCCTTTAAGGATTTTGTTTAACTTTGTCTTTTAGGCTTTTTAATGCAGTATCTTTATAATACATTAAAAAAATGCAGTCCAGTTATATCTTAACTACTTAGGTTGTTTAATATATAAATGTTTGATGAAGCCTTTTGTAAATGATCCTTAATAATTATAGTGCTACAGTTAACCCTTCTGTTCTTCCTCCACATCACAGACTGGCTCACTGATTAACACTGCTTGTTGGATGTCTAGAGAAGCTATTGAAAACAACTTGGTATGTCAAGATCTTGACTCTCTGGAAAAGGCCCCTAGTCCCCTAACATGCTCCGTTTGTTCCTTGAACTGATTTTTTTAGTTTTAGCCTTTTAGTTTGCATTGGGACGTCTCATCCCCTGTCCTCTTTGGTTTATTCAGCATCGATTGGTGGAGTTAATGGAGTCCTATAAAGATTATGAAACATTTGACAGATCTTGATTGAATGGAATGTAAAACAGAGATTGGGATGCATTATACCAAAACTACTGTATAGGTACAAAGGCCTGCCATTAGCAGTTCATATATGAATGGACAGCAGGATGCCATGCTAACTTTTTTCATTCTGGGAGAGTTATTTTATTATTCCCCATTTTGTGACTTTTGTTCTACGTGGCAAGCAAGCAATGGTGTGTGGCCCTTTGTCCAATATGAAAGGGAATTTTTACAGTGCAGATTAGAAGAGATGGGTGCCTATATATCTACATAGTACAGACTGGGGAGCTTTTCTCTACTTGAGGAAATACATCCTTAGTTTTGCACAATTGACCTCTTTTATTCACTACATAAAGCTGTAGAAAGTAAAATGTGTATTAAGTGTTAAATGTATAACGTCTAAAGTACCCAGGCCACTAGACCCAGGGGGACCTAGGGGACATTTCATTTGTAAGATGATCCTTTTTCTGTTGCTTTTCTTTTTTCTTTTCTATCACTCTCCTTCCAGTCTGCTACTTCCCTGATGTCCGGCGGTACGAGGGAGTCCTGAGGAACTCTACTTGGGCAATCTTTAAACAATATGGTGTGGACTGCATTTTCCATACTGCAAAGCATCAGGGGACATGTAGTTCACAACACCTGGAGTGCCAAAAGATGACTACACCTGGTGTAGATTTATTTATTTCATTTATTTCTTTCTAAAATATTTTACCAGGATGGATACATTGAGGTTTCTCTCATTTTCAAGTATGTCTTGGGTCCACAAAACATTGCATTGATACAATAGGGTACAATAAAATACGAAAACAATATTAATACACAATATATACAAAATTTAACATAGAACAGGTAAGAAATATAAATTCAACCATGACAGATGCATTCTGTTTTGAGGTATGTAGAGAGGGATCTCTTAAAGGGTTTTAGACTTGGGGAAGATTTGAAAGTGTGCGGGAGGCTGTTCCATAATTGAGGCTCTCTGTAGGAAAAGGAGGGTCGAGCCGCTCTCTTAACGTATGAACGTATGATTGTTTGCAATGCATACTGTTAACTTTTATTTAATTTTAGTTTATATCATTGTAATACTTTTTTGGAACAACTAGAATATGCGTTCCCCCCTCCCCCCCCATTTGATTCCTGAATTATATTCTCTTGGTGTCGTGGATATCATATTGCTTTTTATCACTTGAACAGTAGTGTGCATTTACTTCAAAGTTCTGCCTGTTGTCTCCTCTCTGTGATTCTTAGTACAACAATGAGCCAAGCAGAATGTCTACTGATAAGTTAGTGTGTCTCTTGGTGTCCCTTTCTCACTGACCCTTCATACTCCTTTGTCCCCTCACCCCCCCATTTCTGTGCTCTGCTGAGCCTTTTGATGCATGCCCCACACCAAGCTGACAGAACACTCATGCCCCAAGAAGACAGTTCTGTACTCCTACGCTCATTTGACACATGGTTATGCTAAATAGTCAAACAGCATGAGGCACACGTCATTAACAGTAATTAACTTAATGAAAGCCACCTGGCTTTTTTTTTCTTGAAGATATAATTAATTGCTTGTAAATAATAAACTTGGATATAATTTATAGTCTTCCCAATTTTATTTAGCGTATAGTCACAGCAGGAATCATTTTAAACATTCTGGAATTTGGTGACTGGACGGAGTTTTCATTCACCCCAAATCACTAGTTACTCAATGTTTTTCTCAATTCTGCCTGAAGAACTCTACAAAGTCATTCATAAAAACAGATCGTCAGGCCTTTACCTGGCCCCTGATAACTGTATTTATTTTCTCTTTTACACATAGTTTAGGCACGCCACCTCCTTTTCATTTCTGATTTGCCATCTGTATTTCAGTGTTTAGGAAATGAATAAATCTATATACATCTGTATGCACATAATAATAACCGTTTTAATGGGTTTTTGCATATCAGAAAAGGCAAACGATAAGATACAATGCCTTGAAAGAAGTGGTTTCCATTTGATTTATTTTTATTATTCGTACTGTACATATTGATTCCGTATTGTTTAATCTTGTGTGGTAAAGTGTAAACATGCAAACTACACCATGCCTCTCGACATTGTTAGTGAAAGGAACTCTGGACAAGGTGGTTGGCATGTGTCTGTAAACATGGCATGTTCTCCTAGCTTGCATGCATGCCAGCTTCACAAACATAGCTGGAAAGCATCCAGCCAGGACGGCCCGTGTGCAGAGCACTGATGAAGTGCTGTGGTATAGGTTTAGATTCCCTGGGTTCCTTGCGCAGTTGCGAGCATTTTAATGACAGATGTGCTTTATGAGGACTTTTCTATGCTGTCAACAGAAGTGGTACATCAAAATAAAATACAGGATGGTGGCACAGTGGGTTCCAAATTGGAATTCTTCTGCCGGCTCCCCGAGTGTGTATGGGGTCTTCGCCATATTGGGAAGGCAGTACATACATGATAAACAATTTATTGGGACTTAGGTCCTACCTCAAGTGGTTAATAACAACTGGTTTAGAGGAACTCTGTAATCTAAAAACGTGGGAATGATAAATATTAGATTAGGAGGGCTTAAAATGTCAGTTCCTAAGATACTAGGTGGGTCTAGCCACCATACTCCCAACCCCCAGTAATATTCTTCACATTTTCAAGTGAACATTCAACAAATACCTAACAAGCCAAAGACGAGTGACTCTCTGTCATAGCTGTGTACCAGCAGTATTAATAATACAGAGTATTTGGGAACTTTTAGAACTGTTAGCAGTTTGCTAGAGATTAAGAGCTCTGAGGTAGGTATTAAATTTAATACACTAATTCTCCAGGGAACCCTACAAGTAAAGATTAAAAAAATAATAATACAACTATCGACTCCATTGGATGCATGTGACGCATATAGTTACATTTTGTGCTAGCACAAGTAAGTGGATGGGATTTCTGGTCACCATAGCTTTTCCTGTAAACCACTCCTCAACGCAGGTTTTTGGGATATATTGTTTAACATTCACTATTTTAAGAATTCAGTTTAAAGGATTCAGGGATTTAAGAGTTGGAGATGCATATATAAAACCGTTATAATGAACAGACTGAAGATAAAGAAGTTAATTTCACCATGACCTGTGGTTTCAGAGTCAAGCTTAGATAAAAACATAAAACATTGACACAGGTTGGACTGTGTTTTCATTTGGCAAAAAAACAAACAAACAAAAAACTTTCACCTTAATGTGGTCCACAAGATTCCATTACTCATGGAATATTCCTTCTACCAACTGAAGAGGTAGAACCAATCCTAGAATGCTCTATGGTTCCTTTTCACTTCTGCTCCACCCAAATAAATTTTCCCAGTTTAATTTCTGCCTCCTGCTGAGATGATTGGACTTGATTGAGCTATGAAAGTTTTATTATTTTCTATTCCAACAAGGGTGCCCCACCAAAGGGTCTTCTGCCCAGCAAGTAACATGTCAATGTCATGACAGGAAAGTTAGAAACCTGGACCATTGACAGAGAATATCCAGAGATTTCTAGCTATGGCGTACCAGGCTTCGTGCCTGTTTATGGACCCGCTGTCCTGGAATCCCTGTCTCTATCACTTTACAGACTCTCTGTGGATTAAGAGAACCATTCTCAGAGTTTATTCTGCAGTGTGCTCCATATTTTCTAGCTGTTTTCATAAGCATTCACCGCCTGTGGACTGTTACTGCAAGAGACAGTCCTCCTCTTCTTCTGTGTCCACCCTGTATGTCTCACAGGAGCCCTGGAGTAGTGTGCTACCCACTAAATGTTTGTGCATGTCACACTGGTATCCAGACTCGCCAATTGTGGTAGTTATAATTTTGCACAGGGCACTTTATGTGGAATGCACAATTTAGTAACAGACTCATATTTTGACCATTAGCTGCCTGATAATTAACTCTGTTGTATGCACATTGCTTCTTGGGACTTTTGTATCAGAGTTATTTACTAAAGTGAGAATTCAAAGTGACCTTGACCTTTCAAATTTAGGGTCAAAATGGCCAAACTAGAAAAATTCTCTTACTCGGCTATACTTCCAGTTCGGCTACTTGGATTTTAAATTTGAAATTTAAAGGGATTCTCCAGTGCCAGGAAAACAAAAATGTTTTCCTGGCACTAGAGGATCCTGGAGTGCCCCCCTCCTTCCCGCTCACCATCCCATGTCGCTGAAGGGGTTAAAACCCCTTCGAACACTTACCTGAATCCAGCGCCGATGTCCCTTGGTGCTGGGTCAGGCTCCGCCCACACCCCTCCCCCTACTGCTGACAACTGCTGTCGGGGGAAACCTAATGCGCATGCGCGGCAATGGCCTTTAATGTCTTTTCTTTCTTTCCTTTTTTTTTCTTTCTTTCTTTTTTTTTGTACAGTAGAAGTTGGTTTTATTTTTTTTTTATTTAACTTATTTTTTTTATTGGTTTTACAATACAAGGACATAGACATATATAAATATCAATGGGAAAGCAGGACTGCAAAATACACATTCCAGTCCAGGACTCAAGATCCGTATAAAGATAAGCAAGTCCGTAATGAAGCATGAGTAAACACCATAACTATGTATCACAATTGCCACAATGTCATAGCAAAGACAGTGACGGTCAGGGGGCAATGTCGTTTATGAAGAGGCGGCACCATTACCCTCAAGTGAATGGCACCCTAACTCATTGCAGTCCGTAGTGCCGAAAAAATATGGGTAAAGACCTAAAACTCATAAACCTTCATAATAAACATGAGCAACATAAAACTAACTGTAACAGCGGGTAGGCATGACACTACATCGAACATCATACAAACAAGTGTGCCCTCAGCGCTCTCTGGTGTGTCAACAGGTCAGGAAAAGCATCAAATGCATCCAGGTGAGGTTGTAAAGAGGGGGCCTATTGTCTACCCCCCACCAATGAGTGGTGGGTGAGTGCCCTTTGTGACAAAAGAGGTCTTTACAATTTAATGATAATAAAGTTAGTACCATGGTGTTTGCAAGGTAGCAAGCTATTGTGATTGGTTATGTTTACCATTGTATCTATTGCTTGTGACACTTCCCTTCCCTCACTGCCAAGTGAATTACCATCCCAGCATCATACTTGCACAATAGAAGTGTGCCATGCCTGCCCTTACACGAAGTAAAAGATAACAACAAGATTAATAACAAAAACAGAAGTAAACATTTAGTGTTGCCTTGAGTAGTGAATACTAGGTATCACTATATCTTATGAGAGATGATAAATTGTCAGCGGCCGCCACTGAGGAGCCTCCAACAAATCGAGAGGCTCCTCTGCAGAGATTACCCCTCGAAATGGAGAAAATAGTTGGGGAAGTGTCAACCACTCTAATTGCATTGGGCAACTGAGAAACTTCAGGTGCCCCCCCATAAGTGCTCACATGAGACAAAACTTTGAGTCTAATTAAGATACTTGGATTCGCTGCAGGCTGGGTAATCAGCGTTATTAGTTTACTGTAAGTCAGATGGAGGCAGTTAGACTGCACTACCCCCTTATTAACCAAGGTAGGCCTCTTTATTGCCTAGTCACAGGATAAAGGTTAATGTATAGGACATGAACTGAAAAGAAAATTCATAAGGTAACTATATACACCATACAACATAAGTAAAAATGTCTACATCCTTCACCATCTCCTCCCCAAAGTGGCGTCCTTCTGAAGAACTTATAATATACTTGTGACTTGAAGCCATCATAGACCCACATAAATTTGGACTAATTATCAGGAATGGCATATTTAGTATGAGATATACAAATGGCCACCCGGCCAACAGAGAGGAAAGCGGCTCAACATATTCTGAGGGGTTCACACAAAAAAATAGAACAAAAAAGCGCAATATAAAATTAAATAGTCTGAATGACACCAAATATTACAGGTCCAAAGATACAAATTCTTAGTTGCCAGACATAAAAGGTTATTCTGCAAACCTATGTGATAGCTAAATATAAATCCATTTAAATAACATTCTAGCAAATAAATTATAATAAGGTAACTATGCACAGTCCTGAACCTAAATAAAGGAAATCATCAATAGTAATGTCCCCTCTGAAGGAGAGTACATGGCCAACCTACAGTCTATGCATCCTGTTCAGCAATACGTCCCTCTTTTCCATAGCGGGCAGAAGCTTGATGAAAAATTATGTTACAAAATCATATAGGTGGCATTATCTACCATTTTGACGATCCCATATAACCTTATATTATTTCTCCTGCAGCGAATCTTCAGGTCTCCTAGTTTGCGCTCCGAGTTCACCACTCTCTCTTCTAGGGCTTCATGTGCTACTGCCGTGTTGTAGGGCGCCAACGCCAGCTCCTTCTTCTTGCCATCTAAGTGTGTGGTTCTGTCTCTTAGGCCCTTAATCTCCTCTCTTATGCCTCGTTTCCACTGAGCGGATTGGTTCGGGTCGGTTCGGTACGGTACGCTATTTTGAGTGTTTCTAATATGAAAGTGGCCCATACAACTAAACTGTACCGCAACATTCATGGTCCTCCTTCAGATGTAGGGCCATAGGAAATGGTACGGTACGATAAGGGCGGAGCTACTAGCATCACACTATACAATCCATTGATTGGCAGACAGCAAAATATCAATGCTCACGACAAATGACACGCTAGCCATTTTTTCTAAACCCCACATGGCCCCTGAAAATCTGACTTGCAGTGGAAACGCTCACCTGAATAGGCTGGACCATTCTAACTCTTCCAAACTGTACCGAACCGATTCGCTGAGTGGAAACAAGGCATTAGATAGTCTGTCAATTTGTGTTTGCTTGTTGCAAGGAGCTTTGCAGCTTATCCCACAATTATTTGTACAGAAGCTACTGTAAGAACTGTTGGCCTGTGGCCAAACTGGTAGTTACGCCATTCCCTGCTGAGCTTGATGTTGGCGATGCAGGCCTTCAGTGGCCATTTTGTTCCAGATGCTCCTGTATAGGAGCGGAGACGTGGAGTCCTCCACTGCTACCGTTTTACGTTTTTTAGAATCCCAGGTTTTGAACTAGATGCTTGCTGTGTATAGTCACTGAGCACTCACTCAGGAGCACAACACCAACACGTCTGACCACATTGACTTCTGTAAACTCACCGCTTCTGAAGCATTTTTTTAATTAAATTGCCCACGATGACTATGCGTCTATAATGGATACTGTTGTAGTTGCCTATTTTTACCACCTTCGTCACCCTGTACGTATTTCCTCTTTGGGGTTCCTGTGTGTGAGGTGTGTGCCTTAAATGTCTGCTATGCCTCAATCTGCTGCCGGTAGATGGGCTTTAAGAGTAAAATCTATATTTATACTTGCATATAAATACATTTTTATCCATTTAGTCAACGTCCACAAAAGGCACCTCCCAGTTTCTTTATCTTCGTAAGGTTCTTGTACTTACTGCTTTTGCTTCTTTTCTTCTCTGCTTTTTTTCTCCTCTGCTTGACTCAACAGCTGACGGTGGAGTTTCTGGTAAGGGGAATGAGGAAGTGTTTGCAAGGCTTCCAAATGTTGGTTCTATCTCTCCAGGTGCGGGATGCAATTTCATATTAAAAAAACAACTTATAATTTTATTTATTTTTAATATATATATTTTGGAAAAACACCTGTGAAAATTATTTCAAGGTTTATCTCAAGAATGTAGGATCCTTACATCACGTGCTACGTGATACCCATGCAGCATTACCAGCTACACCAAAATAATATATTTGGAGCAAGGCACAAATCATACCAAATTTTCACACACACAATCTGTGCCTATCTGTTACCCCATTAACACTAACATTGCACACCCGTCATCTCATATCACCCTTGTGACACCGTAATCACAATCATCAGACGCGTATACTCCCACATGGCACTTGGCGGCCAGCTACCAGCAATCACACAGTATACATACTCGATCTTGCCATTAGCCATTGTATGCATGTTGGCACACACTAGAGCTTCAAGCCAGCTGTTGCTGCATGTGAGAAAGAATTGGTATTGCTTGAGTGACGGCAACATTGGACATGCACAAATTCTGTTCCACATTGTTGCCTGCAATCTGCACGCTCTATGAATTATAAGTTCACCAATAAATGGGGCAATGCACTCATTTTGACCCGACTATCGATATATAGGTCTTATCATATACAAGTTCAAAAAAATTACCCACTTGATAGCTTTCTCTTTTGATTTTATTTTTTTTATACATACTTGATTAAGACATCACAAAGTATCACACCTAATTTTATTACGTTCATTGTGCTTTGTAATGTACGCAGTGCTTGTTTGTCAGAATTGTAAATTACTATAATATTGTCCCATAACGTAATATTAGTTTAATTTTGTTTATGTATTTATTGTGCTTGGTAAGGAAGAGGTATTCAGAGGGCAGTAGAAACATTGAGTCGTTTTGCTCGATCAGGAGAAGTTGGAGGCTAAACGGATTGTCTTGCATCTCAGCTGTAACCCGTTATCTGCCGTCAGGTAGCACAGTATTGATGAGCAGTACGAGAGCAGCGTGTCGCTCTATCTGAAGAGTTAACAGTGCATTCAGCTGAGAAACATGTTGCAGACTGAAAGGAAATCCCTGTTGGAAGAACTGCTTTTCTTGTTTCTCCTTTGCCAGGTGCTTTGACATAGAGTTGAGTAGTGGATGGATGAGGCTTTGGAAATGACCAACTCCAAGGGAAAGTGGTCCTCCTGCTGAGAATGTTTCTATATTCAAAGCCCCATGGTTTTCATTGGGAATGTTAGAGTCCCATATACTGCTACTGATATTGAGTTAAGTCCCCCTTCCCACCCCTCCTTGTTTTTCTTCATGGAACCCCTTTAATAAAATACAGCTACCAGAGAGGGTTCCCTCACTGCTCAAAAAGCGAATTTCAATATGTTGCCAATGAGTTAAGCTGCATGTTCCAACTGCTTATGGAACTGGATTTCCATCCATTATTAATAGAACATATATTCTTTGCAGTCACTTCTGCTCCTTGTGTTTTGCCAGCAGAACATGCAGCTGATAGTTTGTGGGCCTGGAAAATGAAAACAGATCTTACCAACACATGAGGCTGCTGTTGATTCTTACCTTAGCATGTCTTCTCAGTCTTCGAACCTTTCTTTTTTTCCTTTCCTTCCTTTCTCTCTCCTATGTTTCTTGACCTACCCTTTGTCTGAGCTGTCCGTCTGAAACAACTTTTGCGTACTTGTTTCCATGTTCTCTTAGATTACAGGGCAGTGGGGCCTACCTTTGAAGCTGACTAGCCTTTTGTCTCCCCCCATGCACTCCAGTAATTAACTTTGTCCATCTTTTATTTTGTTCCAGTCAATCGCAGTCCACTCTGCTGAGCATCTTCTCCCAGGAGTACCAGGTTAGAAGTTTCCTTCTTTTGTGAAGCTTGACAGGTGCTTAATTGAATGATGAATGTCCCTTTATTTCTTTGTAATTGAACTGCCAGCCCAGTGATTGGTTTGGAAGATGTAAACCCCTTCCACCCTCCTTCCCCTTCGCTCTACCCCCCTCCCCTTATCAAGCGTTGCCTGATCCTGAGTGGATGCCTGCCAAGCTTTACCCATCCATCTGTCTAATAACATCTATCCTTTGCTTATTTGGTGGACCCGTAATAAATTATGCTAAACCATTATTATTCTGACAATAATAATTTCCCTGTGTTGCACGGTTCCGTGTGCTAAATGTTTGCTGACTTGCACTGTCAGGGCTACTTTCCCTCGCTGACAGAGATTATGATAAACGACCCTCTCTTGGAGTGGCAGAAGGCAAGAGAGGCAGAAAATGGAGTCATTTATCATCCAGTGACGGGTGTCACTCATATGGCAGCCCTCCAAGGAGCAGTCACTGTTTATATACTTTATTTTTTTTTTCCTCTGCCTTTTCATTCCTTTTTTTTTGTGTGTGTGTGTTTGAGTTTATCTGTGTATGTATGTATATATTTGTGGATATGTATATATGTATTAAAGAACTGAATAGAGTTAAAATTACTAGGTCTGTCTAGCTTAAAGGTCTCACTAACCTTAAAACGTGTTCCGTTTCTGTTAATGTATATTGTGGCTCTAAGTGCTTTGTTATTCCCTTCTATTCACAGCAATTGCATGAAATTAAATGCCTAGTTATACGAATGGGGAATGACTCCTAAAATAACAAGTGAGGTACTCTTCGTATATGTGGAGCCTCCCAAAATAAATTGAACTTGATTCGCTTTCTAATCTTGCTTTAAACATCTATTTCCTCCAATCCATAATTAAACTAGTTCAGGCATAGGCAACCTTCGGCACTCCGGATGTTTTGGACTACACCTCCCATGATGCTTTGCCAGCAATATGGGTGTAATAGTATTATGAGGGATGTAGACCACGACATCTGGAGTGCCGAAGGTTGCCTATCCCTGTACTAGTATATTCTTCTTCCCGCAGCATCTTGCATGCTCTGTGGTAGTCACTGCTCTTTGTAACCAGAATATACCACAAATAGAAAATAAAGAATGCTATGATCAATTTATATAGAGATCAAGACTTGCTTTTAATCTAGTTATAATTTCTGAGGCAGTTACAGCTATGCATTATGTAAGCAAGCTCTGTTGTTTTTTTTTCCTTTTCAGAAACTTATGAAGAGAACTCACAGCAAGCACCACACCCCTGAAGCTGTTGAACTGTATTATAAACGGTATGAATTTTGAACAAGTTGAAATAGTTTTTTCTTGTGCCAGAAACGTTATGGAATTTTCTCTAACATTAAAGGACCACTATAGTGTTAGGAATACAAAACTGTATTCCTAACACTATAGGAACCCTCTATCTCTAATGTCCCACAGCGCTGGGTTGGTCTCCTGAACTGACGTCAGCAGATGGGGGGAACCTATTGCGCATGTGCGGCAAGCGAATTAGGTCTTCTCGATAGGAATGCATTGACTCCATGCTTTTCTATGTGGCTTTTCAACAGACTGGACGTCCTCATGCAAAGCGGAGTCAAACTCTGTGAGACTGCTGAGAGCACCTCTAGTGGCTGTCTGGTAGGTAGCCACTAGAAGTAGTCTTAACACTGTGATGTAGACATTTCTGTAAAACTCCAATGTTTTACACGGCAGGGTTAAGGGAACAGGGACACTGCACCCAGACCACTTCAATAAGAAGTGGCCTGGGTGCCTATAGTGTCCCTTTAAACCGTAACTCTTTCTTCAGCACTATAGTTTACCTAAATTGTTTATCTTTTAAAGACTGCAATGTCCTGCAGTTATTTGGTTGACCTGAATGTTAATAGTGATAACAAGATGATTCCCTTCTTTGATCTTTTTGAAATCTTTTGTTGAAGTTGTCTAACTGAGAAATATGCTTATTGATTCATTGTTAAACCACAGTGATCATTAAATGGACACTAAAAGCATCATAGCAACCAATGTTTGAATCCTAGCTAATGGTGCATGGACCTTCCACACCTCTGGTTCTCTGTACTTGGCTGCAAGTCAACCACTACCTGGATTTGCAAAAGCTCACAATGCAAAGACCAAACTCTCCTGGCATTTTGAATTCATGTTTTTTTAAACTTGTCCATTGAGATATAAAAAAAAAAAATAGAAAGATCAATAATTACAGATCACACAGATTCAAGATTCTATTAATTTTTAAGAATAGCTGCTCACCTTCAGCAATATGGAAGATTTTAGTCTCTTGCACTTGGCGGTGTTTTTCATGGTTATATCACACAACCTCTTATTTTTCAGGTACTTGAAAGATGTGATGGAAAACCCTACAGCGCCTGTCCTGTTGGACTTGGCTAATGAGGTATGGGCCTTTTGCTGTTTTTCTAATCTAGATCTACTATAATTAGATGCAGAGGAGCGTGACCACAATAACCTTTTTTTCTACCTGAAAATTGTAAACATTGTTTTCATTTGCGTGCAGACTTTAGATTTAAGACTGGAATAAAAATAAGATTTTACTATATTTAGGGGGCAAGGGAGGACCAAGGGGAATTAATTGTGTTTTTAACACTATAGTGTCAGTAATACATATTTGTGTTCCTGACCCTATAGTATTCCTTTAAATAGACATCTGTTTGTGCAATGACATGACATCCCATAAAACTGATACAATGTAACAACATTACATAAATGTTGTATGTGTGTGAATTGATTATGACAATTCAAAAATGTATTCAGTGCTTTTTTGTGTAAAATGTGGCTATAACCAATATCTTGTACCAGGTAAGTTGTAAACCTGTTTGTATGATTGCTGCCCTCAAATTTACTTCCCAGAGAAATATTTGGCTTAAGGCTTTTCACCAACCTACCAGAATAAAGATACAAGCTGTGGAAGTTGAGTTTATTGAAGATATAAATATAAATAACATACTTGAGTTTTATTGAATAAAACCACATAAAAAATCTGTGTCTGTATTGTTGGTAGACGTACCTAATATGAAATTCTTCTGTTGAACTCTAAAATATTTATTTACATTAATAATGTGGATGCAATATTGGGTCCGACATCATATACTGCTTCGATGTCAATCCTCCAAGGAGCAGACTTTAGTGGCTCTTCGGAACTGCAAAACAAACACACGCTAACCTGTTCTGTACTTTCAAAAATTGCTATGCATTATATCCTTTTTACTCTTGCAAGATTTATAAATCTCCTTTTTAATTTTTTTATTGTAGTTTTACAAAAAATGTGAAATGGAACATGTTAGCTTGCCATACATCTAGGAATATATTTACAATCAGACCATTCCTTAAGACTTTTTTGACTGGTTGTCTTCAAGCTTGTCATTATACACATAGTGACGAATATTAAATGCACAAAATGTATAAAAGGAAAAAAAGTGTAGTATTTTTTCAATTGAGTAAGTTTGAATTCTAACATGTAAATCTATTTAAACTATCCATCTCTCTTACATCTGGTCATTTCACTTTGCCATATGTTGTTGTTTGTAAGCGCCAAATCATTTCTTTTTTACTTAAAGGGTTACTACAACCACCATCACCACGTCTGCGTTTAGAAGTCGTCATGGCGACAGGCATCTGTATGTACAGCGTTTCTGCTTGAAATGCTGCACGTCCAGATATATTTGCACTTTTGTGCCAGGGACTTGTCACACCACCAGCACATGTGATTTAGACACACTGAAACTCCTAATATCAATTTTGTACAAATATTATGTCTGTCGTCAGAGCGCACTGTGACGCTTCAGTGTTTACCCTTCTTGCACTGACCGCCTTTGCGGTTTGCTCTGTGCTGGATTCCAGGTATTTTTGTTCTTTGTTTACAGGTATACAAGAAGGGGGATCTAGTGAATAATGCCCAGTAGGGCATTGTAAACTAAATGTAAGCAAACTCTGTTGATGGCATTGTGGGATAAGCCAAAACAGACATTTCATCTGCTGGTTTCCATGCACCGAGCAAGGGTATACAGTGATGTGTGCCATTCACAGAGTTAGACATTTATTGCGTGAGATGAAGTATTGTGATTTACTGTAATTTTAGTAATAAAACATTCTTTTAAAATAGTTTTTGGGGATTTTTTTTTTTAAAATTTTTTTTTTTTTTTTTTTTCAAATTTAATATTGCATACATTTTTCTCTGGCTAGTATAACTTTATATTGCCAAATATCCCGAGCAAGAAGTACAGAGTAGCAGGTTCTCACTCTAGCAGACACGTTTGCTGGGAAAAATATTTTTAAAAAACGGTTCTAGTTTTTTTTTTATTTTTTATTTACTTTGCTAATTCTTTACTTACACAGTTTGTCTCTGAAGCACCCTGATTCTGCATCCCTCTTTCCATGCCCTGGGCCTTGTTTTGTTTCTCTGTGAGTGTTTCTTAATGCATTAGGGAAATGTTGCAATAACCAGTAGCACATTATTACCTCCAAACAATCAAGCTGCCATTTTTATATGATACTTAATATTTAAATGACATCTCGCTGCATCTGCTGACGATTGATGTAACGGCACTACTTTATGAGTCAATATATATTTAATCAGTGAAAACTGTAAAATCTGATGAGAGGTGTATAACATAGTGGCAGGATATAGTTGCAGAAGGCCACTTAAAGCTGCAGCTCTGTGCTGTGATGCTGTTTTGCATGCAGCTGAACACACACTCATATTTTTACCTGAACTCTCCTGCATATATTAATCTTATATCTTTATACACACATGGGGCATTCCTACAGCTGCCACATATTACTATTTCATTCTAACAAAGGCCGTGTCTAAGGTATAAGATTATTTTTTAGTTTATTACAGAATATGACAGGATGGAGATGCAAGAAAGTGGCCAGAATTGCTGCTTGTCCTTGTTTTGGGGGACACGTGTTCAAAAATGGAGCTTCTAATTTATTCAAATACATGTTACAATTTAGTAGTATAATGGTATCAGGACAGCCTAGCTCTCATAGACTAATGTTTGCCAGTAACTTTGGGCAGGCACAGTAATATTTTCCTCTGTATTATTCCCTGTACTGCACAGTTTAACTGGCACAGTGCAACTAGTGTGTTGTCTCTAATCTCAGATTAGTGGGAGTTTCACTCCTGAGTGGTAGCAGATGCATGCAGCAGCCCCCTTTAAATTTGGCACAATTCTGTCATCATTGCCAACTTATCACTATTGGGAGAGGGCTGAATCAATGGCAGCACTTGCAAATAGAATATTAAAGGGACACTCCAGGCACCCAGACCACTTCTGCCCATTGGAGTGGTCTGGGTGCCAAACTCCCACTACGCTTAACCCTGCAACTGTAATTATTGAAGTTTTTTTATAAACTGCAATGATTACATTGCAGGGTTAACTCCACCTCTAATGGCTGTCTACTAGACAGCCACTAGAGGGCACTTCCTGATTCATTGCAAAGATTTTCTTTGCTAGAGCGTCGCTGGACGTCCTCACGCTCTGTGAAGACCTCCAGCGTCGCTCAATTCCCCATAGGAAAGCATTGAAAATCTTTTTCAATGCTTTCCTATGGGGAGCTCTAAGGCGCATGCGCATTAGGTTTCCTCAGCCGGCGGGCGAGATCAGTCTCGCCCACCGGCTGACGTGATTACTGGGAGGAGCGACGCCGACCCGAAACCGCCGCCAAAGGAACATTGGCGGGGTCTCAGGGAAGTGACTGAAGGGGTTTTCACCCCTTCAGCTACCTGGGATGGGAGGTGGGAGGGAGAGGGTACCTGCAGTGCCAGGAAAACGGATTGTTTTCCTGGCACTGGAGTTTTCCTTTAATGCAACTCCCACTAATTTAAGCCGAACCTATCCTTAAAAAAAAAACCCATGCAATAATACTTCATCAGTATTGGGTCCTCATCCCTTGCTATACATTGCTCCATCAGTATCGGGTCCTCATCCCTTGCCATACATTGCTCCATCAGTAATGGGGCCTCATCCCTTGCTATACATTGCTCCATCAGTAATGGGGCCTCATCCCTTGCTATACATTGCTCCATCAGTAATGGGTCCTTATCCCTTGCTATACATTGCTCCATCAGTAATGGGGCCTCATCCCTTGCTATACATTGCTCCATCAGTATCGGGTCCTTATCCCTTGCTATACATTGCTCCATCAGTAATGGGGCCTCATCCCTTGCTATACATTGCTCCATCAGTAATGGGTCCTCATCCCTTGCTATACATTGCTCCATCAGTAATGGGTCCTCATCCCTTGCTATACATTGCTCCATCAGTAATGGGTCCTCATCCCTTGCTATACATTGCTCCATCAGTAATGGGTCCTCATCCCTTGCTATACATTGCTCCATCAGTATCGGGTCCTCATCCCTGGCTATACATTGCTCCATCATTATCGGGTCCTCATCCCTTGCTATACATTGCTCCATCAGTAATGGGTCCTCATCCCTTGCTATACATTGCTCCATCAGTATCGGGTCCTCATCCCTTGCTATACATTGCTCCATCAGTAATGGGGCCTCATCCCTTGCTATACATTGCTCCATCAGTAATGGGGCCTCATCCCTTGCTATACATTGCTCCATCAGTAATGGGTCCTTATCCCTTGCTATACATTGCTCCATCAGTAATGGGTCCTCATCCCTTGCTATACATTGCTCCATCAGTACCGGGTCCTCATCCCCGGCTATACATTGCTCCATCATTATCGGGTCCTCATCCCTTGCTATACATTGCTCCATCAGTAATGGGTCCTCATCCCTTGCTATAGATTGCTCCATCAGTAATGGGTCCTCATCCCTTGCTATACATTGCTCCATCATTATCGGGTCCTCATCCCTTGCTATACATTGCTCCATCAGTAATTGGTCCTCATCCCTTGCTATACATTGCTCCATCAGTAATGGGTCCTCATCCCTTGCTATACATTGCTCCATCAGTAATGGGTCCTCATCCCTTGCTATACATTGCTCCATCAGTAATGGGTCCTCATCCCTTGCTATACATTGCTCCATCAGTAATGGGTCCTCATCCCTTGCTATACATTGCTCCATCATTATCGGGTCCTCATCCCTTGCTATACATTGCTCCATCAGTAATGGGTCCTCATCCCTTGCTATACATTGCTCCATCAGTATCGGGTCCTCATCCCTTGCTATACATTGCTCCATCAGTAATGGGGCCTCATCCCTTGCTATACATTGCTCCATCAGTAATGGGGCCTCATCCCTTGCTATACATTGCTCCATCAGTAATGGGTCCTTATCCCTTGCTATACATTGCTCCATCAGTAATGGGTCCTCATCCCTTGCTATACATTGCTCCATCAGTACCGGGTCCTCATCCCCTGCTATACATTGCTCCATCATTATCGGGTCCTCATCCCTTGCTATACATTGCTCCATCAGTAATGGGTCCTCATCCCTTGCTATAGATTGCTCCATCAGTAATGGGTCCTCATCCCTTGCTATACATTGCTCCATCATTATCGGGTCCTCATCCCTTGCTATACATTGCTCCATCAGTAATTGGTCCTCATCCCTTGCTATACATTGCTCCATCAGTAATGGGTCCTCATCCCTTGCTATACATTGCTCCATCAGTAATGGGTCCTTATCCCTTGCTATACATTGCTCCATCAGTAATGGGTCCTCATCCCTTGCTATTCATTGCTCCATCAGTAATGGGGGTCCTCATCCCTTGCTATACATTGCTCCATCAGTAATGGGGTCCTCATCCCTTGCTATACATTGCTCCATCAGTAATGGGTCCTCATCCCTTGCTATACATTGCTCCATCAGTAATGGGTCCTCATCCCTTGCTATACATTGCTCCATCAGTATCGGGTCCTCATCCCCGGCTATACATTGCTCCATCATTATCGGGTCCTCATCCCTTGCTATACATTGCTCCATCAGTAATTGGCCCTCATCCCTTGCTATACATTGCTCCATCTGTAATGGGTCCTTATCCCTTGCTATACATTGCTCCATCAGTAATGGGTCCTCATCCCTTGCTATTCATTGCTCCATCAGTAATGGGTGCTCATCCCTTGCTATTCATTGCTCCATCAGTAATGGGTCCTCATCCCTTGCTATTCATTGCTCCATCAGTAATGGGGCCTTATCCCTTGCTATACATTGCTCCATCAGTAATGGGTCCTCATCCCTTGCTATACATTGCTCCATCAGTAATGGGTCCTCATCCCTTGCTTTACATTGCTCCATCAGTAATGGGTCCTCATCCCTTGCTATACATTGCTCCATCAGTAATGGGTCCTCATCCCTTGCTATACATTGCTCCATCAGTAATGGGTCCTCATCCCTTGCTATACATTGCTCCATCAGTAATGGGTCCTCATCCCTTGCTATACATTGCTCCATCAGTAATGGGTCCTCATCCCTTGCTATACATTGCTCCATCAGTAATGGGTCCTCATCCCTTGCTATACATTGCTCCATCAGTAATGGGTCCTCATCCCTTCCTATACATTGCTCCATCAGTATCAGGTCCTCATCCCTTGCTATACATTGCTCCATCAGTAATGGGTCCTCATCCCTTGCAAAGCAGATATTTTGTGCAATCAGTGACTCTCCATTCACTAAACTGGCTTGAGAAAGGTGCTTTTCTTTCCAAGCCAGTTCAGTGAATAGGGAGTCATTGATTGGCTGATAACATCAGCTAACCCAGTGCTCCTCAACCCTCTCCTCAAGGCACACCTAACAGTCCAAGATTTAGGGATTATCCAAGTGTGTCTAAGGTGTTTAGAAAAAAATAAAAAAAATCCTGCTTAGAGTCTGTGTTTTTAGTTGTTTGTTTGTTTTTTAAACACTTTAGACACACCTGGGTAGTCCCTAAATCCTGGACTGTTAGGTATGCCTTGAGGAGAGGATTGAGGAGCACTGAGCTAATCGCTTTCAGCCAATCAAAAGCGCCCCTGCCCGGCAGCACTTCACTTCCTGAATCTAAAAATTCAGAAGCAGGATGCCGCCAGGGTAGAAGTAGACTATGCTGCTGCAGGCCACTTATGGGTTAAACTGTGTAACAATGGTTTAAGCCATTTAGGTAAATGTGCCTCCCGGGCCCCCCTTGCACCATAACAACTTAATTTAGATAAAGTTGTTTTGGTGCCTGGAGTGTCACTTTAGCTTAGTGGAGCTAAACTCTAGGTAGCATTTGCTCAGAGGATCTGCCTTGCAAAGCAAGTAAATGTAAATGTATCAGTAAATGTCAACCAATATTAACCATGAAATTAAAACTTAAGGCCCAAGTAGCTAAGCTGGAACATAGCTGACCTGGAGATTTTTTTCAATGTGGCTTTTTTTGGCCTAATATTTGCAAATAGTTGGTATATTAAAAACAATTCACAGCTATGTAAGAAACCTTTATATGTAAATAACCTTAAAAAGAAACACGATTCATCTTTTCTCTTCCTGTAACACATTTTTAGATCTATGTTAGCTGATAATACATAACAGTTTTTGTGCTCAATTGCATCAGTAAGACTATACTGCATACCATCACTCCTTCCCCTTCATGTACCACTGGACTACAACTCCCATAACTCTGTTGACAGGCGTAGGCGTGCATTGTAGTCCCAAAAACTCCTGTCATGGTGGAACTTGATATTCCTGGTGTATTAAATGTTATGGAGGGCATTACAGAAGAGCGAGAGCACTTGTAACCAAACGTTAGTGGAAGATCCAAACAAGTCAACATCTCAAAATCCATCTGCTCATTTCAAAGCCTTTTCCAAGTTTCCAAATAAAGATAAAAGGATGGTGTGATTAAAAACCTTGAAAAGCTGTCAGAATATTCATTATTCAATGATATTCAAGCAAGTCACTGTGTCTGCTCTAGTGTGTGTGCGTTTTTTAATTCTTCATTTTTACAAGAAGTCTTCGACAAGTGAAGTGTTTGATGTAGATACAATTTTAGGATGTTATTTAAGAGATTTTGTGTTTTTGTTTTGTTCTTTTTGGGGCAAATTTAGTTTTTTTTTGCCTAGATTTATTGTGATGGATCTTTAATCTTCAAACCATGTGCTGTTCTTAAAGAGGTACATAGCCGGTATATTTTTAGAACGAGAAAGTGGTCTTTGAGGTGTGTAACCTCATT
Source organism: Pelobates cultripes (assembly GCA_933207985.1). NCBI lineage: Eukaryota > Metazoa > Chordata > Amphibia > Anura > Pelobatidae > Pelobates > Pelobates cultripes. Next base: position 69,780,377 of record OW240924.1, read on the forward strand.
TTGGAAAAAAAAAAAATGTCTCTCTCTATATACTTTTAGTTTGCAATCTTCATAGAACTTATTTTCTCTCATCTACCGTATAGCCAATATGACCGTGAGCATATAGGCTGTGGAAAACAATCGGTACTTAAAATATTTTATAATCTAGTGGTTTTTTACCAGGCCTGGGGTGCTTCATCTGTCCCAGCACCCCCTACCCAATTGTGCACGCTACAAGTGAAAGCATAATTGCCTTTGTCCATACTCTTAAATTGGCGATTATATTGCTCTTCTATTCAATACATGGTTTCCATTTCATCTCTTTGTAACTCAAGGTCTCGTAGTTACACACAACCATAGTGATGAGTAATTTGCATACATTAGCATGCTCATACATATGTATCATCCTCATTTCTACTGTTTAGCATATTGAAGTAAAAGGCTGACCAGATGGTGGAAATGAGTACTCTAGACCAGTCGTTATCAGATCAGTTCGCTAGACCCAGTGGTCTAGGTTTTATTGATATATTCATTGAAACATTGGACAATCCTTGATGTTGGTAGACATCGAGAAGGGGCTTGTTAAGCATTGCTTTGAACATTTGCAAATGATAAAAAGTGAGATAACTCGGGCTTTTCATCTTCTTGACAGAGTATTAGGTTAGAGCTATGGTAATGCTCAGGCCATCTCAGTAGTAAGTGTCCTTGGGCAAAATAACTAGTGATAAATATCCGCGTGCCTGATATCCTCATAGATCGTAAGCTTGTTCGAGTAGGGCGTTCGCCACCTCTAAATATCCCCATTTTATAATTGTAAAGTGCTGCATATATGTTGACTCTATCTAAATGCTAATAATAATAACCTGGTCGTCAGCTATGCAATTAAGTGCAATTCAATATTTCAACTCCTACGCACAGGCATGTTTAAATTATACACTTTTTAATCTTCTCCCCCCCCCCCTTTCCCACTTTGCATTTCCTAGAAAGGGGGGGAAAAGTTGAGTATTTTGGCAACTTTCTTAAGCATCCCCTGTGCCCTTAGTCATGTCTCCTGTTTTTACATAACATCTTCCTGATAGGAAGTTTGTAGGAGTTGCATTCCTGTTTACTGAACTACAACTCCCACAAAGGTTTTCTGTGCTTTCTGATGATGCATACAATGGTTTTATTGAACACTAGAGGTTGGGATAGAAAGGGAAATAGGACATCACATATGCAGATGTAAGCACCAGCAAGAAGGACCTATTTTGGAATTTGGGAAGCAGCATTAACATACATCTAATTGTTTATTTCAAAAGCTGTGTACAATTGAATATGCAAACAATGCAGATAATTATCTAGATGAAAATCTTTAAAATGCCTAGAAGTTCTATTTGTGCTTGGCAGTACTTTGTAACATGTAAGCCCCAAAACAGCAGTTGGATCTGTAATAGAGATCTCTTTCCTTACAGGTGGATTTTTCTCCTGCACTGATAGCAAGGACAATATTGGAGAGATTTCTTCAAGACCAAGATGGTCCAATACGTGAGTAGAATTTCCTGTTAAAAAAAGTTTGTATAATTGCAACAAATTCTGTCAAATAATTCAACATTAATTTTTAAAATTGAGACCAAAATAGCTAGAAATATTTGTTGATTTGGAGAGTTTTTCCAGATTGGCTCCTTTAGCCTTGAATTTGAAATTCACTTTGCATTCCTGACAGTTTTTACTTTTTAGAGAATAACACTGTTAGTATTCACCACATTATTATGTATTTTTGAAAAACATGCTTAACCGGCTGTGATTTTTGCATTTTTATGTCTACATTTTTAAATGCAAAATGTCTCACTGTCATCCCTTTAAATAAATGTTGTCATTTTTTATTATGTAGTTTTAGATGGGCTGACATGGGAACAAGCATCTTACTTTTGCATTGCACTTAAATTCAAAATGTATAAAACATATCCAGGATCTGTAGACAAGCTAGTAATGTGTTTGAGTACAATTTAAGTATTATTTTCCCTTACTATGATCAGAGGGCTATAGTGAATGCAGTTAAAGTGTTTAATTCTGTGGATTTCTCCATACGAGTGAATGGCAACTGTTCATGTCCAGTAGAGATGTTTGAGTCCCACTTAAAGACACCGAAACAACTTTAGCTTAATTAAGCTGTTATGGTGTATAGATCATGTCCCTGCCGTCTCACTGCTCACTTCTCTGCCATTTAAGAGTTAAATTACTTCTACTTCTGTTTACGCAGCCCTAGCCACACCTTCCCTGGCTGTGACTTACACAAACTACATGAAATAAAATCTCCTGCTCAGTAAATCGAACTCTAATTACACACAAGTGACTCATACAAGGTCTAGTAGCCTACTTACAGAACATGAGATATGGAATTCTAAGTGGAACACAATGTGCAATAGAGGAAGTATAAACATTAGATCTTTCTTTACAGGAAGTGTTTAGGAAGCTCTGTAAGTTGCATGCAGGAAGGTGTGGCTAGGGTTGTATAAACAAAGTGGTTTAACGCCTAAGTGGCAGATAAGTGAGCAGTGAGACTGCAGGTGCATGATCTATACACTAAAACTGCTTCATTATAGACATCAAGACCACTTTATCTCATTGAAGTGGTCTGGGTGCAGTGTTCCTGTCCCTTTAATCCTGCAATTGTAACTATTGCAGTTGTTGAGAAACTGCAACAATTACCTTGAAAGGTTAACTCCACCTCTAGTGGCTGGAATCAGGTAAGTGACAAAAGGGTATATAATCCTTTATCGGCTGTGAGGGAGAGGGTGGGAGAGGGTAGACGGTACTTTGCATTCCTAGCACTTTAGTCTCCCTTGTAGCTAAAGTAAATTAAGTGCATATGGTGTACCATTTAAGTAAATGGAATTATTTTGTGATACAGAGCCCTTTTACATGAGTGAGATTTTATTTTTATATATTGGCTAGTTAGAGCAGTGGTATCGTCACTTCTTTAAAACTGGGAGACCCGTGTTCGAGGTTTCTCTTGGACTCTTAACGCCTTAAGGACCAAACTTCTGGAATAAAAGGGAATCATGACATATCACACATGTCGTGTCCTTAAGGGGGTTAACAATAGAAATCTGCCTACCTTGATTCCTCCTAGATTGTAAGCTTGTTTTAACAGGCAAAGCTTTTACCTCAAAATAATCGCTTTGGAGTTTGTTGGCAAAATGTGAATGCTTATAATAATAATTTTATGTCTGGACTGCAGGGCCGGACTGGGGATTCCAAAGCAGCCCTGGAAAAAAAATCTATGCCAGCCGCATAAGTCATTGCGCCACACACACACCATGACAGACACACACCTTAAAAAAGACACACACACCTTGACACACACACCATAACACAGACAGACCGTGACACAGACACACACCACGACACAGAGAGACCGTGACACAGACACACACACCATGACATACAGACACACACACCATGACAAACACACACACACCATGACACACAGACCATGACACAGACACACATTGCATGACACACAGACGCACACCCCATGACACAGACACACACACAATGACACAGAGACACACACACCGTGTCAAACAGACAGACCGTGACACAGACAGACACATATTACATGACACACACACACCATGACACAGACACACATTGCATGACACAGACAGACGCACACCCCATGACACAGACAGACGCACACCCCATGACACAGACAGACACACACAATGACACAGACAGACACACACCATGACACAGACAGAGACACACCATGACACAGACAAAGACACACACACCATGACAAACACACACACACACCATGACACAGACACACACACCATGACAAACACACACACCATGACACAGACCGTGACACAGACACACACACATTACATGACACACTCACACCATGACACAGACAGACGCACTCCCCATGACACAGACACACAATGACATAGACAGACACACACACCATGACACAGACAGAGACAGAGACACATACACACACCATGACACAGACAGACACACATTACATGACACACACACACCATGACACAGACACACATTGCATGACACAGACAGACGCACACCCCATGACACAGACAGACGCACACCCCATGACACAGACAGACACACAATGACACAGGCAGACACACACACCATGACACAGACAGAGACACACACACCATGACACAGACAGAGACACACACACACCATGACAAACACACACACACCATGACAAACACACACACACCCATGACACAGAGACACACACACACCATGACAAACACACACACACCATGACACAGACAGACCATGACACAGACACACAAAAACATGACACACACACACACCATGACACAGACACACATTGCATGACACAGACAGACACAATGACACAGACAGACACAATGACACAGACACACACACAATGACACAGACAGAGACACACACACACCATGACACAGAGACACACACACACACACCATGACACAGACAGACACACATTAAATGACACACTCACACCATGACACAGACACACATTGCATGACACAGACAGATGTACACCCCATGACACAGACAGACACACACACCATGACACAGACAGAGACACACACACACCATGACACAGACAGAGACACACACCATGACACAGACAGAGACACACACACACCATGACACAGAGACACACACACCATGACAAACACACACACACACCATGACACAGACAGACCATGACACAGACACACAAAAACATGACACACACACACCATGACACAGACAAACATTGCATGACACAGACAGACGCACAGCCCATGACACAGAAAGACACACACAATGACACAGACAGACACACACACACGCCATGACACACACACACACCATGACACAGACACACACACACACACACCATGACACAGACAGAGACACACACACACCATGACACAGACACACACCATGACAGACACACACAATGACACAGACAGACAGACACAATGACACAGACAGACAAACACAATGACACAGACACACACCCCATGACACAGACAGAGACACACACCATGACACAGACAGAGACACACACCATGACACAGACACACACACACATACACTCACACTGACGCACAATTTCTACCTGTGGGGAAGCTCCTTTGGCGAACTGGCAATTTCTACCTGTGGGGAACTGGCTGTTCTGGCGGCCGCAGGGGGAGCTGGCTGTTCTGTCTCTGCTCCCCTCCCCAGCGCACTGCTTAATGAGACCGGGGCCGGAATATGACATCATATTCCGGCCCCAGTCTCATTAAGCAGTGCGCTGGGGAAGGGGAGAAGAGACGGAACAGCCAGCTCCCCCTTCGGCTGCCAGAACAGCCAGCTCCCCATGCGGCCGCCTAAAGAGCTCCCTCTGCGGCCGCAGGTGAGCCAGCTTCCTACCCGGCCCCAGGTGCCGACGGCCCACCGGGAAATTTCCCAGTATCCCGGTGGGCCAGTCCGGCCCTGCTGGACTGTACTATTTCTCTTTTCATTTGTTCCTATAATGTGTTGCATGCCAAGCTGAATAGGACAAGGAACATGGAAGGGAAGATAAATGTTTTGAGTGTATTTCTGTCATGGTAAACTTGATATCCCACTAATCTATAATGACTCCATTATGTTTTTCCATTTTTTTTTTTTTTTTATAACAACCCTTAGAAGTGTGGTGTTTTTTGCATGATTATATAATTACCTAATTTCCATCAATTGAACTTCCTAAAATGTTTTCAATATATATTGCTACAATGTTCATGCTCTTTCAGAGTGCCAGAATAATCGTCTTGTTTAATATATTTTTGGTGATGGGCTTCATGTTCTTTCATACCGGGTTAATATGGTGTAACAGCAAGAGAATCATCTATAATTTTTTTTATTGTACTACACCATACATGTAGCAGTAAACCCACCCTTTAGCCATAACTCCAAGAGGATGGTCTTGTCACAAGTTGTGGAGTGTGCTACGAGCCTGACAGGTGTTTGAAATGTCTTTCCTGAAAGTACATCTTACTCTTGTGGTTTAATAATATCTTAGACCATTGTTTTACACTAACAGTCTAGATATTATGTATTTCACAATAATGTTCCAATGAAAGACTAAACCTGAGACTATTGATGTGCTTTGAAAATTAGGTTTAGGTACCACTTTCTTGGACCATACTGGTCCTCATTTAAGATGTGTTCCAGCACTGCCTCCCACCTCCATATATCTAGGATGTAGCTCATCATCCTTTTGGAGTAATAATTTGTACAGTCCTACACATATTTTTTTTCCAAATGTTCTAAGGGGTCTATCTAGATCCTACCTACATGAGACAGATATGTAGAAGGGTTGTTCTTTTCTAGAGGGGATGTAGATGTAGTTGGTACCAAAGCTGTAGTTCCACTCATCATATAAAAGGAGTGGAACTTCTCAATAGGTATGTAGCAGCCGTACCATGGTCTAGCTCACAGGTTAGTGAAATAGTATGCTGAACCTCTGACCCAACACGTGAATTGCCTTCAAAGAAAAGTTGGTTGAGTCTCCAACAGCAAAAGAGTAAGAAAGAAATGATTGTTTTGAGAGAGAGGGGTCAGGCTTATCACTGTAGGTATAAACCACTCTAGGCAAGAAGACCAAGTGCAGAATACGCTATGCTGTAACCTTTGCAACGATGCATAGTTATTGGGGTATTTAGAGTGACCCTATAACATGTACCTTGTATTTCAGGAATAGCTCAAGGGGAGATCCAATCATAGCTATGTAGGACCATTTAAACCGATTTTGGACCATAGCAAATATTGCTGAGCAAGGTTGCGTGGTGTACCATGTGGCTTCATTGTTGTAACCTTGCTTTGTTTTATGTAAACCCGGATAGCCCGGAGCTCAGCCTTATTCACTCTCTCACTTTTGTGCTCTGATAGCTTGCATGGTACTCCTAGCCGTAGATTATTTTTCAAAGCATAATTTCAGAAGGCATTCATGGACAGCTATTGAATAAGCTATAGTATAAAAGCAGTGGAATGTTGAAGTAATTCATCGAGAGAATGAAAGCATGATAAAACCATCATGTGCCGAAGAGATGTGTAAGCTGAGGGGATAACACAGGAAATTGTATGGTTTTCACATTGCTGTTTTGGTGATTTTAATAGATATTGGAGTACAAATATCTACAAGAAGGATTTGGTTTTTGTTGTTGTTTTTGTGTGTGTGTGTGTGTTTTTTTTACCTTAGGGTTGACATTGAGATTTAGCATTGCATTAATCACCACGTAGGAAATGGTTAATTTTGATTCAGTTTTGTTTGTTTGTTTTACGTATTGTTCATTCTGCAAGCTTAGCAATAAAGCATCATCCTCCTGCAACACAGCATGCACATTATAGGAAATAAAATGTCTTTAACATTAAATGCCTACGTTCCACTTGTGAATTCACCACTTGTGTTGTTATTTTGTCTTTCCGCCCTGAAATCCTCCTTCTTGCACAGCAATGTCGGCCTCGGTGAAAGAGTAGGAGGAAATACTCTGCTGCTACTAATAATAATAATAAAAACACAAAAAAAAAAAAAAAAATGAAAGGAGATGAAAAGAGCAGCGCTTCAGGAGGAGGTTCAAACTAAATTAATTTGCCACTGAAAAAATACATTTTGTTATTTTCTCCGTGTCAACTGCATGATTAAAACTGGCTGTTAAGTGAGCTCAGGGGATCTTCTCGTAAAAGATTTATGAGTAATGTTCACTGCAATATTCAAAGTGAGCCATGAATATCAGGGTAATTGCTCTCTCTGCTGCTTCTTTTACTAGGCACGAGTTTGTCAACTACGCCATAAATATTTGCCTAGTCTGGTAAAAAAAATAAAAATAAAAAGACAGTTCCATTGCCTACGTTTTTTATTACCTGGTGTTATGTTTACCTTTTGAGTCCCGCCTTCAGGCACATAGGTAATCTGACAATAAAGAAGAAAGACAGCAAATAATTCTTTGTGGTTTTTCATTTCTTCTGCCTTTTAATGCAGCTCCCTTTTAAAGCGCCATTGTACGGCTCACGCTATGGGAAGTTAAACCCTGCTTGCTTTACAATACATCAATAGGATTGCCTTACTTATTACTGGTGCTTTACAGACTGTTAAATATACTCCCCATAAGAAAGCGGTTCAGAGTTTGGAAGGCTATCAAAGGAAGGTACTAAACAAGTCTAGAATTTGAATGTTTATTTAAACGATTGTGTATATGTGCACGTATGTATTGTGTTTATTCAGTTAAATGTGTACATACCCACATTTTCTAAAGGAGGCTTAGTGCCGTATCTCGGTGACTGTCAGGGTGATAAAAAAACAAAAAAACAACTCACTGGAGATCCCACATATAATGTGATCAATAAACTGTTTATTGGAAATGTACACATAACCTTCTTATCCACATTTTGGTCTCTGTCATCTTAAGACTGAAATGTTAATAAAGCGTTTATGTATTAGTTTTCAATAATTTGTTTATTACGTGGAAGACCCAAGGGCATGTGAGGAGATGTGTTGATTTGTCTCTCTCTCCACATTCTTGCGAGAGAGGAAGAAATAATGTATTCTGTAGATTGTGTGTGTTTGTATATTTATTATTATTTTATTTCTTATGTTACGAGCAATTGAAGCCTAGGATTTTGTGTTTTTTTTTCTTGGCATGAGTGTTGCTGTTGTTGCATTCCTATGAGCTTTACACTGTTAATATCTGTGGCAAAAGGAAAAAAAGGAACTAAATATAATTTAAAAAACAAAATACGAAACAGTGTCCGATGCATATTTGGGAATGGGTGATTTCTATGTTATTTTTCAGGGACGTTCTATTCAGTTTAGCACTTTGCATTCTGTCTTCATCAGAGCTCCTCTTAAAGAACTGGAAATATATAACCTTTCATACCCAGCATGCTGTAACGCGCCGACGCTTTGTGAGCAAATCACATGATGTCAGAACAGCACGGCTTTCGATTTAATCAAGAAAGAGATTAAAGTGAATGTGTCTCCACTTTCTCCCTCCCTCTCCGCAAGTCTGCCGCAGCTTGGCCATTTGTCAACGTCAGGCGGTCTGATTGCTTTGGACCTACTGCTATCCGACTCTCGTCAGCCAGCACAAGGGCAAAGCAGGCAGATTAGCCTGTATCAGACCTGGTAAAGCAAAATTCATTGAGTGGGGTAATTGCAAAGTTAATAGACTAACCATAGATTGAATTGGTATTAATGCATTTCTTTTTCAAAACGCCTAGTGTGCTTGCATTTTTTTTGTTTGTCTTTTTTTTTTTTTTCTGTTATTTTAATTAAAATTTGTAAAGCATTACTAAGTGTGATAATGTGGTCACTTGTTCCATAGTAATTCAGTAAGATTTGCCTCTTAAAGAAATGATTTACCACCTGTACCTTACCGCAAGGAATGACTTCTTTGCATGCTTTAATTTATAGGTTCTTGCTTTCATTGTTTAAAATAAAACAAACAAAAATATGAACGTTCAAATATTGCAGATCTATAGATACGTACAGGTGCAAATATTGCAGATTTCCAGAGCTGATTTTTGTGGACGCACCATGTGATCTATGTTATAACCTACTGACCCAGTTCCCCAAGTAGTAACACCATTTACCATAGCGATGTGTTGGTATTCCGTGATTGTTTTTGGTTAGCCCCTAACCTCATCTGTCTTGCTGTTCTTCCGGTTGCAACACCACAGTAATATCCCTGCCACATTCCATAGAGTTTCAATAATTTTCATCTCATCTCTAGCACTGTCTCCTAATAATAATTAAACACAGTGCAATTAAAATGATGAATGTTTTTCCTTCCAGTGCTTGCTCAGCAATGTGTAGACCGTATCTGTCCCAATTATATGGCTTATAAACTGCAAGTGGCAGGAGAAGCTGTATTTAGGATAGTTTGGTTTTCGCACCCGGCCCATGTTTCAGCCTCCCCGGAGAGGTGTGTTACCTACAGATGATTGATTTGACATATGCTTCTTTTTATGCAGTTGTGTCTATTTTGTGTGACTGGTGTTTGTAGCTTATTAAGGTTATAGCTGTTTTAATGTCTTGCTGTCAGAGTGAAATATTTTATGCAGAGTGAGATACATTTATATAATATAAATATTTATCATATATACTTGTGTGTTTATATTTATTTACTATTTATGAATGTAAATGAAATATATCGCTTTATGTATGTATATATATATATTTATATATGCGCAGATATTTTCAGTATGAATAAATCCATACATCCGCTCATTGCTTTGCATTTCTAAATCTTTCAATATGTAGCTGGTTCTGCCATTGCAGTTGGTACTCCTTTAACATCGGGCTTTCCAGTCATGGGACTCCAGCTGTTGGCACACTACATTTCCCATGATTCTCTTCCCCCTATTTTGCCATTACCATTGTTTTTAGTTGTAACAGTCAGGTCATGACCTATTGCTTCGGAGTTAATGATCATACCTAATGAGACAGAATCTTCAACACTGAGTTTTGACTTTCCAAAATAAAGTTAGAAAAAACAAACAACTCATTTCTAGCACACTCACATGCCCTCTCTTCCCTGTTAAAATTATAAACTGTTTGTTATTACGGTTTATGTTCTCACTCACATCAATTGAATATGTTTGAGTCAGGGCTGTTCAGTCTTGCCCTCTAGCAGTTGCTGGGCTATAAATACTGATGCTATCATCATTAGTATCTATGTAGTGCCAACATATTCTGTGGTGCTGTGCAATGGTAGTATAAAAAAAAGAAAAAAGACAAAACCGCAAACGGCTAAATAAGATTGGTAAAGGGTTTACTCCAAGTACCATAAAAACATCAGATTCCTGATATGGTTATAATGCGAGCATCTGTCTGTGCAGGGTTAAATCTCAAAAGCTATCGATCGATTCCAAAATTTTATTTGCTTTCCCGAGGTGTAGCTTCAGTAAGCCAGGTAACCTCAAAACTTAGTTTACAAACTGGCTGCATCAATTTTGTACATGTCACCTGTCTAATAAATAAACAACTTGAGCTAGGCTCTCTTTTCTCCCAAGATATGAAATGCCAAACCACAGACCCCTTCTGTACGAACCATGACTCAGCCAGCAGCATAATTTAGCCCAGTTCACTAAACAGTGTACTGGGTTATGGGTAAATTGCTAACCGCCACGTCACTGCGGGACTTGTCTGGGCAATAAATTACTTATCCCATACACCCCTGCTGCGTGGGTGTATACATTTTTTTATTTATCCATGTTCATATGACTTGAGTCTTCAAACATGAGGTTAAACCAAGTGTAATAAATGTGAAGCTGGTTTTGTACGATATTTTAAAGTTAAATACAATAAACACAAATTCAGAGGCCGTGTTTGTTGAAAATGACTTAATCAATACACAATTAAAATAGCTTTGTTTTGAAGAAAGCAGAGGAAACTTGTACAGATATACTTGTGGTATCGCTAGTAAATATCTGTAGACTAGCGCAGTAAAGGGAAGGCCTTCGAGGAATGTTTTACAATACTATCTGTGTCTTTTGGCCCAGTGGAAGAAAAAAGAAACCACAAACTGATCTAAGTTTTGCTGTCGATTGGCACCTCAATACAATCTTTTCAACACAACTGTGTTGTGGGGTTGCTGTGGTGAAATCTTTTTTTTTTTTTTTTCTTCATTATTTTGTAACAACTTAGAATAATTGATATATCAGTAGTTGTGGGAATTTTACTAATGACTAAGTTCTGAATAGGATGTGCTAATGTAAGACTAATATAAAATGTTACTGTTCATGTTGGAACTATTTTTACCAGTCTTAAGGATGGTGGGATTTATTGTTTTTTAGAGGCAGTAAATCTTACCCCCAGCACACGTGATTTAGCAAACTGTCATGAGTTAAAAAAACAGATTCTAAATTTGGCATAAAATAGCAATAATATAAATGTGAGAATTTTTACAAATTGGTGACTGTGTCCTATATTTTGCCATCCGATTTTTAATTCAACACAGTTTGCCATTTGGTGAACAAATATATTTAATCAGTTTTCTTTTGAAGTTTTATTGCTTGCGGCAAATCCTTAGGATCTCCAGCCCCAAGCAGTCTTCCCTGCCTAGACGAGGAAGTGCCTTAAATACTCTCAGCCTATCCTAGCCATCATGTTGTTTTCATTGGATGTGCTTAAAGGGATACTGTAGCTTCCTCTGCCACTCCCTTCCCTCGCGTCACTCTGCCTCTCCCTTCCCTCGCGAATGCACTGTATTTAGCTTTTTCACTGCAGACCTTATCGTGTGTATCTCTAATGAGCAGTGCAATAGAAGATAAAAAAAAGCAAAAACACTTATATTAGTGGTTCCCAGCCCAGTACTCAAGGTATTGAGCATTCCAGGATTTAGGCATTTTCAAATCTCTTCTAACAATGACACTGGTAAAACATAAACTGTTGGTGTGCCTTGAGGACTAGGTTTGTAACCACGGATTTAGGCAATAAATAAAATTATTGTTATGATGTCCTGTTTAAATATGCAACATTACTCCTCCTAGACCACAACAACAAATTACATAATAATAACTGACAGGAAATGTACAGGTTATGCTCCCCCTTGCATTGATTAGACACAACAGAGGGATATCGGACATTCTTAAATTGCCTTGTTATGTTTAAACAGAATAAATGAAGAAAATATAGAATTCTTGTTAATGCAGAGCTTCATTCTACAAAGGGTTCATCGGTAACATGATAATTTTCTCTCTTTCTTAACTTTGGCACTAGCACAACTGTAATGCATGTGATATGTATTGGCCTCATTAATAGGATGTATTCTTTTGTTCTCATGCACAAATTATTTGTTTGCATTCTTCATCATAAGCCTGCCTCCTTAGGCACGCCCCCTCAATTAAGAAAAATACTTCCTTATCAAATGCATGCACAGAGCACAGCCATTGACAGCATGCTTGCGCTGAACTGCTGAAAGCCAAACAACCTGCATTAGAAGGAGAGGACACCCAGGCATCATTATTTCATATAACAAACAGAGCGTAATGAAAGTATTAGAAGAAAACACTTAAACGGACACATAACAGACAGGCATGAAGTTATATACTTATGGTTCTCTGACTGTTTCCAGCTTGACTGTGCATTGGTAGAAGCAGCGTTGTTGTATATTACAAGTGAGCAGAGGCAAAAGCTGGCACATGGGTTAAACCAGGCACCCCATGTACAGCGATTAGACCTGCTTACTGTGGTAGTGTTCTGAGCACAGTTAAGTCTGTCATTGTTAGGATTAACTGCATTGGTAGAGGTTTGAAGAAAAAATCTGTTAAAATGTTATACTCTATTCAGTTCTGTTAATGCATTTTTTTCAGCTCTTTGAACACCAGGTTAACCATCCTTGGGTGTAATGTTTGTATCATGTAGTTACTTTGTCCTGCTTACTTGTAATAGTAAATGGAACTGCTTAATTTAATCCACAACCAAGCATCAGACAGAGCAACAACCTACAGACATATATTGAAATATTTGAGATGTGTCTGTCTAGGTTCCCTATCCTAAAGCAGGCTGTTTGGTTTCCATCGTTCCTGTCAGTGGCTGAACTGTGTACGTACACTGATAAGGAAGTCTTTTTCTGAAATAAGGGGGTATGACTAAGAAGACATACTGATAGTGCATCATCCTGCAAAAAAAAAAACGACACAATTTGAGCATACAAAGCAATATAGCACCTCAATGAGACCAGCACGTATGAAGCTGTATTTGTGCCTGGACTGTCTCTTTAATGTATTGTACATTCTATTATGTTTAAAAGTAACAACAAAAAGCATGAGCATCTTTCACTAATATATTGTTTGCATTTGTCTCATATGTTGTTACTGTAGCACAGATGCAGACAATGATAAGGACAGGTGGGAAATAGAAGCCACATTTGTAACAATGTGTGCAGAAATAAACATTGTTGCACAGGTTCTCAGCAATTGGTTAGTAAAAGCTTACCTGATTTATTTTCAAATGTTATTTTATAAAGAAAAGAAATCTGCAGTTTGTTACAAATTCCTTCATATTGAGTAAGAAAAAAAGGAGGGTTGCACTCAATCACAAAAATGAACACAGGTTGCACTGAGCATTGGTTAGCAAACCCCATACAATCTACATGAATGAAATAAATCTCAGGCACTCACTGTGATATGTTCAAGGCAGTTTTTATTGGATCTGCAACGTTTCGACCTGTACCCAGGTCTTTATCAAGCTAACACCACAGTAACAAAAAAAACGCTTTTATGCACACATAACAAACAATTAATGTGACGTTACAAAATTCATTAACATAAAAAGTGATAAAAAAAAAACAGATGATCAGTTAATTTGGTTAATGCACTCATTAAATCTATGGATAAGTACCTTTGAAAACATGGAAAAAAGACCAAGTACATGGCTTATATATAAAAAAAAAAACCCAAGGTAAAAGCAAGACAGAATTACAGAAAATCCATATATTAGAGCAGACAGAAAAAGTCATAATTCAAACACACCTTCCTTATGATAGGAGGAATTCACATTGAGTAAGATCTGAAAAGTGGTATCCCCAGTTTTGGGCAGAATGAGATGGGCCTAGGCTTTAAAACATGCTGCTTAATTGGAGTCAGACTTGAACTTGTGGTATTACTCATAACTAAAGCAAAACCATCTAGCAAGCATGCATTACAAATGGAGACAACCAACTAGGCACCTGCTCATAAACTCTGCCAGTCAGCAGTGATGCAAGTACTTTCACTCAGTGACTCACATCCAATGGAAGAAAAGTGAGACATTTCAGAAATACCTCAGTTAGTAATTGGTTAATGAGTTAATTTAGGGTTTCAAACTGGGACTGTACTGATGGTTCCTGGACACTTGGTAGTTATGATTTAGATACCTATGGTGTACAATTTAATTATTTTTCCCATCTTTTCCAGTAGTGTGAGAATCAAGGGACACTGACCAAATGAGCATCTTCCCCTGTTACCAAGGGTAGACAAAAAATATTAAATAATTGAAAAAAAAAAAAAAAAACTAAACTTGAAGCACTTATGTGTATGAATAATAGCCATTGATTATTTGAGTGTTCTTCATTCATCCATTCATTCTGATTTCCTGATATATAGAATACGGATATATTCAAAAGTTGCTTTAGTGCATGGCCCCTATTCTTCTTTCATACACTTAAAAAAATCTATGGTCTGTCGTCTTAGTCTTCTGTAGAGGAGGTTAACAAAATCATGGGTGTTATAAATGAGGCTTTACTAAATTTGTAATATAAAATATAAAGTTTCCTGTTTTTGGTGGGATTAGTGCAGTATGAAAGAGCTTATCATGTATCTCAAGTTTTGTTTTAGCGTTGTATTTTCCAACCTAATGATTTGTTCTGGGAAACTCAGTCTGCCTTTTATATTGTGCCATTCCCTTTCTCTTCTCAAGCTGGCATCAAAATCTTCAGCCACGACTCGTTTTCCCCCACCATTTATCAATTTGTCACTTAACGGCAGTGTGGGTCGGACTGGAAATCTTGTTACTCCGCTAGGATGTTAACGGAAACTGTTCCCTATATGCTAAATGCCTTTTATTTATATATTTTTATTTTGAGTAATGAGTTCGGAGCAGTTCATTAGCTTCTGGGGACAAAAAGACAAGTGATAGTGTGCCAAGGAGAAAAGCAGGCTCTAATTTGACAAGTAACACTCGTTTTGCATGCCTGTACGTGGCTCCTTCTAATTTGAATTTGCACATACATGCAGCCAAAATTTGCTAATGGATATTTACCAATATTAATTGTGCCAGACATGTTATTTTTTTCCTTTTTTTATTAATCCACCTAGCAGCCTGCAAAGTAGTGATTTTATTGCGAAGAGCCTTCGATCTATTTCCCAACCCAATTATACACATTTTATTGACCTCTGCAAGAAGAGTGAACAAACCCTGATATTTATAAAGGTATTTTAGGTTCACTAGCAAAATGAACTATTTTACCAGAATACTTTTTTTATTTGAAGGGTGGTGGAGGGGGAAGGGTACAGAAATGAAAAATAGGGGGGTTATTTTCATGTCAGATACAACTGTAGCATACAGATGGGGGGTACAGGTACATACATGCATTTCACTGCCCATGACAGGTCACGTTCGTAGTCTCTGGTACATCTTGTCTATCCCCTGGGGGACATGAAGTTCAATTAAACTTTTCCTGTATTGATTATAGTGCTTGGTTATATGTAGTGACTTTAAAAAATAGTGCTTTTCTTCAGATTCGTCAGCAAGAGATACCATTCATTGTTAACATCTTAAACGTATTTTCCAATCTCCATGTATCCCAAGCCTCTGTGGCAGTCTTGGAGGGAGGGAAAAAGTAATTGTATTGGCGCTCATAAACTCATTACCATCTATCTCCGATAGTAAACCAGAGGCAGAGGGAGCTACCTGGGATTTCCATGCTCTTACAATCAGGCGGTGCGCCGTTAACAGAATGTGGTAGATTCATTTTTGCAGGTGGGCTTGGATGTCTACAGGTAAACACATTATTACGTATACTCGTGGCTCAAGGGGCAGTGAGCGGGCAGTGATTTCAAATATTAGTTTTTTAATAAAGGTCGAAAAGGTATCTAATAGACTACATTTCCACCAAATATGCAGGACAGAGCCCTTGTGGCTGTGGCATCTCCAACACAGTGAGGAGGCTGAAGGAAAAATGTTATGTAGTCTCTCTGGGACCATATACCACCTGTATAACATCTTACACTGTTGTTCTAAGAGGACAACAGATTTGATCCGTTTTTTGAGCTTCCTAAAGATCTTCTTCCATTGTTTCTGGGAGAACTCCCAATTTAAGTCTGATAGCCACTGAGCTGCGGGTACTGAATTAGCAAAAGGTTGGAAATCATGTAGCATTTTGTAGCACATGGAAGTAGGTTTACAGGCAATAGGCAAACATCCTCTAATACAGATTAATTCCCAAGTTGTGGGGTCCCGGTGTATAGTATCTGCGGTGTGTCCGCCCCTAACCGTGTGTTGTAGGAAAGATTTTAGTTGTATGTATGAGCAGTTCGAAGACTGAGGTAGATATTTAGTCATTAGGGAAACGAAATCCAACAATTACCCTTAAAAGTACAGGTGGTATAAATGTGTAACTCCCTGCTCCTTCCAGGGCTTGGCATGGAATGTGGGGATACATAATGGGAGGGCCTCTATCTGGGCAGCTGAAGAGAGATGGGGGAGACTTAGTTAACTTAATATAATTTTTGTCCGAAATACGCATAGCTAATGCAGTTTGTGCAGGCATGGTGTGGCTGGTTAGTTTATATGGGCCCAATAGCTTCTTTTCTAAGGTAACCCATTCTGGTGTGGTCGCGGTGAGGAAGTGGGGTATTAGAGAGACCAATATGGATGCATGGTAATATGAATGTACATCTGGTATTCCCATTCCACCAGAGGGTGTTGGTGCTTTCAATAATTTCATTGCCACCATGGGTCTGTTCCCTGCCCAGATAAAGTTAGTAAGGTCTTTGTTTATGTGTTTGAAGCAGGATTCCGGGAGGGGGATAGGGAGCGTGCGATATAAGTACTGGAGCCTCAGAAGAAGAGACATTGGAAATGCAGTTACTCTCTCCGTCCACGTCAAGAAGAGGGGTGCCCATCTTTTTAAGAGCGGTTTGCAGTGGTTCCATACACAACATAGTTTGCGGCATAGAGATCAGTTAAATACTATTCCCAGGTATTTTCTATTATCTGATCTCCATTCAAAGGGATAGGTCTTATGAAGCGCCTCAAGAGTGTGCTGGGGGATCCTAAAACTCAGTGCCTGAGTCTTGGATGTATTTAGTGAGTAATATGAGTGTTGACCATACTCGTGGATTAAGTTTATTAAGGGCAGTAAGGACACGGATGGTTGAGTAATGTACAACAAAATGTCGTCTGCGAAGGCACTGACTTTATGTTCTTTTTTACACAGCATAATACCATGGATGGACGAGTGGTTCCTAATAGCGCATAGGAGGGGCTCCAAGGCTAGGACATCTAAAAGAGGGGATAAGGGGCATCCCTGTCTTGTCCCATTTGTGATAGTTAACGTAGGGGAAAGAAACCCCACTTTCAGGACTTGGGCTCTAGGGCATGCATACAGTGCGAAGATTTGCTGTACTATCTGAGGAGGGAACCCATAAGCTGCCAGAGCCCTTTGAAGAAAGGCCCAGCTGAGGCGGTCAAATGCCTTTTCAGCATCCAATGCCAACAATAGTCCTCCCCTATTGGAGCTCCGCATATGTTCCCGGATCAATGACAGCTTACGTGTGTTGTCCTGTCCCTGTTTCCCCGCTACGAAGACTGTCTGGTCATCCCTAATAAAGCCTGGCAGTTTGGGACTTATCCTGTTGGCTAGTATTTTTGCATAAATGTTTGCGTCGGTGTTCAGCAGGGATATGGGGCGATCATTTTTACATGTATCAGGGGGCTTGTCGGGCTTTGGTATAGTTACTATGGTAGCTAACAGCATCTCCGATGGGAGTGTTTCTTCAGCTACCGCTGTTCTATAGATCTTTAGTAGTTGAGGGGCTAACACATCTACAAATGTTTTGTAATAGGAGTTCGGGAGACCATCAGCTCCCATGGATTTGCCTGGTGGTAACGCTTTGATGGCCTCTCAAATCTCCAGCAAAGTTATAGGTCTCAATAGTTCCCGAACTTGTTCCTCCCCTACTTGCGGTAGAGGGATGCAGCTTAGGTAGGTATCAATTTCTTTTACGTCTGGGGTGTGGATGGTAGCGTCATCCTGTAGGTTGTAGAGTTTTGAATAAAACTCGCAAATTCACGACTTATCTCATTGGGGTCTAATTGTTTGCATTCATCTGCTCCGACAATCTGCACTATTTTGTTACGGAGTCTGGCCGCTGATCACTTTACCACTATAGTGATAGGTAGTGGCCTTAACTCTATTTATCATAAATTTGGTTTTGTGTGCATTCATTTCTATTAGTTGTCTATACAGGGAACTTAATTTGTCTGCTAATTGTTGGGTGGGTTTGCCTTATTTTGATGTGAGAGCAAGGCAATTTGTCTTTGATAATCTAGCAGCGCTGTCTGTTGTTGTCTTTTCAATTAAGAGTCGCGTTTTAAAAACAGCACCCTAATCACAGCTTTATGAGCTGACCACACAGTGAAGTTTCTAGAGTACTAGTATTGGCAGCGAAGTACTCTTGGAGTTCAGTCTTAATATGGGATGAAAAGGCTTTGTCCATCAATAGGGTGTCATTCAGGCGCCAAGTGCCTCGACATTCAGGCGACCAAGTGCCTTAACTGAAAGGGGTCGTGGAGTTCTAAATAAACTGGATTTTAAGAGTTGGCCTAACGTAGTGTGATCCAAAAAGAAATGATCAGTTCGGGTGTAAGTGTTATGCACTCTTGAGCAGAACGAGTAATCTCGCTGTAGAGGGTGTAGTGTCCTCCAAGCGTCATATAAGTCATGTACTAATAACACTGGGTCGTTATTTGTTTCCTGTGGCTTGCAACTGATGTTGCGGTGGTGTCTAATTTGGACGAAGGGATAAAATTTAAATCCCCGCACAGAAGCATCCCTCCCTGTTTGTATTTATGTATTTTGTTCAGTAGAGAGTGGAGGAAGTTCCTCGGGTTGTCATTAGGAAAGTAGACTGAGACTAGGGTATACTGGACATTGTTAAACAACCACAGTAGAATGATGTATCTGCCACATGGGTCGATGTAGCATCTCTGTTCAGTGAGGGCTATGCCTCTATGTATAAAGATGGACACTCCCTTGGAGTTATTCGATGCTAGTGCGTGATACTGGTTCAGAAACTGTTAAGTGAAAATAACTGACGTTTTACCCTGTTTAAAACGTGTGTCCTGGATACACGCAATGTCAACGTGGTTATGTTTAAGGTCTCGGAGAGTAATCTCTGTTATCCAGGGGTATTCAACCCTTTAACGTTGAAGGGCACTATCTTCATATTTATACGTTGTTACATGCTTAAGACTTCCTTTTTGTTTTAGGTTCTGTATATCGTCCATAGTTGCAGCAATAGTGCGTACCCCAAAGTGCACGGGTCCACTTTTGCAAGGTTAGATGTATTGGTACTGGCTCGCAGTAGGGAGCTTCAGGGAGTAAGGAGGGGAAACCAAGGTAAAGAGAGGGAAAGGGATATACAAGTGGGCAAAACACCCAACAAGGCACATTGCCTATGAGCTAATTTGCGCCGAGAACAACTCGGTCGCAAGAGTGTGGGGGGGTCATGTTTTTTGTAATTTTTTTCCCTTCGGTAGCAGTCTGTTCCATCATTCATTCTGTGTCACCTTCCCTCCCCACCTCTCCACATGCTGATGAGGAGAGGGACAGAAGGTCAACATCAGATTGGCAGAGCCGTGATCTAACCGAGATGTTAGCAATCTCGCTATATATTCGTAAGAAGTGGTGTTTGGAGAGTGAGTCAGCATCTTACCCAACACAGTAACACCTTACAGATATACATAAACCAACAACAAAATTAAACCCTTATGAAAACATAGCTGCAGGGGAGGCACATTGCAGGTAGTGGTACATACGGCTCTCCGAGAACTTCTGGTACATTGTCATGCAGAGGTCCATTCTGGTGACATCCTAGACACTTTGGCTTGCGTTGCTGGGAATAGGTGGTGGCGGGAGACCCCAGTCCTGGAATTTCTTCTGGCCACCTTCTAGGGTTGTTATAACATGCAGGGCATCTTGATAGTGTAAGAGTAATTTGGCTGTATAGCCCCACCTGTAGGTTATGCTTTGAACCTTCAGAGCCGTGGTGAGAGGCGACATTCCTTTCTGAAATTGTAAAGCCGCAGCCAATCCACAAAAACTTTTATTGCTCCATATGGCTCTGGCATTGGTGAGTTGCGACAGGCTCGCATTATCTTCTCTTTTACATGGAAGAAATGCACCCGCGTGATTACATCTCTGGTGGCAGAGGCAGGCAGGTGTTTGGGCCTATGAGCTCTATCCACTATTAGCAAATCAGGATGTATGGCTGGTGTGAGCACCTGGAACTTATCAAGAAGGTAGGTATGCAGATCTGACGTTACCACCGACTCCGGCATACCTCGTATCCGTAGGTTATTCCTTCTAGATCTGTCCTCAATGTCAGGGAGCTTGATTTTATATGTTTCCAGGACAACATCAATTTCCTGCATTTTATCCGCCAAGCTGTTGTGCGCCTCAGCAAACTCGTCCATTTTCTTTTTGACGTGGGATAGGCGTTGGGCTATCTTCTGGATCTCTTTTCTGAGATCCGACGCCAGTGTTTACAGCTGAGTTTTCATATTGACCTAGATCGAGTCAGTGAATTCGCCCATCAGGCCATACATAGTAGCTGCTGTCAGCGGTCTATCCTCCGCAAGTGGGCACGGGGAAGCAGGAGGAGAAGGTGAGTTTTCGCGGGAACAGATCCAGCCGCCATCTTGAGAAGGTAGCGGGTCGTCTCAGGGTTTCAGTGCTGCCCCTTTTGTTAGGAAGAATGAAGCACGGTCTGCTTTTGCAGCTTTATTTTTTTGCCTAGGAGACATTATGCTTGTGGGCATAAGATGCGTTGGTCAGGTATGCTCTGTAGTCCGGTTATTTAGGCCCTTAGTCGCCTGAGTCTCTGGAGCTTCACAGACACGCGTCCATTCAGCTCAGGCTCCAAACCACACCCCTTATCAGAATACTTTTGAAGGTCTGACTTGCCTAATATTTTCATATGCTGTCTCAAAGAGACGTGGAATTGGACACCTTCCTGTAAATTTGTGTGTCCCTCCATCTGTGTATATAGATAGGACAACCCAACTTCTGCGTCCAAAGGAACTCAAGGGAAAAAATTTACAAATAGTGGGGAAGAGAAGCAAATTTCATAAAACGAATTATGAAAATTAGGATTTCATAAAGGTAGAAGAATCTTTATAAAATACTCATTTTAACTATGTTGAAATTTCACTGAAGATATATTCAAAATATATATTGAGACAAATTAGAGACTTTGTCTCAGTATTTTTCCTATGTCTGACACTTCTAGACCCTGGGCCAAGCTACCGTTGTGTAGAAGTGTCAATTCCCCTCCAGGGAATTAACTTTGTCTATGGAGGATTTTGCGAGATTCTCAATGCTATACTCTCACGCCAAGCCATCAGACCACTAGTTGTGATGTCACTGTCTTTGCAAATTCTGCAAACTCCCCAGACAGTGAAAGTGCTGCTTTAATACTGATGTGGGAATGCTCCGTTAAACAGCAATGTTTCCATTTTCTTATTTAAAATATGGGAAGTCTCTTGGCTGTTCAGTATGGGTAGAGGGCTTTGCAACATGGGAGTTCCCTTCCTCTTTGTATTGTCTCAAACTGCTCCTCCTCGATTTAACATCACACTTCATTGGTTCAGGTTCCCAGGACAAATTTACGTACTTCTTGTACCTGTAATGGATATGAGCATACACTTTTTTTTTATATATTTATGTTAACTACCATGACATGAGTTGTTAAAACATGTATGTATTTATTTATGCATTTTTTCAATGGAGGTATATTTAAAAACAGCTTGCAAAAAATGCTGAATTCTTGTCTGAAGCTTTTGCAAGCCCTCCCCTTCTTCCTAACCCAGACCCTCTGTGGCTGTCCAATCACAGACTTCCCTATGCTGCTCAATGATAAGTTTTGCAAGGCCAGTGCTTGGGGCAAAATGTACTACCAAAATGTAACAGGACCATTTATCTGAGTGATGGCCAGGGGAGTGTAAGCAGATTAATTTATGAAAGTGACGATTTCTACTGAATGTTGAATTTTTGCAAAATGGAAAAAAGAAAACAGTCTTCACACATAAAGCACTAATGTGTTCTGGGATTCAAAGTGTCCCTTTAATACATGCATCTTGGTGTTAATAGGTTTTTAAAGTTTTTAAGGTGCAATAAACTTTTGTGTATTGTTTTTGAGAGAAAAAAAACTACATGCACTGTGGAAAACAAATTCAATTTTTTGGGGAGAAAATGTTGCAAAACAGCATCTGAAGGGCCAATTATTGTGCAGTAATATCTGCCATGCATTTGTACACTCGCTGCTTTGAAAGCAACAACTAAGTCATTCATGGTTAGGGTGCTTTAACTGCCCCTTTAAGACTTACAATGGCCCAATCTTGGCCCATAGAATTGGCTATTAATGTTCTGTATTAACAACTGTGTGATTTATAGTCCATAGTGACTTATTTGCTAGATAGAATACACTTATTAATTATCTCAAAGGCATGGTAATTCTCTAACTTATTAATTAAAGTGATCTGAAGTCAAAATTACAACATTAAGGTCAAAATAAATGATCTTGAAAATAAATTATATTTGTACTGTAGTCCTGAGATTGTCCACTCACGTGCTATGTAACAAAACAGTCTGCATAAAAGGCCCTCGCTGCCTTTTGTATCGATCTGTGTATATTGTACAGTTTTTATTCCCCTTATCATACAGTGCAGCAGAATAGGTTGGCGCCCTGTAATTTTTAGTAATTAGAATAGTAATCTTCATAGCATAGCTGCTTTAGCTAACTAAAATTTGGAGTATAAGTATCAGTATTATTCAAAGACCTTGGGAGTTGAGAAAATGTAATCTCATTTACTGGCGTGATGTCATTAAGGCCACATTTAGCCTTTATGTGTACTGGTTACTTGCATCCACTTGCAGTTGTGTAGTACAGTATAACGATTTTCAATGACAATATGATTATTTTAATTGGTACCACCCAGGATAGACTGCAACCTTTAACTTTTTGAGAACGCCAGGGTGTTAATATGCAGAAATTCCTTTTAAACTTTTTTTCTTTTTTTTTTGCCATCTTCCGTACTGTGGCAATGAACTGGTTAAAGCTGTAGTATGTTGCAGCGCATTGGTCTGATAGTTGGCTGGTCTCTGTGGATAGTCCCTTTGCCAGGTGAGCAGGAGCAGGTGGAAGCGGATTAGTTCTGCCAGAATAGCCTCCCCCCCCTCCTACGTCTGTCGCCTCCTGAAGCAGCACAAGGGAAAAATATCAGCACTTTTTATTTTTAGTGGGAAGATAAATTTAAAAGGAGTAAATTGGAAAATCAAATGAGGGCTGTGGAAGCCGGAGAGATTTGCAGAGCTGTCTCCCGGCGTTTGAATGAGCCATTCATCATCCCTTAGAAGTAGTCAATTCCTCTAGTATCTGTAAATGTTTTCAGATATTAGCCAATTTATATGCTCTGAGATTCATCATGGAAAATCAGCTTTACCGATGCGCATTATCTCCATCGGAGATGAAGTTTGATGTATGGGCATCTTTGGAACTCAATGAGATGTGCGTTCAGAGAGAGAGAGAGAGAGAGAAAAAAACTGGAGTAAAAAAAGCTGCGTTTTTAATTAATAAACAAATTTGCTCAGGAGCTCATCAGTGTCAGAAACAATAAGGACTGTCGTTCATTATTGTTTATTGCGTTCCACCCTCAACAAATGTTGTCTTCTAATGAGATTTTGTTTCCTTCCCCCCTCCCCCTTTTTTAATCTGGTTAATGGCATTCTCGGAAGAGAAAATGCAAATTTATCTCAAGCGCAAAATAAAATTGAGTAAGTTGAAACTACATATTTCTGGTATTACAGCGAGTGTTCTGAGAAGGTTTGCTGTCAACGTGTGCGCGATGCCAACGCAGCCAGTAACCGATCTTGCAGGGCAGAACCCTCCCATAGTGGATTGAATTAATGTGGTCATTGTGACACCGGATTTTGACTAATGTCCCTCGGCCCTTGTTAGAACATCAAGCCTTTTCTCACATGACCACCTTACGAAAGTTATTTCATATCAAAAGATGTGCTGCCAACCAATTAAATGGAGCAGAGTGTTTTCTTTTATTCTTGTGCCTCCAACCAATTAAACAGAGTAGAGTGTTGTTGGGTTTTTTTTGTGTTTTTTTTAATTGTACTCGAAAATTTATCTTTTTCAATTCACATTACTCTGAACTGTGCTCTTGGTCTGTGGATATTTGGTTAAAAAAAAAAACAAGAGAATTACCATTTTATTTAAGTCTGTGCCAGTCCAAATGTTTTAAGATTATTTTCCGGTTCATATAATTTACCAGTTGTTATTTATCAGAATACTTTTAGTACAAGTATAATATCATAATATTTAAAAAAAAATATATATATATATTTGATATATATTATAAACATGTATTGTTTTAATCCATATATAGATATATAGTGTGTTTGCATTGATATCCATATTTATAAAATATTATTATGCTGACTGCTATGGGCATGCTTGTTCTGCACTGGAAATCTTCATAAATTGACGTTAATTCAAATACTTTAGGATTCTGTGCAGCCTAGACAAATCAGTGAAATTGCACATTCTTTTAGAGTTAATGCTTATTTTGCCTCAAAGAAACTGCAGTGTTCCCTTCACGTCTAAGCTTATACAGCAGCATGCTGTCGCTGCTATTTATATGTATAAATGTGCAGGCTCCTTCTTACGACATAAATGAGCAATCCAAAAGCTGAAACAACGTTGCAGTTATCAGGTAATTTTGGGTAAAGGGAGAAAAACCATGAGTGAGCAGAGGTTGGATGAACATATGCATATGTATGTACACAGACATTAAGAGTGTGATTATGTATAATTTATATTGAGAGGTGAAGTATATCTCAATCAGCTTATGCTTATTACTCTCCCCCCTCTCCTAAGGCATTTTATTTTCATAAGTCACGGCGGGAGATATTTTACATCTCTGGTTGACACCTGGCAGGGGCGACCTCCGCCGCGTGTGTTTGTCAGATCCAGGTGCAAGTCTTCTTTTCCCAACACTCTGCTCTGTCTTTTCCTAGCGCCTGCTGTTTGTCGTCCTTTTTTTTTTTTTTTATCTGTCCATACTGCTATTTACATGTACCTGTGGCAATGTATGGTTAGGACTCTGTTTATTGTGCCCTTTTTCTGATTGGCAAAATACACAATTTTTTTATTTTATTTTTTTATATACGTGTCATGTCTCTTAAATATTTAAAGGCAACCTCTGACTGTAGTTTAAGAATTTTTCTCCAAAAGCCTTTAATTAGGCATACGTATAATTTTTTTTTTCTCGTTCTACTGTGATAAATTTAATTATGGAGTTTAATAGGTTTGTACATTGAGCACAGCAGTTTATTTATTTATTTTATACATATACATATATATATATATATATATATATATATATATAATTTTTTGTTAATTTGTAATTTTTTAAAATAAAAAAAATGCTATATATTGAAATTTACTGGAAAAATAATAAAAAGGCAGATTAAAAAAAAATGTTTTTTACCTAAGCATTTGGACATGCTTACACTTATTTCTGGACACACCTGCCTTTTGTACAACACTGCAGTATATGTGGGAGCTTAAAAAAATATTAAGTCGGTAATACACATAGCTCTACAAAATTTGTAGTGGAGCTTAAGTCCAAAAGGTAAAGCAACTGTAGTCAACATCCATTCTTACAAATTGTATCTAATCTAGAATGGCAGTAAATTGGAAGCAGCACTCTGTAGTCCTCCTTCCTTACCAATCTGGAATTTGAGCATGCACGGCCTGTTAATTAGGAGCGAAGACCCTTGTATTTATTTGGGAATATGGAGCAATGCGGTGGTATGTCAAGTTTAATCCAGGAACTTTGCACCTCGAATTGTTTGTTGCACTTAGCCCTACTAGGTTAATGAACCGCATTACTGTTAAGAGATGTGGAAGAAAAATAAATTATTGTTGGGATCCACACAAGGGACCACTTAAGGCATTTAACCTTTTAAGTGCCGCGGGGCTGGTAATACATTAAGTGAAGGTGTTAAATGGTTTTTATTTGCTGCAGGGTTAGTAAAAGCTAGACAACTTTCCTCCCCCTCCTTCATATTCTCTTCTGCATTGCAGCTATGATGAATGAGCATTAGGGTAACTCATTTTAAGACATACTTGATTTATTAGTACCAAGGTCTCCATTTTCCGGCAGGTCAGTGCTTTACTGAAACACCCAAAGTCATTGTCAAGGTCACGATGTGTTTACGTGTTGTTTTTGTTGTTGTTTTCCTTTCCCATCTTATACAAATGTATGAAACATATCATCCTTTTAATCTATCCTATTAGCAGATACAAAGACTGGAAGGAGAAAAAAAAGGGATATATCTCTTTTGGTTTTAGTGGGGAACAAAAATCATTAATATAATAAGGGGGTATAACAGCAATGTGAACATGTGTGTATATATATATAAAATAGAATTAAAAGCTAACGGCTGTGTGGGCCACACTTCAATTATGACTCCCTAGTAAGACAAGGGTCTTAATGGTCACTGTTTGCCTTCAGGGATGTTTATTACACACACAACTATTTTGCAGGAGCAGCGTCAAATCTATAAAACTACCATTAGGCTGAAAAATCAATCAAAATGCCATTAAAGGGGAATAAGTTGCCAATATTGCTGATGTGGTAGCAGCTCTTTCGATTTTCCTTCAGATTATTAGGTACAGCCTAGTAGTGACTTTGTTAAGGAAAAGAAGTGTTGTTCAGATGTAATACGTCTCTTTGGCTTCATAAAGTTTGTGGCCTCATATTTCCCACTTTATTGATTAACCATTATCATTTCTCACAAGGCGTCCTAACTCAAGGGGAAAATATAACTCTCTCTTGTTTCTCACTGAACGGCCGTGCCATTATAGATCGGGAGGAAGGTATTTCAGATGAACCAGTCTAAGAGAAAAATGAGCTGAAAATAATATGAGAAGTGTGCCTTCCAGGTCTTACAGTTAGAAGTAAGAACAAAGCTTTGTCAGCAATCTCCCCTTCAGTAGTCCCCCCCATACTACCTCCTTTCTCCTCTCCTTGGTATAACTCCCCCGTACCACAGCATCTTCTATCCTATCCTCTCTTGCAAAACAATGAACAGCTGGAATGAAGTTCCTGAGCTATCAGTAACCTTAAAGCGTTTCTGTGCTATGAGTAATTTGCTCTGAAAAAGATAGTAGGTTAACGATTTATACAGCTCCTAAAATTCCAAGTCAACTGCTGTGATGTTTAAAGAAATAATCTTTACGGTTTTGCTTATTTCTTCCAATGCTTGTTTTTTGCATCCCAGGTCATGCAGCCTCACTTTATTTGTGTGTAAGAAGAAAAAAAAATAAAACAAATTGTATATAGCCGTGCTACAAAATATAATTCAATTTATTAACTGAAAAAATAAATATATTTGAGCCAGAATGTTAATTAATATATGTATCTGATAATTTCAAAGATATTTGGGCTTATTCCGTAAAGTGGAAATTGTGCAAAATAGAATTGCAAATTTCAGACCAAATTAGACGAGCAAGAGGAATTGCTCGATTTGAGAGTGTTTCCAGTTTGACTATTTAGGTCTAAAAATTGCAATTCTCTTTGTCAGTTTTCAACAGTTGATTTGTTTAAAGACTACATTTATATTTTTTCCAATTTTCAAGCATGGAAATGGTACGGTTTCAGGACACTTTTTCCGGTTTCAAACTACATGGTGTGTGTGTTTGAGGGAGGGGGGTGTGGTGTTATGGTTAATTAATTAATTAACGGGAACCTCTGGACACCATAGCAACTTTATCGGAGTTCAGTAGTTATGGTGCCAGTATTTCAACACTTTATCCGGAGGCTGTTGGAGAGACTCTACGTAGCCAAGCTGTTCCACAGAAGTTTTTATCGGCTCAGATGATGGGATCTGGTGCTGTATTGGCATCTGGTGATTATTAGTGCCAATATTGTATATATTTGCTTCCCAAAATTTCCGTTCCTCTATTTAGGGATCAGGGTTTCAGGGTTGGGTCTTTTGATAACTCCCTTGAAGTGTTTTATTATATCATGACCCAGTCTTAACATGTATTTCTCCTTAATGCATTTATTATTCATGTACGAAGGCTTTTATTGATGCAAATAAAACATTGTGACTTTATAATACAACACATTATCATCATTTGAGTTATCAACACTACCTCTTTATTCTATTTGTTTCTTAATAGCCATGAGGTGCCCTGAATTTAGAGGGCAGTAAAACTCATACCGGTTTACATTTTTGAGGTGTTTGTTAATCTTTCTTTATTCTCAATCAACAAAACGTACAGGCAATACTTTTGAAACTACATGAGAGAATAGTATAGGAGACATATGTAAAATGCCAAAAATTGGAGTAAAACAATATTACAGGATTGAGGGTTTTATTGTTTTTAAATGAATTTTATAGGATTTAAGTTGTTTGGTTGGAAAATGTTGCAGAGTTATGTGACAATGTAATACAATTTGCAAAATTAGGACTTAGGCTTTACTGGAGTAGTCATAATTTAGCAAATTGTACTACATTGTCACATATCACTCTGCACCACAATTGGAGGACCAGGTCGAATTCTGTCACCAAGACCATATTAAATTTGAGGATAATGTCTTTCATTAACCAAATGAAATGGAAAATCCATTTTCATTTTTAAGTTGTGTAATCCATTTATGATAAATTTATAGCAAAGACTAAAAAGAGCTGCTAAAAAATTTTCAATTACAAACGAGGGAGCACGATAGGTGAGCCGTTTCCATGGCAAACAGTTAAAATGGGCAAAATAAGACAAGTCACATGCTCTTTACCTGACATGTAACCGTTTGAGATATCCCTCCCATAGGGTCTGGCAGTCAAAACCTCATCAGCAAAAAAGCAGCTAGTGTGTTAGAATGAGTACAAAATACACTCTCTGGCGCTGAGAGGTAGTATATTTTTAACATCTCATTTTATTCTGCAGTGACAGAGTGCCTGAATCCAAGAGCAGGAAAATCTTAGTAACACTGGTGAAAGAAAAGTCACCCAATATGATATTGATTTTCTTCTGGATTGTTATATCTTCTAAAGTAATAAGCAAAACTTTTTTTTGCAGAGAGAAAATATTTGGTGTGCAGACACGTCTGTTGCTTGTATTACAGTGGAATCCTTTCTATAAGTTTGACTCACGGTTACTGTATGAGTTATTGTAGAATTCTGATTTTAGGTGTCACTCAGATTGATAGTTACAATTAAAGAGAAGGGTCCAATATTATGATGTCCAATTAGTTGTAGGGTAGTCATTTGAAAAAAGGAATGTGAGTTTTTTTGTTTTGTTTTTTTGATTTTCAAACACATCTGTTTATTGACATATGAGTTGTGTAACTGAAACTAAAGGCAGCCTGGACAGTGTATGCTATGAAAAGCCTGCAAATTCATTGCCTGTTGCCTATTTTGTCTACAGAAGGGGGGTTAGGTTGAAAAAAGACTCAAGTACATTATATTCTTCCTTCCACACATCTTTGTTACTGATGTTGATCAAGAAGGAGGTGAAAAGGCCAATTTGAAGCCGTTCCTTATTTTGCCAAAAAATTGTAAATAAAGAAAAAATCCTTATTGACTCCAAAATGGCATTCGGATTTCTTCTTGAATCACTCTTACTATTTAAGCTATTATATCTTTAAATATTAAAGGGACACTATAGTCACCCAGACCACTTCAGCTCAATGAAGTGGTCTGGGTGCCAGGCCCCTCAGGTTTTAACCCTTCTCATGTAAACATAGCAGTTTCAGAGAAACTGCTATGTTTACATTAGGGGTTAATCCTGACAGCTGCTAGAGGCGCATCTGCGATGCTGGATGCAAAATTTGCATCCAACGTGCAAAACGTCCATAGGAAAGCATTGAGAAATGCTTTCCTATAGACAGTTTGACTGCACTTGCCACGCATGCGCATTCCGCTCCACTCGGGAGCTAACGTCGGCGGGGGAGGAGAGGTCACCAGCCGCCGGGCTCCCTGCGCTGGATTAAGGTAAGCTGCTGAAGGGGTTTTAACCCCTTCAGCGCCATGGGAGGGGGGCCCTGAGGGTGGGGGCACCCTCAGGGCATTATAGTGTCAGGAAAACCGCTTTGTTTTCCTGACACTATAGTGATCCTTTAAATCTTTGTTTAAAATATCTGTACACCACCTGACGAAAAAGGTAGAGAATTCCACATGTTTATTATTACTGTAAGCTACTCTTTCCTCTGATGAAGCAGAACTGTCATGCGAAACTTACCTTTCCCTAATCGCTTCCTCTTCTCTTCCTCTCTCAGGATCTGTTCTTCATTTCTTCCTGTCTGCTCTAGTTTTCTTTAAACCATAAGACAAAGTAGGGACTATTTTGTCTTATGTATATTTCCTACGCCTGACCAGCTATGACCAGCGGAGGAGCAAAGTGTGCTCCATTTCCTGTGGTCAGAGAAATTTCCCCACAATTCTCTCCTTTCTTCCGTGATCTTGCGATGCCTCCTTTCACTTTTGCGGAACGCCCTGTGATTTAGACAGAACGCCGGCGAAACTACCGAATTTCTTCCTAACAAAAAATAAGAACAGTTTGTTCATTCATGTTAGGACGACAGTCGGTACTTTAGGTCTGTCCGAAATTTCATTCGCTTAGTAGATAGCTCCCTAATTCCCATGGTATCAGAGAGCTATCTACCAAAACGCTGAAAGACCAAGATTGGTCTTTCAGCCAACTTTACTAATACTAAGTAAAGATTACTTAGTATTAGTAATTAATCTGCCCCTTCTCGCTATATTGTGAGTAGGGACATGTCTAGTAAACAGTGAGTAGCTCACTGTTATAAAAAATAAATAAAGCACCCCCCCTCAATAAATGGCCCTATGGTGTGGCATCTCTTAACTAGCAGGGAAGGACACAGTGTCATCCCCGAGCCCCCACCTGTGCCTCGCAAACGGGAACTATTCAACTAAATGGGGGACATAGGGTCCCCCTGGGGCCCACAACAATGAGCGGTGGGTGTGGGGCCCTAAAAGCTAATGGGGGGATGAGGCCCACAGCTCCCTGACTCTTCTATTTTTACATATTACAAGGAGGGAACTGCGTGCTGGTAGCTCCCTCCTTGTAAAAAACTGAATGAACAAACGAACACCGATGGTGTTTATTTGTTCGGCTAAAATTTACTACAGTGTTCCTTTAAGGACTGCTCCCACTGTAAAAAGAGTGCTGCATATTTATCATATATATATGATTGCATTATAAGTGTACTTTGAGATATATACATATATCTCTCAAAATACACTTATAATGCAATCATATATATGCATTATAAATGTATAAAATATTATAAAATGATTTAATTATTTTATAATATATTATACATATATAGAAATTGTGTGTGTATGTATTTATATATATATATACATACATACACAAATTCTACATATATATTTAACTTTTAATTTTACATAATTATTTGATTTTATTAATTATAATTTAAAGGAACCTGCCTGACAACCCAGGCAGACAGTCCAGAGAATGTAATTGGCAAGCCCTATATTTAACCCTGTAACTTTCCAAAACACCATAAAACCTTTACATGGGGGGTATTGTTATACTCGGAAGACTTCGCTAAACACAAATATGAGTGTTTTTAAAAGTAAAACTGATCCCTTTGTACAGCGCCACGGAATCTGATGGCGCTATATAAATAATAAAATAATAACCAGGACTATGGTATCACCAGTAAAAGTGCTGTTTTTGTTTTAGAAAATGCAAAAAACTAATAAAAACGCTAACATTGGTCAGCATTTGTGACTAAGTGGCTACTACAAAAGACTGGAAATACCCCATTCTGACACCCATTTGTCTGCATTTGAAAATGGTATGCCATGATGACGTTAATTCACATATTGACCTTGTAACTTTTCAAAACACCATAAAACCTGTACATTGGGGGTATTGTTATACTCGGGAGACTTAGCTGAACACAAATATGAGTTTTTCAAAACAGTAAAATGTATCACGACGATGATATCACCAGTAAAAATGCAGTTTTTATGTAAAAAACAAAAATGCAAAAAACAAATATGAACGCTAAATTTGGCAAGCGTTTGTGACTAAGTGGCAACTACAAAAAGACTTGACATAGCCCATTTTGAATACCCTGGGTCTACTTTATTAAATGGTATGCCATGTTGGGGTTAATTTTCATTCCTGGGCTGCCAACTGTCTCAAAGGAAAGCTAGGCCAAGCAAACCAATCTGGCAAATTGGAATGTGCAAACATGGAAAAGGGGAAAGCCCTACATTTGATCCCTGTAAGTTTTCAAAAACCGATGAAACCTGTACATTGGGGGTACTTTTGTACTAGTGAGACATTTCTGAATGCAAATATGTGTATTTTACTTCAGTTAAATCCAAGAGTATTATGACATTCAGTTAAAATGAACTTGAAAAATAACAAAATGTCTTAATTTCTCATATTTTTTTTTAGATTTTATTCATATTAAATTATGTCTCATATATAAATATTTGATATAAAATGAAAGCCCTGTTTCTCCTGAACAACATTATATATAATATGTGTGGGTGCACTTAATATGAAAGAGGTGAATTGTGGTTGAACCACATACAATGCAAATTCCAGGTTTTGTTTACATTTTGTTTTGATCACAACGTGTACAATTGGCTCAGTCCTTAAGGGGTTAAAGCAATAATAATTATATTTAATAATAAAGGCAGTGTTTACATTGAAAAAGCCTGCAGTGACAGGCTATAGACACCAGAACCACTACATTAAGCTGTAGTGGTTCTGGTGACTCTTCTGTCCCTTTAAGTATTTTTGTTGTTGATTATAAATAATATTAAAAAAAAATCTGGCTCCTAACTTTTTTTAGCTGTTTTTCAAGCCTTGTAGTAACTAATGCTATTATTGAACAGGTGACAGTGGGCAATATACCTCTAGACTGTTTTAGAAATAAAATAATTCAGCATTTGACAATGCTGCCTGTCTGTTTCAGCACGTGTCTTTTTGTTGCATGTATGTGCATGTGCACTCCATCATGGGTTTGACATAGAGTGCCAGGCTGTGCGTACACCAAGCAGAAATTTGCCCTCTCTATCTATCACACACAGAAAGCTTTTCTGTCCCCAATGTGTGAGCCAATAGGAAGTGGCCTATGCATGGATTGTAAGATAGTGAGGAAATACAAGCACTGAGCTCATAAAATGTTTTCACTTATATTTAAATAGAAAGAGAACACTTGAAATCTGTTTGTAAACTCTGTTATTATAAATACCGTATGTGTGTTTAGATGTAGTACTTTTGTGTAATTGCTATGGGTTTTGAAGTCTCTACTGGGGAAAACAGGAGCAAGTTTGAAGACTGAGATGCAGATTATTAGTATTCTTGAAGCCAAAAACAGCTAGCTCCCTGGCAGCATTTTCTAAAAAGTAAAAAAACTTAAAAATGGAGCTACAGTTCCTTGAAACAAACAGCATGAACTAAACAAATGTGCCAGTTATATTTGATCAACACTTAAAAGCGGTATATATTGAGGTGAGTATTAAAGGGCCACTCCAGGCACCAACATGCTTGGGGTTCTATAAAGGTTAGTTTACGCTGGTTGTTTTAATTAAACAGAATTTCAGGAAGATGCCTGAGGAGGACTTGCATGATCAGTTGCACAAAGTGTATTGTCAACACTGGTAGGTTAACAAAGGTCTTTACCCAGGTAACTTATACAAAGTGCACAGTGTTACTGATCTTTATATTTAAAGGGACACCATAGTAACCAAAACAACTTACGGATGTTCAAACGGCTACTAGATGCATACTTGCAAGAACAGAATATTCAAGGATATAATCTTTCAATGTAGGGTAATAACTGCTTGATCCAAGGATAAATCTGACTGCCATTCTGGGGTCAAGAAGGAATTTTTTTCCTAGCTTGTTGCAAAATTGTGCTTCAAACTGGGTTTTTTTGCCTTCTTTTGGATCAACAGCAAAAAACAAATGTGAGGTAGGCTGAACTTGATGGACGCAGGTCTCTTTTCAGCTATGTAACTATGTAACTTTATCTTAACTTTATCTTAAAGGGACACTATAGTCACCCAGACCACTTCAGCTCATTGAAGAGGTCTGGGTGCCAGGTCCCTCAGGTTTTAACTCTTCAGATGCAACATGGGAGCCCAGCACTGGAGTAAGGTAAGCTGGTGAAGGGGTTTTAACCCCTTCAGCGCCACGGGAGGGGGACCCTGAGGGTGGGGGCACCCTCAGGGCACTATAATGTCAGGAAAACCGCTTTGTTTTCCTGACACTATAGTGATCCTTTAATAAAGCAGTTTTTGGGGTATAGATCATGCCCCTACAGTCTCACTGCTCAATTGTCAGCCTTAGTCATACCTCCCTCCATGTGACTTACACAGCCTTCCTAAACACTTCCTGGAAAGAGTCATCTAATGTTTATAATACCTTTTTTTAAATTCTATTTAATTCAAAATATCTTACTTCCTGCTGTGTTAATAGCTTCCTAGACCCTACAGAAGCCTGACTTATGTAATTGAAGTTAAATTTGCAGCAGAACAGGAGATAAAAACTTTTAAAGTACTATCGACTTGATCTGGAAACAGGTAGCAACTAGAACCCCATCCCTGGTTATATCTATTGACGCCGAAAAAGCCTTCGATAGGGTAAGGTGGAAGTTCTTGTTCTCGGTTATGAAGCACCTTGGATTCCCGGACGAATACATGCAAGTTACAAAAGCAATGTATCATGATGTAAGGGCACAGATACAGATAGCAGGGGCCCCAATGAACCCTTTCCAATTGCACAATGGGACCAGACAGGGGTGTCCCCTTTCCCCCCTCCTCTTCGTCCTGGCAATGGAACCCCTACTTCAGGCTATACGCAGGCACCCAAATATCAGCGGAGTCACGGTGGGGGGAGAGGAATTCCCTGTTTCTGCCTATGCTGACGACGTCCTTCTCACTGTGACGAACCCACTCGAGTCCATAGCCACACTGCAAAACGTCATACATGAATACGGAGCCCTGTCCGGATATAAGGCCAACATCCAGAAATCTGGGGCAATGCCTATAGGCCTACCAGCGACCGAAGTAGCCCTGATAAAGGAAAAATACCAACTGCGGATAGAACCGAACTCCTTAAAATATCTCGGAGTCCATTTGACGGCAGTTCCGGATCGACTATATACGAGCAACTACGAACCGATGCTACGGACCCTAATGGGAGACCTAGAAAAATGGGCGGATAAATCTATATCCTGGCTGGGGCGTATTCACTCCGTGAAGATGAATATCCTACCGCGCATACTGTTTCTCTTCCAAGCCCTTCCTATTCGCGTTACGAAATCCCAACTGCTGCCACTACAGACAGCGATCTGCAACTTCGTATGGCATAACAAGAGACACAGAATAGCCAGACAGATTCTGTATAGGCGAAAGGACAGAGGGGGACTGGGGCTTCCAAGCCTATACTACTACTATCTGGCGGCCCAACTCTCACAGGTAGCCATGTGGCACTCCCCTGTGGGAGAAAGGAGATGGGTGGAAATCGAATCAATGATGGTAGGCTTGGACGTTCCCCAATTTACGATATGGGTCCCGAAAGAACACAGACCCATGATAAGGGTGACGTGCCCAGCCATCCTTAACTCTCTTCGACTATGGGATACGAACGGTGCCAAGTTTGGACTCGTTTCATCTCCCTCCCCTATGACCCCGATACTCAGAAATAGAGAATTTCCACCCGGAATGGCCCTTAGGAACTTTCGGAATGTAGAAAAGACAGGGTTACAGTGGTTCTATCAGCTATACAGAGAAGGAGAGGTCATACCTTTTCAGGAACTCCAACAACATACCCACCTGACCCCAGCAGATAACTTTCGATATCTCCAGATAAGGGACTTCGCTAGAAGACCCCATATCAAAACCGCAGCCCAAGGTCAGTTTACTTTTTACGAGAGGCTATGCAGAGAGGGATGCACCCCTAAAGGAATGATTACGCTGCTGTATACCCATCTTAGCACGGAGACTAAAGAATGGGGAAGTCTGAAATACACTGACAGATGGGAGTCGGACCTGAAGGAGGAACTGGAAGGAGTTGAATGGCAGGAGATATGGGAGGCAACCAAGAGCGCTTCGATTTGCGTCACACAACAGGAACAGGCATGGAAAACCTTGCTCAGATGGTATACTACTCCGATAACGTTACACAAAATGCACAAGAGAGATACTGACGAATGCTGGAGAGTTTGCGGATTCAGAGGCACGTATCTCCACATGTGGTGGGAATGCCCGAAAATCCGCGGATTCTGGAAGTCTGTTGAAGACCTCTTGAAGCGGACGTTTGGCAAACCTCTGGATTTGGACCCATGGATCTACCTCTTAAATAGATCTATAGAGGGATGGACGAGAAGAGAGCAGAAACTAGTACGGGCGATAACCCTAAGCGCACGTAGAACTGTTGCAACGACGTGGCTGTCACCTGAAGGGCCGGAGTTTAGGGGAGTAATCTCTAGAATAAAGGAAACCAGAATTATGGAAGACCTGACTGCTAGACTAAGAGGAACAACTCTAACTTTCCAGAAGGTTTGGGAACCATGGGACAACAGTCCCATGGGCTCGGATCATGACTGAAGGGCCAAGTGGACAGCCCAATTTGGGACCAGACACTGCTGGGTCAGAGCAGGAGTGAAGTGCCCCAACCTCGTCCGCCTCCCCCCCCTCTCCTCCCCCATCCCCCCACCCCACACACTCATATCTTCCTTCCTCTTCTCTACCCTTCTTGCTCATCTCATCTTCTCCTCTCTCTCTAAATCTATCTTTCCCACGTTCTCTACTTCTTGGTACAGAAACCTTGGCCTACAAGGATACCCTCTATCTTTTTTTTTCTTTTCTTTTATACTAATTCTTAACTTCTATAAGGCTGACATTGTCCCACTCCAAGGAGACATAACTAACTTCCCTCATTTAGAGGTGAGCGCGCTAACGGAGGATGGAAGATGTCTAAAGTACACCCAGACGCGGCTAGAGTTAGGGCTCACCCTCAGGAGGCAGGATCAGACTTAATGATACATTACCAATAACAAGAGGTCAGTAGAATAGCACCCATTGAGAGGCCTGTCTTCGGGACCAGAACCCACTCCAATTCTCCAAGGTAGAACACTAACGTACAGGCCCCTATACGGGCCTCACAGGCGCACTGCTCACACTATGAATACCGTATGAACACTGGGAAGTTAAGTGTAACAGCCAATAAAAACATAAAATCCCCGATGGGAGGCAAATTATATAGAAAATGTAAAGAGGCGGGCCACGGAGGCCAAAGTTAACAGTGATGTCTATGAATATGCTTTAATATATTGCGGCTTCTGCGCAAGCCTTCATGTTGATATGTTCTTGCATTGCCTATCGGGTGCAAAAATAAAGAATTAAAAAAAAAAAAAAAAACTTTTAAAGTATGTTACTATTTAACTGAAAGGGAAACCATATTTTTCATGCAGGCTGTGTCAGTCACAGGGAGGTGTGCCTGTGGCTGCATAAACAGAAACAAAAATGGTTTAACCTGAATGGCAGAGTACTCTAGCAGTGAAACTTCAGAGATATGATCTTTACAGAAAAACTGCTTCATTAAGCTAAAGTTGTTTTGGTGACTATAGTGTCCCTGTAATATAGACTACACTATTGTGATCCCCGATAAGTGCTTCTCCGTCATTTTAACATCACAGTATTGACCAGACAAGCTCAGGTTTATATTGCTTTACATATGTTCCACGAAATGTCTATCAATGGCCAAACATAATTACAGGTAATGCAGGTCTTATGAAGATCTTGCTTTTTAAATGCCAGGTGATGAACAGCAAGTTGCATTAGACATTAAAAAGTTTACCAAAATCCCTTAAGTGTTTGTTTTACACTTATGGTGTAAATGCGCTCAAAATTTTAGTATTACTAATGTGTGTCTATTTATTATTTTTTTCTCCGTTCTAACAGCTACAAAACCAGTCTTAAGCAGCATGCTACGCGACACATCCCTAATTCCCGACCCTGTTCTTGCCAATCAAGTCCATCAGGTAATAACCTATGTTCGTGCCGTAGGGAAAAGGATCTTTTTAACCTTATTTCATTGCTTTTGCTATAAAATATCATTGGGGTTACAGCGCATCCAAAGTGCCTGAGGAACGTTTTGTGCTTTTAATTGCTTCCTTTTATAGCTGTTATAAGGGCTATGCTGTATATCTTGTCATGTCACAATGCTTTAGTTCATTCCTAAAGCTTAGGTGCTTGAAATTCCCGTGTTGTGTGTTATAGTAAAAATCTGGATATTTCCAGTTCTCCTATTGGGCCTGAGAGTTCCAAGGGGGTCATACGTTTGTTGCATGATATTACTACATTTACAAAGCTGCATGTTTTATTTTATATCGAATGAAAACCTCCAAAATGATTTTTATTTTTAAAAACAAAACAGGTGAAGTCAATCTACAAAAGGCTTCCAAAACACATCCTGTTTATTATTTTGTCTGGCACAGATGTGCAACGTCGCTTGTAATGACATAGCTTACCTGGGGATACTCCACTACCCAAATGCAAAACAAAAATAATTAATTATTTAGTAGAAATACCACCAACAAAAATGCATGCATTTATTTACACTTTTTTTCCACTGGATGCATATATAAAAACAGCTTTCAAAAACTGCGTATCTCTTATCTGAAGCCTTTCAAGACTTCCCCTTATAAGCCCGACCAGACCTTCTGTGGCTGTCCAATCACAGACTTCCCAATGCAGCTCAGTGAGCAAGGCAGGTGCTCTGAGCAATTGCTGCTATTAGTCTCCACTGATCTAAACAAACCAGGAAGTAACAAGACCAGTTTGCTGATTGACAGCCTGGGGGTGTGATAAGGTTTATTTATTTATGCCAATTTGTATTGAAATCTGCTATCTCAATACCCTTCAGTCAGATTTTAAGTATTCTGAGTTGCTAGAAAAAATTGTGATTTTTTTTTTTTCATGTTTAAATCTTTATTTCACTTTTTCAAATTACAAAAAAAAAAGTAAATAAAGAAATAATATACGGAAAGAGAAAAATACCATTCACAATGCAAGATAT
This sequence comes from Pelobates cultripes, assembly GCA_933207985.1. Classification (NCBI taxonomy): domain Eukaryota; kingdom Metazoa; phylum Chordata; class Amphibia; order Anura; family Pelobatidae; genus Pelobates; species Pelobates cultripes. Next base: position 69,820,262 of record OW240924.1, read on the forward strand.
TCTATTACCATCTTTTACTTTTATACATCTTACAATCTCTTCTAACTTATTTTCGGCTTCAGTAACACTTTTTTATCTTTACATCACTGAATTCTTTTTTACATTATGCATTTCTTTTTTTATCCCTTCTGATATAGTTTATACATATCCTGATTCTTGTATTAAATTAGGTTTTTATCCCTTCTTCTCTATAAAGAAGAAAAATATTTAAAAAATAGATAAAAATAAAAATGTACATTTAATTATCATAATTCTTTCTTTTATGAATCTACATTGCCAATTTTATTTAATTTATAAAATTTCATATCAATCTGTTCCTACTGCTTGAATCTCCAACACTTTTTTTTCTGTTCTCGTTCTCTTTCCCTCGTCTCCCTTCTCTTCCCTCTTCCTTCGTTTGTTTTGTACAACCTAAATTTTATTAGCCATCTGTAATTTTATTAGCCAAGGAAGCTATTTTGCTTATTTCTTTCCCCTTATTTTCTCTTAATTTCCTCTCATTTCATTTCCACCTCACCCAAATTTTATCATAAATATCTTGTTGGCCTTTTAGCCTGTATGCCATCTCCTCAAAGATTTTGGTAGTAGAGATCTTTTCCCTTATTATACTTAAACATTGGGATCTTGCTGTTGGGGGAGCATATATTTAGCATTTAATTTTGTGTATTTGAATAGTATACAAATGTTATTTTTTTTATTTCAGGCAAGTTTTTTCATTATATAAGCATGTACAATATATTTAGAATATTTTGCCACCATTTTCTCACACTAATTTACCTCTTCTTCTTTGGTTTCAGTGTGTCATCAATGACTGCTGCAATGGACCATTGGTGGACTGCATCAAACAGTATCTTTTTTTAATTTATTTTTTTATTTTTTAGAAGACAAGGTTTAACTGCATACCTACCTCCTTTTAGTAGGGAATAATCTGTTTGGCCTCTATAGTTCTAAGTGGGTTATAACGCACAGATTTCTGCTATTATAATAAAGAGACAAGTGTTTAGTATATTAGCTTGAAGTATTAATGCACTTCTGTCTGATGCCAAGTGCAGTGCTCCTTTGGTGACCTTTATACACTTCGAACAGACTGCTATCATTACATCTGCTGCTATTGGCAGCCAGACATGAGTTATAATGCGCTGTAATGGCTTTGTGGGTTTTTAAAATAAATAAATAAATATAAAGACATACCTGGTGAGGAAATAATTGATTAGCATTTCATAGAAACAATCAGGAAAATGCTTGATTGGCCTGTGGATAGGTTTAGAAATATCATGCCTGTGATATGAAGTGATGTTTCATTAGCTTATTATATTATTTCTGTCAGATTTTTTTTTAACAGTCTGCAAGATAGAGCTTTTTTTAAATTTATTTTTGTTTTTTGTTGAAGAAAGACTGCAGATTCTTTGACTGTTAAGATATGATAAAAAAAAATATTTTTAAATAATTTAAGATTGTGTTTGAATTGGTGTAAAAAAATAATGTATGTATGTACACTATATCTCATCTTATTATATCTTTTCATGTGACAACACTGAAGAAATGACACTCTGCTACAATGTAAAGTAGTAAGTGTACAGCCTGTATAACAGTGTAAATTTGCTGTCCCCTCAAAATCACTCAACACACAGTCATTAATGTCTAAACCGTTGGCAACAAAAGTGAGTACACTCCTAAGTGGAAATGTCCAAATTGGGCCAAATTAGCCTTTTCCCCTCTGGTGTCATATGACTCCTTAGTGTTACAATGTCTTACTTGTGAATGGGGAGCAGATGTGTTAAATTTGGTGTTATCGCCCTCACACTTTCTCATACTGGTCACTGGAAGCACCTCATTGCAAAGTACTCGCTGAGGATCTGAAAAAAAGAATTGATGCTCTACATAAAGATGGCATAGGCTATAAGAAGATTGCCAAGACCCTGAAACTGAGCTGCAGCATGGTTTCACAAGACAGGTTCCACTCAGAATAGGCCTCGCTATGGTTGACCAAAGAAGTTGAGTGCACATGCTCAGCGTTATATCCAGAGGTTGTCTTTGGGAAATAGATGTATTAGTGCTGCCAGCATTGCTGCAGAGGTTGAAGGGGTGGGGGGGTCAGCCTATCAGTGCTCAGACCATACGCCGAGCACTGCATCAAATTGGTCTGCATGGTTGTCGCCCCAGAAGGAAGCCTCTTCTAAAGATGATGCACCAGAAAACCTGCAAACTGTTTGCTGAAGACAAGCAGACTAAGGACATGGATTACTGGAACCATGTTGTGTGGTCCTCTGAGACCAAGTTAAACTTATTTGGTTCAGATGGTGTCAAGCTAGTGTGGCGGCAACCATCTGTACAAAGACAAGTGTCTCTTGCCTACAGTCAAGCATGGTGGTGGGAGTGTCATGATCTAGGCCTGCATGAGTGCTGCCAGCACTGGGGAGCTACAGTTCATTGATGGAAGCATGATTGCCAACATGTACTGTGAAGCAGAGCATGATCCCCTCCCTTCAAAGACTGGGCCGCAGGGCAGTAGTCCAACATGATGATAACCCCCCAACAAACCTCCAAGACGACCACTGCCTTGCTAGAGAAGCTGAAGGTAAAGGTGATGGCCTTGCCAAGAATTGTCTCCAGACCTAAACCCTATTGAGCATCTGTGGGGCATCTTCAAACGGAAGGTGGGGGATCGCAAGGTCTCTAACATCCACCAGCTCCGTGATGTCATCATGGAGGAGTGGAAAAGGACTCCAGTGGCAACCTGTGAAGCTGTGGTGAACTCCATGCCTATGAGGTTTAAGGCAGTGCTAGAAAATAATAGTGGCCACACAAAATATTGACACTTTGGGCCCAATTTGGACATTTCCACTTAGGGGTGTATTCCCTTTTTTGCCAACGGTTTAGACATTAATGGCTGTGTGTTGTTATTTTGAGGGGACAGTAAATTTTCACTATTATATAGGCGGTACACTTACTACTTTACATTGTAGCAGTGTGTCATTTCTTCAGTGTTGTCACATGAAAAGATATAATAAAATATTTACAAAAATGTGAGGGGTGTACTGACCTTTTGTGATATACTGGATATATATATATATAATTTTTTGTGGTCGGGTAACATACACAGACAGCATAATAAAAATGTTGCGTAATTATTTCAAAAAAGTCAGTTATATATATTTCAGTAAAAATTTTTTTATTTAAATGGGCACTCTAGCCACCATATCCATTGCAGCTCACTGTAATGTTTATGGTGCTTGCATACCAGAATTGTCTCCTGACTCTGTCAAACTGCAAATGCTCTGTTTTAATCTGAGGTCCTTTAGTGTCCATAACACTAATGGGGATACTACTAGCATCAGCATTAAAGGATCACTATAGTGCCAGGAAAACATACTAGTTTTCCTGGCACTATAGTGCCCTGAGGGTGCCCCCAGCCTCAGGGTCCCCCTCCTGCCGGGCTGGATGGCGAGGAAAGGGGTTACCTTTATTCCAGCACCGGGCGGGGAGCTCTCCTCCTCCTCTCTGCCTCCGATCCTCCTCCTGGGCTGAATGCGCATGCGCGGCAGGAGCTGCGCGCGCATTCTGCCGGTCTCATAGGAAAGCATTTACAATGCTTTCCTATGGACGCTGGCGTCTTCTCACTGTGATTTTCACAGTGAGAAGCACGCAAGCGCCTCTAGCGGCTGTCAATGAGACCGCCACTAGAGGATTTGGAGGCTGGATTAACCCTAACATAAACATAGCAGTTTCTCTGAAACTGCTATGTTTATAAAAAAAAAAATGGGTTAATCCTAGAGGGACCTGGCACCCAGACCACTTAATTAAGCTGAAGTGGTCTGGGTGCCTAGAGTGGTCTTTTAATAATTATGTCCAACTTTGTTCATTCATTGGATACTTTTAGTCACCATCAAACCATTATTAATTTGTGATTAGTACAGGAGGTAAGAGATCTAAAGGTCACCATCTTGTGAGGATATTTAGGTCATATGCTTTCACCGGGTTATTTGAGGTCATTAGACCAGATGCGCTCTTTGGTGAAAACGTTTCCCCATGCTGTTCTGTTTTCCAATATGATTGCCCCAATACACATTGCTGAAAAGTTTTCAAAGTTGCTTTATAAGAAGCGGTAAAAAAAAATTTTTTTTTTTTTAAAAAGGTCTCCCATGACCTGCCAGATCACTTGATTTAAATATCACTATAATTTTTTGGAACATTCTCAAGTGCAAAGTGTGAGATTTCCACTCCTTCAGATATCACACACAATGCTTTTTTGCTTGGGAATAATGCAATATTGCACTGCAAATGCTTAGATGTAAAGAGGAGCTATACTTACGGAGTCCATAATATTAAAATATTTTAAAATAGCTGTTAATCTGTCCACTTTGTCCCTCAGCAAATTAGGTGATAATGTCTTTTCATACCAGCCCTATGTGTCAGACTTCACCAACTATTGATACAGAGTATCAGTTTGCAATTATATTTACAGGGACACTATAGGTAGGCATCAAAATATCTTTAGCTCAATTAAGCAGTTTCAGTGCGTAGATCATGCTCCTGCAGTCTCACTGTTTAAATATCTACCATTTAGGAGTTAAATCACTTTTGTTTCAGTCCATGCAGCCCTAGCCACACCTCCCCTGGCTGTGACTGACACAGCCTGCATGAAAAATAATAGTTTCATTTTCAATCAGATGTTAACTTGCTTTTGAAGGTTATCTCCTGATCTATAAATGTAACTTTATGCACACAGCAGGCACCAGCAAGGTCTTGCAAAATATTAACAGTGCAGGAGATAAGAAAATTCTAATTTAAACAGAATTTTAAATAAAGGAAATTTAAACATTAGATCTCTCTTTACAGGAAGTGTTTAGGAAGGCTTTATAAGTCACATGCAGGGCTGCAAATACAAAGCGATTTCACTCCTAAGTGGCAGATAATTGAGCAGTGAGACTGCAGGAGCATGATCTATACACCAAAACTGCTTCATTAAGCTAAAGTTGTTTTGGTGCCTAAAGTGTCCCTTTGACTCCAACCTGCATCACACTGCATCTCCACCTTGTGCCTGCTCAATGTATCAGACTGCATCTTTCCATCCTCACGATTTCTATACATCCAGCTCCCCACACGTGTAACAAACTAAATATGGCCCCAGCTATAATTCCTATCAGATTTGTTGATAAATATATAGCGTTCTCTTGTTCTGTATTTACGGTAACATATGTACTATAATTTAGAATTATTTGAGTTTAGTGATCTGTAATCTGCTGTATTACATTTTAATTATTGATCTTCGCTAATCTATGTAAAGCCTCTGGATAAGGGTGCTATATAAGATTTGTTAAGTATACTGCTAAGGGATGTGCGCCATGTTACTTAGTTTTAGAACATTTTAGCTTTATTATGTATTGATCAGTTATGCCAAATAATCCATAGTGTATCCAAGAACTGAAAGCTAAAATTTTCTTGTAGTGTTTTGCTGAATTTTAAAGAGTCCTTGCATTGCTTGTTTGTTCTCAATGACTTTCATAAAACCTGTATAATCAGCCTCTATTAACTAAATACACATTGTTTTGAAAGCTCCCATTAATCCCTTTTTTATCTTGGCTCACTGTATCTTATCTTTTAGGGTTTTTAGTTATAGTAAAGGGTAACATAAGCTAAGAAATGTATGAATAAAACACACAAAGTGATCTATATATATATATATATTTTCTTTTTTTCCTCCTATTTGCAGGATTAAATATTACTTACACAGACCAATTTCTATACACCTTTATTGTAGTTTAAAGTGACAGTGTAGTCACACAGAGACCAATTTCTATACACGTTTATTGTAAATTAAAGGGGCAGTGTAGTCACCCAGACCACTTCATCTCATTGAAGTGGTCTATGTGGAGTGTCCCAGTCCCACTTAGATCTGCAATATAAAACATTGTCGTTTTAGAGAAACCGCAATAATTACATTGCAGGTGACTAATGGACGTCCTCACGCTCTACATAAGGGCACCCAGTGTCGGTAAAATCTCCATAAGAAAGCATTCAAGTAATGATGTCAGAAGAGACGGAGCACCGAGGGACATTGGGGCTGGAGCGAGGTAAGTGACTAAGGCCTTTTAACCCTTCATGAGCCAGGGGGACCAGAGGGCTCTATAGTGTTAGGAATGGAGATCTGTATTCCTAACGCTGTAGAATCCCTCTAAGGACACATTACTGTGAGTTGTATTGCTGTGGAGCTCTTATACATAATAAAAAATGACAATAAATGGACTGAGCGTATATATGCAACAAATATTAAATAATAATAATAAACCATCTGAACATGCATACGTTTGCATACATAGATACACATACAGCTCTGTTATACAGTCAGACACACCAACAATAAGGACTCCTAGAAAAGAGGGACATTAGGATAAAAAAGTCAGACTGAGAGATTTGGTCCCTAAATAGGGACATTTGGCAGTTATGCTAAATCATAAACTTCCAGTACTCAAAATCTAATTCTACATCCCAGTATCCCAGCAAAGAGTTCTGAGTATAAGTCACCATTTCCAGCAAATGTTTTTTTTGTTTTTTAATTCTGTTGTTGGACAAGCAGAGATTTTATAAACTAAATAATGGGTGGAATTTGCACCATGAACTGCCACAAGGGACACACTCATGGTTGTATACTGGCCTCCACAATTGCATAGTATGTATACGTTGCATTTTTTTTGTTTTGTTTTTTTGAGTAACGAAAAGCACAATTGAGTGTTTCGCATCAAGTGTCTGCCAACATTATTTTTGTCTGTCATTTACTTGTTTTCAAATATCCCTGTTGTGATTGCTAATAATAAGAAAAGTGATAATCTTTTTAGCCCATTAATGTTGACGAGCTGGATGATCCAAAGGACATGTTAATTTTAAAACCTTTCTAAAAGAGGTGAGATTAGGTTGTTTTTGTTTTTTTCTGACTATTAGGTCCCTTTAAATACCATCCAAGTTCATTGCTGTGTGATTTTGTCATCTGCTACAAAGATTCATTGCACAGTCTTTCCCGGCCTTGGCACAGAACTCTTAGGCCGCGTGTGGCCAGTGACTTATGGCTGTGTGAAAGTGTTACATCAGGGCAAAAGTTTTCAGAAATTACATGTTAATTTCAGGGCACATAAAATAGTTAAAAATCAATTGAAAGTTTAAGGTTTTAAAAGCATAATGTCTTCTGAAGGATTGTGTATTGATTTTAAATATAACTCTAATTATATATGCATGGGCGAAAGCACAGAGTCGGGCTCTTTGCAAATGGCAGGGGGCTGTTTCACAGGAAGGGTTCTAAGGATTACGGGAAGAAGGGCTTTGGTTTTTCACTGGGCGGAAAATGGCCTGTGAGATTATTTACAAGTTTTGCCTTATGGTCAGCGAGATACATCAATAACAGGTAGTAACATTATAGACCAGCTCTAAGTGTTTCGGCCACTGGTACATTAGGAAATCGCTTTCAGTTCTTGTATTATTCCCTATTTGTCCTCACCCCTCCACTTATCTTCTTCCTTTCTCTCACTCGTTTGCTCTCTGTGGACCAATTTATCTATTTTTATTTATCGAGTTTTTCAGTTTGGTCATATTGCAGTTCGGCTGGAGCAGCATGCGTGCTATTTATGTAATAATATGGTGTTACAAGCTAAAAGCAGTGATATATCAGGCAGAGTAATAGTTACAATACATGGCTGCGGAGGAGGGGGGAAGGTGGGTATACAGGGTACGGTTAGCTCTGTGTGCTGTATTTCTTTTCCTTCTTTAAAGATGAGCATGCTCACAATCTTTCAGTGTATCACTAGCAGGGAGTGGTAGTGAATAGTGAATTATTTACCTGTAGAACTGATTTTAACAGGTAGAGCTCCTCTTAGGTTTTTCTAGATTACTGGAGAAAGAATATAAAAGAAAAGGTCAACCTTTAGAAATTGTATTCTTTATGGCAGGAGTGGCCAAAAGAAGCTGGAAAAGCATAGTAGGAGTTGCGGTTCTACGACAGCTAAGTGATATAACTGACACCGCTGCTATTTTATGTGTGTCATGAACAAACCATGTATCAGGGATTCCAACTTGTTGCTCTTCAGCGAGGGATGTTTAAAAGGGACAATCTAAACACTACAGCTCATTGTAGCAGTTCTTGTGCAACAAAACTCTGTGGGTCCCAGCTCTCTCACTGAGCACTTCCTGTCAGTCAGTCCGGCCAGGTACAGGAAACTGAAGCTCCTGTACCGCGGTCTGCTCTGCTCCACTCGACCACGCTACAACGAGTGACTGGTAGGGGGAGCGCTGTGCGCTTCCTTCCTGCCAGTCACTTGATTCTTGAACCCCCAGAGCTGGTACGCCCTAATGCGGCCATGTGTTCCGCATTATGGACGGGCTGGGCCGGCCCTGCATGCGCTGGGCCACTGCTGCCTCCTACATTATTGGCAATATCGGTATCAATAGTGTCCGATATTTGCCAAAATCCAGAATATCGCCCAAACCGATAATCGTCTATCCCTAGTTAAAACATTTACAAATTCAAATACACTAAGCCAGAATAAAAAGAGAATACATCTCATTCCTAATGGAACACTACCAAATGGGCATTGTATTGCCGGAAGTGCAATGCTTAAATATTTCCATATGTACCGGTATATATTTTTTTGGTTGAAGATTGTTACCTTATTCCCGTTTCCTAATGTTGCTGTTCTTACAATGGCCCTGTTTTCCTTGATCATCTTATTTCAGCTCAGTTGGATATGAACATGAAGTTCTTCTGAGAGAGAAACTCATTGAGAGAGGTCTCGCATTTTTAGGTAAGGAAAAAAAAAACCTAGCTTTCCTTATTTCTATATTTATTTGCTTGAAAATGTGTATTTGTTCATACATATGTAACATTACAACATCACTTCTAGTTTGTTATGTAGGACACCACAACATGTACAGCTCAATATTGTGACAGTTATAATATTGAGTTTTGTGTTAGATGTCTATGACTCCACTTGGCAATGATTGGTGTTTCATGTAAATGTGAGGAATATTTACAGGCAGATTTGCTTGTTAAGCTTTTCGTACCCGTAGGCAAAAATAGAAGTAACTAGGTAAAAAAAGGTCTTTATCAAAAAAACTTCCAAGTAAGAGGTCCATTGGCAAACTAGAACTAGAACTGCTGTATAACTAACACTAAATATAACATAATTGTGTGCACCAGAACATAAAGCTTGTCACAGAACGATATCCATGGAAAATGGGTTTTGGGTGTGCTTGTACTTTAACATAAGTAGCCACATTTCTATAATGTTTATAATACTTTACAGGACATGTACTCACTGAAGTCTTTCAGGGTTATTATGGTTGCTCTTTGGTTTGATTCACATTACACTCTTCTTTATGTGAATGTTCTTTCCTTTCTACTGAAATACTAATTTTACAAATAGTTAATAATCAAATCTTGACTATTGATAGCAACATGCTTATATGGGTAGTCCTTCCTTCTTAGGGAAAGACAAAAATCTGGGAATGGGAATTACTTTCCCATTTACTCTTAACTCTCTAAAATGGCAGGAGTCTTGTTACTGGGCTAGAACAACTTTATTTTGTTCCAGTGTTTCTGGAGTCTATTTCCTTTGCTTAAAGAAGTGGCATACACACAATCTATAGGGCCCCGGTGCAAAACTGATCCATGGGCCCCCACCACCTCATACAGATACACACAGAGACACATAAAGATACACACACATACATACACACAGACACATATACATACATACAGACAGACAGGCACTTACATACAGACACATACATAGACACACACACATACATACAGACACATACATAGACACACAGACAGACACAAAGACACATACACTAACACACACATGCAAAATATTTTAGTCACCCTCCTATTACCTACCTTTTAGGTGCCAGAGGGTGACTTCCCTGGGGTCCAGTGGCTCAGGTTGATGGGAGTCAGAGATCCCACTCTGACTCCCTCTCCTTCCTCCCGCTCGGCTCCCGGTGTTTGCTAGGAGGAGTGACCGGCGCAGTCACTTCCTCCCAGCGTCTGACATCAGAGGGGGCCCGACCGCTCTGTTACCAGGCCCACTTTGATGATATTCATTTCCATCGGGTGGCCCTACCAGCATGGGCCACCTGATGAGCCCCTTCACGTGCGGGCCCGGGTAATGATACCGTGACGGGCCGTTTGTACGCCACCGGCTGAAAGGGAAACTATAATGCCAGGAAAACAAAGTTTCCCCCTCCCCCCATGGTGCAGAAGGGGCTCAAAATACACCTCAGGCTCCACCTCTGCTCCTTCCCTGCTGACGTCAGCCGGTGGGGGAGACCTAAAGCGCATGCACATCGAAACGTGCACGAGGACTCACCCCATAAGAAAGCATTGCATAACGGGGGTTTGGGTGTCTCTTGAAATCCTCGTGCATAGCGTGAGGATGTCCAACGTTAGTTAGGCGACCAAAAGTTGTCCAACCACCAGGAAGTCCATCAAGTGATTGTCTGGTAGACAGCCACTAGAGGTGGAGTTAACCCTTTATTCAAAACTGCAATAATTATAGTGTTCCTATTATAGTGTGTAGTCTCTCATATATATGTCTGTTCTTCCTAGTTGCTTTGATGAGTTCTATGGTGTCCTCTCCCTGTAGAATGCCCTATTGGCATCCTTCCTAAATAGAGCCTGCTGGATGATTTCTGCAAGATAGGTTTTCATCATTTGGATCTGTTGCCTTTTTTAGTATCCAGAAACACACTTGTGCTGTGTTTGAACCCCTGTGAGAGGGCTGACATGCATTTCTACCTAGTTTCATAGGACGTCTTGTAGATTATGGTTTCATTCATTACTCATTTGTCCTTCCTGTCACAAATGGTCCTACCTCCTGAAGACCTTCTTAGGAATTTACTCTCCAAATTGTTTTGTCCAAGGACCTGGTCTAGCCATTTATCTACTTCCTTCATTTAATGACTTGGCAGTTGAGAAGTGAAATCCGTTTGATTTTTAGAAATTCTTACTATCAGGACACAGAGAGTTCCGGCATTCTTTGCATAGAAATCTTTGTTGTATCTGTTCTTCATCTTAAATTTATTCAGAACACTATGAGGATTCAGTTTCACTTTCTCCTTTGTATTTTACCTTGGTCCCTGTCTAGTATGCCTTTTGAACAGTTAGAGAATATTTAATCATCTTATAAGGGTATATGCCATCTGTGAAGTACAATATGGCTTTGTACCATGCTTCTTTCAGATAGTGGGTCTGTTAAGTGCAAGTAGAATGTGATTTCTCAAGGTTCTGTGGCCAAAATACCTCTAAATCTTCTAATAGTGACTCTTACACTGATATGTTATTGGCATGTGGAAACGTCTGTTTCCATATTACGTTTAGCTCATCTAGTATTCTGAAGGAAACACACTATGATGGAACATTCGTAAACTACCAGATTATTTTGCACACAGCACATTATGCATCTTTATGACTAGTATCCTCAGCTGGGGGAAATAATTCCATGTAAATTTTAATGTGGAAATGTTTGTTGCTCGTCCCCTCCTCCCATCGCTTTCTTGTTGGTAATACATTTTGTTTTGGAAGCATCTTGCCTTGCCATTAATGGGATCACTGCTGTCTCTCCCTGGGAATGCTGTAGGTAAGGTTTAAGAATGAGGGGAAATGATAGTTGCTACATATGATATTGCAATAGAGGGAGTTGAGGATGATTGATGCTGAACGTGCTCTTATTGATTTAGGGCTGAGCAGGAACTTTGTTATCTAATACATTGTATAAACAGCACACACTTGCAGGCGTGTAATTAATATTTTATAGAATAAGTAGCTGAAAGAAAATGCTTTAATATGTGCTGCAGTATTACTTTCCCTGTCATGAGATAAGAGCCGTCATATAGTTCATGTGAGACCAAGAGAGGAAATGGCATTTGTGGATTTTTCCTTTCTGTCACTCACGCACATATTTATCCCATACCAGTACTGTGAAATTACATCTGAAGAGGTCATTATGTCCAGGCATAGTGTTTTGAAAATGTGTTCCTCAACGTAACTACATCAGTAAATGTTTTATGTTTCGCACGTGCCTTCAGATAAGGTCATGAAGACTAAACAAGGCTTGGATCCAAGTAACCCGATATGTAGCAAGTAGGTTCCGTCACCAGGATTCGTATCTCACCAATGTTTGTTTTCCTTGATAGACCCATATTAAGGGAGATCTTGACTGCTTGGCGACCAAATAATTTTATTATTTGCATTTTGTTTTGTGCCTGCGGTTTGAGTCGCAAAGTTGAATGTCACTAGGGCAACTGACTACATTTGAATTTCTTTGCTGAAGTGGCATTAGGAGTCACTGTCGTAGAGAATGGACAGAATTGATATTAATAATGCAAAAGTGTGAATTCCACATTCTTAAAAGGAAACTTTAAGCACCAGCACCACTGCATCTTAATGTACAAGAGACCATTCCTGCAGTCTCTCTGACATTTTCTGTGAAAAGGCGGTGTTTACATTTGTCCCTAAGGCCACCTCTATTAGTCATCACTGAGACAGCCACTAGAGGTTTCTCATTAAGGTACTGCAAAAATGTGCGCCTCCACATTCTGCATGAGGAGATGCTGATTGCAGCACAGTGTCTCCAGCCTCTAGATTTAGACGCTGAACTTTCCTCATAGAGATGCATTGATTCAATGCATCTCTGTGAGGAGATGCTGATTGGCCAGGACTGTGTTAGGCCTCACCCTCACTCCACCTCCTTGGTGATCTCAGCCAATCCAATGCTTTCCAATATGGAAAAGCAATGGATTGGCTGAGATCATTAGTTCTGATGATGCTAGCCAAAATGGTACCTAAATGGTAGTTTTAACACTATAGGGTCAGGAATACATTTATGTGTCCCTGACCCTGTAGTGGTCCTTTAACTTGGATTAATGGAATTAATCTACCCAAAATGTAAATATTGCATGAATATGCTGCCTTGTGCTACATAACCAATTCCTATTTCACGTGGAATAAGCTTTGGACTATAATATATCCTAACTAGAAAACTATATTTAGATAGATTTATACTCCTAAAGCATTTTATAAAAAGAAATCTAATTTTTTGAAAAAATCCTATTTCTTTTTTTTTTTTTTAAATGTATTTATTTTTAAATTTATTGATTTTTATTATTATTTTTTTCATCGGTTTGTATCCACCCTGTTATGTACCTGTATGTTAAATAATAAAATTGGGCTCCATGTTGTCATGAAGAAAAAGCAATACTGACCTTGAGTCTAACTCAGATACACAAGTCTTATGCCGTTTTTATACTGGCAGCTTGTATCAGTTGCAACAGCTTTGTGTGCTGAATCAAGCTACTGCTAATCGATTAGGATCATGGGACACACCTTCTACAAACTCATACAAACAACACTTGCCTCTTTGATTAAATATACTGAACATATGTCTACAAAAAATTGAATTCCTGCATAAAATAATATTGCAAACATTGGGCATTGAAGCATTAAATTTAAGAAGGAAAAAATCTTTACGGCACATTGTAATGAAAGCAACAGGCAGTTTAAAGGTATTGATCTAAGTAGTGAAGTGCCTGTGTTTACTTATTTGTGAATTTTGGTACCAACTAATCCTGATTTAGTGAACACAGTACAGGTAATGCAATACAAAACGTAAGGAGGAGGAACGGGAAAAAAAGCACCTTTTTTTAATATGTAATTGTATTAACTGGGGGAAACGTGTTTTTTTTTTGTTGTTTTGTTTTTTTTGTTTTTGTACACACTCCTTTAATAGCTCTGGACACTCTACATCATAAACTCAAGGGTTTCATTAATCTCTGCAGGTGTGGTAATGGTAGTATAAACAAAATCACTCCAAACTAAATTTATATATCTGCTGTGCTAATCCTTAGAAAGTTTAAGGCCTCTTGGGCGAGTTGTTTCTTTGGCAGAAAACTATATATTGATTGAAAAGTCAAACACAATCCCAAAGCTAAAAGTTGGAGATATCCTGGTGGGTAGTCTAGCATATTTAGGAAAGCATATACCAGAACATCGTAATAGGCCAAGTAAAATCTTGACATACCAACTCTTTAACAAGACGTGTCTCCAGATCTACAAACAAATGGTTAAAACAAAATCGATGCCTTTTACTGTCTATCTCCTTCCCTAGACCTGTCAGCCAAGACATGTTATGGCTTTAACTCAGGAAAGTAGTTAAGGAACGTAAAGAAACAGAGATGGAGAAATTCCCCGGGGGAATGGTCCAAACTCCCAAAGAAATGCCACTGGTTTATTAAACGCCACAACATGCTGCCTCTCTGTGTTATCAAACCAGATGTGGACATGACACTGTGCTGACGTTTCCCTAATAATGAGCAAGTGATTTGGGAGACTGTCATAATGTTTCACACTTTGCTTTGCTCAGTGAATAGTTGTATTTGAAAGTTTGTTTAATTTCCTGATTTTTAAATATATATCTATATGTTAGAGTGCGGTTTGCGTTTTATGTAATTAATAGAAATCCGTTTAATTCAAGTAACAAGTAAACACGATTAGTTTTTGGTAGAAGATTCCTTTTATCTGTGTGATGATAATTGGTCATATAACCCTTTTTGTGGGTTGGGGGGGGGTGCTCGTCTAAATTCTGAAATATTTAATTTTGTTAACAGGTTAATCATTTGATGTTTATGTTGGGTCTGTAAGGTAGTTCTACCACACACTGTTACTGCAATGAAGAGAGAATTCATTTATAATTGAAACAAAAATTTGTTGAAGATTTCACTTCTGTATTGTCACCAACAAAACATGACATTTAAAATGTGTCATAGCAAAGGTTTTTTAATGGTGCTGTATTCTCTCTTGGCTTGAAGACATATGCTATTTGAGGTCAGGGATGCAGTGTAGCCTGTAACAACTGTTGATGAGACTCCAATTCTGAAGTTTACACAGAAGATGATATGAAAACTGGCAATACTGTTGGATGCAACTACCATTGCTCTCAGCCATGAGTGAAGTGTGTCTTCTTTCCTATATCTATATCCACATAACCTGACTATTACCACCATATTTATTTCACAATGCTTACATGCACAAATATGCAGTAGGCTTATATGACCGCAGGCAATTAGCAAAAGGTATTGGTGAAGAGAACAGAGATCAAATCATTTTTATAGTTTAGGAGATTATAGACTGAAAATCCAGGATACCTAAAACAAGGTTCACAGCTGAGTCACTCCCACCCTAATTGCTTCGTTAAAGACAATAGTTTTAGTAACTGTACTGTAAAGGATGCCTCATCTTTACAATTCATTAATTACATGTGAGAGGTTGCACTCAACATTTTGATGTTTGATGCCAGCAATCTCCGAGCTCTGATCCTTCCCCAGTTCAGTAACATCATTCAGGAAAGGGCTATCCCAGAGCTCCCAATTCGCTTAAATAGGATAATTTGCAAGCCAGAGGCTTTATATGCACTTGTGTGAGCATTTACTATTCACGTTTCATCCTTCTGTAACAGCATTCTGCAGGTGTGAGCCGCATAATGGATCCCAATGAGAACATTGAGAAGAGACTGTTATGAAGAGAGAGATAATTTGATGAAGCTAAGCTACTTGTTTGTTTTGGTGTAAATTTTAATGGAATAACCACGCATCTCTTTAGGAAAGAAAGAAAACCAAAATAATCTCTGGTGTCCTTTTTTTATTCTGATCTTCATATACACTAAAGTGAGATTTGTTAGTAAATTTGGGTAAATTGACAATTTATTCCCAACTAAACACATAGAAGCCTCAGACAATTTCTCCTACATGGCTATTTTGTATTCGCTGGTTATCATGCTACCCATGTCTTCTCCTGATACTCGCTGAATTACATTTTTGGCTATGGACTCTCTCTTTTCTTCTTCTCGTGGTGAATATCTTGGCCTCACAATGTAACCTCTTGGCACTATGTCCATGTTGAGAAATGGCAAATGTTCTCAGAAACATAAAAAAAGAAATCCCTTGGCTGATAGATGAATGGGAGGCAAGCTCGCAACCTCTGGGAACTATCATTAATTCTAATCAAAGGTGAAGTAGAATATGCTCTTGGAAGGCAATGTCAGCAACCCAGCAGGTGTTAAGACAAGACCACACTGCCTTCTGTGTTACATATCCAGGTCATTAGTTAAGGTTGGATGGAGAAATAAAGCAATCACTATAATAGGTCTCTACAAAATGTTATGGATCTCTCTTGGGTTTCAAAAGTCAAGGGCAATATGTTATGACATATTGAGGGCTTTTCACTTCAATCCTTGAAACTTGAAGAAAGGGGGAAAAGGCTGAAGCTGCGTGATTAACCTCAAAGCTACCATATATGCATGTTGTGTTATCCCAGCACAATAGCTATCAGCTCAGATTTGTGATGTATAAATGAAAAGGAAGATTGAATATGGCTGATTGTTGTATGGTTGCAGGATCTGATTTCATCTTGTGTTAGTTGACACCCAGAACTCACAAGCAGTGGTGAAGAATCGTTACTCAAATGTTCATTTTCAAATTCAGGAATAGGTCCATTCACTGCATGCCTTAGTTTGACAAAATAGAAAAAAAACAAAAAACACAAAACAAATTTAAAAAAGAAGAAAACGGAGCGAATGCTTGGCATACTCACTGTAATCAGGGGAGGATATTATACTGCTGGTTCATTGACCTCGTTAATACCCAGACAGAAGTCTTCACATTGCAAGATGAAGTGAAGTATATGTGTTTGTATTTTTTTATATTTACATTTTACCTCGATACTCCTAGTGTGATAAAAACTGTAGTCTTCTTTTTATTTTTTTATTCAAAAGTGCCCATAACCTCAAATCTAACCCCAGCAATTTGCTCACCCAGTTCTCCTGTTGTTAAAATATATTTTTTTAAAGAAGCTGAATGGATATACTTATCAAATCTAGTTGTTCAATTTGATCCATTGTAGCTTTTTTTTTTTTTGAGTATCTCATTGGTCTTTTTATTCTGGTCCTAACTGTGTGTAAGTGATTTTCCAGTGGGTGAGTATTGCCTTTTAGAAATTGATTATGGACTGGTGGCATTCACTTTTGATTCTGTGCTCTAAATGACCCCCAAGCAATACCTTATCCACTGGTAACCCCACAGAAGGGATTGCAAGTCATCAGATTTCAAGGTTTTCCCGACAAATTTGCTGGCTCTGCAATCCTGCTGAGTTGGTGTAAGGCTTTTTCTAGTAGATTACCCTAAGGTCACTGGGTTACTTATTGGAAGAAATGTTCTAGTATGCTATTCCTTATATGATAATTCACTAAGCTATACATTTTTTTTCCCCAGAATCAGTATTAAAACAATAAATAAAAGTTCAGCGCAATTCTGTTGTCATTTTGGAGAATGTTTTGACCCTCCAACGTTTAGTCCCCCCTAAATACCGCAAAAAAGGCCAAGATGGGATCTAATTGATCGCAAGTTAGTGAGAGATTACATTTTTAAACAAATTACAATCATTTTTTTTTTTAAATCCTCTGGTCGCTCATTAATCATGGGAGACTGGCTTTTCTATTCTGCTACACAATCAGGTATTTACTAAAATAAGAATTCAAAGTGAATTTCAAATTTAAGGTCAAAAGAGCTAAAATGGAGAAAAATAAAATCTCTAACCTTTGCGTTTAGTTTGGCTATTTTGACATTCATTTTGAAATTCACTTTGAATTCTCATTTCAATAAATAACCCTGTATGTGTATACTGTAGTGAGCAAACTCTAGTATTTGTTTATCTCTCCACCACACACGGGTGATATGATGGGCTTGGGGCACCTAACCAAGTTCCCCTGGCACAATGTCCAAATCTTGCTAGTTATAATTGTATATCTATAAGTTGACCATTGCTGCAAACTGGTCCAATTTTTGGAAGTTCAAATTTCAGTCAGTTAGTGATTGTTCTTTAAGCTGCTGATATCAAGCTCTACCACTTATCTTGGTATACTTTCCATATTGTGCCATTTAGAAATTTTCTTAGACTTGTCTTCGTTAGTTGTACTCTCGTCTACTGTTTTATTTCTGATGTTGTATGTCCTGGACTGGTTTTTTTTTTTTTTTTAAATACATCCAATTGTTTGGCAATTTGGCATTGGTAATAGGTAATGAAGCTTTAGATTAGAACTCTGGTGCCACCCTGCAGAGCAATCAGAGCAATCAGTCGACTTCTCTGTTCTACTGTATAACTTACCCAAAAACCACTTGAAAAGGGACAACTGTAAGTTTGGAAATCCCTTTTAATTCCTTAGATTTGAAGGGACAGACTACTCTATCTCATAACCAATTCAAAGAAGGATAATGCAAAATGGAAAATCTGTATGGAACTGTCAAGTGGAACCTACTTAGTGCCTTCTTAAAGGGAAGGCAAGCACTAAGCAGAATACCATCTGTATCTTTAACTCAGGACATATCCTGGGAATTATTTAAAGCATTAGATGCACTCATATCATAACACATATATCCGGTGTGATTACACTCTATTCAACATGTTTCAATAATATACAAACTTCAAATTCCCTTTCTAAATTTGCTGTGCTTTTACCTTGTATAACGATGCTCCTCTTGTTTTTAGACATTAAGCTTATGTGAGCAAAGAAGTCTTCGTGGGTTTTTTTTTGTTTAGTTTTTTCCTATGTCTAAATGTGTCTCTCTTCACTCACTGGTGTCTCATGTTTATCTAACTGCTGCTCAGAAGCATATGCTGGGTCTTACTAAATAAAATAATAATATTGAAACATATGTTTTCATTAAAAATGTATGCATGTTATTACTGTAAATAGACATGGCTTCACTTGTAGTGATGGGAAATTCACCGAAGGGTTAATTAAGGAACGTAGGACAAGTGCACATATTATAATGTTACAGGAGGCAAAAAAATACAGTGCCACAGAATTTGTTGGCGCTTTATAAATAATAATGATGATGATAATAAACTGGGATTGTCTCTTGAGGCAGGGGAGGGGTTTGAAATGTTTGCAACCACCCTGTATGCAATATATCTGTTCAAGCTTGTTGAATTGGGGTTTAGGTGTGGGTGCTGTGTGCCACCATCTTCCTCCTTCAACTCATGGCAAAAATGGCTGCCAGATGCAACGTCACTATTGCATCAACACGTATACACAAGAATACAAAATAGGTGCCAAGTGGAGGAGTCCACAGGATCTTCTATAGATGCATACGTTCAAACATTTAGATGTACAAAGAGGGTCACTTTCATTTTAGGGCTGTGGCGAGGGGATGGGCTGTGCTGAGAAATTTTAGGTGACCTGCTAATAGCAATATATGCAACTAAAATGCTATTTACATCAAGGAGAAAATGTATCTTATTTACATTGAGTTTAAAACACATGTATTACAAAGACACACTACTATGCGTATTATTGCTATGGAGCTCTGTTATACAATCAGACACATTAGTAGATGTAGCTCCTAGAAAACAGGAATTGAGGGATTTGGGAAGTGTGTAGATGTTTTTGCACAACACAAGATGTGTCACAGGCATTGTGCAGGAAGACGTATCTACTCATCACGCACAATGGACTTCTTATGCCTTTTCAGCCACTTTAGTTAGTTTTGTTATCTTAAAAATTTTCAATAAATTTAATGTGGACTGGCCAAATCACGTGTTTTATATGTTTTTTTTTTTTTTTTTTTTTTTTATATAAAAGAGCTCCACTTTTCCTATATGGGTTTAAAGTAAGATAGATTTCTCTCACTGCTGTAACAGTCTAACCCACCACCAAAAATACTCCTCAGTCTAACTTACTTGCGTGTGTGTGTGTGTGTGTGTGTGTGTGTGTGTGTGTGTGTGTGTGTGTGTGTGTGTGTGTGTGTGTGTGTGTGTGTGTGTGTGTGTGTGTGTGTGTGTGTGTGTGTGTGTGTGTGTGTGTGTGTGTGTGTGTGTGTGTGTGTGTTTTTAAACACTTATTTTAGTATGAGATCCGTGGGCCCTTTTTAAGATATCGTGTTTTAGGTGAATTTTATTTAATGATTACATAATCAATATGATTAGAACAGTAGCAATGTCTTTGCCTTAGAACTGGGAAACTCGAGTTCAAATCCCAGTCAGACACCTAACAATGCATATCTGCCTACCTCAAATCCTCATAGATTGTAAGCTTGCTTGAGCAGGGCCTTCTTTACAATTCTATAATACGGTGCTAAATAAATGCTTATACTACTAATAATAAACACTTTATTGACCTGATCTAACTCTACCAAATTCTAAGACTGTGTGTTGAATGATTTGTTTACTACTCCAATGTTTAATGCTCGTATTGGCAATTTACATGTTGATGATGCCTGTATCATTTTAGATATACTCATAAAGCTCTGGATAAGAAATGTCTGATGCACATGAAATGTGAAATAATTAAACATGTGTCCATTTTCCTGCTTTTGATGGCAACAATATTTTATATGTGTCCCTTTTAATAATGTGAAAGTTAAAAAAGTTTTTTTGGGGGGATGTGGGGTTCTTTCACATTTTTGAACTACGATTTCCTGCAATGAAGATTTCCATGAACCGATCATTGACATTTTTTAATGTGCCGTACCAATATCCTTAATTGGTTTTAAAGGTTTTGATTAAACCAAAGTAACTTTTTTTTTTTTTTCCTAATTATTCCCTGTAGGTTGTATGTAAGAAAGTGAAATCAACTGGACTGTAAACTTGTTTGTGCTGAAAAGCTACAGCAAGTTGCAGTTTCCTTGGCAACCAAACTGGCTGCATTCTTTGACAAATCCTTTGTCCGTTAATCGGACACAAAATGCACATCAACAAAAAGATTTACATGTTCACCTGTTTGACTGTCTCAGGAATGTTTAAACATGACGTTGATGATAAGCTAGTGTATTGTCGAAGACTTTGGACCATTTTCTAACCTGTGTAACAATGCAGAAAAAAAATAGATATGTGCAACAAATTGTAAATCAAGCAAAAGTAAACCACTCACTATTAAATCATTTAAATATAGACTAATTCAAGTGCAGTATATTTTCCTGCTGTAGTACGAGTGGATGTGGGATTATTTACTGTGCATTTATCAAGCTTTTTTGAAAGCCAAGAGATTTTTTTTGTTTGTTTGTTTTTTTCTGCTTTAAAAGATGCCATTGTCGTCTTAAATATGTCTATAGCATTTTTGTTTTAATTTACAGTTATATGACCTGTACATTTCCTGTGTTTGTTTATTCTGTAGACGAAGATCAGCTGCGTACCAAGGGCTATGATAAGACTCCTGATGTTATTTTGGAGGTACCTGTTGGTAAGTCTTTTCAATAAAGTGAAATATATACACACATATTTTATATATATATATATATCCTCCTTTTTCTGATCTTGTACACATCATAAACCCAATGAGACGATCACTGTGGGGTCTAATTTTAGAACACTTTATGTAATTTAGTGCTCAATAGTAACACTTTGTAACAATGTTAAGTCAGACCACAAATCTGAAGACAACCCTGATAGACTAGTCCAATTTCACAACATAGATATTACAATCTACTTTACATTAGAGGTAGAGGGTACATGGATCAATGCCTGAGATCGTTCATTAATGCAGAATTGCAGATATTATAAAAATAATCTAAAGTTGTGATTTTGTACTTTTTAGGAAGCTTAAGCTTGTAAGTAATGGACAAAAAAATATAAACTGGCAAAGCCAGCCAAAACAGTAACATGGTGTAAAATAAACCCTTGTACTCTTAAAGGGACACTCTGAGCACCATAAACACTACAGTTTCTTAATGGAGTGTTAATGGAGCACAGAATCAGTTAGGAACCAGGCATATGTGAGGCCAGTTGTAGGTGCTAGTAGAGCCGTGTACTCGGATTGTTTGCACAATAACCACTTCATCGAGCTGTAGTGGTTATGGTGCTTAGTGGCTCTTTAAACATGTTGCAATTGGAATCGATTGGAATGATATTTTTTCTTGGCAATATTAAAAACTAGATAAGAACAGATGAAATATGGTTGCTACAGCTCTAGTACATCTGATTGGGTCAATAAAGTGAAAATGACGCTATCAATGAATGCAGTAGAATGATGTAAAGGAACACTCGAGATTGGGTTAACCACCCATTTTGAATACATTGCAGAGCAAACTAAATACTTGACTTTTAAGATGTTTTTATTTATTTGCAGTTGATGCTTAAAGGAACACTATAGGGTCAGGAAAACAAACGTGTATAGGAAAGCATTGGATTGGCTGAGAATGTCAAGGAGGCAAATCAGGGGCAGAGCCAGCACAAGCCAAACAGCTCTGGCCAATCATCATCTCCTCATAGAGATACATTGAATCAATGCATATCTATGAGGAAAGTTCAGTGTCTCCATGCAGAGGGTAGTGAAACTGAATGCCACAACCCCAAGAAGCACATCTAGTAGCAATCTAAGGAGTAGCCACTGGAGGTATCTAAAGGCTGTAATGTAAACACTACCTTTTCTATGAAAAGACAGTGTTTACAGCAAAAATCCTGCAAGGACTGACTATACTCACCAGAACAAATACAATAAGCTGTAGTTGTTCTGGTGACTATAGTGTCCCTTTAAATACCCAAGTTCTTTAATTATCTCTTGAATGTTGTTTTTGCTTGTGCCTTGCTTTCTTTATTTCTTTCAACTTAAAATTGTTGATTGAGTAAAACAGTATTTTTGTTGCCTGTCTGCAAAGTAACTTATGGAGTTGTTCTAGATATTAAGTGTTGGCAAAGTCAAGGGAATCTGATTTTTTAAGGATGTTGTGTGTGTTTTTTTTTGTTTGTTTTTTTGGTCTCATGCGCTTCTTTAAATAAAATTTAAAAAAAAACAACTGTAAGCTGTTTTTAGTCCATTATTGTGGTTCCTGCAAAGCGCATAAACAATCATAATGGTAACAATATGTTAGTGGCTGGTTTAATGGTCTTTAGTTACATTTGTATTTTGTTATGTTTTTAGCTGTTGATGGACATGTCATTCACTGGATTGAGAGCAAAGCATCCTTTGGTGATGAGAGTAGTCACCGCACATATCTACGGGAGCAGTTCTGGAGTTATTGGAATAGGTAAGCTGCTTGTCTCGATACTGAAAAATCTTAGAAGAAGATTCCATACAGGTTAGTAAATATGTTGGTATTTAACACATTTCCGTTTAGGTGCACACCATCAAATAATAATATACACTTTTGACATGTAAAA
Source organism: Pelobates cultripes (assembly GCA_933207985.1). Taxonomy (NCBI): domain Eukaryota; kingdom Metazoa; phylum Chordata; class Amphibia; order Anura; family Pelobatidae; genus Pelobates; species Pelobates cultripes. Next base: position 69,843,453 of record OW240924.1, read on the forward strand.
TCTCAAATGGTGTTGGGCCAGCATACCTCAGATGCTCATGTGTGCATGGTGTATAGAAGAACTAAACTTGTGATAGGTCACTCTGGTTGCTTTTCATATTAAAGACAAAAATGTTTGCTACAATAATAGTAGAGGCAGAGTGCCAAGTGGACCCCAGATAAGACGTCAAATTGTTGAAAAACATGTTGACTTCTTACAATGAGGAAGGGGGCACGAGGCAACTCCTGGCACCATAACAACTATGGCAAACTATTGGTTACGGTGTTTGGAGTGTTCCTTTAATTAACATGGAGTATCAATTTACAGTGTGATTTGAAATGGCTGGGTGCTAAACTGCCCCAAAAGGTACATGAAGTCACTCGAAACTGTAATGCATATACTCCATGGCCCTTTAAAGGGCACCTGTTAAGCCCAAACAATTATGCTTTTTATATTGAACATAAGATTCTATCTATACATTGTACTAGGAATTTTGCTAGAAATTGTATAGATTAGGAGAAAAATAAATTTTTAAATGTATTTCTTTTTTCCTCCCGGTTGTCAGTCAATGCCTTGGTGTAACAAGCTCTTGACTGACTAGGAAGAGCAGAAAAGGCCTTCTAAAGGCTATTCCTCTGCTCTCCACCCATACCGACCACAGCACATGCAGTATGGTGCTATGGAAACTCCCTAGCTGGCATTTCTAGCACTGGCTAGGGAGTATAGGAACATAATGATGTGATGTCACTCCATTCTGGCTCCGGCATGCTGGCAACAAAGTCAGCGTGCCAACTTCAGTGACGAGATTTGCCCTGCTTTGGGATGTCTCAAGGGCAAATCAAAGAAGACTTTGGGAGGAGTACAGGCGGGGAGTGGATGACATCCAGGAGGGGCAGTGTTACACAAAGAGTAACACACACAAAGTGGCACTGGAACAGAGAAAAAGTTAGTAAATCTTTATATTGTAGATTGAATACACCATGTATCTTTGTGATATATGGTGTATTCAATGTATATGGAAGCGATTTCAGGTTAGTCCATTTTTTCATAAAAGGTTCACTTTAACGTGTTAGTGATGGAATGATCACATTTCCCAATTTAAATATCCGTGTATGCAAAATGTATGATGTCATGTCATTGTACAGCACTAAAGAATTTGCTGGCACGTTATAAATAATAGAATAATAATAATGGCGGCTTAAACGTCCCAAAATTAAAAGTAAAAAAAAACAATACAATACTGTGCACATACAATTGGATGTCTTGGCTGCATTAAGGCCATAAACATTCTTCAAGAGAAATAACATGGAATCTCTCATTTAAAAAAACCAAAAACCTAAACATATTTCTGTTATACAGGTTTTCTTTTCAAGTTCTGAAAATGTAGTAGTCTTGTGGTTTTCGAGGTACGCATACTAATGTTGACTTCATGTATCCAAAAATAGGTTGAATGCTCGTTAAATCCTGTTAAATTGTTATGTTTTGGGCTAAGTGTTTGTGTGTGTGTGTGTATGTGTTTGTGTATGTATGTATGTGTGTTATATATATGTATATTTAATTGTAACAAAAGGCAATATTCTGGGGTATTTAGATCTCAGACCAAAATGAAAGTAGAGTTGCACTGTTTTCTTAATACAGGGTAAAAGCCTTAACCATCTCAGTTAGGCCATCTCTCAATAATCTTACTTATACACCTCACCTTTCACAAATTCTATTAGCTTATGGTTTATAACAATAACCTGCATACTGGGTACCGCTTAAGAAACATTATTCTTGGAAAGTGACACGGAGAGCATAGCAACATACCTTTTGTAAGTGTACATAACTCTTAACTGTCTGAAATTAGGCAGGACAGTCCTGATTTACTTCTCGGTTTCTGGAATGCAATCTGGTTTGAAGGTAAATTTTGTTGTTTGAGATGCGACCTACTGCATCAACACACTGGGTGTGCATACCATGAACACACAGAAATACTGATTATGTTTTAAATGGAAGTATTGACGACACATATAAATGTGCCAGAGGCACACAAAATGATGATACATTTTTAAAACCAGCAGATAATAAAAGTTCATGGCGGTACCCTGTTAAGCATTGTGACACATTAACCCTTTCCTTTTTCTTGTCGTGTGTTTCTGCTGATAACTTTTTTTTTTTTAATTCTTTATTTTTATTGTGTGAAGAAGAGAACAATATGCTTGTAGCACCCCAACAGCGCTAACAAGCAATGCATTAACGTACAGAAATATACAGTGTCATGGTAAGAGATAGGCTGATATATGGTTCACTTGTAAATTATAGAGAGGGCTCTTTAGATAATCACTGCATACATGTTTAGGTTAACTCGCGTAGTCACAGTCTTGTTCAACGTGTCTTAAGTGATAATATAACAGACTTATCGAAACATGTCAGGAGTATACGAGGCGGTATCCTATACGATAAACTTTGACATGTGGATGGTTTTAATGAAATAAATGGCAAAACAGGCTTTGGAAGTGAGATTAAAGTAAAATGATTAGTAGGAAACCAGCTAAACTTAAATCAGTGTGTGTATCTAGCAATGTTGGCTAGACCAGTAGACCGATCTATATGTATAACATACCTGCTTTTGAGGGTCTCGTTGGGTTGGGTTAAGACTTAGTAGTGAGCTAAGGCTAGGCTCATTTTAAATGGGGATGTACAGCTCATTGCAGGTATTAGTGGTATTCCTGGACCTAGTCCATGCCAACATGTTTATTATAGCATGTGGGGCGTTCTGATCTGCACTGAATGACTTCTTCTAGCTTTGGCAGTACTGTAGTGCTTCCTTCTAATTGCTTATCTGAGGTGTCAGCTACGCCGGTATATGTGGGAACTTGCAGAGTATAATTATGCTAGCATACATCTAGATTGAAGGAGGCAGGGAAATGAACACGGGGGATAAAGATAAACCTCTAGCAAAAGTTAGTGTTAAAGAATGTCATTCTAGTCCTTGCTCTTTAGGCATGGAGTAGGCTTGTCGGAGAGGCAGATTGATTAGCCTATGCCTGACACCGGGTGAGTGTAGCAACACAGTACCAAGTCCTTCTTTACCGCGCTCCATCTGCTCTGGGGTAGTTTGGTTGATCTCTATGCTTTGCCGTGGTTCTGCCTGGTTCTGTCTAGGTCTGTTCCCCAAGAGGCTCCCGAACCGCCATTTTGGGGATAGCGAGGTTGTAGTTGCGGTCCGCCAGCTCTGGCTGTCATCCTTTGCCTCGCATGTGTATGCTTCCGGGTGGGTGATTTTGGAGGCTTGGTGTTCCCCCTCCGGGTTCTCAACCTGGGAGGTTGGCAACGGGCTTTGGGTTTTACCGGACATGGCTTTTCCTTTGCTGGCTTTGCATTTTTGGTTGCTCTTGGTGGTTTCTGTTGGTCGCCCACGGCGTGGTTTAGCTTGACCGGGTGTGTGTTTCTGTGCTCCACTTGTCCTTGTGTCGCTGCTAGGTTACGATCCCTTCTGCTCTGCAGCTTTTGCCAGAAGCTGCGAAAGAGTTCGTCCAGGCGCTGTTCCAGTGGAATTTGCAGGCTGTATGGCACTGCTACAAAGTCAGCCGCCGCCATCTTGGCTTCATTGACGCTGCTATGTGTTTGCATCAGGGGCTGGTTAGTGATTAAATTCCGCTTGTAGCTGGTGTGTACCGGGGTGACCCCCTCCGGCTGGGGGGGGAACGGGGTGTCCAGGATCTTTGGCATTTCCAGCCGGTCTGGTAGCCGGGAGATCAGCCGCGTCTTCCACACTCACCCCCGACTGTAGGCCGGAATTCACCGTCTGGCTTAGCTTGTCCGATTGGGCTCAAAGTCCGCCCGTTTCGTGAACCGGGGTGTCGTCAGTCCTCCGCCGAGTTAGATCTGCTTAGTTGTCGTGGAAAAGGTAACAATATTGTCGCAATCAGAGGGTTCTCAGTCGGAGCGCACGGTTCATGCGGCCATGTTGCTTGGCGGTCAGACCCCGCCCCCCCTGCTGATAACTTTAACATTTACTGATGACACCAACTCCTTTTGACTTTGTTGAAGCAATTAATAGCATGGCTCTTCCATGATTTTAAACTGGGAACCGTTCCTGTTAATGCACCATAACTGTTTGTGAGCTAATTAGTCTGTATGCTGTTCTGCGTGGCAAACTGCTTACTTTACACAATATGTGGCACAATACATTTATCAGAGATTCAAACTAAAGATATTTTTGAGGGTTACCAGTGTTCTTATTTTCAGGAAAGTTTGTGAAATAAAGGTGCCATTTGACATCAGCCCTCCGCTGCCCAATCGGGCTTCTGCCAACACTGTAGCTGTTTTCAAATTAAGCAGCTCACACTGTTATCCCTCATTGGTAATGTCTCTTCTACACACCATAAGGAACACTTCATTTGCAGTAATTAAGAGCACTCAAGCATTTTCATTGCCTTGCTGATGAGAGACCGGGCACTGAAAATATTATGAAGGACTTGCTGTGGGTTCAGAATGCAGGCAGTTTGAGTACAGAGGCCTGGCTGACCTGTGCGTGTAGCAGCCTCCTTCTTTAACTCTTTGAAAGCTGGAAACAATTATGTTTTAATCCATGAGTATTTTCAGTGCCTGGAGTTTGTATTTAGTTTTAGTACAAATCATTTTAGTTGTGATCACTAGCAAGTTAAGTCTATAATTATTACTGGTCCCTAAATGACAATTACATTTATATACCACCAACATATTCCGCAGCACTGTACAATCTGTAAAACAAAACAACCATACAGGAACATTAGGTGAAGAGGCCAGGCCCATTTATTGTTTCCCTTTATTTCTTAATTTAAAATTGTGTTCTATTCCACCTCCCTCCCTATAGTCTCACTACTTAATTGATAACTATTATATCTCCCATCCTGATCTTCTGTTTTTTTAAAGTTGGTGCATTTATAGCCTTGTTATTTTTTTATTTTTATTTTTTTAAATTCTATATTTTTGTTGTGCGAGCATTAACAACATGCTTGGATACCCACGACCGCTATAACAAGCCCAATAGTAACAGAATAGAACATCAGCATGGCATATATGGTGACGGCACAATTTTTAAATGTTAAGAGTAGATGGCAGAATAAAACAACAGATAGTTAAAGTGTGGCAATAGTAGTTTCCGCTCTGACAGTTGGATTAGTATGGGCATAAATGTATGCGAACTAGAATGAGCGTGTAGATGGAGCTGTGATGTGCGCTTGTATGTCCTGTGTATTGATATCTAGTGGGAACCATGCCACCTACAGGAGAAGGCAAATATGCCTTTGATGTAGGGGTACAGAAAACCTTAGTTATAGGCCATGTGGGTCCCCATAAGGCAATATGAGTGGAAGGGACTAATACATAGCCTAGGCTGCCGTAGGCAACAAGAGTTAACAGAGGGTACTGACGTGGTACCTGATGCGGTGTATAAACAGCTCTCTGTCAATAACCAAATTGTGATGTGGTTGGATAGGAGCTGGGGGGCTAGGTGTTGAAGTGGAGCCAGCATATCCGGGTTATGCCCATTTTCGACGGAGGATGGCTGTCGGGTAACGGTCCTGCCTTGTGCGTGCAGGAAACCCTTGGTTTTGCATTATCATAAGTCTGTGTATGTGAAACTGGGGGTAAATCCCAACTTAAATAGGTATGAAAAGAAAGGAAAACATGAAAAAAACAATAGTCCTTGGTTCAGGTGGTCTTTATCCCTGATGTGCCCCTGGAAGCTGGAACAAACGGGACGATGTTGGCTGGATCCCAAGCAGTAGTGGTCGAAGGGGTTTTGAGGCCCATATCTGCCAGGACAGTGTCCATCTTCGTGATGTCTGCCACTTTATATTCAGTGCCCTGATATTGTATGAGGAGTACGTGTGTTGTTCTCCAGCGGTACATCACCCCTTTGGCTGCTAATGTTGCTGTTCATGGTCAAAGGGACTTTCGCCATTGTGCGTGATATGTCAGATAAAAACATAAAGTCCATGTCCTTGAAGCTGTAAGGATTCTTCCCCTTGAATGCACCCAGGAAAGCAGCCCATTTTTAAATTTGACCAGATCATCGCCGGTTGCAGAGCGTGTGAGCTGTGGTGGCTTGGGCAGGTGGAACATGCCTATCCAGCTGCATCCCTTTAGCTTGCTTAGGAGGTAGGAGGGCCACAAAGAGCCTTCTCAGGATACAGTGTCGGAGAGGCCTCGAATTTTAACCTGCTTCCACCTCCTTTTGTCCTCCATATCTGCTAGTTGGTGGGTGAATGTAGTGTGAACTCAGGTAAGGTCCTTGACCTGCTTCTGGAGCTCTGTCATTTGTGCTGCTTGTGTTTTGAGTGGTTTGCTCTACTGCTGTGAGGCGATCAATAAACCCCTTAACATCCTCCCTTACCTGGAAGTTCTCCGTGGCAAATGACTGGCGTAGGTTGGAGAGGAGAGAGGTGAGTATCTCTGTGGTGACCGGAAGACACGCTGTCGGGTGTGTGGGCTTGGGAGGCCCTTTATAGCCCAGATTCTCGGGACAGTGAAGGGGAATGTTGTCTGAGCTGTCCGAGTATTCCTCGAAGTCGGCCGCCAGGTTAGGTCCCGTCGCACCATGTGGCCTCCTCAGCAAGCCGCCTATATCCGCGGTTTACCGCGGCCAATACGGGCGTGGCTTTTTTGTTTTCCTTCTCATTGGTGGAGGGATGTTTGCATGCTGTCAGCAATGTGATAAATTGCATTGTGAGACTGAATTTGGGCTGTTTGGAGCTGCGATTGTCGGTGAGCAGTAAGTGTGCAACTGAGCATGCCGAGAGCTGGCTCCGCCCCCCATAGTCTTGTTATTTTATGTTCATTCTTTTTGACATTTTGTTAATTGTTTGTTTTGCTAGTGTTACTTCTTTCACTGATAGTCCTGTAAATTTATGTTCAGTGTTTATGACATTCACCTATCTGATCCTTCATATCTTATCCCAAATGTTATCTATTCTGTTTTTTCATCTCTAGTTACCTCAATATCTCCATGTCTCCTCACCCATAATGGTGTTTTTTTGTTTTTTTTAACCCCAGACTTTATATTTCAGACTGGGCCCCAAATAACAGCATTGATTAGCAACTGCAGAAACGCCTAAGCAGGGGTATCATCTCTGGAAGGCATGTCCCTGCTGACCTTAAACATGCCACTGTAGTACCTATCCTGAAAAAAACATCTCTCGACTCATCCTCCCCCTCTAACTATCGTCCTATATCCCTGCTCCCTTTTTCCTTAAAGCTTCTGGAAAGACTTGTCTTTACCCGTATGTCTCACTTCCTCATTTCCAACTCTCTCCTTGATCCTCTTCAGTCTGGCTTCCGCCCTCTCCACTCTACTGAGACTGCTCTTATCAAAGTTACTAACGACCTAATCACAGCTAAATCCAAAGGCCACTACTCCATACAAATTCTTCTTGACCTCTCTGCTGCCTTTGACACTGTTGTTCATGCTCTCCTTTTTCAAACTCTTCAATCACTTGGCCTCTGTGACTCTGTCCTCTCGTGGTTTTCCTCTTATCTCTCCCAGTGCTCATTCCTTTTCTAATGATACCTCCTCCCCTCGCTTCTGTCCTTGTTCCCTTTCTATTTTCTCTTTATACTGCCTCTCTTGGCAAACTTATTACCTCATTTGGATTCCACTACCACCTGTACACTGATGACACCCAGATATAGCTCTCCTCGCCGTACTTCTCCCCTGCTTTCCTGCAATGTGTCACTGCTTGCCTTTCTTCCGTCTCTGACTGGATGTCCTCCCACTTTCTGAAACTCAACCTCTCTAAAACTGAGCTCCTTGTCTTTCCTCCTCTTTCGCTCTCCCTTCAAGTCAGTGGTATCCACATCAGTTGATCATTGCAATAGTGCTGTCTTGGCATCATACTTAATTCTGGCCTCACCTTTGAGCCTCACATCCAGTATGTTACCAAATTCTGTAGATTCCATCTTAAAAACATAGCCCACATCCGCCCCTTTCTTACACAAGATGCTACTAAGGAGCTTGTCTATGCTCTAGTAATTTCCCGCAGGCATTATTGTAACCCTCTACTAATTGGTCTTCTCAAAATCCGTATTGCCCCGCTACAGTCTGGAATGAATGCTGCCGCCAGACTGATTTTCCTCTCTAGTTGGTCCTCTCACACCTCACCCCTCTGTCAGTTCTTATATTGGCTTCCTGTATCCTATTGGAGTCAAATCAAAGTACTAATCCATACCTATATGCCCGTGACCTTCTCCTGTCCGCTGTTCGCACCCGTACGGCCATCTCCAGACAGTGAATAAGCAAGTTAAAAAGATTAACATTTTCTTTAAACAAGGTGAATTAGAAGGTGCTTAGTGTATTGACCTGCCCATTAATTAACCCACAATGCATATGCAGTGAGATGATGTATATTGTCACAGTGGACGTATACTCCCTGACACATGAACACGTGGAGGAATCCATGGACTACAAAGTATCATGAATTGCTTTACTCATTATTTGAATTATTTTACCAACCGTGCTCTTTAGAATAGCCTTGTTTTAACGGGGCATGGAGTCAAAGGTTTTAAAAGCCATCCACTGTATCCCACAACTGTGAATACCTGCAGTATCTAATACCGCCTTATCTCAGTGATGACGATCTACATCCACACTGATTGAAGTGATTTTAACAGGTCAACATCAATAAAGAATCATAGCTTTCACCTTGATTCACCTCGACGGCGTATTTCATTGAAATAACAGGTGTTCCTCATGTTTTGTACACTCAGTGCCTGTCTGGTGACGGCTTTGATTTCAGGAACCCATACGATGTAGTTGATGTTGTGACATGTACTGGCAGATTGTAATAAAGCACTAAGTGCATTGAATTTCAGTTCTCGATCACAAGGCACAGTGCTTCCTTTGGATACTCCATGTTCTCTCCAGGCTATTTGAATGCTGCTCTGGTTGGGAATCCACTTGCCGAGGTTGTTTGAAGCCCAGTCTTCTCACTGAGGAAAAAGTGAGAGCTGTGCACTTAGGGCAAGACTTTGAAAGTGAGATTCATTTAGCTTCTCAGCAAGGTCTAGAACTTCTAATTTAATTTTGTTCACACAGTGATGAGGATGAACAGGGCTGATTCCCCAATGCGGAATTTTTTTCTACAAGTTTAAAAAATTCAGGGGAATTGATCAGGAAAAGCAGCGTGTTTGTAATGTAAATGCACGTCCTCTGTGGACATTAAAATATTGCTCACTTTCTTCTCATAGAGCTACAGGTCAGTCCTCAGTGGTAAAGCTGGGGGAATCATTATACCTGGAAATGTATTTGACCTCTCCATGATTCTTGGGGTCATTTTGTCTGAAGACTTTTCACATGTGTATTCAGATGTATTTGTTCTGTCCTAAGTAACTACTCCAGAAGTACATTTTTTATGTATTTGTACTGTTGTAAACTACATGGGGAGCAAAATCTATCAATATTTTCAGCTGGAAGAAAACACAGATTACATGTTGATACTTATGAAAGATATCTAAAGGATGCACCTTAGCTGCTGCATCTGAAGGCATTTACAGTAAATTGTCGATATTGTGATATATAATATTAAAAACAGGGATGGAACATATTAGTACATTAGTATCCTGGTTTATTGATGATTTCATTAAAAGCCAAATAGTATTCACTTAATTGGCCTTAGATACATGAAAGATTGAGATAACCTGAGGGAAATCAAAGGACCTTTCCATTGAAATCTGTTTAACAATTCAATAGATTTGTCCCCAAAGAAATCATGCATATATTTATGCACATTTAGCTAACAAAAAGGCAACCACATAGTGCAGAATTGTCCAAAACGAAATACTCTTTAATAGAATTTACAAATACAGGACAAGTGAATGAAGGCACCAACCAAACGCGCCAACCCCGTAATCCAGGAGAACCAGGAACATGAAATCATTTTTTTCCTCAAAAGGATAAAAATGATGTACACATAAAATCAATAAAAGAAAACAAAAATTGTAGCCCAACACCTTTCGTCCTATTCAGGGGCGTACCTAGAGCATTTGGCACCCGGGGCGGATCCTGGGCTTGGCACTCCCTCACCCAGACACACACAAACACAGTTACAGGCATGCAGACACACACAAACACAGTTACAGGCATGCAGACACACACAAACACAGTTACAGGAAGACAGTTTTACAGACACAGTCACACGCACACACACATACACAGTTACAGGCAGACAGACGGACACACACACAGTTACAGGCATGCAGACACACAAACGCAGTCACAGGCATGCAGACACACACACACACACAAACACAGTTACAGGCATGCAGACACACACACACAAAAACAGTTACAGGGAGACAGTTTTACAGACACAGTCACACCCATACACAGTTACAGGCATGCAGTCACACACACAGACACACACATACACAGTTACAGGCAGACAGACACACACACGCACTGTTACAGACATGCAGACACACACACACAAACACAGTTACAGGCATGCACACACAAACACAGTTACAGGCATGTACAGACAGACACACACACACACACAAACACACAGTTACGGGCAACACACACACACACACACACGCAGTTACAGGCATGCAGACACACACACACACACACAAACACAGTTACAGGCATGAACACACACACACAAACAGTTACGAAGACACAGTTTTTGCAGACACAGTCACACATACACATTACAGGCATACAGTCACACACACAGACACACACAGTTACAGGCATGCAGACACACACACAAACACAGTTACAGGCATGCAGACACACACACAAACACAGTTACAGGCATGCGACACACACACACACACAAACACAGTTACGGGCGTACACACACAAACACAGTTACAGAGGTAGTTTTACAGACGGTCACACACATACACAGTTACAGACGAACACACAGTTACAGGCGTACGGTCACACACACACACACACATACATACACAGTTACAGGCAGACACACACACACAGTTACAGGCATGCAGGCACACAAACACAGTTACAGGCCTGCAGACACACACACACACAAACACAGTTACAGGCATGCACACACACACACAAACACTGTTACAGGCATGCAGACACACACAAACACAGTTACAGGAAGACAGTTTTACAGACACAGTCACACACACACATACACAGTTACAGGCATACAGTCAGACACACACAGTTACAGGCATGCAGACACACACACACAAACACAGTTACAGGCATGCAGACACACACACACAAACACAGTTACAGGCATGCAGACACACACACACAAACACAGTTACAGGAAGACAGTTTTACAGAGACAGTCACACACACACTATTACTTATAGATAGGAGCTGGAGGAGGAGTGGATTCACTGGAGTCCTCCTGAAACCTGTTAGGTGGAGAGGCAGGGATTCCTTCTTGCTGCAACCTGCACCTCCATGTGCAGCAGTAACAGCAGCGGGTAAGGGCCGTATTAAGCTCCGCCCCGCTGCAGATTTGGCTCCGCCCCCGATTCTGCCCCCACTTTCCTTCCGTGCGGCCAGTTCAGCTGCTCCTTGCGTGTGTGAGCTGTTCTGGCCGCCTGGCACCCTAACTACCATGGGGCACTGTGCGGCCACAGCTCACACCAGGGTCAAACTCATGGCACCCCCCACCTAGTGGCACCCAGGGCGGACCGCCCCTCTCCTTAGTACGCCACTGGTCCTATTTGCTTGGACCTCTTCAGGGCAAAAAAAGTCACTTTATTTCTTAAATGACACTTTTTTTTTTTTTTTTTACCCCTTAAGGACACATGACAAGTGTGACATGTCATTATTCCCTTTTATTCCAGATGTTTGGTCCTTAAGGGGTTAAACTAAACGACTTGCACAGTGAAAACTCTGCCTTAGTTCTCCACACAGCAAATCCAGCTGAAATCTGTAAGCCAATCCTCTTCTTGGTCCGTCCTCATGAGTGCTCGTTCTTGATTATGTTTCTGGATCCATTTGCATTCCATGGACCCGAAACATGTGTTCCATGCGATATGTGTTCAAGCATAAATGAAATCGTTAAAAGGCTAATAATACATATATTACAAGTATAAGGTGAAAGAGAGGGATTCTAAATACCATATGAAATCTCCAAACATTATAGAAGAGTGTAATACAAATAAATATTTTTAAAAACCTGGAATAACTGGAGAAAAGCCAAAATTATATATATATATATATAGTTGGAGTTCATAACACATTCCTCTTAACTCTCTTGCCAATTTGTTGATATTTTTTATTTTACTTTTTGTAACTCAAAAAAAATTTAATTTTAAATGTCAGGCTGGCTTCTACAAGGGAATTTGACAAATGCCACAGTGTCCCAAAACTAGTGTGGATCTTCTCGATTACCTAATGCACACCTACATTTGTGTCTTTTTTTTGTCTCTCTGTTTATTGCTATTATAATTTGTAAAAAGATTATGTCCCTAAATTATGTGTGAATAATACCCAAAAGGTAGAAATGTAGGTATATGTACAGTGAACAGAAAAGTGTACAGTGAACAGTACTTCTGTGTAAAATAAGCGTTACATATGGCAAGTGTGCAATACATTGGAGCAGTTCTGTAATATCACAAAGCAGTTAAGTATATGTTATAGTGCTGCGAAGAGACACACTGTTTGTGTGCTCACATTTCAGGGTAGGAGTGAGATGTCACAATGCAAGTCCAAGTCTGTCTGATGTAACTTGAGATTGCGGATAAATTATACAGTGAATTGATCTAAGTTGCGTTGAAGTTAAGAAGACAGCTGGGTGTGCTTGGCATATTCAAATATTCATCAAAGTAATACTTTTAATTAAATATTCTGTATGTATAGGATTTTGCTGATCAACTTCATACCTTACTTTTCAATGTTTTTAAAGCAATAAATAATGGTATCAGTGTTATTGTCTTTATAAATAGTTGCTGCAGTGGTAGATGCTAGATTTGTGTCTTAAGGTGTTTTTTTGTTGTTTTTTTTGTACTGTTATTCTGCTCAAGATCATCTGATGTTTTTGTTTGCTTAATGAGTTACAGTAAACATTTCATTCTTTTTCTGCTTGTTTGGCACGTACGAAACCCACAGTTAATTATCGTTCTCCACCCAGAATATGAACAGCCCTTGTGATCTGTCAGGTGTAGAGCAGGAGTTACTGGTCACGCATAGGCAGCTTCCACAACTCCACGGGAAGCCAAGACTGAAGCACAAAAGGTCAGCCATCCTGTCACAGCACGTCAGCTCGTTGACATGTTGTGATGCTGTACTGCCACGCTTGGCTGTTCTGACCCTGTCGACACTGGGAGATCCTAAGAGGAGCCTATTTGCAGTTTTGGTACATGAAGGCTACTACTGAGTGCATCATTTGTTAATGAACTTGTAAATACATTCAACATAGGATTAATGGCTTCATGGGTGCCGTGTTGATTTTTGTGCCAAATCAGAGAGCTGTGTTGATATAAAACACTAAAACCAGCCTTTTCTTTTAATATAATATTTTAAGTGTGTTTGTCACATAATTGGGGAAAATGCCTAATAATTTGTTTGTTAAATAGGCACTTGATAAGGGAATTGTAAATTTAGGTCGAGATAGCCAAACTGGAAAAATAGTCGACCTGAATTTTTTTTCTAATTTGGCTTTTTTTCCTCTTAAAATGGCAAATAAATCATTTTTTTCCCCCATTATTGGTGTATATGATTAATCTTTTAATTGGCACTCTTCATTGACAGCAAGTATGGACATACTACAGAATTAAAGTAAGGATAAACACAAATAGTGTGATGCTTAACGTTAGACTAATTGTAATCATTATTTACCATTCAGAATTTATATTTTGACTTGGCCTTTGCATCATTGAACACAGTACTTGCATTATTCTGCACATGCTGTGTGTTTGTTTGGAGGCCATAACATGAGTGCAGCAACCATGACTGAAATCATTTTATTTAGTCCGCTCCCTGCCCATGTAGTAGCTGCAATAACTTTAAAGGGGTACTGAAATTTGCACCATTGAATAAAACAAATATAACCTATAACTTGTGTAACTTTTTTCTTTTTCATGAGATGCTTCTTTTTAAAAGATTTTTTAAAGACTTTGCAAATGACGTAATAAACCAGTTCAAGTAAATCAAAACAAAAAAAAGAAGGAAAAAAACCTTAACCCCTTAAGGACACACGACATGTGTGACATGTCATGATTCCCTTTTATTCCAGAAGTTTGGTCCTTAAGGGATTAAAGGGACACTATAGGGTCAGGAACACAAACGTGTATGTAATATGTTAAAAACACTAACTAGCCACACCCTCTTGCCCTCCTAAATATAGTAAAAATCTTACCTTTATTCTAGTCTGCTGATGCTGGCTCTGCCTTATTGGATGATATAATCAGAAGTGATGATCTAAGCCAATCACAATGCTTTCGCTTTTCCATAGGAAAGCATTGGATTGGCTGAGATTGTCAATTCTGATTACCTCAGCCAAGTAAGTGGGCCAAATGCTGCCCTGGCCAAACAGCATCTCTTCATAGAGGAGTGAATCAATGCATCTCTATGAGGAAAGTTCAGTGTCTCCCTACAGAGGGTGGAGACACTGAATGGCAGTACTGCACGTTGTGCAGCACTGCCCCAGGAGCACCTATAGTAGCCATCTGAGGAGTGGCCACTGCACGTGTCCCTAGACTGTAATGTAAATACTGCCTTTTCCCTGGCCTTTTTCTTTTTTCTATACTCACTAGAACAAATTCATTAAGTTGTAGTTGTTCTGGTGACTATAGTGTCCCTTTAATAGCAAAGATTTTGTATAAATCTTTGCTAGTATCTAGCAGATACACACACTATATAACTGTAGATCGTCAACCAGCTCAAATTTAAGTATAAAATGCCTGCAGTTTATCAAACTGTTTAAAAAAAATAAAAAATAAATAGACAATACGTAATCAGAAGAAATAAAATAAATAACATATACCATAAAAAAACAACAAAGCAGAATATCAACTGCTGCCAGTGTTGCACTTAGAAAGTAGAGTACGCTTTTACAGTAGAAGTATTCCTGAGTGCAATGCAGTATGCGTACAGCACACTTTATGATCCACAAAGACAGCCGTTACGTACAAAGTGCAATTACTTACAAAGTATTGGCACAAGTAATTGAAATGGCTCCACTGCATTCATAAATTAGCAAAGGCCAATTTACCAGCTGTAGATGTTCAAACCTTCTGTTTTCATCAATTCATAGCAATTCCATTTATTCCTACTAGGGGATCCAACATAAACCACCAATATGCAGATCCGTGGTGAGATTTCCACATTAGAGAAAATCTTTAGCATGTCATCCGACACATAATTCTGCAAGAGATGCTCCAAACCTTTACAATATATTATTATGGAAATTCCAAGGGGTAGGTGAAGTAATATCTGCATGGGGTATATGATAACTCTGCTTATATAATGTTTCCCTGCTTTCAGTGGCATTAAAAGCATTTTAAATAATCAATCTCTTAATATGTGTAGCTAGCATATTCGATAATTCCATTGACCTTGGAAGGGCAAAGGGTTGTATTGTATCTTTCAGGAACCTTTGACTTTTAGTTAAAGGGACACTCCACTGCCCAAATACTAAATAAATATCATTGTTTAGTAGATATACCCAAAATTAATACTTGTATGCATTTAATTATGCATTTTTTCATTGGGGATATATAGAAAATCAGCTTGCAAAACTTGCAGTTCTCTTGTCTGCAGCCTTTGCAAGCTCTCCCCTTCTAACCCCGCTCAGACTTTCTGTGGCTGTCCAATCATAGACTTCCCAATACAGCTTAATGAGAATTCTTTGCAAGTCAGGTGCTCTGGACAATTGCTGCCTCTTGATGTCAGCTACATTGAGGTAACAAAACCAGGAAGTAACATTACCTGTTGTCTGCTTGAAAGCCAAGAGGGTGTAACCGGATTAATATATAAAAGTAGCAATTTAGTTTGAAATCTGCACTTTTTGCAAAATGAAAAAAGAGGACATACTCTTCACACATAAAGCTTTTCAGTAAGCTAATGTTGTTTAGGCGTCTGGAGTGACCCTTTAACTGTAGCACACACACATGACCCCTCTCTTGTACGTTAAACCTGCAATAAAATGAGAACACAATAGCATATTGGGGATAATAAAATGGACCCAGGGAGTCTGCAGCTAAAGCATGGGGGAATATTTATTTAAAAAAAATAATCTTTAACCCCTTAAGGACACAGTTTCAGAAATAAAAGGGAATCATGACAGAATATTTCCATCATGTGTCCTTAAGGGGTTTTAAGTGACTGTTAATTCTGTCATGACCTAGGGTCTATCACTGCCCCTCCCCCAAATAAATAATATAATCTTTATGAAATTCTCATAAAAGCTGTGTTGGAATTTCATTAAATCCCAATCCAGTCAAAGATATCAAAGTGTCTTATGTATTTTTCCTACACTTGACAAAAAGATTGAGTTACTGCTATCAAGCCCTTAACCATCACTAGTGACGTCTGTAGGGGGAGAAGTCGCTGTCTATAGAGAATTTCTTGGTCTCATGGGATCCTCCATAGACCTTAGTGTTTTACTCTTGCTCACGAGCAAGAATATAGCCCTGACGCAGACTCCTGGCAAGTGAAGGGCCAGGAGCTAAAGAGGAGCAGAAGGAAGATTATGACAGTGGCCTCGATAAACGGGTGCAGGTAAGTAAAATTCAAGCTTTCCCTGCACCCTGTGACCAGCTCACTGCAAGCGGCAGAGTCACCATCTGGGGTCTCTGCAAAAATGTACAAAGACCCCAGAACGTGACACAGCTGCTCTAAAGTAATGTAAAAAGTTACCTTAAATTCGGCCAGTTTCATGGAAATTCCAGAAGACTTCCATTGCAGTGAAGGAGGAGAAAAAATTTAGAACTGTTTGCTTTCCGAAAAAGTAGCAGAAGAATTCAAAAATCTGAACCCTTACACTGCCAGGCGGGCACAAGGCACAAGTATTGTGCTAGGAATACAGCTATGCATTCATAGCACTATAGAATCCCTTTAAAGGAACACTCTGAGTTATTAGGTAAGTGAAAATTGTCGGTAATTCAGTAAATTTAAAAATTTAAAGCCAATAATTGCCGAAGTGGAAAATATTCCAAATCAGCCACATGGGCCTTAAATCAACTACATGGGCTTTAAATTTGAAATCAATTTTGAATTCCCTATAGTTCTCACTTACGTGATTAACCCTGTTTAATAATATAACAATAAATATATTATTTTCAAAGTTATGTGTGTTGGTTAGTAGGTTTAGATCACTGCCCAACCCTTTAAATATTAATATATAAAGCAACATTTTTTTCCAGTATCCAGCACCAAGGCAGTTTCCTCACTGCAGTCCGATCTTCATCTTGTGAGATCATTAATCATGATGTTTGCACTCCTGTCATACTCTTCTCATAGAGAAGCATTGAGAACACATGCCACATAGCAGCCATCGTCCATTGATTCCGGTGCTTGGCTGTGATCACCTTTACCCGTGTTCACAGCCGTTATGCTTAGAATGTCGTTGAACGTGAAGACTTTTGAAATTCAAAGGATCATGACAAGCAGTTCTAGTGAATGTCTACTTGACAACCATAAGAGGTATGCTTTCGGCAAAACGTAAACATTGCTGTTTAGAAATGGCAATGTTTTGCATTCTCGGACAAGAGAGGTGCAGCATCTATGCACTATACTTGAAGTGTCTGAGCTGTAGCATATTTTGCTATTTAGGGGTCACATTTCTCACAAACATTTATTTTCTTCTTCCAGTAAATGTCTTTCTGTTTCCTCTGATTTGTAAATGCCATCTAAGCTGATTCCTTTATCTCTGAAGCTCTTGACTTTGGGATCACTATGTAATTCCAAGAATGACCGAATACAACCCTGTTGGTTCTCTCTTACATTGCAGCCAATCCAAGTCTATGTGGGTTAATAGTGATCTTGGATCACAGCCATAACTTTAGATTACCATAAACTCTGTAATGAGTGTAAACTAGGTATTATTTATAGAGGCTGGGACCAGATTTGCCAGTTGGCCGACAGTACAAGTGTCTGCGTACAAACGCGCATCTTTTTTCCTTTTAAAATATATTTAAATATACTTTTAATTTTAATTATGATAATTGTGTTTTATTGTTTTGCAGTAACTTAGTCTTTCATCATCATAATTAGCATTACTTAATCACTTTTTGTATGTTCTATCAGCAAATATTGTGCATAATATTTTATTATGGTTTTATTTTTGTCTGCCTCTTACTCCTTATGAATACTTTTTATTTCTTTAATTAAATCCTCAATCCCCCTTGTTTGTCTCCTTTTTCCTTGTGTGGCTGAATGACTGATACACTCCAAATATGCTATTAGAAATTACTCTTGGGATTAAAAAGAATCCATTTAGATTGAACCTTTAAGAAATGTTATAATAAATTGTTTATAATAAATCATTCCAAATGGTGTGTTATTTTCTTTCAACATGAAGAGGTTAACATCACTTTTGTTCTTTTAAGCTCGCTTGCGATAGAGCCGTCACTTCCTATCCAGTCTTCAGTGTCTGCCTCCTAAAGATGTAGGCCAGTTGACAATGCAAATTTAATTTTTTTTTTTTTTTTAATCCTCCCTTCTCCCACCCCTCATTCCTCCCCCGTCTCACTCTTTCAAATATTGTTATGTCACCCAGGAGCACTGCGCCAGTCCGACAACGCTTTCAGCACCTATCCATGTTACCGCAAGGCTTCTCTTCCACATCCAGTGTCGCCCCCTCCAAATTCACATTCGACAAACGTCTCGCCTTATGATCGATAAGAGCTGACAGCGCAGATCTTGAAATTATTATTTTTTCCCGGTTCTTTTTGCCAAAGGCCTTGGTCAGATGTTCTCCATGTCAGAATAATGTCAGCAACCACAATCCCTACCTTTCAGAACTCCTTGTAATTTCTTAATTGGCATTTACAAGTGACATTTCCAATGTGTGCACTAGAACTGACCGCAGAAGCTCCTTAAGAAACATTGAATACAACAACCGTAAGAGTTTCTCCTTTTTTTTTATGTTATGAGCTGCTACTTTTCATATATTTTCCTTTTAATGTAGCTCTCATCACAGTTGCATTCCAAATAAAAAAAGTTATTGATAAAAGGAGAGTGGTGGAGAAGGACGAGACAGAAGCATTGGCATAGGCATTTATAGCAGGACGTAATCTAGCATTGAACATTAAATATGGAATCTTGCAGGGTAGTGAATAATCTTCTGTATCAGAGCGATTCATGGGGGAACATTTGAAGCCATAAGATTGAAACTGTCTGTAGGAACATGAAGTTGGCATGCTACAGGAAGAGTTTGAGTTAATTATTATTTCATATTGTAAACTGGAACAGTTGAACCTTTGGTTTCATGTGGCAGAATATAGCCCTTAGTTGTGTGGGCATTCCTTGCGTTGAACAAGAGGGGCAAGTACATCCCCCATATCACTCCCCCACCCCCCCTCCACCCCCATTTTTTTTAAATTTAAAATAGTGACAGTGCCTATAGGCTCCCTTATGTTGAAATATCTTCTCTGGGCATCAGACAAATGTGACTTTTTTGTCGAATGTAATGTTGCAGAGGATAAATTTGTTCAAATATGTAATATTTAGGGTAGAGTTTCTGCAGGAGTGTGTGTGATGCTGTAAAGGTACTTGTAGTGTTGTGTATATAGACATGCTGTGTATGTTATGGGAACACTGCTTGTTGTGATGTGTTTGTTGGCTACATGTGTTGTGTAGGTGTGAGGGCTGGCTTTGTGTGCTTTGCGTATGGCTTCCTCATACATATTACAGTATTAGTGTATAATATGTTTTTTCCATTCTGTGTTCCTCTGCCAGCTGTGATACTGCTTCTTGGTGGGTGGTCTAGTGTATAAAGCACCTGTCCTGCCCTTCTGGTGGGTGCAGGTCTCAAGAAAAGCTCCTTCCAGTCTTGAACTCCAGAATGACTTACTGCCAGGTTAGCTCAATCCTATGCCCCACCTGTGAATGCATAGATAATTACTTATGGTTTATTTACTAAAAGTGAACTTAAAGGCAAATAGCCAAACATGGGCAAAAATAGCCATAAATTGACTTTACAGAGTTTGGGAATTTTTCAGAATGATACATTTTGCAATTATTTTTTCAGTGTTTATTGAACAAACTCCATTGTCTATAGTACCACGTCAGAACAGACTGAGCTCTAAGATAATTCCTTCTCTCCTACTACACAACGATATCTCCACATCCATGGTGTAAGGAGCTGTTCTTTCTTCCCTGTCACTGGTGGAGCTTTAGCCTTAGAGAAGCTTAAAAAAAAAAAAAACTAAAAAAAAAAAAAAATTCATCATAGATCTTAATAGTGGAAAGAGAAAGAAAGGAGCAAAAATCAATGGTCACAAACAAAACCGCTTCCTTTTAATTAGTTCATTTACATTTTACAAATTAACTGTAAAATATACCAAGCAATATGTGTTTGCGCTAAATGACCTGTATTTGTATCTGTAAAATTGAGGCTCATTAGGAATAGAAAGTAGAAGCTGTTTGTTTAACCTGTCAAAAAGGCCTACCCCCCTCCCTTCTCCCCATACATCCCTCTCTCTTTCTCCCTCTCTCCTTTTTTATCCTCCTCAAACACATAAATAAGTAGAAATTCTAGACGCTCTTTTTCTCTCTTACATTTATCATCTAAATAACAGGCTTGCCAAGATGGCATCCCCATAATAAAACCTCTCCGCTAGAGTGATGGGTAATGAAGCTTGCTTGTGAATGCAATAGAAAAAAAAAAAAAAAGTTGTTGAGCCAATGCGTGAATATTATAAGGGCTCTGAAACCAGTGGACTTTGCGTGTCATCAATCTTTTTAGTGGGCTCTTACATATCTGAATATTTTGATAGATGACGGAATAATTGAGTTATCTATCTTTCTAACTATCACAGTTGCATAAAAATTATTCTTACACGCTGGCGAATATTAAATATATTAGGTGTCCAGTTAATTTTTCATACAAAGGGGACAATAAGTGAAGTTGGTTTTATTTATTGCAGCATAAACAGCACATAATTCGAGGTGAAGATTGGAGTCTGCTTTCGCGGTTTCTCTCTGGCATAGTGCACAGTGAATTCTGGGTTATATTTTCTTCAGTAGCTATTAATAATTTCTCCTGCTCGTTCAAACTGTTTCACATGCAGAATGGTTGTTGGTGTCCTTCACTGAAGAGGTGACCGTTTCACGTAGTGACCAGACTGCATTAACAAGGGCAATAATAAATATGGACTTTGCCTGCCCACTGCTTTCCAATTGGCAATGTAGGCTTCAGTGGGAGTAATTATTTTTTGTGCAAACAGAGACAGCAAGTTGGGATAGGTAGCAATCTAATTATGGGTGTAAAGTGGCACTTTAAGCTGCGGAACTACAACATGGATACGTTAAGTGTCTGTGGATACCTACCCACAATTTTATGTAAAATCCTTTATAAGTAGCATCTAAAGACATTGCTCCTGTCATCTGTATTGATAACATGGAATTTTAATGTAATTTTGTCCAACATGAACATTCTACGTTAGCTTAGAATGTTCCTTTAACTTCTGCTTCGTGCAAAGCTAATGCCAGTTCTAGCTGTTCTAGGTGTTGGTGTATATAGTGTATCATAACACTATGTAGTGGCCAGTAACCATTAAAGCCATGCACACAATGCCATTATAGGCCATGATCTTTTATGCGAACTTCTATATTCCAAGAAATGTAGTATCCGCATTCCATGTTCCCATATTGCATGCTAATATGTTCTTATTCTCGTTACATACATTAACATGTGTAAATATTTGTATAAAGAGCCTTTATGCAGCACTTGCTGTTGTAGAATTGTTCAATAATCCTTTTAAATTGGTACTTGTGTTTTAATTATAGTAGACAAGTTGCCTTTTTTTCCAGTCAAGCTTACAGGGTACTTTGATAAAGTATGAGTTGTTGAGAATACATATTGAATTCATAGTACATAGAATAATAAAAAAAGCTTAAAGGATCTCTATAGGGTTAGGAACACAAACATGTATTCCTGACACTATAATGTTAAAACCACCATCTAGCCCCCTTGGGACCCTCATGCCTCCATAAATATAGCAAAATCTTACTGTATTCAAGCCAGAAGCTGTAGATATGCATGCTGTTTGCCTAAAAAAAAACCAAGCAGTCTGCTGATATCATCAGAAGTGGTGGCCTGTTCCAATCACAATGCTTCCGCATAGGATTGGCTGAGACTGACAAGGAGGCATATCAGGGGCAGAGCCAGCATGATTCAAACACAGCCCTGGCCAATCAGCATCTCCTCATAGAGATGAATTGAATCAATGAATCTCTATGAGGAAAGTTCAGTGTCTTCATGCAGAGGAAGGAGATACTGAATGTTTGGATGCATTTTAGGCAGCCATGACCCAGGAAAGATCTCTAATAGCCATCTGAGGAGTGGCAAGTGAAGTTATCACTAGGCTGTAATGAAAACACTGCATTTTCTCTGAAAAGACAGTGTTTACAGCAAAAAGCCTGAAGGTAATGATTCTACTCACCAGAACAAATTCAATAAGCTGTAGTTGTTCTGGTGACTATAGTGTCCCTTTAAAACCTAGTGTCACGCTACATATCTGCAGGACAGGGGGGAAGCCTCTGTGCATAGGATAACTGGGGATCAGTCTACACATCAATCCATTTTGAACATAATAGTGTAGTTTAACTGAATAACCGTAATACTGAACTAGGCAAATGAAAATTTCAAAAAACAATTCCAAGTTAAATAGATGGGCAATATTCCACTATAACAACAAGGTTTACGTTCTTGGCGCAGATGTAGAATTTAAAGATTCTTTATATAAACATATCAACAGA
This sequence comes from Pelobates cultripes, assembly GCA_933207985.1. NCBI lineage: Eukaryota > Metazoa > Chordata > Amphibia > Anura > Pelobatidae > Pelobates > Pelobates cultripes. Next base: position 69,866,320 of record OW240924.1, read on the forward strand.
TTAAAGTGACAGAACACTGAATATTTTCCAGGAAATATCCAGTAATGGTTTCCCAGCAAAGCTAATAGGCAAAAGCGACAGGTAGCTTAGAGGCAGTACACAAGGTGCTCACGAGTAACTGCTCCTTTAAGACAAGAAACATCTTTTGGCAAGTTTGCAGTGTTTATGGTCCTTCTCTTAAAGTGCTTAAAGGGACACTATAGTCACCAGAACAACTACAGCTTAATGTAGTTGTTCTGGTGAGTATAATCGCTCCCTTCAGGCATTTTTATGCAAACACTGCCTTTTCAGAAAAAAGGCAGTGTTTACATTGCCCCTAGGGACACCTACAAGTGGCCACTCCTCAGGTGGCCACTGGAGGTGCTTCCTGGCTCAGTGCTACACAGTAGGCAGCCCTGCCATTCTGTGTCCCCACGCTCTGCATGGGGACGCTGAATTTTACTCATAGAGATGCATTGATTCAATGCATCTCTATGAGGAGGTGCTGATTTGCCAAAATGGTAAAGCCCTTTTAAGCAAGTAAAAACATGGCATGGGCTGGAGAGCATTCAAATGGAGTTCAGGCCTGAAATCCAACAGACATTGGGTAAAGGCAACATACAAGGCACTAAACTAGGGGTAAGCATGTTTCGGCACTCAAGATGTTTTGCCATCATTATGGGACATGTAGTCCACAACATTTGGATTGTTTTATTTTTTTTTAAATTCTTTATTTTTAATGCTTAGATAATACATTACAGATTAGCTCGCAATGTCACAACTGCTGTTGCCAGCATTTCAATATGCATAGAAAGACATTTGTTGGCATTAGTAACTTTTCACATTTTAAATTAGAATAAGTAAACTGTAGTGTAATACAGGACTTAATAATATGTAGTGAAAGGGCTAGCGTGGTATAGTATCTTGCTATTCTTATGTCTTGTGTAAAGATTAGATTTTGATTTTGCGTAGATTAAATTAGTAATTTCAGGTGGACGAGTGCACATTACTGAGACGATGCTACCCACCCTTTGATTATAGTGTGCCGCTTTCGAGTTTTGCTTTGTTTGTCCATTACCCTTTGCTAGTGGTCTCACAAATTATTATTGAGGTGTATGCTAGTGTGACCCTGGTACAAAGAGTGTTTCTAGAAGTTGGTGCCCATGCGTTGTTCATCTATATATAGATATGAGTACCAGAGAGTAGTTGGGCTATAGCCTCATGGTGCCATAAATGTGAAGGGGGTGGCTGAGATGCCGCCATGATGGCGAGGGTTAGTCCTGAGTAGGGTCGCTGTTAATGGGGAGGACGGGTTCTCCCACCTGGACTGGTGTGTCATGTGCCGAAATTAATGGTAGCAGTAAAAAAGAGATGAAACCATAAAAACAGAGATTAAAGCATAAATTAAAACTGGTACAGATTCCTAAGTATTGGGCATATAGCTTGAGGTGGAGGAATGCTCTCTAAGGGCCATGGGACGATATCTCGATTAAAACACCTGTGTTCAAGCCGTGGCCAGCTGTTGAAGCACATCTCGATGGGGGCGGTGGGGTGGTGAGATTGATAGACTTAGTGGTCTTCATGGGGTCGACTTGTGCGATAGATGCTTCTAGGATAGGGCATGGGAACTCATTAAGGTTACCCAACTTGGTAAGTAAAACAAATTAACTATAAACTGTAAAATTACCAGGAAACCATGTGTGTTGCCAAAAGTGTCCGCTCAAGTTGTGACCGCCGCATAGGGATCCGGTGTTGCCCCATGCAGGGTAAATGGGGAGATTTTTGCTGGGTCCCAGATGTGGGTTGGAGGAGGTCTAACACGAGGCACCTCCTGAGTAAGTGAATCATGCAGTAGGCCCAGAGCCCGCATCAATGCTGCAGCTTCTTGGAGGTCTTGTATACAGTGTGTGTCAGTCCCATGTTGGACAATGAACAGTCTGGATAGGTGCCGGCGTATCTGATGTTCTGTCGTTGAAGCAAGGGAGGTGAGTGGACAAAGCGACCTACGCCATGGCAGTGTTCCACTCGATAAGTCAGCGAAAAATGTGAGAGCCGTGTTCTCGAATTGGAAAGGCATTTTACCTTGTAAGGCTGCGAGTACTGCACCTTTGTCTTTCCCGTATTGGAAGATGACAATAATGTCCCTTGTGGCCATAGTTGGTGCCTTTGCAGGTTTGGGGACCCGGAAGAGGTCTTCTGGGGTAATTGCTTTGGCCTACTGGGGTGGTAGTAAGGTCGTGAACAGGCATTTTGTGAAATGCGGCAATTCGACCTCTAGGGTTTTCTCCGGGACTCCTTTGATCTTCAGATTATTTCTCTGCCCGGTGTCCTCTTGAGCCGCGAAGCGGCGCTCGTGCATCAAGTGCTTCTGCTGTATGTCTTGTAAGGCCTTTTGAAGCTGAGCTGTGTTCTAAAATAGTGATAAAAAAGTTATAAACAATACACACGTTAACAATTTTGATAAAGCCTATCCAAGGAGAAATGCGTTAAGTGTATTGCTTATAACTTTTTTTTTATCACTATTTTATTTTATTATGTATTGTATTACTTTTATTATTTTTTAATATTAAAGTACTTGTTTAACCCCTTTAGGACACATGACATGTGACATGTCATGATTCCCTTTTATTCCAGAAGTTTGGTCCTAAAGGGGTTAATTGGACCTAATTTTGCTGTGTTTGGAGCTATATCCCTGGTGGGGATCATACCACCCAAGCGCTTTGGATTGAGCAAACCGGAACTTGCTCTTTAGCATGTGAGTAGGTTTAATTTTTTTATTTATGCTTACACTCCTTTTTACGGTGTACACTATTGTGGTTCTTTTTTTTTATCTCCACATATACACGGACAGAAGAATTTATATTTACACCTGTATCCTTGAGTGGGGATCATACCACTTCAAGCGCTATCAGAGGAGCCAGGTTTTACGGCTCCATTATACGTGAATGTACATTTTATAGTTTTTACCTACCCTAGCTTCATAGTTCTACATACTTCACCATATACGATTATTTTTTTTGATTACCCCCTACCACACCTATAATTCGAAGAATTACCTCTGCACTTGATCCCTAGCGGGGATTATTCCACCCAGGCACATATACTGGAGCTGTATTGAAGCTCCAGGAAAGTGTGAGTGCACATCTTTTATCTTACCTATCACCACTACAGTTTTAAAATACTACACTATTATTTCTTCTCTGGTTCTCTCCACATATTCCTTGTCAAGGATTACTGAAGCGCTGCACCTACCCCCCTGTTTCTATTTTGGAGAACTTGCAACAGAATTAAAACGTTTAAAACAAAATGGTTAAAGGGACACTATAGTCACCAAAGCAACTTTAGCTTATTGAAGCAGTTTTTGTGTATAGATCATGCCTCTGAAGTCTCAATGCTCAATTCGGTGTCATTTAGAGTTAAATAACTTTTGTTTATGTCCATGCAGCCCTAGCCACACCCACCATGCCTCTGACTGACAGCCTGCATTAAAAAACAAGTTTCATTTTCAGTCACATGTTAACTTACTTTAGAAGTTTTTATCTCCTGCTCTATAAATTGAAATGGAACTTTAATCACACAAAGCAGACTCCTGCAAGGTCTAACAAGCTATTAAAAATACAGGAGGAAAATAATTGTGAATTAAACAGAATGTACAGTAAGGAAGTGTAAACATTGGGTCCCACTTTACAGGAAGTGTTTAGGAAGGCTGTGTTTGTTGCATGGTGTAAGGTGTGACTAGGGCTGTATAAACAAAGTGTTTTAACTCCTACGTGGCAGAGAGCTGAGCAGCAAGACTGCAGTGACATGATCTATACACCAAAACTGCTTCATTAAGCTGAAGTTGTTTTGGTGACTATAGTGTCCCTTTAAGCTGAAATAAAAAAAAGTTTAGCTAGGGAGGTGAATATTCCTGTTGTATTGCCTGTCATCTGCAATTCCTTTTTCATTTATCCTCAGGTCCTGGTTTAGTGAATAAAAGTGGAGTGTTTTGTCATCTGGACATCTGTTGTGTAATATATCAATATAAAACTGTGTAGCTGCTGAGTGCACTTTATAGCCTTTGAATTATGGCTTTAAACTCCATGATGGTCTTTCTTGTCGCACATATTTTATTCTTATTATTTGTACCATTTTTTTCATCCCTCCTCAAGTGTTGCTCTAACACTAGATGTGCCATCGAGAAACAAAGCAAAGGTTTCTGGGAGTTGTACTTCACTTAACACCTTTCATAATTAGAAAGCTAATTACTGAACTCGAGGACTCAGAAATTTCTACTCTGAGAAGATACGAGTCTGTACATAGACAACTTTGAACTTGGTTAATCAGTCCATCCCCCTTCCACCTCCTTTCTCCAAAAGCAATAATTTTAAAATAGAGTAGATTTGTATTGTTTGTTTTTAGTAAACTAAATAAAATGGGTTGCTTCCAACTTAGTCTCTTCCTTTTTACAAACTCTGCTGTTATACTAACTGTTTTGTATCTAGCCCCATCTTTCGGATGGGTTGCTAATTCTGGTTCTTTGTTAGTATTTTTCTAAAGTTTTGTTTTACGGAGGTTATTACCAACAAACTGCACTTCAGGCAGCCTAACTGGTTGAATTTGATTGCATCTGAACCGTTTTTAAAAATATTTAGCAGAACATTTCTTGATGTGTCATTGATTGCTCTTTTTGATTTTGAGACAAAGCCACTTTTTGACAGTTCAAAATTAATTTTTTTTGTAAAGGATATGGGTGTAGTGTTTTTATGTACTTTCCATTGTTTTGATGGGAGAGATGCTTAGGCTGTGCAAGACGATCATTAACCTTGGAAAGTGGAAATTATGTTCACAAAATTACTACAAAGTAGACGCTGGTGTTATAAAAAAGTTTGGCTGCTTTTCATTTGTAACTTATAATTTGTAAACTCATCAGGGTGATAAACTGCAAGGTAGGTCTAAATTCACATAGAAGCAAGATGTCTGTAATGTGCATCTTGGTACAACTGATATTTATTTTATTTTGTTTTTAAATTCTTTTAAATATTTTATATTTTTCTATAGCTGCCTTGTGGTCTTAATCTTTAAGTTTCCCAGATCTCACTGAAGATAATGCTTTGGGAGTTTGAACACAAATATTTATAGAGTTCTGATATTCACTGCAACTAGTTTATCCACATAACATCACATCCTCGAGTGTAGACACTCCATAACATCAGCTTAACAAGGGTGTAATATTTTTGTTTTCCTGCACTCAGAGGTGACTGTATCTACTAAATATTTAAAGAACCCCTCGGCTCAGGGCTATTTACATTTTTATTCTATCGAGCTAAATATATGTACTGGTAAAGTTGGAATGAGTTATGTTTACTTGACGTTCATGGTTTTTCATTTTTTTTTCTTTCCTTACAGTATATGACCAATGCAATAATTTATTTCACTTATAGAATGCCAGTGAAAATATTCAAGCCCCCATCGCTAAACATGAATTGAAAACCACTAATTATTCAACAATAAATATATAAAATATATACTCTCAAACTTTATTTATAATAAAATTAGCAGTATTCATAGAATTTAACATGCCTTAGATATAATACGGGACAATTTATATATCCTATTAGCAAATATATAGCAGCTATACAACTGATGAGGCTGGTGTGCTTCCGTGACATGGAGTTCTACTATGTCACAATGCAAAAAAATATGAAACTTAATTCTGCAGCACACTGCACTACATTTAGCCGTATCTAATGCACCTATTTGCGTATTAAAGCCAAAAGGTGCGATCTTGCAGGGACTTTATATTGTTAATTTCACCATTTGCTTTGAGAAATACACATCACGTAAATCCACATCAAATCCACATTTATTCCTGCCACTGGTACCTAACTACCCAACCAGACAGGCATTTGATTAGAGCATGGGCAATACTCTAAGCCACATGGATGAAATGGAAACCTTTTTGTGGGATAAATTAGCACTATTAGAGTTCTGATTTTGTCCTTGATTTTGCCTCCTCTTACTGTGCAAAAAATAAGAGCCTTTATGAAACATGCATACGTTTAAAAACATTTTTTTTTTTTTATCTATTGATGAAACACTTTGATCCTGTCAACTATGCAAGTATCCACACAAATGTAAGCGTGAGCATCGAGTGGATTGCATTATATATTGCATTCTATTTGTTATCCACATGGGATGCTAGTGATTTATAGCTTAAATAGGGGCATCTGGTGAAGTGTTTGACTCCACCCTTTCTCTGTAAACTCCAAATCCTGAAATATTCATTGTATGTCAAAATATATTTTGTTTCATTATTTTGTGCTAGGTATGACTAGCAATGAGAGGGTTAAAATATAGCAATTTATAGATTACTCAGTTTCCAGAAACTGCATAGTCTACTCTATTCTTGCTCAAATACAATAAAATAAATTATGCTAAAATGTGTGATTATTAACATTTTCAGTACAGCGGGAGGAATCAGTTACTTGTATGTGAATGAAACATATATATATATTTTTTTTATTATGATTTTGTTGAATAAAGGTAAATACAGTTATATTTGAGGTGCCGAACGTATTGAATTTAATGTGATGTCCTATGCTACTAGCCAGGCTTTGAAAGTTACTCAGCTCTGCAAGCCATAGCATACCATCAAGACTAAATGTTCACTTGCTAATGGCGAGTGTAAATGTTGAGCCCTGATTTTACTACATACCAATATATAAGGAAATAAACCGTTTCATTCTCCCATTTTCTCACTAAAGTAGCTTAAAGGGACACTATAGGCACCCGAACCACTTCATCTCATTGTCGTGGTCTGGGTACAGTGTCCCTTTAACCCTGTAATGTAAAACATGGCAGTTTTAGAGAATATGTATATACACAGAGAGAGAGAGAGAAGAGTGTGTATTATCATGATTTGTTTACAAAGCACAGCAGGTGTAGCAAGCAGTTTTATTCCTGAAAAGCGAGTAGATGTCTTTTAAGTTTGGATCTGCCATTGCTCTAGCAAATCTGTCATCCACTTCCCATCTTATGTAGTAGAAGAAATGATGTCTGGAATATGGTAAATAAGGCATGGGGAACTCCAGACACTGGAGAGGCTTAGTGCAAAGCCGCTGGAGTACAGAATGAGGTGTGAAATGAAATAGCAGCAGAGGCACCAGCTTAGCTAATAGACAGCAGTCAGATACAATATAGCATTGTCTACTCTGATTGAAACATTTGTGCTTGAGAGAGGATGAGGGGCTCCTGTACACCCACACCTGCTAGAAAATACATTTTGCTGGGCACACGAGCAGAACACAGGCAGCAACCCAACAAGACGCATAATTGAATGCAGAGGCGTAAAAGTGAACAGAGCTGTTAGTTGGATCCTTGATGGCTTCCCCATGAATTATGGCCTCTGAGCGCAATTGATTTAGAAAAAAAATGTAATGGGTCATCATTAAAAATATTTATTACACAGCTAAAAAAAATTTTTTATTTGAAATGTATTGCAATGCATTGGTGAGGCAAGGTATAGTTGGACAACAGTCAGTGACCTATTAGAAATACTTTAACAAAATGCAAAGGGTACACAGCAATGTGTGCGCTCATAACTCGTGATGTAGATGATGTGTATGCCAAAGGAAGTTAACCTATTATTAACACAGTGAAACTCGTTAAAAAAAAACAGATGGTCCTCTCTTGTAACCCACATTTTGAGGGAAAGGAGCTAGAGGTAGACGGTTAGATAATTTGGGAAATGGTTGGTAAGCCCTGGTAAATACTACAATATTTAAGAGAAAAGGACCAAGGACTGAGACAAATGAAAATTTAACTTTTAATATTAATAATGAAAATAGATCAAAAAGAATGTAAAATGTTTTAAATTACACCTAGGAGCACTTGGGAGGGCTACAAATTTGTTTGACAAAATCAACAGTATTGTATGTAACGATATCCAAAAAAATGTGTTACACGCAAAGCCTTCAAAATATAAGGCAGATAATAGACTTGTGCAAAAGTTTGTTTTGGACGTTTTGTATATATCTACTGCCTTTGAACCCACACCCGGACAAATTGATTGGGTATCTGAGGGTTCTTTCTTCTCTAATGATGCAAATCTTCTGCATAAGATGGATACCGGGACTGTCTGCATTCATTGGCTGACTGATGCAGTCCCAGTGATGCTGCTGGAGGTGGAGTTAGAACTTCAGCTTTAGAAGAGTTACATTTCATATGCTCGGCTTTTCAAAGCAAAACACAGCTCATATAGATTCCAGTCACTTGACCTGAAGTTGTCGTGATGCTTGGAGTAACCCTTACTGAGTATGTAGCAATGCTATGTAAAAGTTGAACTTGGCTGCATTGCATGTTATAAAACAAGTAGATGGCTGCATTGCATGTTTATTAACATAAGTTTGATAAGTTAGAAAAGTTGAAGGATGCAGTGAATTAGCTTTGAGAGAGTGTGCAAAGATTTGGAGGATTTAATGCATGCATAATGCAAGCTGAAAAGATTGTGAGAGTACAGGAATGAAAGACATTTGTTTTCTCAATTTACTATTAGGAAATGTTCTGAATGAAATATATTCTTTCAAAGAAACAGCTCACTCTCTGTTGTTTGTTTCCTACGTTTTTTTTTAGATATTCTACAGAGTTATTAAAGACTTGACTGTAGTAGCGCATACGTTGTGTGTTCCATTATACTTTGATATTACCAGTGGAAAGTTTATATTTAAATGTTGACAAGAGCGTTATTTTATATCTGAAGCTATATCTCATACAACTTACCAGTCCTTCTAATGTACATTTTACATTACTTTGGCTCATTGTCTAAATTCTACCTCGATTTTTGTTAAATTTTATGTATTGTTTCTAAGCCCTGAGTACCAAGTCTATATATAATTTTTTTTATTTATATATTTTTAAAATATGTATGTTCATATTTTTAACTTTTGCAAGAAGAAATGGATCTAGAATTAGAAAAGAGGAACGTAACTAGTATTGAAGAGTTTGAAAAGAATTCTGTCGTGGGTTGAACTACATTTGGCAAGAAATGTCATTGCAGCCTTTCTTTCTTGCAATCCCCCCTCAATTCCAGGATGTGGTGACACCCCATTCTCCGCAGCCACCCTTCCTCTACTTCACAAGCTCTCTGTCATTCACCAAGAGGCAGTGTGCCCCTGGAGAGTCTGTGCGGACCTTGGCTGCCTAGAACAGGCTTGTCTCTTCAAGTTTCGTTACTGCAGCCTGATGCCTAGTTAGTTCTTATCAGGACTAATACCATTTGAAACGCTGGGCTTCCACTCGTCACACAAGCCAACATCAAGTTCCTCTCAAACCGAAATAGCTCAAGGCAGCCCAGCATCCCTCCATACTGCCAGAGATGCATCCTCCATGACTCCTTCCTTGCCACTTCCAACTAGCTTCACCAGTTCCAGCTCAGTGCTCTGCTCGCTGGTTTTGATATTTCTATGCGGAATAAAATTTTGCATAGATCTGCCTTCAAAATTATTTGGGCTTGTACGATTTCGCACAATCATACTTAAACACTTGATCATGGAGGTTACACAGTGATATCCGTTTTTCTTTTACATTCTACTTATACATGGATATGTTAAGTTTTTAAAATCTGCTACAGTTTTGGAATTTTTCGCTATTAATGCAAATTTTCATTTTGTTCATTAAAGCCATTGCTTGTCCATGGTATTTCCTGTTGTTTTGTTTAATAGAGAAAATATAACACAAGGAAATGTATAGCTAAAAATCTGTTCAAATTTATACCTCTGTGTAGTCAACATTGAGGTGTATATGGCAGCTATGCTCCACAATGAAATTTATTCCCAATCCTGTATACTCTTTTTTTTTGTGTGTGTACATCCCACTTAGATGCAAATGTCAGGTATACACACGTGAAAGTTTTTTTATTTTTTTTTTATTTATTTTTTATTCATGTCTATATGTTGTCTACAAGACAAAGTGTGTACAGGCTAGTTTAAAAGCAACACGATATTATAGCAAATCTCTGCTCCCCACCAGTAAACCTTTTGGTAGACCTTTCACTAGGAATCGGTGACATAGTGCTGAAGAAGTTGGACTTTGGTGAGCTCTATATTATTCGACGTTGATAAATTGGATCATACGTGTTACGGACCGTTTTACACACAAGGGGTAAAAACCGTTTAGGCGATCATCCCCCTTTCCAGAGATGCAGGCACAGCTATTGTAGAACACCAAACTCACGAACCGCCAATAAGTGAATGCTCCAAACTCCCGAACGGCATCTAATATAGCACTCCAAACACACGAACAGGAACCATACGAATCGCTGCTAGCAGACGAATAGGAAAAGCATCCAAGCGGCTTACACTCCTAGCAATCAGTCTCTATCAGGGTTCAGTAAATCCCCCCAAAGACGAGACAAGGCTCCATGTTGAGGGTCAAGCAGTGGTCTGTTTAATGAGGGCTACCTGCCCAGTATTTATGCAGGTCTCCCACCTGGTGGACACTCCCCTAGGGGACCAAATGGGAGACTGTGACAAAAGACAGACAAGTTGACAAATAGGACACACAGTCACATTATATTCCCACAATGCATCCTGGCTTCCTCCCCTCTGCCTTGGAGATAATTGAGAAGTAATTCAATTATCTCCCAAGACAAAGGCAAATCGCCATTATGCACGTGGGGATACTAAAACACGAATTACTGTTAAAATACACTATGTAAGAAACATTACAATAAACTTATACATTTAACATGTCCCCAGATAGCTCAGGTCTGAGCGCACATTATTAAGCGAATGGCGCTCAGACCACACGAATACAGTTTAATCGCCATGGAGCTAAAGTCTTTACACAGTTTCATGCGAATGGGCTCCATGGGATTCCTATCTTGGGTATAACATAGACAAGTAAAACTACCGAACACCGGCCGTTCGTGTACTTCCACCGAACAAGAAGGGAGGTCGGCGGCTTCAGCGGTGTTCGCGCAAAACTGTGTCCGATTTTAGTTCCATGAATTAAGCGTTGAACACCGCTGTGCATTCGCATGCTTAAGATGGCCGCGACCTCGTGTTCGGGATACGAATGGCGGCCACCCAGCATTCGTCAATTAAGCTGCGGTTATCCGCAGCTTCAGGGAGGTTAATTGCTGGCACACTCCAGCTCCTAGGTGGTCTATTCATTCGTGCGGTTGTTCGGTAGATTGAATCTACCGAACACCCGGCAGAAAAGCACGAATAAAGCTTTTCTGCAGGCGAAACAAAGTCTTTTATCATGGCGGCCATAGTCCAAAGGCAGCAGGCGAGCAACCAGGCTTCTCCAATGCAATGTGGCGAGATTGCTCTCGTCACAGTACGTATGGTGCCGTTTAATTGAATACAAGTTGCCCAGGTGCCTAGAGCAGCCCTTCTTCTCAAACCTTCCAGCTCTGTTCTTCACAGCTACATATTCAGTATTCTGATTTGTGCTTAAAATCAGCACATTGGCCTGAATCTCTAATCCTTCCCACAAGTTGATGGAATTCATACAAACTACCAGGTAATGGTTACACACTAACTACGGCCACAACAAAGAGTAATATATCGTCTATAAAACTTCTGGACACATCTCTGACTGTCATCTGTGCGAACAACAGAACATTTCGTTTTTTCCTTTTTTTTTTTTCTTTCTTTTTTTATATAACATATCTCAGAAGATCAAGATAGTCGTTCCCTGACTACACCTCTCACCCCAAATCATCTATCATTATGCTGGCTGTCCCAGACTGAGCCTTCCTGAAATTTGGTAGCTTTTTCTTTCATCCGATACTCCTGCTATTATATTATATTTGTATCTCTTTAAAGCACTTCTCAGATACAATTAAAGTATCAGTAGCATTAGATTACTCGCATTATTACTGGCTCTGATTTCCTCTGTCTCGGAAAGATGAAAGGCTTATTAACCTGGCTAACATTTGAACTTCTGACCTTGAGGTCATGGCAATATTTTTTACGCTGGAACTATGTGTGTGCGTCTCCCGAGTGTGATCGCTGTCCACTTGTTTTGGTTTTTGTGTTTTGTTTAGCTTTTCCTTCTTTCAGTATTGCTTGTTGAATCAGATTAGCAGTTATAATCATTATATTTAACTTAATAAAATCAGAAATGTAGCAAGTAAATCCATGCTGCATTCGTGGCTGCCTGTATCAATTTTGTTCATGTTTTACGTGCAGTGTGAGAACAATGCACACAATGGCACAATGGCCTGCAACTCAGATGATTAATGTACCTAGCCCAATTTACTAAACAGGAGTATGGCTGCTATCTATTATACTTACAGACTGTAAGCTCATTTGAGCAGGGTCCTCTTCAACCTATCGTTCCTGTAAGTTTTCTTGTAATTGGCCCATACATTGTTAAATCCTCCCTCTTATAATATTATAAAGCGCTACGGAATCTGTTGGAGCTATGTAAATGGCAATAATAATAATACAGTAGTTTCACTCCTCCTAAGTAATGAGTGGAACCGCCCTAGAGGGTTTAACTGCTTATCCCATAAACACTTGCTGGACAGTGGTTTATAAAACAAACATCTCTTCCTGGTTAGGTGTGAATCTGTCTAAAAATCTGTGTGCTGTACTCCAATTGAATGCTTTGGTATGTCATTGGACCACAAACTATGAACGTAAACTCCCCGACCATGGAATTTGTTTCCAGAAATTAAATTTGATTTGGCTTGTTCATCAAAATTTCTAAATTCACCAGCAGATTTGCTAAACTGAAAACTGTATACCTCTTACTGATTGTTTTTTTTTTAAATTATTTTAATAAACTGCTTAAATGAGTTTAAAACCAGCAGCACAGATTATTGCAAATTTTGTATGCTCACTTGTTACCGCTCAGTGGCATATCATGTCCTATTCCCAATCTGGTCCTAGTGACCCTGCACCTGTTTAGAATGTCCTTATTTAGGATAGAGCCCTGTCATTGCAAAATACTGCATTGCCATTTGGTTACAAAATACGACTAGATTGCTGTGATGCAATTATTCTGTTATTCATTCATAAATGGTTAGTGTAGAACCATTTTTAGACCAGAAGTGTTTGTTTTGTTTTGTACAATTTCATTTTGTTCAGCAGGTGTAACAGCAGAGGTTTGTGTTTGTGAAGAGCATATAGGGGGAGCTAAGAACATTTTATTTGTAGCTCCCCTATGTAACCCTATGGAGGAGAACCTGTTCTGCATTCTATACAGTACCAGGTTGTGCCATGCTTTACTGCACCCAGACAAGCAGTACATCTCTTGTGAGACAATGGGAGCAGAAAAGCAGCACTGTCCCGACTTAATCAGCTGCAGAATTTGTAAACTACACGTGTCATAGCTGAAAATGTTAGCCCTTTAGTAGAAGCTTGAAAAGGTTAGATCTGATAAAAGCCGTCAGCGTTGGGGGAAAGTGATTTATGAGGATGTAATGACACAAAAATGCCTCATTTATCACTCATATGCAGATAGGTTAACGTCTTTGTGTCATACTTTTAAAAACCGGACTGCTTAGAATTGTCAAAATAGGTGCTTAATTACCCTTTCTGCCTTTCATTGTGAATTACTTTCGTTTGAATTTCGGTCATTTTCACTCAGATTAATTTCCAAATTTTCATATGGTTTCACTTAATGGCATTCATATTTCAGATTTTTTTCAGCTCTGTATTTTCAGCTTGTTTGAAGTTTTATTAGCTTAAGCTGTTAGAGAGGGGGGCAATGAGTCTTTCCTAGTTACATTCATCCCTTCGTTTATTTTTTTGGTGCAAGATAAATGGGGTGCAGGGACAGGAATAATTTTGTCGTCAATTTTTTTTCAGCCTCCCCCCCAGTTTAGAGTTAGAAGGCAGTTGCTTTTGAAGGGGAAAAACACTTTTGCTAAATACTTGTTTTTCTATCAAAGAGCCATGCTGTGTGAGTACCCCTATCCTTTGCCACTTCATTCCATACATGCTGTCTCAAAAATAATTTCGTGTAGTATCCAGTAAGAAGCCATTTTTTCTATCTGCCACATTTACTTTTTTATTATTATTATTGTTATAAAACTAAAGAACTTTCTATCTCACTGCACTATCTCCATGGGTGCCGTCAATCCAACATGCCCACTTGGGAATTCCATTAGCCTTCTATGCCATAGTTACCACTTAATACGTTTTACACTCAGCTTTTTTTTGCTGATAAAGTGCAACGTTTTTGTCAGCTAGTAGACAGAAGAGAAAATTCAATGTTCCCCTTATATTCTATGTTTGGCTGATGCATCCCTAGTGTTGAACTTTGACAAGCTCGTTACAAATGTCCCAAGCAGTAATTGTAACTCTCACAAACTGGTGAAATTGGAAAATTGCCCTTTTGAATGCTGGGGTTGTTGTGATAGATTAATTTGTGAAATGGGATGACTTTAAATAAAAGGGAATCAAGACATGTCACACATGTCATGTGTCCTTAAGGGGTTAAAATATATTGAATCCTTGGTTTACATATTAGTACATTCAGACATTCTTGCTATGTTGTACTTTTACCATTACAAATAATATATTATGTTTAATGAATACTAAAAACGTAAAATGTATTATTCCTACTCGTCTTAACTTTTTAGTTTCAGTCCAGTGGGAAAAGCATTTTGCACTTTTTTTAAATGTACATTGAAAAAATATATTTTGCAGAGAATTGAGCAGCGAGACTGCTAGGGTATGATTTATACATCAAAGCCGCTTCATAAAGCTAAAGTTGTTTTAGTGCTTAGAGTGTCCCTTTAAATAAAAATGCTGTGCAGTACTTGACAAAAAAACTTAAATAAAGGGTAATGTTTGCAACTAAATTATAGCCTGGCCACGTAATTAGGTAAATATCTCGAAAAGCCCATTTTTTTTAAAGATGACAAGCCAGTTTTTCAAATAAAAGTGCTTTAATAGAGTGCTTACTATAACAATGCTGATCACCTAACGCCAATGAAAATTAATATGCATTCTGAACTAGAGGTCTGTTGATAAAAAAAAAAAAAATCCGCTTGTTACTTAACCACAGAATTAGCTAAATGCCATCGAAAAAAATTTGTTTAAAAAATGGCAAAACCACAACTTTAATAAGGTAATCACCAGGGCAATGTTACTTGTGAATAAAAAAATCATTTGAATCATGGAAGTGTGTGTGTGTGTGTCACTATATGATATATACAATTTTGCAGGGGTATGGTAATCTGACTTGAAAGAAATATATAGGTAGTTTGAGAAGAGTGATGGGAACCCTAGATCTTTTTATACGTTGCACCATGGTAACCTGAAAGTTTCCTAATTTGAACAGGGCACTGCTTGGAGGCTTACAGTATGTCCAAATTTGCCTCTTTTAAAGAAAGGCTATCATGTGGACATTTTATTATTTGCCCTCTTCAGATCTGCTTGAACTTCCTTGTTTGTGACATTATGTGTAGGCACCGGGGTATCATAATGATCACTCCGAGTCTTGTCTATGCAGTGAGATATCTCTGATCCCTCATGTACTCAACACCCTCTTCATGAAATGTTTAATAGTGAAAGTGCACGTAAGTTGTCAGACAAGCCCAGCTCACTGGGGTGGGAAATAGGGCTTGCCAGGCTAGGGGTAACAATGGTTTCTTGTACATGCAATTTTTCTTTGAATCACAGAATAATTTAAGTGAACTATTGGAGCCTTAGGTTAGAAAAGTCGGCAATTAAACTTTTTTTTTTTTTTTTTTTTTGCTGTGTTAAAAACAATAGGAGCTGGTAGCATGGCATTTCCTTAGACCGTGATGTTCAAATGTGCCTTGGATTTTGAACACACATTTTAGAAAAAGCAGCCAAAATGTAATAAAAAAAAAAAAAAAAAAAGATACCTGCCATTTGATCCTGTTGCATACCTTGAGCAGCACTGAGCTGCGTGGCAGTAAAAGATTGTAATTAGGGGGTATACAGAGGAGAAAGCTGCAGTGTCTGCTAGCATGCGATCTTTCAATTGTTCTGCTCGGAATAAAAAGAGCATTCAGGCATGCTGAAGAATAACTGTCAGAAATCTTCAGGCAACCGGTTCTTTGTCAGCCTTTTAAAGATCTTTCAAGGAATTACATTTAATTAACACAAAAAAAGAGGGAGGAAGAAAGGACCCTCATTTCAGGGAAATATAAAGTGTTATAAAATTTCATAATGTTAATACATTAGTAATGTAACCAAAATAGGCAACTGCAGCAGAATGATGATGTTTGACTCGCATGGTACTTATTAGAGAAATATTTGCCTTCCTCTTTACGTTTTTATGAAGGGTAACTTAATGTCTTTAATCCTTTGCCTTTTTCTTCCTGTCTGCATTGTGGAGCTTACAAGTCGAGCCCGTGTCATGATATATCAGGCTTCTCTGCCTGAATGTGCCACATGCACCCGCATGTACTCTTAATACATCAGAGGCACTGCGCAGATTTTAATCTCAGTCTTGTGTTTAAGTTTTCCATTTGCTTAGAAAGCACCAAACATATTCCATTGCACTATACACCACCTAAGAATACTACTTAAGAGGATTATTCTGATGTTTGCTTAATCTCCAACATTTCTAGGGCTCGTGTGAAGAAAATAAAGTCTTACACAGATGAGATGTTATTTTGCCACACAAAGATCAAAGCAGAGGCTTATTACACATGGCAAGACATTAGTGAACTTGACATTGATTTTGCTCAAATTTCAAGATGCCTAGAGTTTAATCATTAATAAACACTTACCGCTTAACCTGGGAGATGCATTAACCTGGTGGGTCATTTAAAGCCATTGACAACCCACTGCATTTTAGTTTAGGATTAGCTTTTTTTGGGGGGGTGGGGGGGGAGGAAGGTAAAAGACAGTTTTTGCTATAATGAAATGGGTGTTATAAGAACCATGCAAAGCCCTTGTTGGTGTTCACAAGAACCAGCCGGCACAATTCTTATTATTATAAATTTTTTATTATTTATATAGGGCCAAATATATATCTCCCAGAACCACGGTATTCTCTAACAAAGTTCAGACACACAACAGCTTATTCATTGTATCATATACATTATATGATATTCAAACATTTGTGTGACCTAGTAAAAGCTGCCACAAAAGTTGTCAGAACTTCATTGGATTTTATTGTGCTTTATTTTGTTTGGCATGGGCTCATCTCCTAACGTTTGAAATGGTCTAATTTTGTTACAGTGTTGTTTTAGCAGGGGAGAGAATATCTTATCTTTTTTTTGGGTGATTTTATGACATAATGAAAACCATTGATAGAACTGGATAAGTGATTTAGAACAAGAAAAAAATATGGTACTCACCCAAATTATGCACCCCTGGGTGATTTGTTACTGTATTGCTATTACATTGATTGCTTTAAATATTCTGGCTTTTGGAACTTTGACATACTGCAAAACAAAGGAGAAGCACTGTCACTCTAAACAAGGGATGCTTTGGAGAAGATGGAATCTTGCCCAATATTAGAAACTAGATCTTGAATCATTTGCATCATTCTGTTGTTTTATGAACAGGTTTTGGCTTCTTGTCAGCTGAAAGCTCTTTTTAAAGGACCACTATAGGCACCCAGACCACTTCAGCTTAATGAAGTGGTCTGGGTGACATGTCCAGCTAGGTTTAACCCTTTTTTAATCCAGCCTCTAGTGGCTGTCTCATTGACAGCTGCTAGAGGCGCTTCCGCACTTCTCACTGTGATTTTCACAGTGAGAAGACGCCAGCGTCCATAGGAAAACATTGTGAATGCTTTCCTATGGACTGGCTGAATGCGTGCGCGGCTCTTGCCGTGCATGCGCATTCAGCCGGTGACGGAAGACGAGGGAGGAGAGGAGGAGGAGAGCTCCCCGCCCGGAACTGGAGAAAGAGGTAGGTTTAACCCCTTTCTCCCCTCAGAGCCTGGCGGGAGGGGGACCCTGAGGGTGGGGGCACCCTCAGGGCACTATGTGCCAGGAAAACTAGTATGTTTTCCTGGCACTATAGTGGTCCTTTAAGTTTAAAATGGCTTGAACAACATTTCCATCTGTTTCGTGGTTTGTGGGGTTCAAAGCTTTTGTTGAATTTTACTTTTTCTTCCCATTTAGGGTTCTGTCCTATAATCCTGGGTATGTTCCCTTGTGTCCTGCATCTTTCCCCATCTGTTCAAAAATGTGCCATGTTTGCATAGATCCCCATAGCTTAGCTTTTAAAGTGCCATAGATGTGGAACTCAATAGACTGCTGGTATATCACTGGAACCCTATGCCACATTCAGGGCCAGCGCTACCTGTAAGGCGGACTAGGCAGCCGCCTAGCGCTCTGCGAGGAGCGCCGCATGCCCCATGCTCAGCCGCCCGAGCGCTCTGGAAAGCGCTCGGTTCCCAGCAGCCCCTCTATGAGGTGGCCGAGAATGGCTTGTGGAGGGAGCGCTGTCTCCTGTCATGTGCCATGTTTGCATAGATCCCCATAGCTTAGCTTTTAAAGTGCCATAGATGTGGAACTCAATAGACTGCTGGTATATCACTGGAACCCTATGCCACATTCAGGGCCAGCGCTACCTGTAAGGCGGACTAGGCAGCCGCCTAGGGCGCCCCTTGGGAAGGGGCGCCGCCAGGAGCGCCGCCCCCCCCATGCTGCAGCCGCCCGAGCGCTCTGTAGAGAGCCTCAGGCGGCTGCAGCTTTGCCCGGGCGGTGCGTCCATGAGGCGCAGCCTGAGAAGAGGCTGACAGGAGGGAAGCGCTCAGTGTTCCCTCCTGTCAGCTCCCTCACTGTAGCGTGGCCGAGCCCTGTATGGCATGGTCCGACCGGTACAGAGAGCAGCTGTCTCCTGTACCCGGCCGGACTAACAGGAAGTGAACACTGAGTGTTCACTTCCTGTTAGTCCGGCCGGGTACAGGAAACAACAGCTCCCTGTACCCGCGGACTAGACTAGGCTCGGCCACGCTACTACATAGGTAGGGAGGAGGAGAGAAGAAAGAAACAGAGAGGGAGGGAGGGGGGAGAAGAAACAGAGAGGGAGGGAGGGGGGAGAAGAAACAGGGAGGGAGGTGGGGAGAAGAAAGAAACAGAGAGGGAGGAGGGGGGGAGAAGAAAGAAACAGAGAGGAGGGGGAGAAGGAAACAGAGAGGGAGGGGGGGGAGAAGGAAACAGAGAGAGGGGAGGGGGGGAGAAGGAAACAGGAGGGAGGGGGGGAGAAGAAAGAAACAGAGGTGGAGGAGGGGGGGAAGAAACAAACAGAGAGGGAGAGGGGTGAGAAGGAAACAGGGAGGGGAGGGGGGGAGAAGAAAGAAACAGAGAGGAGGTAGAAGAAACTGAGGAGGGGAGAAGAAAAGAAACAGGAGGAGGGGGGAGAAGAAAGAAACAGGGGAGGGGAGGGGGGAGAAAGAAACAGGAGGGAGGGGGGAGAAAGAAACAGGAGGGAGGCAGGGGGGAGAAGGAAACAGGGAGGGAGGGGGGATAAGGACAGGTAGGGAGGGAGGGGGAGAAGGAAACAGGGAAGGAGGGGGAAGAAAGAAACAGGGAGGGGAGGGGGGAAGAAATAAACTGACGGGAGGGGGGAGAAAGAAACTAACAGGGAGGTGGGGGGAAAGAAACTAACAGGGAGGTGGGGGAAAGAAACTAACAGGGGGGAACTAACAGGGAGGGGGGAGACATTGACAGGGAGGGGAATTGACGGGGAGAGAGAAATTGACAGGGAGGGGGGAGTGACAGGGGAGGGAGGGGGAATGAGAGTAACAAGGGAGGGGGGGAGAAGAGAGTGACAAGGGAGGGGGGAGAGATTGACATCCATCACACACACACACAATCACACACAATGCACCCCTTACACACAAAGACAATGAACCCCTTGCACACAGAAAAACACACAATGCATTACACACACACACGCAATGCAACCCTTACACACACAATGCATTCCTTACACACACTCAATGCACCCCTTACAGACACTCAATGCACCCCTTACAGACTCACACACTTCATCCCTTACATACACAGAAACACACCTTGCAGCCCTTACACATACAAACACAGATTCACACAATGCATTCCTTACACACAAATCAGGACATCCCCTACACACTACACCCCCTGTGAACAAACTCATTGGTGGAACATGAAGGTGGACCCTGGGACCCAGACCTTGAGCTGTGTAAAGGGCCCCCAAAAAATGGAGCTGCTTCTCGTTCTCCCAGAACATTGATTTTTGTGACCACAATTACAAACCGCCTCCAGAGATCCTGTTATACACCAGACCAGTGGAGCCAGACTGCAGCTAGAGCCCATCATCATCCTCATCTGCTTGTAAGTAGGTAATCTAGTATATTATTTGTGGCACTAATCTCTAATTTACCTCACATCAAATAAACACTATAGTCCCCAGAACCACTGCAGCTTAATGTAGTGGTCCTGGTGTCTATAGCCTGTCCCTGCAGGCCTTTTAATGTAAACACAGCGCCACTGCAGCACTAGCGTTAGTTAACATGGCAGGTCATATGGGTGGGGCATTGTGATGTCACGGGGGGGGGAGCGGCAAACTTTACTTTTGCCTAGGGCGGCAAAAATCCTTGCACCGGCCCTGGCCACATTGCATTACTAAACACAAGATTAAAGGGATATGCTAAGCATCAAATCAGCTTTAGCTGAATGGAGTGGTTTTGGTGTATAGATCATGCCCCTGCTGTCTCACGTTTGCTCAGTTCTCTGCCATTAAGGAGTTTGATCACTTTGTTTATGTAGCCCTAGCCTCACCTCCCCTGGCTGTCACGCTCACAACCTCTCTATACACTTCCTGAAAAAAGTCTACATTTTTAAGCTTACCTTATGGCATAGTACGTTAAATTTAGAAATTCTCATCTTCTGCTCTGTTAATAGCCTGCTAAAACCTCCAAGAGCCATCTGTGTGTGATTACATTTCAGTTAACAGAGCAGAAGATCATAACTTCTGAAGTACACACACTGTGCTGTAAGACCTGAATGAAAATGAAAAAAACATTCTTCTTTCATGGAGGCTATATGAGTCATAATCAGGGGTGGCTAGGGATATGCATAAATAGAATCAAAAGTGATTTAACTGCTTTACATACCTCCCAACTATTGGGAGTGGATAATGGGGACAGGTTTAGCAGGGCCCTCACTGAGTGACACCATGGATACAATGTACATCACTAGCGACACCCATAATGGGCAGGCCATCCCAAAAGAATGGCAGGCCCATTACATGTATTCCTAATACTATAGTTCTGGAGAACCCATTTAGATACACACCGGTCTTGCTGCTGCTGGTCCCTCCTTTATGGCTGAGGTCATCAGTTTTGATGACCTCAGCCAATCCAATGCTTCCCCTAAGGAAAGTATTGGGAGGCTATTGCGCATGTGCGGCAAAACACCCAATCAGCATCTCTTCACAGAGATGTGGAATAAATGCATCTCTGTGATTAGCTTTTAGTGTCTCCATGCAGAGTGCGGAGACGCTAAACATGGGTGCTGCACATTATGCAGCACTGACCCAGGAAGCACCTTTAGTGGCCGTCTGAGTGACTGCCACTAGAGGTGTTACTAGACAGCAATGTAAACACTGAATTTTCTCTAAAAAGGCATCCCTGTGGGTCTGTTTCTATTACAAAGTGTCCAGTGCCTGTTTTCTGACCCAACTTTAAAATAACAGCCCTCTTAAACTTTTTCACTGACATTCCGAATCCCATGGAACAGTTTGGACCCAGGGCTGTGATTTTGAAATGATTGATGAAATGATTGATTTTGTTATGGGTTTTCATACTTTTAGTAAAGTACCTTCTAAATATGTTTCAAATTAACCCAAAGTATAAAAGAAGCCAGTTAACGGGTTTACTGAGAAATCTTTGATTTCTATTCTAATATATACACTTCTCCTTTGAAACAATAATAGTTGATAGAGAAGCAGGAATATTTTGTAGCTCTGCTGACATTTACCCTAGGTATTGCTTATTTTTGGTCTCTTTCTGCATTTTACACTTCATACGTTGCCTCTCCACATATCCCTGTTGTGCAAGATATTTGGGTTTATTTTTATGGGAATTAATCAATATTTGTCAGCCTGTATTACAAATGTTACCTTCAAACACAAAATAGATTTTTATTTTCATTGCAGTCTACATTTAACGCTTGCCAGCAATGCTTGTCAATTAGATTGTTACTGGGGAAGAAGTTTAAACAATGTACATTAACCAATACATGTCCTTTGAGCTGTCCTATATCTATATATCATTTTATTTTTTATTTTCTCTCCAGTGTATGATGTGCAGTGAGCGTGCCTTTTACTCCCCTTTGTTTTGTATTTCCATTCTGCTCAATATTTTTACATTTGGCTGATGAGCATTAGAAGCTGGGTTTGCGTTTGGAGAGAGCTGCATTATGCAAGAAACGAGAGTACATTAGTCCCAAGCATAAAGCATCCAGCTCTGCCTGTCACCGTTTCAATTAGATGAAACAAGGCTGAACACTAATGAAACCTGACTCTCTCATTAACATTCTGATAGGTACGGGATACATGTCTGAAGGTGAAATCTAGTGTGGGGAAGCAATATTTGTTGTTTTTTCTACACCGACATATAAACCCATGCAGTCCTGTAACATCAACCCTGCAGTGTTCAGTTTCAAATGGAAGAATTCCTTGTATGAGATATAATTCTTCCAAGCATTCTTTATCGTTTTTTTCTTTCTTTTCATGACTGTTTTTGTTTTGTTTTTTATTCTTCTTTGGGATTTTAGAAATGTGAATACACTGAATTTTCTATTTTTATGTGTGCACCGTTTTTGATTTACCCAACTAGCCTATAGATCAGGGGTACCCTAAAGGTAGATCCCCAGATATTGTTGGACTACAACACCCATGATGCTTTGCTTGCCGTTAGAATGAGAAAGCATCATGGAGGATGTAGTTTGAGAACATCTGGAGATTTACCTTTTGGGCACCCCTGCAATAGATTATCAATTTTAGAACTTGAAACCTGTTGTATGTTCTAAAATGAAGTATTGTTGTTAACACACACCTGTTATGTTGCAAAAAAATTATGTTTGTTGAAATTCTATTACATTTTTTCTTTAAATATACCTTCTAACTTGGTGGAGTTTCCAATAAGTCACTGTTATTTTGCTACCCTTAACTCCCCTTAAAAATGTATTTCTTCATAAGGGCTTGGTCAGAAATATGAAAAATCTGCCCCTGTCTTTCGGAACCACCAGAAAGAATTAATGGGATCTAGTGGTTTCAGTATGAGTTAATAGTAATGGGATTTTAAATCCTGTGTTTTCACCATAGCCCTACATTCTTATGTCGTTCACATGTTGTAATAGCAAACAATACCCTGCATGTATATCATGTAGACATTACAGATCTTGTCAAACACAAAAACTTTTGCCAGGTGTCCTTTTTATGAAATAGTAACTTTAGGATTATGTAAGTTACTTTTAGTGATTATCATGGTTTTAATAAAATCCATTTTTCTTTATTGGAACTTTCTGCTAAAACTTAGCATTTTTCTGATAGTTTATATGTTTAACAATTATATCCTATTTATTTGTTAGCAAAAGTCATTGCATAATGTCATATAGAACTATAGAACCCATATATTTTCATGCATATTATGTCTTTTTTTTTCTTCTCTCTCTCTCTCTCTTTTTTTTTTTAAATAGATCTTGACTTACTGGGCTTTAAAAGTCAATAACACAATTATCCTACATCTCCATTCTGTCACAGCTCTTCAACTTAATGAGCTGTTAATTAAATATCATTGTTTAAATAAAAGCTATCAGAGATGTACATGGAAACCCACAACCAAAACAGCAGAAAGCAAACCAGAGGGTTATTTATTTTTTTCTTTCTTTTCCAAAAGGGAAAGGTTATACTTTATTTACTGTTAATGAAGCCTCCTGTCTCCCTGGTGGATTCAGGAAAACACTCGTAAGGGTTTTTCAATAACATCAATTTTTGTTTTCCTCTTTTGTTTTTGCCTCCAAATGACTCCAATTATTTCAAGGCACTTTAAGTGCCTTGAAATAATTTGAGTCATTTGGAGGCAAAATGTTTGAGAATATTCAAAATTACTAAAGTTATTGAGTAAAATGTAAATTTTTTAGGAATTCCAATTCCATTTCAAATTTAGACCATAAGCACTAAAGCCCACTGTAGTAGTTATGGAGCCAGGAACGGCTTTATAAGAGCCAAACTTTGTTATCCTTTTGGCCATTCTTCACAGCTATCACTAAAACTTAAGTACCCCTTTCGCTTTAGAAAGATCAGTTTTGTCCAGCTTTGGACAGCATTCAGTGACTGAAGAGACAGACTGGTTGGTATCACTAATGTTGAAAGAACTTATACTTTAGTGATATTTGTGAGAGAGTCAGGGTGCCTGATACATCTCAATAATTGTCAATCCAGTAAAAAATGGTTGAACATTGGAATAGTGTCAGTCAACTCGTGGTACTATGACTATAGTCCTTGCTCATGGTTATGGCACCTAGAGGGCCACTCCAAAATGTTCAAAAGAGTGCTTTTGGATTTGGTGGCATTGCCCCTTGTATATTTTTACTGTGTAGGAGGTAAAGTGAGGGTTAATAAAATGAACAGGGAGACTTATAGCAAACAACAATTAATTCCCTGGTTTGGGTCTACATAAAGTCAAGTGTTCAATGGTCTCTCTCTACCCGTGGGGAATCCAGTCATCTCAAGTTTGGTGCACTTCTTGTTTACCAGGGATCTTCCTACCATGACGCGAGTGAATTCAAGTATTTGGCGCTTGTGAATGATGTGTCCTAATCAGCCTTCTTTAGAAGAGGATGCTCCTTAGTCTTTCTCTGAAATAAAATAAAAATTGATCTTAATTCTTTTTTTGAACAGGAAGATATAGCTATAGATGAACATGCACCTTTGTCTCACAAAGAACTTAAAGGGAATGTTCTAAAAGTATAGAAATATGAAAGGAAGGTGATATTTAGTAAAGCCCACAAAAGATTTATTGGTATAATTATTGTTTATTTACGATATCACTATCTTGCCTATGTGTCATTTTAAGTGGACATTGAAGTTCTTGTAAAGCTACATAACTGCGTGTACACTAACCCTGTACTTGTATTTTTCCATACTTACATGGATCCCTAATGGGACTATGACAGAAATGTGTGGTGGTCCTTACAGAGGATCAGCATTTAACCTGACAGAAGTCCTTAATTGTGTTAGTACCTTGCAGAGTTCTGATGCGACCAAGTGCATTCTTTTTTTACCTGATCAATCAAATAACTAAGAAAATGATGGACTGCCTTTTTTACACTTCTAGTTAGTTGCTATTTTCATGGTGTAATCATTTGCTTACTCTTGTCGTCTTTTAAATTAGATATGATGTTATAATTTCATCTTACCATTATTGTCTATGTGCTTCCAATTTTCATTAACTATTGAGAGCCAACCAGAAATGCATTTACTGTATTACACTATATACCTTACAGCACCAAATGTTTGTGGACACTTGCTCTCCTAGCAAATTATAAAAAAAAATTAAAATCATGATTTCTTATATGGAATTTTTACCCCTCTACAAGAAAGCCTTTCCAACATCTTTGGCGATTTACTTCAATTTGTCTTCAATATGAGGTTGGCCATCAATGTTGGATAATTCCAACTGCATTCAGTATGTTGGTGAGGTTGGCCATCAATGTTGGGTGACTCGGTCTGGCTTGCAGTTCACATTTCTTTTCTTTCCAAAGGTGTTTAATGGGATTGAGGTCAGAAATCTTCACAGGCCTGAGTATGTTCTTCTTTTTCACCAATCTTTATCTGTTGGTTCTGCATGGTTTTGATTGGTACATTGATGAAGACCTTTTTCAAACATAAAATTAGAAGAATAGCATAAATATGTAACATTAATTATATCCTTTCACTGGAGCAAAGCCTAGCACAAACCATGAAAATCAGCGCTAACCAGGCCCAGACTGGCCATCGGGCACACCGGGCAAATGCACAACACACTTTAACAGCCCTGTCACACTTTTGGTCTCTGATTTCCCACTATTGAGGACACCAGAGACAAGTCACTAGCAAACACAGCGCATGCTTACATTGCATAACTGCTCCCCACCCTTCCAAAATAAAACGAGGAGGGGGCAGGGGGACATGCTTGTCAATGGTTATAACATAACAAGCCCCCTTTCTGACTCCACCCCTCCTAGTGGGCTGCTCTGCTTTTAATTGCCCAAACTGAATTTTTGTCCCAATCCGGCTCTGGTGCCAACTCATTGTTCTTCATTGCTTGGAATATCGTCGCTATCTTCAGACATCTGCTAAACCAAAATTTGCCAATGAAACTATCGAAGAGTTGCAATCACTATAGAAAATGTGTTTCTAGATGTTCACACAGTCCAGTTGTATCAGGTTTATACAACTTCAGCAGTAGTAGTAGTTCAACTATGGAAGTTAATTTCATCAAGCTTTCAATAGCAGTTCATTTCTTAATGTTGCTTTCAGAGAAAGCACGTATTTACTGATTGGTGCTCACTATAGGTACGATCTTGTCCAGTTCTCTTCTGGTTTTCCCCTTTAGATACATTGAAGGTACTGCATAATATGCCGTCTCTGTATTCTATCATACGCCATGCAACAAGTCCATCATTTTTACAAAACCCACAAACTTGTGCACACAGAGTGCCAGTATTCAGTAGATTCAAATTGGAGAGGATGAGCAATTCTACAGGTTCCTGTCTGACAAAGGATCTATGTGTTACCGTCATCTAGCACTTGGCAAACAGTTGTAGAAGTTACTCTACTACTTGAACGGAGCTTACTCTTGTTCATCTTTGTTTTAAAGTCACATTTTGAGATGCTGTATGAAATGTTTGTTTTTCATTGAACAAAATCCTCAACTTTATTTTAATGTAGAACTCTGTCTCTCTAAATGTGTGTGTGTGTGTGTGTGTGTGTGTGTGTGCGTGCGTGTGTGTGTGCGTGCGTGTGTATGTATATATGTATATATATATTATAATATATACATTCCATACTCGTCATTAAAGGCAGCACAATATATATATAAACATATTGCAGCATTCTGAAAGTTTTAGTTCTTTGCTAAGAGTTTAGTTGATTTTCCTGTTAGCCTCCTAGTCAACTTTAACCTCCAACCTACTCCCGCATGCATCATTGCAAATAAAACTGCTACGCTTTGACAAGAGGATATAAAGTCAGGAGGCCATCAAACAGAAATCTCAGCCTGATTTCACTAAGCTAAACTTCAACCCAACACAGCTCCCTCCCTGCACAAGACCTTCAATAGGAAGGCAAACACTCACCCATATCACTTTAGTTTTGATAATCCCTTCTTTAATAGAAATAAAGAGAAGAAATATACATAATAAATTATGTTTGACAACTGGAATTCAGTGGTCTCGTTACGGCTTGTCTGTGCTTATTACACAGATTTCTGGTCTTCATTTTAAAGAGCACTCTTTCCAGCAAAATGTATGCGTTTTTCGTATAAACATGGTATTTTGTATACAGAGTCAAAATGAGTTTTTAGTACAAGATTAAGGCAAACCAGATGGTAAAGTAAAACGACAGCTTTATGGTGCTTTTGATGGCTTGGAGAATTGACCACAGGCTTTTCCCCTGCCAATGATTATGCGTGACCTCTCTTCTACCTCTGTTTAAAGTGTTTATCTAGTAAACAGGGGGCAGTATCCATGGGTCGTGTCTTGTGTCTACTAGTATACATGCTTAATGCAGGATTTCCAAACTTATTGTGTTCTCTTGTATTAAAGAAGGCTCCAAGACAACTTCGAAGTTTTTCATACCATACTGTGCTACGAGACCAAGAAGTCTCCAAACTTATAAATACATTACGTTGGATTCTATCACTTGCTTTAACCCATACCTTAATGTACATATGGGGTGGGAAGAGAGGGGTTCATTAGAGTCTGCTTTCCATGGTTAAAACTGTCCACTAGTCCAGTCTTTCCTGTTGGGAGAAGACTGTATCATAACCACTTCAAATGTCGAGTTAGAAAAATAAGGATGATTTGTGAAGGAATAGTAACACAACTGAGTGTAAATCTCATACTTTAATGATTGGGTTACCGATAAGGTTCTTCGTACTCCTCTCAACAGTATTAATTTTATCAACATTGGAAGAATCTCTAGTGTTTCATTAGATGGATCATACTACCTAGGTAGAGGGGAGGTAGGCCAGAAATCAGTGGTTGAGAAAGCATGTGGTTCTTATAATTTGAATCTATACATATTATATTTACCAAGTAAGAAATGATTTAAACTTAAAAAATAAGAGCCCTTAGTCTAAGCAGTTTTTTTGTTGTTTGTTTTTGTAACGTTAGCACTAATTACATTTAGCACTACTTATCCTAGGAGAGCCCTCACTACATTTTAGGGTATCCATTTCCCACTGGTTCCCTTCCAGGTATGCTATAGAATAGTCTACTTTTCTGACAACTCTACTCATCCTTTCTGCTTATAAGTAAGTACCCTGTGGGGCACAAAAAGCATTAGTATTGAAACCCTACTCCATAGCCTACCATCATGGGGTAGGAATCCTTTCCGGAAGTCTAAAAGTCTAATTAGATTTGGTCAAAATTTTGGATCTAGAGCATTATTATTCCATTCTATCCATAGTCTAGGAGTGCCCAATAGGTAGATCCCCTGATGTTTTAAAACTACAGTTTCCATGATGCTCTGTCATTCTAAAAGCATGCAAAGCATCATGGGTACCCCTGGTCAAGAAGATTATATAGTAAATAGACAATCTAATCTCCCTAACCAGTGCAGAATGTTATAATGGTTTTGGAGCTTTCTGGCAACCATGCTTGCAACTTTCATGAGAATGGACAAGACTTCATAGACCAGAATGACAGACTCCTGATTGGCAGAGCATCTTCTGTTTGTCTGCGCATGACTCCTTGCTGCTTGTGTTAGGATTTGCAACATCTATAGGAACGTTACAGAGGAGTTTCTTTTATTTGTTTGTTATGTTTGATATATTGTACCATCTTAGCTATATGATACATGAAAAAAATAGCTCAGTGTGGTATTTAAGCCCCTGCAACACAAAATGTATTTACATTGTAACATTGGAGGTGGTTTCTGGCATCAAGGCACCTCCTAGCTTTAACAGTTCTCTTGGCATATGCACAAAATTCCTTATGGGAGCTGTGGCCCTGGGGGTAGAACATTATGCCACTTAACAAGGGAAATGTGCATTGATTTTAAACACCTCTTTTGAAGCTAAATGTGGATGCGATACATAATTAGAGAAAACTACTCATGGCTATTTTCCTCTCATGGGTCTTGCCAGTGTGAGTGTGATATTATCAGACAAACAGCTTGCAGATCTCCGATTCCAATTTTTTCCACTACACGTAAGAAATAAATGCTTGTAAAAAAATTAAAAGTAATTTGTGAATCGGGGAATTGCAGTTTGGGACATGTTGGCAACTATGCGAGGTAAATTGGTTTTCCAAGACACAAAAGATAATCGTCTATGCATTACTACCTGCTATGCCCATATGCTACATTGTATAGGCATTCTGTGTGCAGCCTGATTTTTATGCTGGGCACTGGACATTCAAATAATATTGTCAGACAACATCGTAATAGGAGTCACTAGACAAGCAGGTGATACTGTCAGGCTGTAATATAACAGACTTTCTCTGGAAGAAACATAGAAACATAGAATGTGACGGCAGATAAGAACCATTCGGCCCATCTAGTCTGCCCAATTTTCTAAATACTTTCATTAGTCCCTAGTCTTATCTTATAGTTAGGATAGCCTTATGCCTATCCCACGCATGCTTAAACTCCTTTACTGTGTTAACCTCTACCACTTCAGCTGGAAGGCTATTCCATGCATCCACTACCCTCTCAGTAAAGTAATACTTCCTGATATTATTTTTAAACCTTTGTCCCTCTAATTTAAGACTATGTCCTCTTGTTGTGGTATTTTTCTTCTTTTAAATATAGTCTCCTCCTTTACTGTGTTGATTCCCTTTATATATTTAAATGTTTCTATCA
The DNA here is from genome assembly GCA_933207985.1 of Pelobates cultripes. NCBI lineage: Eukaryota > Metazoa > Chordata > Amphibia > Anura > Pelobatidae > Pelobates > Pelobates cultripes. Next base: position 69,896,292 of record OW240924.1, read on the forward strand.
TATCCCCCCTGTCTCGTCTTTCCTCCAAGCTATACATGTTAAGATCCTTTAACCATAGGCAGGTACTATGGTTTGGGTGTCACATAAGTGGCTTCTATAGGCAGTTTAGTGATAATGAGTCATTGTAAAGCTTAAATCTGTCTGAGTACTGCTGTGTAGATCCAAGATCACGCGGGCAGGTTGGTGATATTTGGTGGTGCGATCGCAATTAACACGATTTTGTGACCAGATTGCTGATATTTTTGCCTTGTGATGTAACTGACCCTAAAATTAGGACAGTAACGTAACTGGATTGTGTGGGATCACTGATGCTGGTTTTGGCGGCAGCATAATTTCTGAGAGAATTACTTATGTGTATCGTGCAATTCGCTTTTATTGCTTGATTTTTTTTTCTGCAGTTTTACACAAAACTGCACCGTATTATTACAGCTTGTGTACCCTAAAATGTCAATGTATCATCATATTGATATATATTAAATACAGGAAAGGTTATCAAAGAAACCAGTTGTGCAAGCTCAGAAACACAAATAAATAAATGCACAGCGTTTTAAGAATTTCCAAATTTCACAGCTTAACTGTTGAAAGAACTTTAAAAGGACACTATAGTCACCAAAACAACTTTAACTTTATTGAAGCAGTTTTGGTGTATAGCTCATGCCCCTGAAGTCTCACTGCTCAATTCGCTTTGTTTATACAGTTCTAGTCACACCTTCCTGCATGTGACTTACACAGCCTTCCTAAACACTTCCTGTAAAGAGTCAGTTAATGTTTATGCTTCCTTTATTGCAAATTATGTCTAATTTAGAATTTCATATTTTATGCTCCGTTAATAGCTTGCTAGACCCTACAGGAGCACCCTGTGTGTGGGTAAAGTTAAATTTACAGAGCAGGAGATAAAAACTTTTAAAATAAGTTACACCTGACTGAAAGTGAAACCAATTTTTTTCATGCAGGCTGTGTCAATCAAAGCTGGGGAGGTGTGGCCTGCATAAACAGAAACAAAAGTGATTTAACATCTAAATGGTAGAGAATTGAGCAGTGAGACTGCAGGGGCATGATCTATACACCAAAACTGCTTCATTAAGCTAAAGTTGTTTTGTTGACTATGGTGTCCCTTTAAGACTGATTGTTTCTAATGTCTGTGAATGTTAATTAGCTATAACTGCCTTTACGTGAGGACTGGCAGTGACCGAGCACATGGCCTATAGCATTCAGTGACATCAGGAAATTGGCTCAACCACCGTACTCAGTCTCACTTTTTATCTCCCCATTTTACTTCGTGTTTGTGATAGTGGCTTCTTAATTATTAATATAAGTAGAGCTTTGGCCCTTTTCTAACAAGAATACACATATTTTAAGTGTGGCATTTTTACCCAAATGCAGTTTACTTGGTCAGCACCTGACAAATGACACATTTCTCAGTTTGAAATCTTGGACGGTTTATGAGAGCAAAACCGTAGATAAAAGGCCTTTTCTTTTTCTCCAAAAGACTACTGCTCATAACAGGTCTTATTAATGGGGTAGCAGTAATTCCCTGGGTTTTTAAAGGATTACTCCAACCAAAAACAGTGGTAACCTTTGCTAAGAAAAATAAATAAATAGAGCCAAGGACATTTCCTCCAGGCAGCCCAATCCGCATCCAATGCAGCTCTCCTTCGATTGATGGGGTAGTGACATCAGTGAGGACAGGCTGAGTGGAGAACATGGTTGGTGCGTGGGGGTGGCGTGCTGTCATTGAACAGTGAGCGAGTTTAAGCATGCGTGGGATAGGCATAAGGCTATCCTAGACATAAGATAAGGCCAGTGACTAATTAAAAGTATTTCGAAATATTGGGCAGACTAGATGGGCCGAATGGTTCTTATCTGCCGTCACATTCTATGTTTTTATGTGTCATCAGCATGCTGTGCATACCTTCGACATATCCAATATGTACATTATTGACATTAGCCAGCCCGGGACTCTTGTTCCGGGATACCTAAAGACACTTGAATGATGTTGCCAGAGGTGTGTATGAGGCCAGAGGTGTGTAAACTATGTATGTGCAGCGTTTCATAGCGAAACACTGAGTTTACAGACTCCAGGCATCATGACCACTTTAAATAACTAAAGTCGTCATGATGTGTGGAGTATCCCTTTAATTATTAAGTTTACTTATCCAGTATATTTTACAAATGTTTTTTGTTTTGTTTTTGAGGTCTGAAAATTTATATAAAATGAAATTTGGAAAACCAGACATCTATCCTGGACCTGTTCACCTCCGTCTTGATTCCACGTCAATCAATGTTATAATTTATGTCCTTTGCACCTGTGAGGCAGCACAGTGTGAGATAGCATTATGTAATATACATTTAAAAGAAGCATCACATGACCTGTCCCTAATTTATTGGGTCCCCCCACAGTCCGACGAGTTAAGGGTTAAACATCCTTTTTTTTACCTACAATTTTTCTAGTGCTTTAGGTACCAGGAAACATCTCTAGTGCTGTCTTCTGGGTGCAGGGCTAAGGGAACAGGGGTACTGCACCCAGACCACTTTAATGAGATAAAATGATCGGACATACCAAGATATGTTATTTGTAAACTAGATTATAACAGTATATAAAATAACTGGAATGCTGTAAACCCATGGATGGCCATTAGCACAAAGTGCACCATGGAATGAGTCCTGTCTATTGAAAGTGCTATATGACCAAATATTTCATATTTTGAGGTGACTAAATTATTAAAACCATTTCTTCTCACAGTTGCCCTTACAATTTGCATGACTGAACCTTTTAGTGCCAACTTAAAGAAGGCTTTGATATGTACCCGGTCTCTCCTCCCTAGGCCCTTGCAACACCTCTGAGAATAGGAGAGTATGCTGCGTCTAGCATTGGATGCTGGGACTGAATCACTGACTTCAAATCCTTTGTTAACAATCTAAATAGTGGCAGATCTGCAACTTCAAAGCCAGTCAGCTCGGTGTGTTTATGCCTCCAATATGTCAGGGACTTAAGCGTAATGTTTTATGTATATTGCCATTATGACAGTTGAAAAGGCTAAAAAAGAAAAAAGCAATTATATAATTGCTTCAAAGAATTATGCATGGGGGGATGGAGGCTTTTAAGGAACGCTAGAGCAGCCTTAATTATTATATCACCTGAAGTCGAGCAAGAAAATTATGTCCCAATTATTTGTGATAAGCAATTAAGCTTCATGTTACAAGGCATGAAAGAAATTCCTCTAATATTGTTTTTCCTTTCAGAATCAGGGAGGGAAAACACTCTCTGTGCTTTTCTATATATTCTTATCAGGGTGCGTGGGCTGGCAATGAGGGGGGTCATTCTTCTCCTGCTAGTTTTTGTTTATTCTTATATTTGTTTAGAACTTTGACACAGTGCTAGTGTTTGTGATGTGTCTCTGGTGCTTAAGCAAAGTGCTGTGCAATACTAACTGCTCCTTCACCTCCCAACCTGGCTTGTTTGATGCCTAGATTTTATTTATTTATTTTTTGTATTTCTGTTTCTTTTCATAACAATATTGACAGTGTTTTTATTTGCAAGTTGACAGCAAAGGTAAGGAACAGTAATTATTGAAACCTCTGACATATTTATTTATTTTTTTTGTGGGGGGGTTATTTTAGAACAGCACACATCAACTAAAGACAAATTTATAAAACACTTTTTTAAAATGAATTTATTATTATTTATGTTAACCCTTATAGACACCAGGTTTGTTTGCAGCCTTCCCTGAAAGGGATGCATACTTGTAGCTAAATTTTTTTATTTGTTTTATTTTTTTTTACCAGATGGGAATCACAGTGTTAATGCATACGCTTATTTAAAAACAAACATACATATATTTAAGATCTGCATTTAGCCTATCACAGCCCATAAGCCTGTGTGTTCATGCCACCCTTGGAGATGGGATCAGGTACACAAGTGTGGCACAGAACACTGTTTAAAAAAAAACAGCACACAGTGAGCCAAAAACCAAAATACCCGCAAGACACTTGTGGGCTATACACAAAGTTTTGAATTGTGTAGAATTGAAAAGGGAATTATAAACTTAGGCCAAAATTAACTAAGCTATAAAAAAACCTATATGCAGATTTATTTTCCTTGTTTTGTCTATTATAGCCCAAAGATTGCAATTCCTTTCACAATTCCTGGCTAAGTGGATATTCTCACGATTATATAACATTATCAAAGTTATTCACTAAACTTGAGATATTAAAGTGTATTTTAAATGTAAGCTTAGAATAGCCAAACTGGAAACGTTCTCTTTGCTTTCAATTCGACTAGCCAGGCCTTAAAAAGTCCACTGTGAATTCTCAATTTACAGAATAACCCTGTTCATGTGCCTCCTTACATTTGGCTCTCCTTCGATATTCCTAGAAATGTAGCCAGCAATAATCGTACAAGAACAGAATTGCCTAATTCATTGATACCAACAGCCTTCGGCTGTTCCTGCAATGTTATAGCTGTGTGCCCAGAGCTGCTGCGACCATTGTGTCCATCTCTTCTATTGGTCTATACTCTAAAGCTTCCGTTTTGTAACAGCAGTTTGGTAACACAGAGCACAATGGTTTTTGTGGCCTACTTTCTATCTGTGTAGAAGAATTTATACAGACTGGTTGTGATAAAGGATTGTAAGGAGGCTTTATCGCATCTCTCCTTTGTATGTGTTTTCTTTCTACCCCTTTCCCATGGCTTGCAGTTAAGTATACAGAAGCCAGCTAGCTTCTTGCTGTCAACAGGCTCTGAATTTAGTGAGTATCTTCCTGCTGTGACAACTCGGCATTAACATCCCAGCGATCACCCGGGCCCCAAACCCTGCAATTTAATAGCTTTTTAGGTTCTCGTCTTTTTCTAAACAGCAATTAATCTCATTTTAGTACAATTTTCTCGTTTCTGAAGTCCCCTCATTGAGGAGCTGTTTTGTTCATATTTGGCTTCATCTCCTCTGCATAGTCATTAGAGTCTCCAATTAATGTCACCTTTAGCTGAAGAGTACTCATTTTTATTGAGAAAATGACAGTTGCTACCATGAGCAGTGTAGTGTAATATACATTAATTGCCCCGTAACACTGGTAATTACCAGGTTTTTTTTTTTTTTTTTGGTTTTTTTTTCAGGGCTCTCAGTAAACCATCATGCCTAGACAAGACTAGAGCAGAGGCAAAGTAGTCATTAAGAAGAGGGGCCAGTCCTGTTTTCGTGTTGCTCTTATTTGTGTTTAACCCCTTCCCAGACAGATAAAACTTTACAAAACCACACTTGACAAGAATTTTTTGTTTGTCGAATGTGACTTTACCTTGTCTGAAAGATTTAGATATATGTTGTTTTTTTTATTACTTTTTTTTATTTTTATTTTTTAACTCTTTGGTCACTAGTATAGTTACCAGTGTGTTATTTATACCACAAACGGTTAATAGTTTTTTAGGATTTCTCTAAACAAGAGCCTAGACCAGGGGTCTGCAACCTATGGCACTCAGTGTCCTAGCACGGCACTCAAGGGTGCTAGAGCCAAATAGACTCTGGCATATCAGGAGTTCCATTGGGACTTCAGATATTTGCTTGTACAACCCAGGCGGTGATTGCAGGTGGTGAGGGATAATCCTCAATTTACACATTGTGGCACTTAGAGAAAGTGATCTCCGATCACCTCTTCACAGACCTTGTGAATGGGAATATGCACTGGAGTAAAGGAGCCCGCTACAGCTATCGCAGCTCCTGCTATTGGCCTGTACCACGCTAGCCTTGTCCCCACTGGACCCCAGGAAACCCACAGTGCTAGATATACACAGAGCTGCAGAAGAAGACTCTTCCTCATACAAATAATACAAACAGCCCACACTGACAGAGTCGCCGTACACAACTCCCCATGCAGCCTTTCACATGCAAAAGAACAAGCAACCACACACATACACAACACCAAACACACAATGTGACATATCATCCAGCCACCCAATTCCACAAGCAGCTCCCATACACAGCTCACAAACATAGGTATTATACATGTGACGGAACACTGGTACGCTGTCACTTGGGCACAAAGGGCTCCTTTGTTTGGGTGAGCTCTTATGGGCTATTTAGACCGCACAGACTTAGACCTAGCCACAACATGGAGAGACAAGATGGCGAACCAGAGACTTTGTGACCACGTGGGTGGGGGTTGGGACTTTCTCCTTTATGACTCAGGGAGCGGAGTCACCTATTGTTGACTGTGTGTTAATCCATTTACCTAATGCATAATGTTTTCCTGTATATGCAAAGTAGGTGTTCTGATGGTTTGTCCTATGGGTTATTAATGGACTTAGTGTGGTTGGCTGTTTGTTTAGGCCCAGTTTGATTGGTTGCTGTTCCAAACAGTTGTGTGTTTACTAATGAGTTTACTTATATACAAATACCTAGGTGTGTCTAATAATCGTTAGTTCCTTTTTCTACCCTCAAGCTGTGTGTGTCTGCTATTCTTGGGGGAGAGGTGTTAGCTGACTGAGTCTTCGTGAACGGACGGACATCTGTGGTTTGGCGGTGGGAAGAAGCTGTTCAGACAGGTGTGCTCAGTTGGGTCGCAGGGGACCCCTCACAATACAGAATACTACACACTACTCATGAACCTATACGATAGCCCACACGCACACAAATACAATGTTCCAAAGCAACTGTAGAACCCATAAATAACACAAGCACAAAACGGTAACATATACACCTCAATTTTAAAAATAAGGACCAGCACGCCAAGGGACTTCAAGGTCTTATTTTGGCACAGCGCTACTAAAAGGTTGCCTATCCCTGGCCTAGACTCTGTACTCTCTCTGTCAGAATGCATTCTGTTACAATATACTTTTATCTTTCACTCCGACTTTGCATCTTGGAGAGCCTACTTCAAATTGTGACCTGGTTTAACTGCAAGCTCTTTGAAACAAGGGAAGCTTTGTACATTTCCCTAAAGTGTCTAAGAGCGCACAATTTTTCAGTTCTAATTTAATCCTGAATCAGTAGGCAAAAACATGTAATTTCAGTTTTATTGAAGCATATAATAGCTGTAAATTGCCGAGTTTCTAAGTAGACAGTGTGTCATTTTACAGCAGAAGGTTTTATCCCTCTTTTTATCCACATATTATCTACCAAACACTTTCCCACTCTGATTATCCCTTGAAAGGAGACAAATAGGGTTTGTCCTTGTTGAATAGTAATCAAGTGCACAAGGTTAACTAATAAACAATTACCAGTACTTGTGCATTAAACCCCAACCACTCTTCTATTCTATAGAATAGCACTACCTGTCATTATGATCTGGTTAGAACGGAGTGCAGTGGTGACATTTTGATACACAAGTACCCAATTACCTGGTTTTCTTGCCGCTTGCCTTTTGTACCTTAAAAGTTCTCCGGTTAGATTTGTACGTTTATTTACTAAGGTGTGAACTGAGAATGCCATATGAATTTTAACATTTCAGTCAAATGTTCCAGTCTTTTTCCAATCTGATATTGTTGCCTAAAATTTGAAATCCAGTTTGAGTTATGGCAATTCACACTGTAGTGAAAAGCCCGATTAGAGAGAAATCCCTCGTCTGATTTCTTGTTAAAATAAAGCTTCACTGTATTACACTGTTGTTGTACTGCTCTTCCCAGTTGTGAATGTACTATTCTCTCTATTTCTTTAGTGGTATCTCGAATTGGGTAATATATCCTTCAGGTTGAAGTCTGTGTTCCGATAATAAGTAGATCTGGTTATATTGGAGTATGATATATGCAAGTGCAACATAAGTTATTGCAGTTTATGCACACTTTTTTCACGTCTATCCCCTGAGTTTGAGAATTGAGAGCTAAAATGTACCCATCAAAAATTAGGATGCAATTTTCATACTTTTTTCAGTTTCCCCATTTACATTGAATTGCTGTGTTTATGTACCCATTTGTGTAATAGATTTGCTGCACAACCATATAAAGATATGGCACATTCTACTACGTATATTTATTTAAAGTATTTTGTTCCTATTTGTTTTTAAAATAGATCTAAAAAGGTCTGTTTCTCTATTTGGCCTGTTTATTACAAGTCCTGTTTTAACCCATGTGACATTGCTTCCAGAAATGCTGTAGGCTTGTTAACGGGGTTTCCTGATTGATCCAAAATTCTATTTGCCCATAAAAATGTTGAGAGATTACTGCAATACCCTACATACACACTACTAGTTAACTAGTTAAAATTCCGTTTGGTAGACAGTAAATAATCAATTGAATAAGGCAAGGCAAAAACAGCAGGTCAGAGCACCAAAAGAGAGCATTTTGAACCATGATCTTGTGCTTTGAGTTTGAGCCGGGGAGCAGGGCTGTTGATTTCTGCAGCTGGGCTGATAATCTCCCAACAGCTCTGAACTGGCAAACAACAGACACCTTTGTTTTATCTTAGCGATAACACCTGCTTTAGGCAATCATGTCTCTCTCTCCGGCCATCTCCCTAAATGAATTTTGTCACAGCCTTTCACATTGTGTGGCGGTGATGAGCTAATGGAAGTGGATAGCACAATTTGTAGTGAGCGGCTTCTGATTTCCAGCTCACAGCTGAGAAACGCGTGCAGCCCAGCCCGGATAGAGAGCTCCTCATGATAATGCTGATTTTTTTTTTTTCCCCATTACCCATCATTAACATGGGAGATGTGCTCGTGTTTATCTATTTGTATTGGTGCGCGACTATTGAATTGTTTATGACAGGACTAATTGAGGTAATTGCAGAGCCCGAAATTACCTGTCAGCTGTTTATTTGCACACTTCCTTCTTTGCTGACAAAGGATGACAAGTGTGATACCCAATAGCATTGCACATGATGACTTATCCGCGTGGTAATAAGGACAATCGAGGCCTAGCGTAATTTGATACAGGTTGCAATCATATCCTGGAGCTATCTAAACGACTTAGCGTCTTCCGAGGAATAGAACAAGCAATATGTTTCACCCACTATGCGCAGGACAGGAGGAAAAAAACTCCTTGTTTCTCCGTATTAGAACAATTAAAAAAGGACAGATAGTGGAGTGACTGAACAGGGCGGATTTATCAGACAGTATGAAGGTGATATATCCAGCTTTAAATAACCCTTCGCTTTCAGAGGTGCCTCCCTTCGCATGTTGCAGAGTCTAGTAATGCTAACAGGCCTCTATCAAATGTTCTCACCTAAAAAAAAAAAAAAAAATATCCCTGTATCATCCCATGTAATTTCTACATTGTTTCCCAATATCATCTGCTGAATGCTACATGTTTTAATTGTTAACCATTTGCTCTGCATGTCAGATCATATTGTATATATTATAGGACCACCAGAGTATTAGGAATACAAACATGTATTCCGGATGTTGTAATGCTCCCTTACCTATAGGTTCCTGTTGTCTTCCCCTTGTTGCAAGGGTTTAAAAGGTGAGTTTTACTAACCTTTACTCCCTCACTGTGCTGGTCTTACTGCCGTCACTTTGCCTCCTTGGCTGAGATTATCACGATTGATGATCTTGGCCAGTGTAATGTTTTCCCATAGGGAAACAATGGGGGTGGAGGCTAGTACATGCTGCGTAAAATGCTGCGTCAATCAAATGGTATATATGAGACTATCTGGGTTATGAAGGCTGAAACAAATCTAGTGGCTTTCAAGAAGACTGTGAATAGAGGTGGATTTAAACCTCCAATGTAAACATTGAGCTCTCTACAAATTACAGTGTTTTATACTTCATGGTTAAATGGACAGAAGCACTGCACATAGACCACTTTATAGAGAAGAAGGGGGTCTGGCTGACTTTAGCGTGTGCGTGTGTGTATGTGTTTGTATGTTTTTCATTCCATCGCCCTCTCTGATATTTTCACTCTTTCTGTTGCTGCCTGGAGAAGTATATGGGTGGAAGTCATCAGGAGACATTGAAGCATGAAATGACTTCCCCTTCTACATGGAACTGCAATATAACCTGTCCTACCGAGGTCTACATCCAGGAGGTTTTATTAGCAAGATTTATTCCCTCAGTCCCATCAAAACAAAACAGATGTAAGAGGTGGGGAGAGGTGCATCCCATGCACAGCCCCAACAGAGGAGAAACCTGTGCTCCCGGTGAATCTGCTGTGCACACAGATCTGTGATGATATAACCCATCTCACATATGATCCTGATGTGTCCTTGTGCCAGATTATGGCTGGATGTTATGATAGTTGTAGTACAGGATCAGGTGTTTGGTCACTGTACAATTACACTACTCATAGCAACTTTTCAGAATCACATTTACCTTGTGAAATCCAGTTTAATCAGCTCTGCTGATCTTTCAGCAATAAGACATTGAGCCAGAAAGGATTCACTGTTTTGTTCCTATAGTTATCAACGTCATTTAAATAGCGACAACCTATTCCTCGCTGCTTTACTGTTCAATACCAAATAAATGACAAACAGCTCAAACAAGCTTACAGAGTTGAAATAAAAAATAGCATTTTCATCTTCTAATGCGACAGTATGTTGCTTTTTTCTGTCTAAGAGCTGGATCGGGAGGTTTTTGTTTTTTAAAATTGAATAATTATGCTTTCTTATTGATAAAGATGACAAACTTTTATTGTCCCGTTAGAAGAAGCTTCCTCAAACAATAAATAGATGCACAAAGTATGTTTTAAATGATGTACTTTAGTGGAAGACAAATTGGCTAAATAGAAAATTTGGACTAGTTTAAATCTAAATTTGCAAACTTTTAGCAAACATTGCTTAGGTATAAATATGAGGTTCACTGATTAGGACAAAATGGAAACCTAATCTGTTTTTTTTTTTTTAAATTGTCATATTATTTTGGAGATAAGTGCGCAGTATAGAGTTCTGAAGCTTTGTAATTTACTGAGCTCCAAGCCCCAAAGACACTGGTAATTGCCTAGACCATGCTGCAAAGTGTGTCTTAAAGCAGCACTGTTATCATCTGGGGACTTTGACAAATTCCCAAAGGCTCCCGACTGTGACATCGCCCGCTGGGGGGTCCAGTGGCCCGTTGGAGAGAAGGCACTGGCAGATAATGGTAGATTTACTTACCTGAACCTGTCCCTTGCAGGCATTGCCATCGTCCTTGGTCTGCTCTTCTTCAACTCCAAGAGCCAATGTCACTGCTGTACTCAAATGCATGCGCAAGAGTTTAGCATTGGGGTCTATGGAGGATCCTTTGAAACCGCAGCTATATTTCTAATGCAAAGCTGTATTCTCGCAGTATAACTACTGAGAGACCTATCTACTTTTGTGGCGGTATATAAGAGAACCATTTCAGCAACTAAACACATGTTCACCTGTGAGTTATTTCAGTCTGCTGCTTTTAGTCAGGTAGTATCTTTCATGTCTCGTTTAATATATTTTTAGATTTTGTTGATTAATAAAAGTGTTTGTAGTAACTGAACTGCATGTCCCCTAATCTCTTGCTGTGCAATGGCTTATGCCATGTGTACAGCATTGAAAACCATGAAGGACGTAGAATTAGAGAAGACCTCCGCACATTATGCAGCAATTGAGGGACATTCAAAGGTGTGAATCTTTATTAATTTATTTTCCATGGTTAATTTATTATTTCCATTAAAGAAACAAATAGTAAGTCACCTGTAACCAAATGTGCCCCAGCTGTCCATATTAATATGTAGATTAGTCATGTCATATCACATATATACTTAAGACCAGAGTGGCAATTTTATTACCCCCTTATTATTATTATTATTATTATAATTAATGTTTTTCATGCTTGTTTGGGCTTTCGTCTGTTTTTTAATGGATTGCAGTATTTGTATTTCTACTTGGGTTAATGGGATGCTATAGTGCCAGGAAAACAAATCCGTTAAAACCCCTTCAGCTACTTACTTGAATCCAGTACCGATGTCCCTCGGCACTGGGTCAGGCTCTGCCCACGCTCCTCCCCCACCAAAGCCAGCCGGCTGGGGAGACCTAATGTGCATGCGCGGCAATGGCCTCCACAAGCATTATTCAGTGCTTACCTATGGGGAAAATCTGACGCTGGCTGTCTGTATGGACTCTGGAAGCCCTCTAGTGACTGACTGTAAGATAGCCACAGAAAGCAGACTTAGAGCAAAAGGGTCACAGCACCCAGACTACTATTAGCTGAAGTGGTCTAGGTGCCTACAGTGTCCCTTTAATATTTCTATTTTGTGAATATTGTTATTTGATATAATATTTAATTTTATTTATGTACAGCAGGGTTTACTGTTGTGTACATCTGCTATTGCACGCAGTGCTTTTGTGTATCCCACTTGTCATCATTTGTCGGCAAAGTAGGTAAATGATAATGGTTGGTGGTGTGATGTTAGGGGGCATTCTAATAATTTATTCATTCTATCCCGAATCTACTGAAACTAGCCTTTTTATTTTAAACCATTTTCTGTGCTGCACACTGTTTACATGCAGTGCAGTCTTGGTATAATAAAGCCAATGTTTTGCTTTGGTTTGTTTTATATTCTCCATTTAAGCTGAAGCATTTAAAAAAGATACTACAGTTTCAGAAACAAATTTAAAATGCACTCAAGTTTTTTAAATAACAGTTATTTGTTAGTAAGGTGAATTGAAAGTATGTGTGTTGGCGTTTCCTCTTTAAATTATATTGATATTTTTCTTGGTGAAAAAAAAGGATGATTATACTTATTATTATTATTATTATTATTATTATTATTATTATAATTATTAGCATTAATATAGTGCCAACATATTCTGTAGTGCTTTACAGCTTTAGAAAAGGGATATTCACAAGTGAACAAGGCCCTGCTAAAATGAGCTTACAATCTATGAGGATGTGGGGTAGGTGGATATATATTGATTAGTGATGTCCCGAACGGTTCGCCGCAGACTCATCATTTAGTAAACTTTGACCCTGTACCTCACAGTCAGCAGACACATTCCAGCCAATCAGCAGCAGACCCTCCCTCCCAGACCCTCCCACCTCCTGGACAGCTCACTAAGAATGCAGCTTCACAATGAATGTAAAATGGATGCTGTCCAGGAGGTGGGAAGGTTTGGGAGGGAGGGTCTGCTGCTGATTGGCTGGAATGTGTCTGCTGACTGTGAGGTACAGGGTCAAAGTTTACTCAATGATGAGTCCGTGGCGAACCGTTGGGCGAACCGTTCGGGACATCACTGATATTGATAATTGACTTACCAGTGTGTCTTTTTATTTAAACCCATTATCGTCATTCCAGCTAAAACTGTACATATTCCATAACCCCCTGCCTAGTTTGGACTTATGAGATATGTAGTTTATCCTGGGCAATATTGTCATTCATTAAAAGGCATACATTTAAAAGATGCTCGAGGTCAGTGCAGCTGGGACCAGCTGGTATCAGGATATATAGCCTACACGAGAAGCTGAAAACAGTTGACAATAGCCTAACAAAAAAATTACAGTTTTATTCCAGGCTATATAAAAACTGCTTATGCGAAAAAGTGGTGAGTTCCCCAATAAAGTGTCGCACAATCACACTTTGTATGTGTCACACTGTAATGTATAAACAAAAAAAGAGATGAATACCGCACACTTATTACAATCCTGGTGCAACCAGACCTGGGGTTGGCTACCACTCGTGTGATAGTTGAACAAAAATTGTAGTCCAGGCACTCAAAGATAAATTCAGCAGGTTTATTGGAACAAAGTAGTAAGTAGATGTCCTGGACCCCCTTGCTTGCACATCTGTAGACCTTGTTGTAGCCTCTTTTTCTCCTTCTCTTGATTACACAGAAACGCTTATAAGTAATGTATGGACCTAAAGCAAATAGCTCACCTATTTTTTATTTTTTTATTTAATTCCAATTTTATTGGTATATCAGATATTCAATGTGGGTACAGAAAGATAAAAAAGGGAGGTTAGTCATGGGGTAGATATCACAGTTTACACATATTATAAGGTGGTACATTATTTGTGTCGATACATCAGAACATAGTACATTATGGCAGGAAAATTATACAAGGTCTATAACATGGATATATTCCAGTTTGCAGTGTTTCATGAGGATATGTCTGTTCTGCAATATATATTTCCAGTGCATGTGTCTCAGTGAAATCTATGACTCTGGATTAATAAAATTGGAGTCGGGAGTGGTCGGTGGGGCGTGGGGGTGTATATGGGGTGGGTATGGTACAGTGTGTACTCTACGTTTACTCTTCGGTTGGTTGTGGTTGCTTCTGTTCCTGTGCCCAGTACTGTAACCAGGGTTCCCAAATGCTTAAGTATTTATTGTGGACCAATGAAGGTTCTCCATTTCTTTCATTCGTTCTACTCCCTCTATCCATTGGATCACTGTGGAGGTTGTGTTTTTTTTTCCAGTATACTGGTATGAGGTTATTTGCCTCTCCCAACAGAAGCCATTACAAGTGTTGTTGTTTCTGTTTCTGGAATTACTGGGGCCACCCCAACAAAACCTGGGAGGGGGATAAGAAGTGCGTGAGTCCTAGAATGAGGTCTATCTTGGCAATCACCTCTGTCCAGTACTGTTTCATTTGCGGCTAGGATGGGTTTAGTGAAGATGTATGCCCATTCTTGGGTTGACATTTGGATGCGCAGCTCCTTCATCCTTTTCCGTTGATAGGGAAGTGTCTCCTGGTCATTGTGGGATGATTGGAGAATTTTGTATATTTGAGAAAGTGTACGTCAGTGTGTACTTGTACTAATGCATAGTTTTTCGAAGGGGGTCAGCTCTCTAGGGGTCCATTGTGGTATTATGAGTCAGGGAGTGTCCCGGTTGCGAGCACCTCAGTGCCTCAGTCAGCGAATGGTGTCCCCTGGAGCCCTGTAAATTTTTTACTTTGGGGGGGCGTGTCTGTCGTCAGAACATCACATAGTTGTGGGTCTGCTTTCCCCAATAGTTTTGAGAGGATTAGTGCACCTCTGCCACCCATGATATCGGGGTTATGTGCCAATGGGTATAACAGAGATATGCCTGGAGATAAGTCCCATGGAGTTTTATGTGACCTCCATTTCTTCAGGATATGGTGGATAAAGGGGTGTGTAGTGTTTGATATCTGTTGTAGGTGTCAGGTTTGCCAGGGGAGTGTGGTGAGTGGTACAGAGGAGAAGCTTTGTTTTAGTTCATACCACGCTTTTTTATGGTTTGTGTCTGTCCATTCCCTCACTCTGGTAAGTAGGAATGCTATATAAAACTTGTATATGAGGGGTAGGCCCAAGCCTCCTCCTCTCTTGTTTCGGGTAAGGACTCGTGATTTTTTATGCCTCCAAATAAACCCTCTATTGGGAGGGTTTGGAACATGAAAGGATTTTTGGCAATATCATCATCTTAAGGATGTTGACCCTTCCAAAGAGTGAGAAGTGGGGTTTGTTCCATTGTTTTAGTTTGGAGGCAATGTCAGTTAATAGAGGGAGGTAGTTCCTTCTATAGAGGCCTTTGATTGTGGGCGTTAATTTGACGCCTAGATATGTGAGGCTTGAGTCTGTCCATTTAAAGCTGTAGGTGTCACGGAGCTCAGTATTTTGTGTTGTACTTAAGTCCACTCCCATTATTTCGTATTTGTCAGTGTTAATTTTAAAATTCGAGCATGCGCTAAATTGGTCTATTTCTTTTTTGACATGTATGAGGGATTGCTCTGGGTTTGTGAGGGTGAGAAGTACATCATCTGCGAAGGCAGATACCTTGATCTCCTTCCCTCCTGCGCTAAAGCCCTTTATGTTAGTGTTGGTCCTGACAGCAGTTAGGAAGGGTTCCATGGCCATAACAAAAAGGAGGGGTGACAAAGGGCACCCCTGCCTTGTGCCATTGCTTATGGTAAACGGGGGTGAGTCTTGTCCATTAACACTAACTGTGGCTGATGGCCCTTTATATAGAGGTTTTTACCCATTGTCTGTAGTTGGGACCCATTCCCAACTTTTCGAGAGTGTCAAAGAGGAAGTTCCAGTCCATTCGATATGTCCGATGGATGCATCTTTCTGTAATTGGAGGTGTCTATGTCCCAGGAAAAACATATCTAACCTGGAGTAGCTATGTGCCACCTGTGAGTAGTAGCTATAATCCCTCTGCTGTGGGTGTGATATTCTCCAGCAGTCCACTAATTGGTTGGTGTGTACTGCTCTCTGGAAGAGAGTCCGCTGGTATTTTTGGGTGTCTTTACCGATCGCTGAGCTGTCTGGGGAGACCGTTTTCTAATGCAAGAATTAATTAAAGATCCCTGCTTAGTGTTGGGGGCATATACAGTCGTTAATATGATCAGTGTGTTGTTTAGTTGACCCAAATCAGCCAATAATTCCTGTATAACGAAGTACTCACTGTATTGATGCATATATGACAGGATCTTCATATTGCAGCCTATTACACAGGGTTTCTGCAGCCGTCATTTCAAATCCCTGGAACATTCCACCAACTGCCAACAGGAAGTAAAGAACCAAAAGAAAGGAAGTGCGTCATTCACAGCCAACAACAGCCCAACTGCCCAATGCCCATACATCACAATACATACACTCATGCACACATACCAGCCCAACCGCCCATACATCACATCTCCTTCTTTTCTCAACAAAAGAAAGAAAACAAAACAAAATAATAAAAAGTCAACAATAATAAAAGAACAATTTAAAAATGTGTCCTTAATCTGCATCATTCTGTCCACATCTTCAAGATCTACAATCTTTTTTTCAGGACAGCTTATTGTACTCCTACTAGGATACCATTTCCACCTTCTCACTGTGGAGTTTCTCCAACTATAGTCCCTTAATGGATCTTCTGGTTGCCAGCGGTTTGTGGCCCTTCTTTCTCTTGTTGAATGGACAGTATTTTCATGACCACAGCCTTCATGGTTACTTGAACTGTGGCTTGGCAGTTCTTGTTCCTGAGTTTCATGGGGTATTTCCTCCAAATCATCCCCTATTACATCATGAGCCTCTGTACCAGGTGTATTGCAGACTTCAGAAATGTCATCATGCCAAACTCCATGCCAGATATCAGTGTCTGGTTGCATGGGTGGCCCTACCCACTTTGATAGGTTGTCTGTTATACGTGGTCGAAGTTGATTTGTCAGAGGTTAAAACTTTATATTGCGCCGGCCCCAGAACTTCCTTTATCACTGCTTCTTTCCAACGATTCTCCTGATGATATACACGCATCCAAACAGAATCTCCTGTCTGGTAACAACGGCCTGCTTTTCCGACTTGCATCTTTGATTGTTGCTGGATGACCCTTTGTTGAATCTCTGGTTTTAGCAGATCCAACTTTGTCCTGAGTTCACGGCCTAACATAAGGCATGCTGGAGGTTGTCCAGTGGTTGGATGAGGTGTATTTCGATACTGTAGAAGGAACTCAGACAAATGATGTTCAGGTCTCTTTCCTTCTGCTTTCAGACTTCTCAGAAAACCCTTTAACGTTTGAACAAATCGTTCTGCTTGACCATTAGTAGCAGGATAATGCTGTACGATGATGCCGAATATCGTTTTCCTTGAGAAAAGCCTGAAATTGTCCAGAAACAAACTGCGGTCCATTATCTGAAACAAGCACTCTGGGCAAGCCAAATGTTGCAAATAGTTTCTGTAATGCTCTAACAGTAGCTTCTGCAGTGGTCTGCGACATGAATAGAACTTCTGGCCATTTAGAATGTGCATCTACCACAATCAGATACATTTTATTTTCCACTGGTCCAGCAAAGTCTATGTGAATTCTCTGCCATGGTGATAAGAGGCCAGGTCCAAGGTTGTACGGCACCATGTGGCAAGTCATGCTGTGCTTGTGCACAACCAGTGCAACCTGAAACATAACGGGCAATATCCTCATCAATGGTTGTCCACCATACATGACCTCTTGCCTTCTGCTTCATGCGGACTATGCCAGGATGACCTGCATGTAAAATTTCAAGAATCTGTTGTTGTAACACAAAAGGAATAACCACCCTTTCTCACCAGACTAAGCAGTCATCTCGAATTGATAACTCCTGAGTTCTTGTTTGGAATGACTTGAGATGTATTGGAGTTTTTAGTGGCCAACCCTTGCGTACAAAAACAAGTATTTCCCTCAGCAAAGAGTCCTTGGCTGTCTCCTGTGCAATTTCTCTGGCTGTTATCACCTCACTGAAATATATTGTAGATCTTTCTGTGGTAGTTAATTGTGAATCCATTTTCAATGGAAGTCTAGAGAATGCATCTGCATTAGAATGCAGAGGGTTTGGACGATATTTTGCTACTGATACTGATAAGCCCCCAGAGTTAAGGCATACCTCTGAAGTCTTGCTGCTGTCGTGATTGAAATACCTTTCTGCGGGTTAAAAATTGTCAATAAAGGTTTATGGTCCGTAAGCAGTGTGAAGGGTCGACCATATATATAAAGATGGAATTTCTTTACTGCCCATACTATTGCCAGAGCCTCTTTATCTATTTGAGAATAGTTTTTTTTCTGCAGCTGTGAGCGATCTAGAGGCAAAAGCCACTGGCCTGTCTGTCCCATCAGCCATGGAATGAGACAGGACTGCTCCCAGTCCATAAGGTGATGCATCACAAGCAATGGAAACAGGCTTTTCCAAGTCGTAGTGTACTAAAAGACATGAACTATGAACTAGTTCTTTTGACTTATGGAAAGCTGAAGCACATTCTACTGTCCAGCGCCATTGTCGTTTACTCTCTAGAAGACGATGTAAAGGGTACATTACATGAGCTAAATTTGGCAAAAAACGGTTGTAATAGTTTAACAGACCAAGATAGGACCTTAGTTGTGTCACATTTTGTGGAGTTGGAGCATCCTGTAATGCCATGACCTTCTCATCTGTTGTATGCAGCCCATGATTGTCAATTACATGAGCACAAAATTCAAGATGATCCTGCATGAATTGTCATTTATCCAATTTTACCTTCAATCCATATTCCATAAGTCTTTGTAAAACTGCCTCTCCATTCTGTTTATGTTCCTCCTCTGATTTACCCGTCACCAGCATGTCATCTAACAGGCACTGTGTCCCAGGAATTCCAGCTAACAGCTTGTCCATTGTTCGCTGCCAGACAGCTGGTGCAGTTGAAATGCCAAAAACCATACGGTTATACCTGAATAGCCCCCGATATGTATTAATCGTAAGTAGTGGTCGAGAATCTGGATGTACAGATAATTGTAGGTATGCATTTTTCAAGTCAATTTTGGTAAATTGCTGGCCACCTGCCAATGACGCAAAAATATAATCTACCCTAGGAAGGGGATACTTATCTATTTTAAGCTGTGTGTTAAGAGCCATGTGGAAATCCCCACAAATCCGTATCTCCCCATTTTGTTTTCTCACAGGAATAAATGGGCGAAGCCCACTCACTATTGTGAACCCGGGAGATGATATTCTGCTCCTCTAATCTCCTCAATTCTGCCTCCACTCCACCCCTTAGAGCAAAAGGCACACTTCTTGCTTTAAAACATTTCGGTGTTGCTCCTTCCTTTAATTCTAAGGAAACTTGTTGTCCCTTTACATTCCCTAATTGGCCATCAAACACTGGTGCATACTTTTCCTGTAATTCCCTAATCCAGTCAAGTCTGGTCTGATTTTCATTCAACACATGACATGGATACTTATGCACTTGAGGCACCCCGAGAGCCCTTATCCACTAACTACCAAAAAGTGGAGGTCCTCCTCCAAGATATAGAGAGGTAGTTTCTTCTTACACTTGTTGAATGTAACTGTGACTGTCACACAACCCACTGGTATTAACAGCTCTTTAGAATGTGTGTGCAGTCTCGCTGTTGTCTGAATTATTGGCCTATGTATTTTAAGCCGTTTCCAGTCTGTCAAAGAAATCACTGATACAGCTGCACCTGTGTCCAAATCCATAGTCAGTTCCTTTCCATTTACAACAACCTGAACTGTGAATGAAACATAGAAACATAGAAACATAGAATGTGACGGCAGATAAGAATCATTCGGCCCATCTAGTCTGCCCAATTTTCTAAATACTTTCATTACTCCCTAGTCTTATCTTATAGTTAGGATAGCCTTATGCCTATCCCACGCATGCTTAAACTCCTTTACTGTGTTAACCTCTACCACTTCAGATGGAAGGCTATTCCATGCATCCACTACCCTCTCAGTAAAGTAATACTTCCTGATATTATTTTTAAACTATGCAGCCAGATTAGAACCAATTTTATATATTTTTACATTTCGGACAGGAAATTGTTCATCCGAATCCTCAGAAGACTCCTGCATTTGTACTCTATAGGCATTCTTTGCTCTGTCTCTCGAGCGATTACTGCCTCTCTCTGCTGTGGATTTACACACTCTTTGTAGGTGACCCATTTTACCACAAGCATGACACTTGGCATCCTTGAATCTGCATGTAGTTGCAACATGTGTAGCAGCTCCGCAGCGACAACATTTGTAACGTGAATGTTCCTGTTTTGAAAGTCTCTTTCCCTGTGGTACACTTTGTGCTCTAGCATCTAATTTTAAAACTTCTAGCTCTGCCTCCTGTGTGGTGTCCAGTCTGCTGTGTAATAGATTAGCATCCTTAGAGGCTTGTTCTATGATACTTGCCATGTTCATTGCCTTTTTAAATGTTAAATCTTCTGTAAACAGTCTTCTTAGCACTGCATCACTTGCAATGCCCATTACAAACTGGTCTCGCAGAGCAGTGGGCAGGTAGTCCCCAAAACAGCAGGTGCTGGCGAGTTTCTGTAACGCAATGGCATATGATGAAACTGATTCACCAGGCTCTTGTCTTCTTTTATAGAATTTAAATCTCTCTGCTATCTCTAGTGGTTTTGGTTGGAAATGGCTAGTTAACAGAGTAATCAGACTTGCCAATGGCTTGCTGGCAGGTTTCTCTGGGTGTGAGAGGCTCCTTAGCGTATAATACGTTCTGGCTCCTATAACTGTTAGGAAAACAGCGATCTGTTTATTGTCAGGAATGTCATTAGCTGTGAAATATTGTTCAAGCCTTTCAACCCAAGAGGCCCATAAATCCGAGTCAGGATCAAAGTCCTTTATAGTGCCAATGGCTGCCATGTCAGTTTGGGTTCTACAGCATCGTCGCCACTGTGATGTTTTGTACAAATCAGCCAATAATTCCTGTATAACAAAGTACTCACTTTATTGATACATATATAACAGCATCTTCATATTGCAACCTTGTAACACAGGGTTTCAAATTCCTCGAACATTCCACCAACTGCCAACAGGAACAGGAAGTAAAGAACCAAAAGAAAGGAAGTGCATCATTCACAGCCAACAACAGCCCAACTGCCCAATGCCCATACATCACAATACATACACTCATACACTCACACACTCATACACAGCCCAACCGCCCATACATCACATATACAGTCGCTAATATGATCAGTGTGTTGTTTAGTTGACCCTTAAGAAATAGGTATCTCCCGAAAGGGTCTGTTTTGGTTTCACTCAGTGTGAAGGTTTTTCGGGATTATATTAGAATAGCCACTCTCCTGGCTTTTCCCCCATGGTAGTTGCTGAAGTATGATTGACATATCATTTTGGCCCTCAATTTGGGGGTCTGGTCCCCCCCTGAAATGGGTTTCCTGTAAGAATACTATGTCGACTGGTTGTCTGTCAATTTCGTGCACCAGTACTGTGTGTTAAGTCCCCTTACGTTTAGGGACATAAGTTTGATATCAGCCATTGAAGAATGGCCATATATGGTAGTATGCATTATTTACTCGTTAACATGAGTATCTGTACCTTATGGGGGGGGGGGGGTAACAAGGGGTAATTGTGAACCTGGGAAACTATGTACATCAGGCATGTGGGGGACATGCGGTAACCAGATGGAGTCCAGCACACAAAGGATCATTTGGATTCTGCATGCTCCCTGTGACACCTCTCAGGGGGTTGTGCGGTCTTGGACTGTCAGGACCCAAGGCCTATAATCTATGAGAGATATCCTATATGTATATGGTATTGTAATTTTGGTTTTTAGTAAAGCATAAAATAGAACTGGTTCCCGGTTTCCGCGTGACTGTGGCCCGGCCCTCGGGTTGCGGATCACGGCCACGCGGAGATGGCATTATATATATATACCAATAAACATTAAACATTAGGTAAGGTGCGACATATAGTATGGCTTCAGTTAGGTGGGTATATCATGCGCCTAAGCGCCAGAGAAGTAGTTAGCAGAATTAAAGGATATAGTGAGTCCCTTATATTGGTCTGTTCATTGCGCTTTTAGGTGTCGTGGTAAGTTCATTGCCCGGTGGGGTACGTCTTCTTCTTTTTCTTGGTGTACGTTGCCATTTAGCCCTTTGGGGTAGTTGTTTGTCATGGCCTGGTGGTAGGCCAGTCCAGTCTTCCACTGAGTACTTTGGGAGGCCCAGGGCTTGTTGGAATGCCGGGACATCTGCGGGGGTGGAGATTGAGTATGTGTGCCTTTGTCGGATCACCATTAGTGCAAAAGGAAATGACCACCGATATTTTATGTTGCGTTCAGACAGGGCCGCCGTGATTGGGCGTAGTGCAATTAGTGTTGATTGTGCCAGGTCTTGAAAAATCATCACCTTGTGTTCACCTTGTATAATGTCTCTGAGCTGCCTGGCTTTTTGCAGGATTGCTTCTTTAAGTGAGAAATGATGTATTCTGCATATGATGTCCCTTGGTTTCTCATGGGGTAGCGCTTTTGGCCTTACCGCTCTGTGTGCCCAGTCAAATTTAATTATTGTGTCAAGCGGTCTGTCTAGAAGTTTGTTAAAGAGGCTTGTGAGGGTGGATATTATGTTCTCACTTTCTCCGTCTTGAGCCTCAGGGAGGCCTCTTATCTTGAGGTTGTTGCGCCTTCCTCTGTTGTCTAAATCTTCTAGTTTCCTTTGCGGGAATATTATGGCCTTATTGTGTGCTTTTTGTAGGGATTGCACATTTGTTAACTGCAGGGCTATCATTTCCCCCTCTTCCTCTAGTGCTTGCACCCTGTTGCCTATGTGGCTTACCTCCTCGTGGAGTGTTTGTAGTTTAGCACCGAAGCTCTTCTCCATTTCGGAAAACATTGCTTCAAGATCCAGCTTGGAATGAAGTTGTATGAGGAGTGTTTTGAGGTCTGCTCCACCCATAGAACTGTCTGAAGGAGCTGGGCTGGCTGGTGCACTGCTCGCGGGGGATTTCTCAGTCTGCGCCATCTTGGATTGCGCGCCTGTCTCAGATTTTTCGCCAAAATATCACCTTAGGGAGGTTTTAGAGGCAGCATGAGCTGTTGAGGGTGTATTACTCGCTTGTGCCTTCAATTTTTTTGATGCCATGTCACCTTAATTGCCGGGAATCTTATGTATTAGGCCAGTCCTGAGCGGAGCTCTGCTCTCGTGCGGCCATTCACTCCCGTGTCCAAGCCACGCCCCTCTCACCTATTTATTTTGATAAAACTCTATTCATAGCAGCTGCCCTTTCTTCATTCAGGTAAATTTTGTTTGCATCATAACCTATTTAAAGAGTATAGATTGTTCTCTAAATTGACACTCCAAACATCATTACCACTACGTATTGTAGTATTTATGGGAGTAGTCTATGGGTGTTATCCTTTGCATTTTTTCAAACCATTTTCAAGCTATTCCACAAATAAAATTGTATATGTTTGCAGAATCCAGCCTACAATGCCATTAACAACTTTGGCTCCACCAGATACTTTGAAAATAGGTTGATAAAACTGAACTGACCCACTGCTTCCTTGCACCATAACCACTACAATAAGCTTTTGTTGTTATGGTGCTTGAAATGCCTCTAAAAAAAATTATAATTATATATATTTTGAATGTCTGTTACTTACATAGCAATATCCAATGTCATAGAAAACAGATGCTATATTACCATTTTAGGTGGATTTCCTGGCAGAGATATACCCTTAATGCCTTTTTATTTTATTCCATTAAATTATCCAAGAAATAAATTCACAAATCTCCATTCTGTTTTTATATCATTCTCTGGGCAAAACCGAGTTAAGCTGCCGGCTGGAAAGTGAACACTTGAAATGTTTTTCTGAGACTAAACGGGCTGATAAATTTGTAATATGACTCATCTGTTTGGAGATTAAATGTAAAAATGCTTATTTACCAAGGAATAAACTGTCAATTTAACAACTTGTAAAGTGCTTTATCACAGCATGAAAGTGAAATCAATACAAGATTGCCTGAGGAATATTATTGATGACCTTCACCCAACAAGCTGCTTTTATCACCTTGTATTTGAGCTCGATCATTTGGTTTCCTTTTTGAATTAATTAGTTTGCTTTGGTTGGCTGTAAATACAAAGCCCTACTAATAGAAGACACTTGTCTGAAAGAAGCCAACAACGTCCGTATTTCCTTTAGGATCAATCAGCCGTTAAATAACTCATTGAACTTTCTATTTTTTTAACTAATTTATTTTTGGAAGTGCAACAGGATTTCATTTCCCTGGTCGCTGCCTTGCTCTCTTCAGTAAAAAAAACAAACAAGGATTGAAGGGTGACCTCTTGGGTATTGAAGAGTTAAAGCCCCCAGAGTGGGTCACATTTATCTCCCTGCGATCTGCTCCATGTTGTTACAATATCCCCAGGTCTTGAATCCGCAAAAGTCTAAGCCTCTCCAGCATGTTCCTATAAAACATGTTGAAAACTTTTAGCACATGTTGCTAGTTCTTGGTTCTTTTTGTGTTTTTCTCAGAACCCCTCCAAAGGTCCTGGCTAGGTCACTGTGCTGGTATTAACATCTCAGTCTCTTTGGAAGCTAAGAACCCAATTTAAAACATCCCACTGATTTTCAGCGACTTTCAACTGCTGATTAGATTAGGTTTGCATTTGTCAACCACACCGATATGAATACTTAACCTTTAACCCTCTGAGTATGATAAGCGGTGAACAGTGTGCCTTTCTGGCACCCATAGAGTTAAATGCAACTAGTGTATAACCCAACAGTGTATCTGCTGTTTATATTTTTTTTCCGTTTTCACAAAACCAGTTTTAGCTTTTCCAGTTGTGATTTATTTCTCAGATGTATTAAAACCTTCATATCAGGCCTTACCACAACATTTAAAGTTTTGTTTGTTTGTTTTCTGTTTGTGATTATTTCCCTTTAATGCTAGATCAATATACTCATTTGACACACGCTACAATTACATGAGTCTGCGTCGGACAGTCTTGTGTAATTGACAACTAAGCAGTCACATTCTATGTAAAGAACTAGATAGAAGTGGTGTCTAAAACCCTGTACCCCTATACATCTCCTTTGCCTACCTTTGGCATTTTGTTGTGTTTGACTGCACTGTGCCCAACATGACCCTTGGCTTGTACTTAATTTTGAATTTATTGCTGGCTACCACTAGCCTATTTAAGCTGACCTAGCTAATGAGCACTCATTAAACTGTTCTTGGTTCAAGTTTTCATAGTCTACTGGCAGCAACAGAAACCAAAAGCAAATAGTTGTTTCTAGACAGTCCGAGCATCGGTCTTGGCTGCAGGGCTTCAAACTCAAAACGTTGGTGTTTGTCCAACTGACCTTCCTTTAAATTAATCAGGAATGAAATTGTTTATATAATATACATTGAGCTTAGTGGTTTAATGGGCAGGTCAATGGACAGAGAAAGGTAAACAATGTAAAATAAAACCTAGTGATCGCTAATCTGGGATATGCACCGACGTCTGGGTTGCCAAAGTTCGTCATAACTGAACTTTGCTATTTTGATATAGCAACTAAAATTAAGGAAATATCCTGTATACGTCATTGTAATTAAATGTAGATCAGTATGTCTAGTTAACAGTTTGGGTTTCCATAAGCAAACATGCTAGATATTAATGATAACGTACACTAAATCCATTTAAACGCTGGCAAGAATATTGAGTATCTAAAGGCCTATATTTTATCTAATAAGAGACAGAATAATTTAGCTGGTTTGATATCAATAGTGGGGAGGGAGCAACAAACAAAGGACATGCAGAAAAAAAATATCACCATCACAAAAGCATTTATAGCCCATTGTAGAGTTGTAGTTATACTGAGTTTTTAAAGGATGCTCCAGGCCTTTAATATGCAAAAGCAAAAAAGGCATGTGGTGCGGAGCATCACGCAAAATATCTTCTTACATAATGCCATAGGTTTTTCAGCAAGGAATGGAGATGATGAAGATAGGCAAGAAAATGCAGGGAAAACATTACTCTCAAACCAGGTTTCTGTTGGGTTTCATCCATGCTAAATAAATGAAACAATTTTTAATAAAATCTACTTATTTTCATTCTTTTATCTTAAGGGAACACTATAGTGCTGGAGTACCTGTTTAGGTGCCCACCTGCTGGCCAATCAGCATCTCCTCATAGAGATGCATCCAATCAATCGGTGGTGGCAGTGGCATGTACAGTGACCTGTCCAATATCCATTATTTAATTTTCAGTATTTACCTGATGCCCATGGGTAACTGCACCTGTGCCAGGTCTCCTTGTATTTTATTAGTGAACGGGCAGAAATAGCTGCCCAGTCACTCGTTTTTTATTATAGCCACTTGGCAAGTGGGAACTTTAAAAAAGGCCAACAAATAACTATAGACTGTTTCAGCCCATAGAATAAACTTGAGGCCTTAGTTAGACAAGAGGTTGGTCAGACCTGTACTACGTGTGAGTACATTAACATCTGCAGATTACCAAGTTGGTAATGCGATAGAAACTTAATGAAATGAAGATGTTAAAGTGAACCTGTCATGACAGATACAAGTTTGCCATTGTCTAATCATCTGGCTTGGCTCATTTTATGCAAGTAAGTATTTCTTCTCTTAATGCCATTAAAAGCTCATATTTTAATTTATTTCCATTACCCCTGCATCCTGCTGAGACCAGCATTTATGTTTCAGTGGGTGTTACACTTGCTGCAAGACACACTTCGTCTGCATACCTTTGTTTAGGAAGTACAGACTTGCTTCTTATAACAGGTTAAAATCCCCAATATTTTAAGTTGACTTTGTGTAAATAAAATATATCTGCTCTCTCTCTCCATTCTCATATTGACTCTACAAAGCTGCTGCAATAAATGATTCTAGTTGTTTCTCTCCTCTCTCCCTGCTTGCTGCTGGTGCTGCTCTGACACAGCCTGCTCTTCCCCTTGCAGTCATTGCTTTCCCTTAGCCTGAAATCAAGCAAAAGAGACACCCAAAGGAAGGGTTTCCCTGGTAATAGACATGCAAAGCACAGCCTTTTATCTCTCTCCTGAATGGCACGAACTGAAGTGACTGAGGGGAGGGGTAGAGGACTGTTTTGTTTTGTTTTTAGACCTCTGATTGTAGATAAATATAGACATTTGCTATCAGTCCTGCTAGCAAAACATATAGATGAAATTTCATTCTCTGTCGTTTAAGATTAAGTTGTCTTTTCATGACAAGAACCCTTTAAGAAATCGTAGTGGAAGGTATCTCAGTTGCAGAAAGGGTTACTCCAAACATAATGACCAACTCAGTGTTTTTTAAGTGGTCATTGTGCCTGGAGTCTGTATGTACAGAGTTCTGCTTTGAAACGCTGCACATACAGAATTTAAATAACTCTTTAACATCATAGTGGTGTCATCTGCCAGGTCACACTTATAGCTCCGTGCTGGCTAATATTAATTCAGGGCAACTTTAGTTGCACAGAACGTCAGTCATTAGCTGAAAGTGGTTAGCTGACACTCTCAGCCAATGAATGTCGACGGTTTCAGATTCTGGTGTCTGCAGCTCCGCAGAGAGCCTTAGAGCCCACTAGGGATCCAGATAAGGGGCACACTGTTTGGCATTACTGGGGAACAGGGCATCATAACCATTACACTGGGCTGTAGTGGAGTTACCCTTTAATGCACGAGCTGTAGAACCTATTCAAACCTCAGGGTCATTTCAACCCTTTCTCCCTCTGAGAATAATAAAATGAGTACCTTTCAGCATTTTAATAATGTATTTACCCATGATATACTCTATAGAAAATATTAATTTATCCTAGATGGTTTTACATATATTAGAATATGCCTAGAAGAAAAACGATTAACAGAGCCATTCAGATGTATTCTATAGTCCTGAAATTATTATTATTTAACTGTGTCACTGAAGAAATGCAAGGAAAAAACATGCTGCAATATCCACACAGCAGTTGGTTGATATATATATTTTGACTATATATATGTGTATGTATATATATATATATATATATATATATATATATATATATATATATATATATTTGTGTGTATGTTTATTTCTCTATTATAAAAATACTGTAATCATACCGTGTACCTTTAGTCTGGTCTTTGGCATCAGACCAGCTTCTCAGTGGTTGACTAGATCAGCGTCTCCTAAATTGCTGAATTTTATTTGCATGTGACGATACTTAGAAGCACAATCAGTAAACATGGTCTGTCTGGGTGAAGCGTCAACATGGGATCCGAGTCTATAAAGAGATTAGTCGCTCCTTGCAGAGGTGTACAATTAATTGGTTAATTAATTCCTTGGCATCTTGTAGGGACTGATGAAAATTAGATATAGGCTTACCATCATGTGTATAATGAGGTTTTAGTACTATATGTTGCCTGTTTCATTTATTGATTGTTCTTTTAGCTTTGAGACTGAGCTTGTTGGAAAGGGATGTGTTGTTTTTTTTTTTTCGGATCTAACTTTTGATCACAATCTTTTATTATCTTTTATATACAGACACACCTCACTTACCGACTGGGTTCCGTTCATACGACCTGGTCGTAGAACAAATTGGTCGGTAAGTGAGGAGTTAAGGGATTCCCTGCTCCGATGTGCTTATTTATGTTCGGTGAAATTTCCCCGAACATAGACGAATGCACCAGAGCATGTCTGTGTTCAAGGACATTTCCCCAAACGCACTAGAGCAGGGAATCCCTCTAATCTATGTTTGGGGAAATTTCCCTTAACATAGATGAGAGAGATTCCCTGCTCTGTTGCGTTCGTCTATGTTCGGGCAAATTTCTCAGAATATAGAAGAATGCAGCAGAGCAGGGAATCACTTTAATTCCGACAATGGCACGCACTTACCACGCCGCGAGAGAGCTGGTGGTAAGTGCGAGCTGTCGCAAAATGAGGACTACCTGTACAGAATCCCAACAGGAGAGAAATGTGAGAACAGTGAGAAATGTTAAGAATTCAAAGTGAATTTAGAATTTAAGACAAAAATAGCCACTGTGGAAGCATAAGATGACTTTGAGAAGACTTTTTTTGCGTTATTTTGGCCTTAAATTCAAAATTCATTGTGAATTCCTAAAATAAAAAACTCACTTTCAATAAAAACAAAACAAAAAAAACAGCCCTACCTGTTAATCACCATCAAAAAGGATCGGTACAAGAATCTACAAGGATTTGTGTATATTATACACTGAATATAGGGAATACGCCTAGAGCACATTCTAAAGCTACAGCCAGGAATGCTGAATGGTTGTGGACACCTGAATTGTGAATTGGGTTTGTGTCTATGTGTCTGTTTTCTTCTGTATGCTGTTCTATTTCCAACTGCTGTTCTATTTTCAGTTGTGCAGAACAATTATTGGAATATTGTTTTGAGCGCTCCATCATTTGTATGTATAGCTAAACCTTCCACAGCCTTCTCACTCTACCTGTGGTCAAATGCCTGGGTGCAATCTTTTGTTGATCTCAATCTTTGACTCCTCAGTCTGATCCATGCTTCTGTGAAAATAGATCTCAGCTATAGCATCTTACCTTGTGCCTGTGTTTAATTGCACAGAGATCATGTTAGATGTTTGTATATTTTATTTGTATAATGCCACACGATGCAGTAGCTATACAGACATTGCAATGGAAGGCACAGTACATATGCATATTAAGATTTGAAGAGATGCCCATAGGCACGGTTGTTACAGCATCTTCTTTGCTTATCGACGGAGTTCCAGCTATAAACTGTGTCCTCTCTCTTTATACTACACTGTTTGATGCATTCGTAGGGTATGGCTAGTGCAGCTAATATGAGAGAAACACTCTAGATTTGATATGTATTTATTTTACTGAATCCGTGTCAAGCTACAATGCCTTTACTTGTAACTTATTTTGTGCTGGCACGAGCATTATGCTAGGTGTGTTTAGACTTCACAGTGTTATTAAAGCATTAACATTCAGTCGGAAAGGGGTTAAAAGATTATGCAAGAGGAGGATGGAATTCCAAATTCCGGAAGAAATTTTAAAAAAAAAACATTTTTCAACAGAAAGATATCCACTTTGTCCACAGTTTAAAAGTCTGATTTTTCAGGTTAAAAGGATACTGAATAAGGAATGTTTGCTCCTTAGCCAGTAGACAGACTGCCAGTAGTCATTGACAACTCCGGCTGTTCGGTACTACTTCAAGCTTTTTACCCCTTGGCAAACAGTTTTCTAACACAGTGTGTTATATTTCGATAACATTGTTCTGGTAGAAGATCGCCTGGAAGTCATTCTTTGTTTTTGGTATTTGTGTTGTGTTTTTTTTTTTTATGTTTTATTTATTACTATTATTTTTATTTTTGTCTTTTTGTTTTTAATTTTATTCAAACCTGCTTATGGTCTTGCCTGAGTAAAGCTTAAAGAAGCACGGTCTAACAAAACAATCAGTGAGTTTGAAACAATATTTTAAAGATGTTTTTGACACTTCTTAGTTGTGAGGGTCCGTCCTATCATGCCTTGCAAGCATTGAGGTACTAACGTGCATAGCATGAATTCTGAAAACCATTTCAGTGAGATATGATAAATCCAAAAAAAAAGAAAAGGGATTATTTATCTATCCATTTTCCATTTATTTTTCTTTTGTTTAGGAAACTTGACATCTATAGTGAATGTGAATGTGCTGTCAGCCACAAAGAGCCCATATTGTCAGATTAGTTTTATCAGTATTAATCTTAAACCTGATAAAATCATAAGCAGTTAATTGCACTCAGATTAAAAGTCTACATTTTCTGCTCAAAGAAACCTTTATCACATATTTGTCATACACATTACATTTATTGCACACATTACATTTATCACTCATTATAAATTAGCACAAAATAACAGATGTCACATTTTCTTGCATGGCTGGTTTTTGAGTCCTGGTTTTTTTTTTGTGGTGGTTGTTTTTTTATCATCAATTTATGGAATCTGGTGTCATTGATACAATGTTTCCAGTATACAGAATTTACATGTTTATATTTAGAAGATACTGTCCCTTTAAGAGCATGAAATGATGATCAATTCAGAATTTAGCTTGATGTTTGAGCTTCTGCACAAAATGATTACTGAGTTAATTTTTAATCCCGTCATGTTTGATGATGCCAGTGCTTGATACAAAAGTTCCACATCATACAAAATTAATCCTTAGTGAACACAGCAAGCAGGGCTCAAAAGGTCCTGTGATACAAGCTTGGCCACTACTGACCACTGCAAAGCTACTTTATGCTATGTGATCTTTAGGAATGGACAGGGGCGCAATCTATCAGCCTGTCTGAAGGAGTATATTTGAAATACTCCCTGCATGGTGTCTTAGTTGGGCGAGGGCTAGTGGCGGCTTTCTACAATCTCAAATCTCTTAACCGTTCTTGACCCCCGCTCTATTGTTTTTTTTTTTTGGTTTTTTTTTCTTGATGATAGCAGTCATCAGCTAAGCAGCCACTAATAATGAATAAAAGGCATTGGAAGTGTGTGTAAACCATTTTAATGTGTTTCCTTACAAGTGGGTAGATTCACAAAAAAGTCTATAAGTCCATAGAAAACAGGCCTCGGGCATAGTTTATTTATCTTTCACTGCCAAGGATTTTAACATTGTTTACTTGTTGCTATATTTAAAGGAACACCTTAGGAAAATAGACGTGTTTACAACACCTAGAGTGTTTTAAAAAGAACTTTTACGTACCTTATTCCCCATGAGCGTCGGACTCTCCGTGTGCCTGAGATTATCAGTACTGATTAACTTAGCCAATACAATTCTTCTCCATAGAGTAGCATTAGGAGGTCAGTGAGCTTGCGAGGCAATTGCCACACTGACATTCAGCGTCTCTTCACAGAGTTGCATTGAGTCACTGCATCTCTATGGGAATTGTTCAGCGCCTTCACGAAGAGCCTGGGGATGCTGCACTCTTTGCAGGACCTCATCCAGGAGGTCTGAGGGACATACACTAGAGGTGGCTCTAGGTGGCCGTGTAAACGCTGCCTTTTCTCAGAAGAGGCAGTGCTTAAACTGTGTAGCCTACAAGGACAATCTCCTAGCCACAGAACCACTACGTTGCGGTGAAAATGTTTCACTTCTCTTTTGTTTCTACCATTCCAAATTTTGTGGCCTTTTCTGAAATGGACTATATCTGTGTAAAATGACAATATAGGCAGAGAAAAGTCTTCACTTTTTAGCCCATTTTTAAAATAATTTAGGAAATACAGATTACAGACTAAAATTAAAAGATGTGTTTCATCACATTTTGCTAAATCTCCTACATTGTTAATGTTTCTTCGCCTCTTCTCCATATATATTCAATGACAGAAAAAAGACAGAGTTTGGAACAGTGATTGACATGGAGCCACGAAGAAGGCACTCTGTTAAAGGGTTTAAAATCAAGCCATACAGGTAATATTGTCTAGTAGGGATCGACCGATTATCGGTTTTGCCGATATTATCGGACGATAATCACCGGTAATACCGATAATGAGGTGGGCCTGGTTGTCCATAAGGTGGCACACAGTGCTCCCTACTGCCAGGCACTCTGTGTAGCGTGGCTGAGCGTAGCAGTGCGTACCGCGGTACAGGGACTTATGTTTCCTGTACCCAATCGGACTGAAAGGAAGTGCTCACTGAGAGAGCACTTCCTGTAAGTCCGGCCGGGTACAGGAGACTGAAGCACCTGTACTGCGAGAGACAAAACAGGGGGAAGTTACACTTTGGTAGAGGGGGAGGAAAGAACACTATGGGACAGGGGAGGGAGGGGGAAGGAAAGAACACTATTTACCACTTAATAAACAAAAATTGCAAAAAAATAAGTAATAATTTTTATCAAAACGGTAAATGTACAGAATATCGGTAAGCTATCGGCCTGAAAGTTCACAGATTATCAGTATCGGCTCTAAAAAATCAATATCAGTCTATCTCTATTGTCTAGAACACTGATAAATCGCCCCCATAGTTTTTTTCCCTCCTGTTTCAATGCATTGTGTGCTCTGACTGTGCCAGAGCTGAACTGGATTGCTCTTTCAATTGTTTAATCTTTAATATACATTTGAAAGCAAATGGATCATCACATGGAAAAAAAAGACTAAAACAAGTTATCGGTGATTTAAAATGTTCTATTCATTAAAGGTCGTTTCCAGAGAATTGACCGTTCCCCTTTAAAAGACATGAACTAAAGTCGATATAATCTAGCGATTACCATGAACACAGCACAGTGGAAAAATAATCAAACTTTAAATGTTCTACTCTCAACTTGGATTGACTTCCTTTAGAAAAAAAATGCCTTGTTTATGGACTGCTGTTTAAGAACCCTTAAATACTTTATTTTGTGAGTGGTACTATGGAAGTGAACGCATTGTTGTAACTACAGATGGAAGGAGAGGTGCTAAAAATCCCATTTAGGATGGTCTGCTATTTTGGTGATTTATTCTGAAATTATGTTCTTTCGATTTTCTGCAAAGTTAATAACAAGGTTCAACAAAACACCACTTATTGTCAGTGCTTTTACATTTACAGGGAGGAAAGCAAATATTTTTGCATATGTTTTGTTATCGTAAGTGCATCTTTAAATGTCACTTAGGCGATAACTACTAGGTTTTTTTCTTCAATTATGTGCCAAAAAGACACACAAGGCTGTTTTTTCACTGAGAACCATTTGGGCTTGGTTGTATTGTTGTATCCAAGCAAATGGATTTTTCTTTTTTTTTTTTCTCACGTACGAGACAAAGTCAGAAGTTAATGACATGGTGTGGGACTTTTTCAATCTCTTAAAAAAAAAAAACATAACAGGTTCTCGATGGTACAAGCAAGGAACCTCTCGACTCAAGACGCAAAGATGTTTTTTCTTTGCCTTATTACCCGTGTTCAGCTCCGTAGGGTCGCACAGCTTACAGGATGTCTGGGAAACCTCAAACCGGCTTTAAAATAACCCCTGACACTCCATACTAAACTGATATTATGTAACCACAAGATACATTCTTGCAAGTATTTATAGGTCGTATGTGTTAAGTGAAATTGACTTTTTGAGGTTGTCTTGTGGTTTAAATACAGTAGAGAAGAAAGTGATGTTTGCCTTAATAACCAATAGCAACCCCACTTAACAGCACAACTTCCTGCTAATGGGATGTGTGTGGGATGCCTTCCAAATATCTACCAGGAAACAGACTGATACGGCTTATTCATTGCTATTAATTTCCTATATGTGTGGTACATAGCAAAAATAGCAACATGATTTTATTTCTGTGATGATGCTGAATGGAGCGGAGAAGAGAAGCTTGTTAAATGTCAGATATGGGTATTGAAAGATACTCGGTATATGGTTTTAACTGCGCTTATAAAAGTACTTTATCCAAACAAAGGAATTAGGGAATTTTTTTTAATCATCATGTCATTTTCGAGGTGCTTTATTTTAGAAGATAGAAATGTATAGTCAGAATAAATAAATAAAGTCTAATACCCCTTTAGAAGGGCTTATTCCTTTTTACTAGCCTAGCAAAATGCAATATTTGTATCTTATTGCTAATTTTATGTTCTCCATCACTATGTGTGCTTGATGGGAGATCCAATCACCAAATGAACACTCCTGACCACTAAAGCACTTTAGTTTGTTGAATAGTTTGTATGTGAAAAGTGTCCTCTTTTTTTTTAATTTTATAAAAAGTGTACTTTTCATTTGAAATTGGTATTTTTTTTAATATAAATTAACCACGTTACACCTCCCTGGCTGTCAATCCTGTTACTTCCTAGTTGCTTAACTCAGTGGAGCTAAACTCAAGAGGTAGCAATTGCTCACAGCACCTGCCTTGCAAAGACTTCTCATTGAGCTGCATTGGGAAATCTGTGATTGGACAGAAAGTCTGGGCTGTGTTTAAAGGGAAGGGTTTGCAAAGGCAGCACACAAAAGAACCGCAGCTTTGGCAAGCTGTTATAGACATATACCCAATGAAAGAAGTGTTTAATTAAAGGATTACTCCAACCAACATGACCATGTCTGCTTTTGAATTGGTCATGCTAGCTGGAGTCTTAATGTGCATTGTTTAAGCTTGAAACACAGAACATCCAGAGGTATTTTTAATTGTGTGCTTGGCGTAAGTTGCACTCCCAGCACACATGACACTGGCAGCCCAGAACTTTGTTCCAGACAGCCTGATGTCAATTCGGTGCATAATTTATGTCTTCATTGCGCACTGCTTATAGACGTAACAGCAGCTCTCCATTCCTCCCACCCACACGGAGGTATGCCCTCCATCCCTCCCATTCACACAGAGGTATGCCCTCCATCCCTCCCACCCACACTGAGGTATGCCCTCCATCCCTCCCACCCACTGTGAGGTATGCCCTCCATCCCTCCCACCCACACGGAGGTATGCCCTCCATCCCTCCCATCCACACGGCGGTATGCCCTCCATCCATCCCTCCCACCCACACGGAGGTATGCCCTCCATCCCTCCCATCCACACGGAGGTATGCCCTCCATCCATCCCTCCCACCCACACGGAGGTATGCCCTCCATCCCTCCCACCCACACGGAGGTATGCCCTCCATCCCTCCCACCCACACAGAGGTATGCCCTCCATCCCTCCCACCCACACGGAGGTATGCCCTCCCACCCACACGGAGGTATGCCCTCCATCCCTCCCACACACAGAGGTATGCCCTCCCACCCACACAGAGGTATGCCCTCCCACCCACACTGAGGTATGCCTCCCACCCACACTGCACTGAGGTATGCCTCCCACCCACACAGAGGTATGCCCTCCCACCCACACTGAGGTATGCCCTCCCACCCACACTGAGGTATGCCCTCCCACCCACACTGAGGTATGCCCTCCCACCCACACTGAGGTATGCCCTCCCACCCACACAGAGGTATGCCCTCCCACCCACACTGAGGTATGCCCTCCCACCTACACTGAGGTATGCCCTCCCACCCACACTGAGGTATGCCCTCCATCCCTCCCACCCACTGTGAGGTATGCCCTCCATCCCCCCCATCCACACTGAGGTATGCCCTCCCTCCCTCGCACCCACACTGAGGTAATTCCGGGGTTTGCCGAGCATTGCCATGGAGCTAATCCCAGCGCTGAATTAAGGTGACTAAGCGTCTTTTAAAATGCTCTTTGCATTGTAATAATGGGAAGGGGGACATATATAATATTGCCAATAGGACTTATTCTATATCATACAAAAAAGGGTTGGAGAAACCCTTTAAATGCATGCATGTTATAATTTGGGGCATTTCTACCAAACTGTGATTTATTTTAATTTTATTATTTTGATTGATTTTTTTAGATTGCTGTGGGAGTGTCCCTTTAACTCCACGTCATTTCCTTCTAGGGGACACAACATACTTGAACAACTGCTGAAATTCTTGTGACAGACTACAGCTACAGTCTCTATTTACCCTATTGCTATTATGTTATCACTTGTAAACAACAGAAGTAATGTTTTTACCAACCTTGATTATAGAATATTTGTTACAGTTTACTTCTCCTTGTGCAGCCAATTTATAAAATAAACACAATGAAAAAATACAATCTAAACAAAGACAGTCTAACTTACAGGTCTGTTATGGCCCTATACATTAAAAACCCCAAAATTAATTGGTTCCTTAATTACAAAAGAACATGAAATGAGAAATAGCTCATTGCTATGAGTTCCCAGCATTTTTTGCACAACCTGGCCCAGATGAACAGCTGTGGTGAACAAGCCAGCGGCTTCTGGAAATGTATGAGTCTATGTAAGATTATCCAGATATCAGCTTGCACTGGCCTCAGCATGGACTGTTTCCAATCAAGTCCTAAAAATAAACACTGGTTAATCACCTGAGCAGCAACATGAGTTGACCGAAGCCGTGACTGTCCTGAACCAAAGCCCAGATTCCTTCAAGAGCCTGGCTCACGTCTTTCGGAGAAAGAGTTTTTCTTTTTTACAGGAAGGAAGAAACTCTCAAGATAACTGTTTCTTTTGTGATATCTGCTTATTTTGAAGCATTCGGTGGATTAACATATATATATATATATATATATATACATATATATATATATATATATATTTTATTTATTTTTTTTTCCAGTGCGTCTTAACCCTTCAAGAATAAGTGGCTATGTGATAACTTTTTTCATTATAAATTTAGGGTGCAAATTAGCACTGTAAACATGCAGTTTATACTAGTGCAGGGGTAGGCAACCTTCGGGACTCCAGATGTTGTGGACTACACCTCCCACAATGCTTTGCCAGCGTTATGGCTGTAAAAGCATTATAGGGGATTTAGTCCGAAACATCTGGAGTGCCAAAGGTTGCCTACCTCTGTAACTAGTGGTTAGGGTGTTGGGAAGCTATAGTCCAAATGATTGTATGGTGCACACACTGAACTTACGTGGCCTTGCCCATTAATGTATTGGACACGTAGGCAGCATCTAATTGACACGGCCTACATACCTCCCAACATTTCAAATGGACAGCTTAGTTTTAGGGGTGTGAGTGAGGATGTGGCCACGGGCAGGTTGTTCTGAGAAGTTTTAAGTTAATCAGGGCATGACAACCATAACGGTTGTCATGGGCCCGGCGGTCCTGGGGGGCCCGGACTGCTCAGGTTGTCCCGGGCCCCACATTCAGTGGTGTACATACCAGGGATGCAGGGGGCCCTGCGACCTGGTATGTACCCACATTGGCCAGCCTCTTCTCCTGGGGGGCCCAGCAGCCGGTCACCTCAGGGCCCCCCGAGGCTGGCCCTGGTGTCACCCGGCGGGTGGGCTGGCAGACGGATGAGGGAGCACTCTTCCCTGAGTGCTTCCTCTTCAGCTCCCTCGTGCACTGTACTGATGCCGGAGCCGGAAGATGATGTCATCTTCCGGCTCTGGCATCAGTACGCGGCGCGCAAGGGAGCTGAAGATGAAGCACTCAGGGGAGAGTGCTCCCTCGCGCGCCAGCCCACCCGCCCGCAGGACCGGCCGCCGGGTGACACCACTGGACCCCTGGGAATCCCCTCAGCACTCCCATAGGTAGGGAGGTTGGGGGGATAACATTTTTTAAAAGTGTGTGTGTGTTAGAGTGAGAAGAAGGAAATTGGAGAGGGGGGGGAGAAAAGGAAATTGGAGAGGGAGGGGGAGAAGATGGAAATTGGAGAGGGAGGGGGAGAAGATGGAAATTGGAGAGGGAGGGGGGGAGAAGATGGAAATTGAGAGGGAGGGGGGGAGAAGGAAATTGAGGGGGAGAAGAAGGAAATTGGAGGGCTGGAAGAAGGTAATTGAGAGGGGGAGAAGGTACTGAGGGGGAAAGAAGGAAAGGGGGAGAAGGTAATTGAAAATTAGGGAAAAGGAAAGGGGGGGAGAAGAGAGGGGAGAAGAAGGAATTGAGGAGGAAATTGGAGAGGGGAGAAGAAGGAAAACTGAAATTGAGAGGGGGGGAGAAGGTAATTGAGGGGGGAGAAGGTAATTGAGGGGGAGAAGAAGGAAATTGAGGGGGAGAAGGTAATTGAGGGGGAGAAGAAGGAAATTGGAGAGGGGGAGAAGAAGGAAATTGGAGAGGGAGGGGGGAGAAGAAGGAAATTGGAGAGGGGGAGAAGAAGGAAATTGGAGAGGGAGGGGGAGAAGAAGGAAATTGGAGAGGGAGGGAGAGAAGAAGGAAATTGGAGGGGGGAGAAGGTAATTGGAGGGGGGAGAAGGTAATTGGAGAGGGGGGGAGGAAATTGACAGGGGGAGGGGGAGAAGGAAATTGACGGGAGGAGATTGACATCCATCACACACAATCACACACAATGCACCCCTTGCACACAGAAAAACACACAATGCATTACACACACAAACACACATACACAAGCAATGCATCCCTCACACACACAGCAACACACAATGCACCCCTTACACACACTCAATGCATCCCTTACAGATGCACACACTGCATCCCATACATACACAAACACACCTTGCAGCCCTTACACATACAAATTCACACAATGCATTCCTTACACACATCAGGACATCCCCCACACACTCCACCCCCTGTGAACAAACTCATTGGTGGAACATGAAGGACCCAGACATTGAGCTGTGTAAAGGGCCCTCAAAAAATGGAGCTGCTTCCCGTTCTCTCAGAACATTGATTTTTGTGACCACAGTTACAAACCGCCTCCAGAGAGCCTGTTCTACACCAGACCAGTGGAGCCAGACTGCAGCTAGAGCCCATCATCATCCTCATCTGGTTGTAAGTAGGCAATCTAGTATATTATTTGTGGCACTAATCTCTAATTTACCTCACATTAAAGAAACACTATAGTCCCCAGAACCACTGCAGCTTAATGTAGTGGTTCTGGTGTCTATAGCCTGTCCCTGCAGGCCTTTTAATGCAAACACGGCGGCACTGCAGCACTGGCGTTAGTTAACATGGCAGATCATATGAGTGGGTCATTGTGATGTCACATGGGGGGGGGGCTAGATGGATTTAGTCCCAAAATAGGGACTGTCCCTCATAAACAGGGACACTTGTGAGGTATGTAGCCATTTACACACAGACGAATCACTGCTGTCTTTGTGGCTCCATTGAATCAATGCAGTACACCACAGCATTCAAGATTTTTGCGTAAACAAAATGTGAGGTTTCTCATTATAGGCCGGTGAGATAGCTCAGTGGGCAAATGCATCATCAGTAGAATCTGTTCGACCCCGGGTTCACTCTGTCCTTTCGAGGTAGATAAAGTATGAGTACCATTAAATTGGGTAATAATAACAACCCCAAGACGTACTTGAAAACCAGAGTAATCTGAATGTACCTTTCCTGGTTAAATACTTTATGTTATTATTATTGTGATGTTGCAAGATAACAAGGTGGGGTTTGAGTTGAGTTGTGTTTTTATTAGGCTAACTGCAAAGCACTGTAACCACTAGAATACTCTGATGAGTTTACGATGGTTGGAGTGTCCCTTTAATCCTCGTCACTTTGTTTAATCCAGTACAAGTGGTGGGAGGACACTAATAGCTTGTGTATAGAAGCATTTTGCCAAAGTTCCTTAATGAGCTGCTTTGCAAGCTGTTGCTTCCTCAACAGGTTTGATCCTTGATTTACAAGAGTAGGTATTAGGAAATTACAGGACATCTAGGGTATTGTCTGTGCTCTGTGATCAAACTCTTACTTAATAAGGAGTTGTACTTAGTGGTTAGGAAACAGTGTCTGGCTCCTTAATACAGTCACTTGAATTCCCAGGTGATAAGTCAGGTGATATTATTCCAAGCACACTGTAAACATTCTGAAAGGCACAATCTAGGCTTCTCCCTTCTTTTTTTTTTTCTTCTTTTTTTCTAATATTCTCCTTTTTATCTATTGAAAACATATTTTTTTGGTGCAGACAAAAGAGTTGCTTTGTTGCCAAGTCTGTACTAGGCATCTTTTCAGTGAAGCAGATGCACAAGGAAATTCTTTAGCGAAGGTATAATCAAAGCATACTTCATCCCTCGCCACGATATATCCGCACTTTTCACATTCCTCCGGCATAATGCCCTAGAAAGTGAAAACATGCACATGGGGAGACTGCCTACGACCTATTTGTCATGCTGCACAGTACTCTGTAATCAAGCCGCGGCTTAAAAAGCACACCGTGTAATTTGTGTGTAAATTAAGAGGTGTTTTAAGAGCAGGAGATGTTTGAGAGCTAATGGCTTGCGGCTGAAACTCTAGTCTGTAAAGAATTGGCTCGTCTTGTACACCTGAAGCCTGCCTCCCTTTTATTCCAGTGTTTCCAGGTGTCCTTGCATTCGACTGCCAACACCTGCTATACAATGCAATTGGCATATATTGTATATTGGAAATAGTGGGACAAGTAATATTGTTCACCACAGAGGAGCTACATCAAATAAATACAAGTTTTGATACTCAATGTAAAAAATGAGTTTGGAAGCAGTGATTGGTTAAGCTCTGTACTTTGAGTATAAAATATATTAGAAATCAAATTATTTTGCTGCTAATGGCTATCTGTTCTCCGTTTCTTCGTCTGCCTACATCTTCCATATGCCTTTTATTCATGTAAATAATATATTGTTTCTATGTCAGTTAGATCTGTCCCTGTCTGGACACATTGCACCTTGACGTTCTATGCAGTACACCTCTAGACTGACTGTCTACTCTCTTTATTCTGTATAATTAGTAAGGCTAAGATTGATTCTCTGTATCAGTCTCTTATTTATTTATATAGAAGGAAGCAAAGTATATTTGTAAAGTTGCCCTTCTCATTATCACAATAGGGCTCATTTTATGTACCTCAAAAGCCAAAAAGTCTGGGTTTAATAGATATTGGGCCTAGATATTTTTGTGTTTCTCATTTAAAGGTTTTGTGTTAACCTTCTAAGTGATCTTGCAGTATGTGCAATTTGCGATAATAAAAGATACAATGTCCTATTTGTGTTCTCGTACACATGCATGAAGTCCCGACCTGGAATTATTACATTGCAGATTTTCTCTTGTTTTTGTTCAGTAGTGTGATGTCTTGGGCTCTTGCACCTTGACAGCAATTTTTCATAGAACAATGTGGTCTCATGGAGTGAGCTGGCAGGAGAGCCACCAGGGCAGAACAACATTACTTATGGAGACGCTATTGTTATTCTGGAGAAAAGCCAAAGATTATAGCATACATCATTGTTCTGTGTTTGCTGAATCTCCAGCAGTAATTCGCAGATTGTTCTAAGTACTCCTTAGATCTGGAAAGGTTTCATTGGGGTGAATACAGTCTAATGTTATAGGCTTGGTATGTATCTGAGCTCTTGGCATTATCCCATGGTTTGCCTTTCTTGTTTTGTTTTTTTCACCAGGATATGGTGACGTTGCATTATTTGCCTTTGTACAGGTTACTATTGTTCACTCTCTTTGGTTGCTTACCAAAAACACCAAGGAAGGCTTGTTGCACAGTTTGGCTTTTATATAAGTCGTCAGATTATGCTCAAGGTAACAGATCCATTTACAAGTCTAACAGTCCTCATTTTAGATTTCTGAGTCTTAAAAAGAGGTCACAAGACACTCCAGTACTGTTTTTTTGGGGAGAGGTGACAAGGTTGTCCATTTTAATGATCATTGCCTCTACTGATGTTTCTTCGTTCTTTAGTCTGTTGTTCCTATTTAGACAAATTCACTTTATGACTGCATGTGTCTTTGAGATTAGGTAACAGTTGTGAGTAGGTAAGTATACCTTCCTATCCATGCTTGTACTTGGGTACTACCATAGGGTGTAGTAAATGTAAAAAATATTAACGATATACTTGCCTCTCCGCATCCTGCAACTTCATGGCCATGTTCGAAAACAAAAAGTACTGGTGCGCAGAAATAAAAAAAAAACACCTCAAATGTTCACATATGTCATAAAGTGCTTTTAAAGTACATACAAAGTGGAATTGGTGTTATCCCACGTAAAAAAAACCCACATATAACAAACACACATGTGCATATACTTATAACCTGTAAGTATACACTCATGGTTTCTTTGACCACTAACTGGACTTTCCCCCTCGTCACTTTCTACAAGATTTTCAAACTCAATAGTAAAATGTTCTCCCCTGGAACATGTCCTGAAATACTTTGACCCTCCTCCTGCTCTCTGCAAGTGACAGCTCTCTCTGCGGAATGGCCATATTCGGCATGGTCCAATTTAATGCTCCTGCCGCTGCACGCAAATTCAAACTTTTCCCTAGGAAAGAATTGAATCAGGTTTTACTTGGTCAGTGCTGCAAAAGCGCCTCTGTTGGCTGTCATACTGACAGCCACTAGAGGTGGACTTAACACTGCAATATAAACATTGCAGTTTCTCAAATACGGTAGTGTTTGACGTTGCAGGGATAAGAGGAAAGGGACGCTGCGC
The DNA here is from genome assembly GCA_933207985.1 of Pelobates cultripes. NCBI lineage: Eukaryota > Metazoa > Chordata > Amphibia > Anura > Pelobatidae > Pelobates > Pelobates cultripes. The sequence continues at coordinate 69,939,172 of OW240924.1, forward strand.
CCATAACACTTCATTGAGATAACGTGGTCCAGGTGGCTGTAGTGTTCCTCTGAGAAGTAAGTATAATGTTTATTTAAATTAAAACGTATGAACAGTATATACAATTCTTGTTTATTAAAGACATAGCAAATTACATCATAATCCGGTTTTGATAAGGCAAAACCAGAGCAAAATGTGGTTGAGGATAAAGTGCTATGGATTACGAAGTTTAATTTTATTTTTCATACTTGATAAAAATAATGATAGATAAAAATTGTGGAAAGCGAGAGTTCCTCTTTAAGAAAATGAACGAACCATTTAATTTATCAATCTATTCCATCTAAACCATGTCTCATCAGTGTCCTCCCTCTAATCATACCTGAAAACTCTCTCTGATCCAGCAAGCCACTAATGGTTTTGGAACAGTCTGATGCCGCCATCCTGAGTTTCAATTCCAGGGTATTTCTGCTGTGATGACCACTGCATTATCAGACAAACAAATTGAATTACTGGGACGCCCCCCTCCCATCCCGTTTCCAAGGAATGGCTATCTGTTCTCCGTTTCTTCGTCTGCCTATTCTACATCTTCCATATGCCTTTTATTCGAGTAAATAATATATTGTTACTATGTCAGTTAGATCTGGCCCTTTCTGGACACATTGCACCTTGACGTTCTATGCAGTCCGCAGTACACATCTAGACTGACTGTCTACTCTGTTTATTCTGTATAATTAGTGAGGCTTAGATGAATTCTCTGTATCAGTCTCTTATTTATTTATTTCAACTGTGATGGTCAGAATACTCAGTACTCCTTTACATCTAAGGCTATCCCTCGATTTGTTTATTATTCCAGTTTTGATAATGGCAAGGGATAGCTGGATAGTACGGAACAGGTCAAAATAACACCTAGTTTTTCTCGTTAACGTTTTAAGTTGCCCAGTATAGCTGAACTCTGGTCACCTTAAAAAGTTGAGCCTGTGACCTAATAGTATTCTACTGAACCAGATTCATATTCTTTAGATATAATTCTTAATAATGGAGTTTCTTAAACTCAAGCCTTATAGCTGATAGTGGCAGTTATGTGCACAGTGAATGGGTTAAGTGATGGGCAGCCACGGTTTTGGTGGTTGTGACTGTCTGATTAGTGTAAAAAGACAGCCATGCTATGAAATTTAACTTCCTTGCTGTTGAAAGCCCCTCCATAAATCCATGTATAAACTGTTACATGACATTACAGTGAACTCAACATTCACATTGTAACAGGCATCTTCCCCCGCAGTGTTTTCTTTGGCATGATCCCCCACCAGGCTGTCGTAAATCACCTGGGGAACCTTCTGCTCAGCCTAAGCAATGGGACTACTTAGCAACGCTTAGGCTGCAGGAATTGGCTGTGGTTTTAAATACAAACTTCTGCTGTGTAAACGATGCAAAGACTAACGGAGGCTGTTACATAGGAACAACTCTCGGTGCTTATTGAATAATGCCAATAAGTCCCAGCCTCTTTGGCTATTCAGGAATTTTCTTTACAAGATGGCCACCAGCTAAAACATTGGGCATATCTGTGTGCGAAAACAAGGCCCTTGGCTACTAATCATATTATTATACACAAATACCATAGACAAGTTAATACAAATTCAGAAAGAATACGGACAACATGTATAAACTATAGAATAGTATCCAGAGTGTCCGTGAATGAATGGTGTATGAATTTGGGGGGAAATTATATTGCTAACACAGAAACTTCCTCTTTAGCGACATCACAGAAGACCAGTGGTCATTGGAGGACCTCTGGCAAGTATACAGCCATCTAAAAAGAATATGGGAAAAACAAAACACATATAAAATAATACTACAACCTGGAAATATCTCATACTCTATTGCGTTATGTATTTTTTGTGATTATTTTTTTAGATATTTATATATTCTTTATTGGACCATTTCTCCGATTTTTTTTTTTCTTCCAAGTTGTATTATTATTATTTTATGTGTTTTGTTTTTCTCCACATTCTTTAATTTGCGTTTTTGGGGTGTTTTTTGTGAGGTACACATATTTCATTCACGTATATGTTTATATATTTATTTACTCACTAGGTCGCGTTTTGGTTTTTGTTAACATCTAAAAAAGTTTTGACTTCTTACCATGTGACAGCGCCAGGGACAATACATAAGATCCTGTTTAGTGGAGGAGTTGATCTTATGTATTGTGTGAACTGGCCCCAGCAGTTTATTGATTCTACTTGAAAAATATTGATGCATAAGAAAAATGTGTGCAAGATCCTTAGAGGTAGAAGGTTTTTTTTTCTGTCAGTATGTAAGTGAGGTAAAACTGATATTCATCTCTCTCTCTCTCTCTCTCTGATTGATGGTGATTACTTGTTTATGAACCCGAGGTTTAAGGTCTGAACTTCCTCATAGGCCAGATAGTTCAGGGGGCTGTTTCCTGAGGCAGTTTGAGGAGGGTGGGATTGAGGGATATACAAGCAAAGGAACACAGCCAGAACTAAAATGAGATTTATCAGTACATATAATGTGCTTGTGTCTTTTACATATTTGTGTTTTAAATTACTATGAAAATAGTGCTTTCCATTATTCAAATTCAAGCTGTCTTGTGAACCCTTTTTACAACACTGTGGAAAATGTTGGGCTTTCTAAATAAAATACGGGGCATCAGTATTATGACACTGTAATGGAAGTGGATTCTTTAGCATGCAGCATCATTCGAGTACTGTTCGTATTGGCCAATATTGTTACAATGTTGGGAACTGTAATACACCATTTATCATTCGTAATCACTGGTACACCTATGCCTGAGCTAAGGAGGACACTGAGGAGAGTACCTGGGCTTGCAGGAGAGGCTTCCCAAATAGGTAGTGTCCCACAGGGAACTTGGAACATGTCATCAGAATTGGTGTAATTATTATCAGATGAAAACCGTGTTGTCTTTTTTTTTTTTTTTTATTAATAATGTCATATATTTATATAAAATCACATTTTATATTAACTGTGGGAAAAAACAAATATAATCATTTTGAAGACCCCCAGAACCAGATATATATTTATGTGATGCACCTCACTGGTCAGATGTATTTGCACGTGACACACAATGTTGATTTGAAGTCATGTAGCATGGAATTTCACCTCCTGAGATAGGGCTTGGTTTCCAACGCTAAGTCGGGCACGTTGAGGGGTCTTGGTCTGCCAAGTCCCAGGTTTCTAGAAGGTAGTTTCCTGTGTTAAGCTGCTAAATGGTCAAGTCTTTTATTGGTGGATAAATAGTTCCTCTTTTACTAGATGTCTGTTTATTATGTGTGTTCTTTGACCAAGTCTTTGCCTTCTTTTGTAGGTTTGGCCCTGGCCTAGTAATATACTGGTACGGGTTTATTGAGGAATTGGATTGCAACCGAGAACGTGGCATACTACTTAAGGATGAGTTCCCCAATGACATTGCGACACTGCAGGATTGCATGGTGCAAGAAAGCCGACACACAGAGTGCAAGACGGAAAAAAGCCAGGAAACCGTGTAATATTTCGATTCAGACTGAAACTGCTGAACTTCAGATGAACTGCAGCACGAGGTTACAAGGCAGTCTGCTCATGCAAACACTCAGACAATCTGTTTACCTTCCGTTCCAGTCGCCCTTCTGCCTGTGCTACAACCCAAAACCCACGCACTTAGTGAAGCACCTCTGTAACTGCTCTTCGGTCATACACACTGGCCTTCCTTCCTCCTGAACCCTTCGCTCACAGGACACAGCAATGAATCAAGAGGAAACAAATGCACCTCTTCTGCACTCATTTTAAAAAGTCTCCAAAAACATTCACAGAGTAACCTGCCTTTAAAGGAACACGGTTTCTATGGGAGTATCGTAGAAATAACATAAGGAAAGGAGGAGCTATCAGGAAATGTTATTATATGACATTCAGTTTTTGTTACTGACAACCATGAACTACTACGTGATGCCTTGTAGGAAAGGCAAGCAGGTGAAGAATAGCACAGATTATTTTTTATAAGGTTACATGATCTATTCTGTTGAGTTCCCTGTTACACATGCTAGGAATGTGTAGAATCCCTTTATTCCCGTATATTTAGGTTCTGTTACTAATTTGACCACCAATAAAGAATGAAGAAGGAGCGCGTCTCATAAAAAATATCAATTTTATTAGATGAATACACATCAGTGCATAAACGTACATAAATATATATAATCTAAGTATCAAATAAAATAAGGGGACAAGAACACAAAACTATGCAATAATAGAAATAACCCCGTATATACAATAATCCCCAAAACAATCGTAAAAAGACACTAAAATAACAGACAACCGCCTTATTTTGTTTGATACATTGATTAGATATATTTGTATACATTTATGTGCCGATGTGTGTTAATTTAGTAAAATTGTAACTTATTCTTTGTTGTTTTTACAGACTCCCCCGTGAGCACCCCGTCTCTTTATGATTTGTCATTTTTTTCTAGTTCTTCTGTTTATAGTGTGCCCTCATTCTCTGCTACTGGCTTGACCACCAACCTTACGACTCTGATAATACGAATTGTGTGCTGTGTCTGTATACTCACTCACACAAGGTTTTTTTTTTTTTTTTTTTTTTCCCCACTCATAATAAAATCACAGCAAATTTTGTGTTTTACGTAATAAATTGCATTAATGAGTTTGTCTGGTTTTCCTTCCTTCTGTGAGTACTGTGTATATGGAGGTGCCTGATTCACATCTTAATTCATACCAGAATTGAAAATTTCGAATAGTTTTTTTTCTAACTGGTTTGTATACCGTGTCTAAATTATTTGAAGGTACTAGACACAGAACAATGTGAAAAGAAAACTTAAGTTTTTAGAAAAATGGTATAATCAAAACCATTTAGCATGCCCTGAGAATTTACAATTATGAATGACATTAAGTTAAGCCACTTTCTCCAAAAATTTGTCCTACTGACATCCTCCCCTAAGTTTACAAGTACCAGAAATTAGGAAGTTATTCTTAAAAACATAAAATAAAGTATGTCACAAAATACAGGCCATTGTAGTAATTTATTGCTGTATTTTCAGAATTATCCATTGCAGAACAGCGCAAGGGCAAGGAGTCTGCTACTCAGAGGATCTTAAATTAGACTGCAGTTTTTTTAGGAAGACAGAGAGGCAATCAAAAACGTAGAGTTACCTTATTTTATGCCCAGAGAAGGAGTACTCAAGAGCAGACCTGAGTCAAGAAATTCAAAACTTGGTAAGCCTTATAATATATATCCATACTTATATTTAATGTTTATTAAATGTTAGAAATAAGATGGTGGAGCCTAGCAGCGCACCAGAGCAGTCGCCATATCTCACAGCTCTGAGTGCCAAACTCTCACTCTACTAAATGCTGACTGCATCTTACCACAAACAAGAGCAATTCTAACTGCAGAACGCCGTCCTGAAGCTGTCGATGCCTTTCTTTCTCGCGTCAGGCATTAAATTCCGCTGCCGAGGCCCCAAGGCCTACCGCGTGGGCAGACAGCCTCACGTAACCTGCGGAAGCTCCCCAACGTGGGGCAATTTAGGCCTGACTGACCTGCTGTCCAACATCCAGACAACCGGAGACATGGGAAGAAAATCCCAAAAAAGCCTGCGAGTACCGCAAGGACGCAGCGCAACATAAGCCACTTAGTAACAAGGCTAGTGGCATCCCTCCTACCAGTGAGACAAGCTAAGTATTTCACACCTGACGGGGTATACAGAATAGCCAAGTCCCCACGAGCTGGAGCTACCGCACCACGCAACATCATACTTAGATGCCAAGCGGTATTTGACAAGTTGGGACTGTTAGTTGCACTAAAGAGAAAGTCACCATACGACTTCAAAGCCTGTCAAATATCCTTCTTCCAGGATATGAGCAGAGCCACTCTGTTATGGCGCAAATCCATGCAACCCCTCACAAAGACTTTACAAGCTGCCTGACCTACCAATTGGCGACTCCACAATCACTTTGGGTAACAAAGGAGGGGAAAACATACTAAGCCACAGAACCGTCCGACGCTCCTGCTCCACTGGCAGCACTAGGCCTATCCACACCAAGCAGCCCCTAAACAGGGACTACCTCGCCCTCACACCTGGACTGTTGATGACATACCCACGTTCGAGCCCAGAAGAGACAAGAGACCAACGACCTGAGATGTTCCCAGTACCCAACCAGCTAATACTGCATTGTATTTATCATTTTTCATCGTATTATACGTTGTTTCCTTCTTTTACTATGTCTTGTTAGTGTATTGCCCTTTACATTACCTGCTGTTACACTGTACCTAAATACTCTTGAGAAGAGGTGACAGCGCCTCGCCTGCTCTGTGACACTGAGACACTTGCCTGGAACACAAGGCGCTCAATAGGGGATTCGATAACACCATCCAACTTTCAAAGGCCCGCTATCCAGCTAGCCAGCCAACCCAAAAAAAGATAAACTTAATTTTCACTTCGCCCAGAAAACTTTCAGAAGTCTTCAACCCATGTAACAGGGAAAAAAAAGAAAATTAATTATCACTAAGCACTACTCACCCACTCTGTTTTCTCTCTACTTGATAGCATACTTCCCCAACTTAAGAGCCTTCTCAATTAATGCCTCATTACCTTTACATGTTACCAGTGGCTGGAAATGTCCTTTAATTCTCTATAGCCATTACCTCCAAATTCCCTCTCTGATACCTCTTGTCTCAGCTCCTGGTTTTAACCTATAGAGTGTAAGCTCACTGGCTATCTAGCAAAGTACTTTGTATAGAAGAACTACAATGGCGCACAGGCAGGACCCTCTTTAACTTTTGTACTTTATGTTCCCCCAACTATACAGCTCTGCTGCATTACTTGGCAAAATCTGAGACTGATTGCTTTACCTGAAAATATTTAAACGAGTTGGACTTTTCATATGTAGTCTTATATAGATGATTAAAAAAAACAAATATTTTTGGAAGCAAAGGGGCCATTGACATTATTAGGTCATTTCATTCTTCCTTTACATCTGAACAACTCATACTGAAATAGCGTTGGACACACAGCTGTAATTTTCACACCATTCTTGTTGGTAGGCCTGTAACAGTACATATCCTGAATTTTATGGGGATGTTCTGCAGAGCCCTAATGAATTATTCCACGCCAGGAAACAGAGGAATGCATTAAAATGACTGATGGCTTACAAACTCCGAAAGCATCTGCTCTGACAAGACAAGTCATGGGAAGATTCTAATCCTTAAAAATGGAGCCCATTGAGCAGCACGCTGTTTCCACTGAAAAGGATTTCACCAACATTCTTTTACACACCTGTCAAGAGTGGTGGTCTCAATATTTCCATGCTTTTGGGGTTATATATATATATATATATATATGTTATGGCTCCAAACACACAAATAAATTAACAAAATAGGTTTACTGAGTGTTAGAATCCTCACATTTTACAAGTTCTTATTTTTACTGAAAATAAAAGATTACATGCGTTAAAGTATGCATGTGTAAAAATTCAGTGATGCATACATATAGGTAAAAAACAAAACACATTTTAGTGCATCTCCCTGCTTATTGTGGCTCTATGGAGGCAACCATCTGAGGTCCTCTTTGGTTGTAAGCACCAGCATGTTTAACCAAAGAGTATGTAGGTTAATGTGTGCTAGTGATTGTACTTGAATTGTGACATCAAATCCAAGTTAATGGCATATCAAAAATATAGAATATTTATATTAAAAATTCAAATAAAAAATATATATTTAAAAAACAAAAAGCCCACCTACCCTTATCACACACACACACACACACTTTACAAACATACACTGATCCCCATACTTCCCCCCCATACACCCATACTGCCCCCCATACACACACTGCCCCCCCATACTGCCCCCATACACACACATTGCCCACCCATACTGCCCACCATACACCCATACTGCCCCCATACACACACATTGCCACCCATACTGCCCCCATACACCCATACTGCCTCCCATACACACACATTGCCCCCCATACACCCATACTGCCCCCATACACACATTGCCCCCATACACCCATACTGCCCCATTACACACACATTGCCCCATACACACACTGCCCCCCATACACACTGCCCCCCATACACACACACACTGTCCCCATACACACACGCTGCCCTGCCCCCATACACACACACTGCCCCCCATACACACACTCTACACACATACACTACCCCCATACACACACACTGCCCCCCATGCACACACTCTACACACATACACTACCCGATGCACACACACTGCCCCCATACACTGCCGCCCCATACACACACATACACTGCAATACTCACACACACACTTCAACTGTTACACACACATACTGTCCCACACATACACTGCCACCCTCACACACACACTGCGCACACACTGTCCCCCTCACACACACACACACTGCACCACTCACACACACCACTGCTCCTATGCCCTACTACTGCCCCATTTCCCAGCAGACCTCAGGTAAGTTGTCAAACTGTTCTTAAACGGTTTGACTACTTACTCTGGGAGGGGGTCCCGGCACTATTGACACCATAACCACTACACTGAGCTGTAGTGGTTATTGTGTCTGGATTATTTCTTTAAATAATCTACAAGTGCCCCTCCCGAGATCAGGCTCTGGATCCGCCACTGGTGTGGAAAAAAAAAGACTAAAAATAATGTCTGCACCCACAAAGTAAGTGTGAGCCATGAGATTCAGTGTATAAAAAATACTTTCATATGTATTCATTACAAGGCTATAATGCACAATATCTTTTGTCAGTATTGTAAAAATTACAGTTTACCTTTAATCTGTGGGATTGTTTGGTTAGAACAGCATATGTGATTGAACTTTTTTAAAGATGTTTCAGTGCAGAAACATGCGTTGGGTTCGATGCTACAATAGGTAGACTGTTCTGCAATTGAAGAGAAAGAACAAGCTTCAAACATTAGATATGCCATAAGAGTAAAATCAGGGCCTACTGTCCTGCTATAAATGTTCTCTGGAATTAATTTGAATTTGGTTGTAGTGATCATATTATATGGAGTCACAGACAGACGATTCTATTTAGAGAGAGCTGTGGCATAAATTAACCACTTGGTAGAATTGGTTCCTCTGATCAATGCTAAAACAGTTGTACTAGTGTAACGATAGTAAGAATCCATGTAATGCTTATTTAAACAAATAGTTTACATACATGTAGGAATAGCTTCTGAAAGAATGTCTTCCTAATCAGGTAAGTCAAAGTAGCATTTATAGAACTGTTTCTAAAGTTCAGAAAGTCAGAAAACTGAATTTGTCTGAGAATCCATAGCATTTGATCGGTAAAGGGAGCATAACTAAATTAGATATTGCCATATAACAAATTCACATATTGACATAAAAGGTTTGAAAAAATGCTGTAAAATAAGAATGAGTTCAAAATAGAAATGTAAATAGTTGTTTGTTTTTCTAAATTAAAAAAATGCAATGTTAGTGAAAAGTAGAAAAATAAATTAAATCATTATTTGGTGTGACTACCTTTCGTCTTCAAAACAGCATTAATTATTCCAGGTACTCTACACTTCTGACAGTTTTGTAAGTAACTCAGCAGGTAGGTTGTTCCAAACTTGTTGGAGAAGTAACCACAGTTCTTCTGTGGATTTAGGCAACCTCCGTTGCTTCTTTCTCTTCCGATATTCCCAGAGAGAATTGTCTTTCTTTAGACTGAAGATAGTTCTTAATGACTTGTCATGCTGCAGAATAAATTTGGGGCCAATCAGATTAATCCCAGATGTTATTTTTTGATGAAGAAGTATCTACCTGTACGCCTTGGCATAGGAGGAGACCAATAATGCTAATCAAATCCCCATCTTCATGTGCAGAAATGGAGCTCTAACCCATTATTTTTTATTTATTTTTTTATCCCTGAGTTTATAATTATTCTATTAGTATTCTAAGTTTTCTATTGGTCACTATGACATTAACACTTTTAACTTACCGGTAATAATTAGTTCATTATTTCAGCCACTGTATTCTAGTTATGTATATACATTTCTGTTTGTGACCATTACCCGTTGTATTATCTTACGTACATCATTACTATTTTCGTTTATTAACATAACATTTTTCAAAATAAAAAAAAAAAACATTTGAAAGAAATGGAGCCCTAAACTTGCAAAGAACCTCTACCATGCTTCACTGTTACTTGCAGACAACTGATTCTCACTCTCCAGTCCTTCGTCGAACAAACTGCCTACTGCTATGGCCAAATATTTCAACTTTTTTGGCTCATCAGTCCAGAGCAACTACTGTCATTTTTCAGCACCCCAGTTCTTGTGTTTTTGTCATAGTTGAGTTGCTTGACCCTGTTTCCATATCAGAGGTATGGCTGTTTGGCTGCAAATCCTTCATGAAGACTACTACTGACTAGACTTCTCGGAGTACCAGGGTCCACAGTTTTGAGCTGATGACACTGATGTATTAATTCCAATTGCAATGGGAAGTGGGGATGATGTGTCTTTCATTTGCTGCTCTACATTTCCTAAGCCGACCTCAGTGTCTCCAGTCTTCAACGTTGTCCATTCCTTTATGCTTCTTCAGAAAGCTTGGACAGCATGGATACCCTTGTGTATCTGAAGAGACCTTGCTGATACATAATAAAACTTCCGTGTGTCTGGCTGATCTGCTTATTCTTTCCTTGGAGTATGACTTTTGACATGAAACGTTCTTAAGGAACCTTGCCTTGCTAGAAGAGTTTGGCTGTACCTTCCCTGTTTTATTTGGCCTACACAGCTGTTTCTGTTTCGCTTAATGATTGTGTTTCAATTTGCGTATTAAATTGATGATCATTAGCACCTGTTTGCTATAATTGTTTACTCATGCACTTGACTATGTCCCTACAAAGCCCCTAACTTTGTGCAATTGTGTCTACAAGAACCGAGGCTGTTTTAAAGGCAACAATTTTCCTGCTGTTCACTCATTTTGCTAATTGATAATAAAAAATAAATAAAAAAAAGATATGCTATTCTAATTTTGAAACCGCATTCTTTCACATCAGAGTGAAACTTTTTCACAGGAGTGTGTCTAATATATATTATTACTTGACAGTAAACTGTGTATTAATTAACGGGTTGTGCAGACATCATACAAAAAGTATGAGATTGAAAGTCTAGTAATTTATAAATGCTTCCAGAAACCCAAGGTGACATTATTTTCCCTTAATACAAGCTGTTACATATCTTATATTTTTTTTGTTAGGGTTAGTGTAAGTATTAGGGCAATGTAGGTGGTAATGGATGGTGTTAGGGTACTATAGAGGTTAATCTCTAATAGTAGTGTTTATCTGGTGTTGGTGTTATTGCTTAGTGATAGTCAGGGCCAGAATAATTTAAGGACTGTTGGAGTTGAAGTTCCAGGCCTACGCACTTCAATAGGCTCAAGCTGCCTCATGTATTATTGTGATCCTGCTGCTGCCCTAAATTGCTGGGTGCCATATCATAATTTGTGCCCAGACAGAAAGGCACAGATGTCTTATGGTTTCACTGAACATCATAAGAAACTGTCCGTAATACTCAAAGTTCCAAAGGTAGCTTTGGCACTGTGTATATGAATGTGATCTGTGCCCTGTTAACACCGTATCGGTTCAATTGTGCCCTAGGCCATGGCTTATAGGAGGGGACTCTCTGCACCCCACGATCCATGGGATGGATTCCTTGTCCTGTGTACCTTAATGATCAGGCAGGAACTCTTTGCTCTCCCAGCAGATTTCTGTGGGCCTTGGCCTATTTGTAAAGATTTATGTAGACATTTCAAATTTACAGATGCATATGGGGATGCTTTAATGTATGGATACGAAGTCTAGCTGCAGACAAAGGACAAACACACACTCTTCCACTATTCTAAGCACAAGAGACCAGATCACAGTTTAAAATTAAGGAATGAGGGTCACCATAATTTCCAACTCCAGGCTCATTAAGCCACTACACTAATTAAGCCATACACTAATGTAGTGTGTACTTTTGATTACAAATTTATGACAAGACAGGACGCTCATAATGACCTTAAGAGCAAATTTACCATTCTGTTTATTGATCAGCTTGATTTTACTTTAAAATATCGTGCAGTTACTGACTATACCATGTCAAAGTTCTATCTGCTCTGGAATTGTAATTGCTTGCCAATACTGTTGTGATACCGCAAGTCTGTATGTCATCACATGCACAACAAAAATAAAGAATTAATAAATAATGACCTTAAGAGAAGGACTCCCAAAGTCTGTTGTTTGGGGATACCTTCATAAAAAACCTAGGTAAATTTGTAGATGTATTCATAGCCCTTACCAGTCCTCTGCGTAGGGTTTTTCAGGGGCTGGTAGACCCAGGGGCCATCTGGCCAACCGCAATTCTACAGGCTCACAACTTACAAGCAAGGCTCCTTTACGCAATGGAGCTGCTACCTGGAGATAAAGTCTGCATGCCTTTTTTTCCCCTCGAGATGGAGATTGTGGCAGTCCAGAGGATAGAGAGGCTATGTGGATTCAAAACTTTCTTCTGGTAAGTTACCCATTTTTTCTTGCCTTTTCCCATCTGAGTGTAGGGGCAGACTCTGTTATTTTTCCAGGCTGGTGGGCCATAACCACAGCCATTTGGATACTTCATATAGTTCGGGGCAACCACATAAAGGTTTGTGTACCTTGCAAAAAGCCTCCCCCTCCCAACCCTTCATTTTCCTGGCAAGTTTGGGAGTTGATCGATTGAGAGAATTGTTAGCTCTTCTCAACAAAGAGGCGATAGAGAGCTGGCTGTGCCCTCGACCACTGGTTTCATCTGCAATATCTTCCTGGTCAAGAAGAAAGGTGGACAGATGCGCCTAGTGTCCTGGTATGTTTTCGCCATTTCAAGATGAAGATGTGAAACAATAAAAGGTATCTGAAACAACAAAAACCACAAGGGTGGGACAATACTCGCTTGTGTCTTTTTTTTTTTACAAAATCATGACTTTTCATAATAAAATGGCATAATCATGTAATTGTCCTTTAACCACTACATCAAGCATGTCAAACTCGCGGCCTGCAGGCCGCATGCGGCCCACAAGGACCTTCTTTGCGGCCCTGCGAGCCGCAAGTAAATGCTGGTGTTATAGCAGAGTAGGCACCTGCTTTCCCCACATTGCAAGTGCCTACTCTAACACTTACCCAACCGGGGAGGAGGGCCAGCAAGGGAGCTCAGTGTTCCTGCTCCTCACTGCTCGCGCCATCTGTAGTGAAGCCAGGCGCTGGATTTTTACGTCATATTCCGGCACCCGGCATCACTAAACCGCACAAGGGAGCAGTGAGGAGCAGGAAGGAGATCCCCACACCAGCTCCCACAGGTAGGGAACAATGAATTAAATTATGTGAGTGCAAGAATGTTTAAATGTGTGTCTGTCATTGTGTGTGTGTGTCTGTCAGTGATTGTGTGTCTGTAAGTATGTGTGTGTGTCTCTGTCTGTGTGTGTGTTGGTCAGTGTTGCATTGGCTGCGTCTGGACAGTGGAGCACCTGGAGGTGCATGGAGGCACGCAACGCCACGTGACATCGACGTGCTCCACCTTCACAGGATTTCAAGAAGTAGCAGGAGGATCAGATATGGCACAGGGTGGTAAAGGGGGGTGCTGTGGTTTAGTAGAGGGGGGGACTGGGATTTAGTGGAGGGGGTTGCTGTTTTTTTTTTTTACACTGTACTTTTATAAATAAACCTACGTTTATATTAACATTTAAGGTATTTTTTGCGTGGGCCCACATAAACTTAAACCTTCTTTATGTGGTCCGTGCCAGACTGTGAGTTTGACATGCTTGCACTACACTAACAGTGAATTTTACCCCTGTAGTGTCCTAACACTAATCATTAACCTCTACACGAACATTAAACATTATTACTATTAATGTTCTTGGAGTGTGCCTTTCATGTGGTTCTTTATGTGGTGATATTGCACAACACTTAACAAACTAACACTTTATCAAATAGCAAATTTTATTTAAAAGGTTACTCCAACCCTTATGCAAACAACACTTTTTAAATTTACAATGGCCTATAGGACATTAAACCATCAAAAGTATAACCGTTTTGCTGGCAGATTGCAAGCCATTTAAAAAAAAAGCAATTTAAAAAAAACGTAAAAAAATTCTAAAGGGAGGTTGGAGGGTGTGACTTCAGCGTAGGAGGGAGGGAGGGAAAGGCTGTGTTTTTTTGTTTGTTTGTTTTTAACGTCTGTCGTCATGTTACTTACAAAAGAAATAAAATATATGCACAGAATTACCATTAGGCAACCCGGAACAGAGTTTTGAGTTGTCTAAGTCACATAGTGTTCTGTGGCTACAACTAGCTCCCGGCACACAACTAAAAATATCTCTGCATGTACAGTGTTTCAAACAGAAACACTGCACATCCATACTCCTAGCACCATGACCACTTCAAAGCACTGAAGTGGTCTTGGTGGTTGAGGTAACCCTTTAACCACATATTATCCATCAAAGAGTCCTTTACATCTACACAAACTTTTCAGTAATGACATCCTTTTAAAAAATTGATACATCGATACTTCTTCTGCCTGTGGTCCGACTACAAAAAATTAGCAGCACGTTCGTAAATGCTGTCATTACTGCCTGGGATATTCCATGTACCATTTGGACACCATGGGTCCTGGTGCACAGCTACCATTTCTGCGTGTACCATAAAGCCGTGTTTCTCTAGTATCCCCGTGACAGCGCTGTAAACAATATAGAGTTGAGCAAGAGGTTATAGAGAGTTCAGGACATGCACATAGTTTGGCTAATGTGATTGAGCTACCTCAAAGTAACCTGGTAAAGCGGAAATATTATGTAAGCATTTATTTAAGACCGTGCCAGAATTGAAAACATTTAAATAAGGAAGATATAATTAAGAGCTCAATAATAAACAAACCTGCTACAGTTCCTCTTGTGATTTCCACTTTCCTGCAATTGTTTCAGACATGGCCAGTACACAAAGAGCAAAATGGGTCACCACGATAAATTATAGGACAGATATATACAATCGTATCCAAAGCTTTTTTTTTTTCCCCTCTCAGTCCTTGATCAAAAGAACTTCTAAAGTTCTATTTAAATATATCCATGTAACACAAACAGATTGTGCAAAGCTATTTCCAGAATTTCAAAAAGTACAGATCCCGAGCAGATTATAAACTATAGTGTTTTCTGTTATGGAGAACATATGTAATACAAGAATTTAGTTCCATTTTAACTCATCCAAGGAATTAACCAAGAGTTGTCCAACTGGTGACTCGTATGTGGCCCTGAATTATGATTGCAATGCCACAGTCTTCCTGCAAGTATTTTATATTTAAGCATTTATCTCAGCAGGTCCAGACCACAAAATTATTTCTCTTCTGTGGCTTCCCTGTGTCAAAACGTGAACGATACAGATTTAACTCATGAAACAAATATGTTCTTAAATCAGTATTTTATAAGAATTTCAAGAAACCATTGAAAAGATCCCATTATTATGGAAAATCGTGTGGTTATGAAACTTTTTTAAAAATGATGATAATAAATATATCGGTATCATTCTAAGCCTATTCCCAAATAAATCTCTATTTTTATTATCTAGCAAGTCAAGTGAAGATTGTTAGTTTGGTGATCTCAGTGGTTTTTGTGGGAGTCTAATTAATTCTGTTCATGATACATATAAATTTGTTTTGTCATTAGATGGTCAGCATGTCTATCCACAAAACTACATTATATGGAAGAGATTTTTGTCGCAAAAAGGCATCTTGTTGGTGTCTATAAGGCAAAAACCCATGTGTTAATGAGAATTGGTTAATGAGAATTGCACAATGGCAAAATATAAAACCTTAGAAATACGTTTCACCACTTTTTATTGTAAGAGTTCCTCTTGTGGGGGGATTACCGTATGGGAAATAAAGTATTGTAACTGTATGACGCTATGTCAGTATCTTTTTGATTAAAGGTTGGATACATATAAAGATAAAGTCTTTTTACATCAATTACTGTTACAACTATCAAATCCCTGCGGACATTTGAAAGCACCCCATGAAGATTGCAACCGGGACTCTTTATTTAATATATTTTCGTTGTTGACCCCTATACAAAAAATAGGGGTACATTAACTAAACATTAACTATAAATTACGCTATATCTTTACTGTAAAATGTAATGTGGACAAAGCATAAAAATAAAATAGTCAGAACACAGATTTGAAAACTGCGCAATAATCTACAATCCTGGCAAACTTCAAGTCCAGTGCTGGTCAACTAGTTTAGTCTCCAAGACCAGTTAAACTAATCAGGCTGCTGTAATGAGCATGTGAAATGTCAGATCTTCAACTCAGAGGGGCTGGCTTAGAGCTTCGGCAATTTTTAAGTTCTAAGGCACTCCGAGAGCTAAGCGCGAGTGCACGGTATTCTTCACATTATGCTAATTTATTTATGATCCTGAGGAAGGTCCCACAGTGGGGCTGAAACGGTGATCCACAATTTATAACTTTTTCTCAGTAAAATATAAATTTTAACAAGATGACCATGAGTGCAAGCTACCTTTGTACAAATATATATATATGTATATAAATTTAGCTGTACCCCCCTGATGACATCCCTGATTATAGGGAATATATTGATGCTTCACAGTTAAATTAGTAGATTTCAATCTGCATATTTAAATTTTTTCCTGTTGTTCTCTTGTAGATTTAACATTTATAATTAAATAAGTTAAATGGGAAAAAAAATAAAGTTAAAAAAAGTTTCTCTTCAGCTGTTAGAAGTGAAGTCATAATGATCTATTCACCAGTAGCACATCAAAATACCATTTTATTTTATTTAAAAAAACTCCAAATATATATGTTTTAGCAAAATGTGTGGGAGTTTATTTTGTTTTTTTAAGTTTTTGGTTTTTTTTGTATTAATTTGTTAGACGTACGTTAAGAATGGTTGCACTTTTTCGTGGTTGCGAAGGACTTGCCAAATATTTTGTATTGGAAAAGATTCCTCACATTAATGGCTCAGTTCACAAAGGGTTTAGATGTTGAGGATGCCTGAACTTTGAGCATGAGCCATTTCCAGATGGTTGGTAATCAACTACTCTGCTTACGCAGTCACCACTCTGTGCTTGCCCTCACTTGATTGACTGTGGTCACCGGGAACTACAAAACATTTATTGCTCATAAGCTTCTTGGCAGACAACTGCATATTTGTTTTGTTGACGATCAGATCGTGTGTTTTAATAAAGGCTACAACTTCTTAGTACAAAAAAAAAATGGAATTTCACACCTCTCTGCAATCTTGGGCTCCTTTTAATAATTCAGTATTATCTGCACAACATGAATTCTGTCAAAGTTGCTGCTGCTAATACAATATGGGTAGCAAACTGAATAGCAATGTATTCATTTAGGTGTTCTCATCATAGATGAGAACACCCTGCCATAATTGTATGTCCCTTTTTAAAGACCCCTAAAGCATGTTAGTTTGCTGAAAAACTTTGTGTGAAGAGTGTGTCCTTTTTTTTTTTTTTCATTTTAGAAATCGTGTAGATTACATCCCTCTTGGCTTTTCAATCAGACAACAGGTCATATAACTTCCTGGTTTGGTTAGTTAATTTGCACTGAATTCAAGAGGTAGCAATTGCCCAGAGCACCTGCCTTGCATTGAGTTGTATTGGGAAGTCTGTGATTGGACAGCCACAGAAAGTCTGGGCGGGAATAAAAGGGGATGGATTGCAAAGGCTGCAGGTTTTACAAGTTGTTTATAGATATAACTCCAATGAAAACTACATAATTAAATACATGCACGTTTTAATTGGGAGTATATTTACTAAACAGGGATTTTTATTAATTTCTGTATTTGGGTAGTGGAGTGTCCTTTTAAAGGACTGTTACTAGTTTTGGAGATGCGTGTTGACCAATCTGTAACTAGATTGACTTGTATGTGATCTAGGTAGGAGAGAACATGTATCTGGAAAAGTACATGCCAAATATTCTAATATTCTCCTTTGTAAGTACATTGTGCTTTTTCCCCCCTCCTTCTGTTGAAGATATGGATACTCCAGGATTATATACAAAGGTGCTACATTGTACAGTGTTTTTAGAAGTGCAATTTGGCAAACTCCAAACACATTTGAAGTTTTTTGTTTTTTTTATCTTCTTTTTTTGTCTTCATTCCAGGAGTTGGATAGAATGAGTGTACCAACTTGTTGTCTGGCACTATATTCATTTCACTGGGCATATATTTTCTTAATATATAAAGAGAGAAGCTGCTTATAGTTCTGTCTCTCATGCATCAGAGCTATTCATTACCAACATGGCACCTGTTTGGGGTTATTGCCATATTTGTTTAACTGTAATTTGAATTTATCAGTCACTGTAATGAGATTGATACACAGCTAAATAGCTAAAGGTTAGCTATTGGTTCCCCTAATCTTAAAAAAAAAAGCTATATTTCTTTATTATTTATTTATTTATTATTTTTTTCATACCATGCCAGGCACACTGGACAAAGAATGTATATTAATTGACACCTGCAATGCCATGCACAGAGCTCCTGCACATATATGGAGTGCAGGGTTTAATTATGTATGTTTGTATTAAACAGCCATGTTACAGCGCTGCCACTCACCCCATGTGTTTCCTATTAAGGGTTAATAAGTTTGTAGGAGTTTAGGTAGATACCCCCTCTCTGTCTCATTAGAGATTTTACCTTTTGGCTGCAGACAGCAAGGTGAATTGTTAGTGTGGGACTCATCTAAGGGGTTTAGCCTTGATGTGGCAATTGAGTTACACTTAAATGGGTATTGAAGTGATACTAAAAAAATCTCCAGGGATTTGTGATATATCTTTGTGCTGTCAACATAATTATTTATCAGTATTTTTAAACAAAGAATACTAAGATTGTTTTATTTTATTTATCTTTGTAAATTACGTGTTTACTTCTAACAAGTAATCTCCCTAAAATGTATTAAAAGACCACTTCATCTCAATGAAGTGTTCTGGGTGCAGCAGTCCTGTCATTTTAACCTTGCAATGTAAAGCATTGAGTTCAGCTCTATACACGGCACTCTGCGCATGCAATCAGGTCCCCAATGTTCCTCTATGATGAGGATTGGATTGGACCAATGACGGAGGAAGTGACGCCCCCTAGCTGACGTCACGAGAGGTGAAGAAGTGAGCAGTGCCGAGGGAGTCTCAGTGCTTGGAAAAGCTAAGTAATACATTTTAAAGGATCACTATAGGGTCAGGAACACAAACATGTATTCCTAACCCTATAGTATTAAAACCACCATCTAGCCCCCCTGGGCCCCCAATGCCTCCATAAATATAGCAAAATCTTACTTGTATTCAAGCCTAAAGCTGCTGGCTCTGCCCTGTCTGCCTCAGACCAGCAAGCAGTATGCTGACATCATCAGAAGTGGTTGCTTGATCCAATCACAATGCTTCCCCATAGGATTGGCTGAGACTGAGAAAGAGGTAGATCAGGGGCAGAGCCAGCATGATTCAAACAGCCCTGGCCAATCAGCATCTCCTCATAGAGATGAATTTAATCAATGAATCTCTATGAGGAAAGTTCAGTGTCTGCATGCAGGGGGAGGAGATACTGAATGTTTGAATACATTTTAGGCAGCCATGACCCAGGAAGGATCTCTAACAGCTATCTAAGGAGTGGCCAGTGAAGTTATCACTATGCTGTAATGTAAACACTGCATTTTCTCTAAAAATACATTGTTTACAGCAAAAAACCTGAAGTTAATGATTCTACTCACCAGAAAAAAATTAATAAGCTGTAGTTGTTCTGGTGACTATAGTGTCCCTTTAAAGGATATTTTTATGGCAAACTGGTGGCCTTAATCTACCTAGGGACAGGGGCACTATAGTGTTAGGAATACAGGCTTGTAGCATTTCTTTGAAGAGTCAATGCAAAGGATAAAACCAGTTAAGAGTCCACAATTAGGCAGTTTCAGGTTACAAATGAGAAATCTAAAATTCATTATACATGAAAGAGGCAAGCTGCAAGATTCTGCAGTATGGTGGGTAGAGACTTTATTTTCTGGCACTGTGTTGAAAGGGGCACCCCAGTCCCCTTAAGCACTTCAACTTGCTGGTGTTAACTGAATGTCTATTAGGCTTCTTTTATGAAAGTACAGATTTTAAGAGAAATTAGCACTTTTATACATCCCTTTAGGATGGGGTATCTTGCAGGTGGGGTATCTTGATTCTGTTGATACTGTAGTTGAAGGGAGAAGTGAGTGCTCCTCATAGAGATGCATTGTTGGCAGTTCACAATGATTAGAGTGTACCATGTGTCTCAATACTTCTTTAACCCCTTAAGGACACATGACGTGTGACATGTCATGATTCCCTTTTATTCCTGAAGTTTGGTCCTTAAGGGGTTAAGAGAAGCGATAAGTAACAATGACTTTACAGGAGGCAGCATGACGCTGCAGTGAAGAGACTCTGGAATAATCAGGGTTTTTCTAAAATTCAGAAATGGGAACAAACAGATTAAGGAACACTTTAATTAATATAATGTTTTATTTTTTTTAAACTGTGTATATATATATATATATATATATATATATATATATTTTCCCTTTTCTTTTATTGGAGAGTTCAGCTAATGAGGTAGAGTTGAGATGTGTATACCAACAGGGTATTTCAGATCCCAGGCCCATTCTTTACTTGTAATAACTTCTTACTTCTACTAAAACATTTCCTGTACAATAAAACATGTATATATCCGTTCATAGTTTGCCAATACACAATGTATAGCTGGCTGCGGTACCATGATGGTGGTAATGTAACTTACACATATATAAAGGAGACCGCAACAACAGTTTCGTCTTTTAAAAGTTGGTGACATGACCACCAGGCTATAACTCAATCACATTTACTACCAAGAGTTTCTGCTTTAAACACTTTTGGCTTTCCCAAGGGATGTCTAGGGTTAAGACGTGTGACTACACCTGTTGGAGGCCTCCATCCATCTTGCAATGGCACATTACAGCCCAGTCGGAGTCCTCTGGAACTGTTTTTAGACTGCTATTTATTGCCACCAGCTGCACACAAAATAAACAGGTTCCTTAACACCCAGCATTCACTTTTCAGTAATGAGAGCTTCCGACAGCTAACGGGATTCACAATATAAACTGCTGTTCTGACGTTTTTTTCCCATCCTCGTCACTGTACACTACTGTGCTGCTTCTAAACTGAACAGTGGCTTGAGGAAGGTCAAAGGGCCACCATTTCCGGAAATGTAGTTTTATAAAGCAGAGGAAATTTAAATAGGGATCTCCCCAGTTATAAGTAATATGGAATTCTATTTAGAAAATATGTAATATTATTAGATCTTAACACCGTTGCCCATCTGGTCCTGTATTATATTCACTACAGCTGTGCAAATATGCTTTGCCACACCTAGTAAAAAAAGTGTAGTGTTTTGCGACCCAACTACTGTGAAGACAAAATAAGCAAGCTTTTGTTAATGTTGTCTAGTTCAATGGTACTATATCCAAAAGTGATCCCACTTGTTCCCTCCTTTAGGTAAAAAGTATACAAGTATAGGATTCAGCTCCTTAAACTAACTTGAGCACAGTGAAATTATATAATGGTAAACTGTGTTATAAACCAAATTAAATAAAAGCAAAGTACATTATGTAAAGAACCACACACAGGTTAGAAAAACGCACTAACTGTTCAGGAGCTGCTGACGCAGATGTCTGATAGTGAATTGTTCAGTATTATATGATTTATACTGCTACGTTTCAATTAGTGTTTGGGCTGGTGCAGAGAACTGCCGTCTTGCTGAATTGAACGCTCTTCAATTCTTTGTGGAAACGCTGGTAAAAAAAATATCACTTCCTATCGCTTTCTATGGCAGCCGTGCAAGTTAGGAAGAGAATGCATGTATATTTGAACCCCAGGGAAGCCACCTTCCTTCATCAAAATACTAAATAAATCAGAGGGAGCATTAATAGTCAAAATAACGACTGGCATTTACAACTGTATCTGTGAGCGTAGTGTATGTATCTGTGTCTGTGTGTACGAATCTGTGCGTGTTTGTGAGTGAATCTGTACAGCAGGATTAAAGCTCTATGCTCTGTCTGTCAACATAAAGTCGGATCTGTAAGAACTTGGCCACGAAGTAATGGAACATCACAATAGCCATTAAATGTTCACCAAATGTCGCTAAGCCAAATAAAATCTGTGTTTAGGTTCATTGCCAAAAAAAGTTTGGGAAGCATTGAATTCGTAGATTTTAAGTTCTTCTGAGCAGAACTTTCTTCACCTATTGTATCCGTCAACACTATTTTGCCTGTCAAGGACTTTCTCTTATATTTCCCCACCGTATAACTGTAAAGCTCTGCAGAATATGCTGACGTTCTATAAATGTGATAATGTAAAAATGGTCTGTGAATGCAAACAGGATTTTTTCTGTGCGTACAATGGGCTGTGCAAAGGCACTGCTGTTATCAAAACACTTTTAAGACAATACAGTTTGACACGCATTCATAATAAAACGAGGTCGGAGTCCATCTTGTGACGTTTAGAAGCTTTGCAAAGGGCTCAAGCAAGTCTTTGTATAGTGCAGGGAACACAGGTGTTAAATGTTTAACTATGTTTAGCTGTGTTGGAGCATCAGATGTCAGATTCGTTCTGACCCTTCTGTTGGTGACATGCTGATACTTATAGCAATTCCATATGACATCCCAGCTTTGATATTCAAGAGGTTTTCCAAATATTGTATAGAGCTGATCTGGTTTCACCTGTTTCTTCCCAAGGATCAACAAACTACTGTATGTAGGATGATACAGAGATATACCAGAGTTAAACGTACTGCTCAGTTTTGCGTTCCTTTGGTAAAATGCGACTTAGGAAGGGTTGTTTTAATACAAACCGGTTTGTTGACGAACAACAAACTTTAAAAAATTAAGGCCTTCATTTAGTATTGTTGGATAAACTTTCCAAATGATTTAATATATTTTTGATAAACTTTTAAATTATATATTTTTTTTCATTTTTTAATGTGTTGATTTATATCTGATCTTTTGGATATTTTAATACGTTGAAAAATAATAATTTAAAATTTGGACTTAATATTATTGAGTGGAGCCAGTGTATACAATAGTGAGAATATAATTGGCACATTAACAATTTCTTTTGATTTTATCATGAAATGCTGACCATTAAGCTTAACCTGATGTTTAAAGCAAAGCAAAATGAGCCTACGAAGGTCCACATATATATCAACAGCAATATATACACATAATTGAGTGTTAGTTGACTAAACATGCGTCCCATGTTTAAAATATAAACAAAACAAAAATAAAGTTTGATGCAATTGAAGTGAAAGCAACAAAATGTGAAGCCTATGGAACCAAAGCCAATAACACACTTTTTTTCTTTTCCCAACAGTTGACACTCTAGTTCCATGATGGCTAGTGTGAGCACTGCTGAAGTCCGCTAAATAAATTTCCATCAAAACTCCGCAAGCTTGGAATTTGCAGGTGTGAAAATATGCAAAAAGGGGAAACCTCTAGCCGATATCTAAATGTGTGATCAACCGTTTCCTGCAACCTGTGAGGTTTCTACTCATTCCGGTTTTGTAGAGCCCAGAAAGATGGAGGTAAGTTAAAGATTTTTTGTTTGACCGCTACACGTAGTGATTGCTCCTTTAAATGCTGCCTTGTTTTCTTTGGGAATATCGTACTATCGAATGTGATAAAACACACACACTTTATGGGCTATAAAATGAAAGATAGCAGGAGAATCACACCACAAGCAAGCAAAGATATCTATAAAACTTCTGGGTAATTAGACAGATAGCTATCCAGAAAGAAACACTGTAAATTACATATATAATTACAATGTGCATGTGATTTATAAAGTGCTAACGTATCCTTCAGTGATGTACAATGAAGGAACAGTAGTTAGATATTTAAAATGGCACGTAATAAATAGCAAGCAATAAAGGACAAAATGAAGATACACCACAAACTCTTTAAACACTAGCTGCTACTTTTCTCATAGGGACATTTCCTCATTACCTCAACCCTGTAAACGCAGTTGAAGCCCTATTGTATGTGGTAAGGAGTCCTTTAAAGGTGATTGTAAAACACAGTTATCGCCATAGAACTTCTGGGGGAGAGAAAAGTCTTTGCTGGTCAGGGCACGCTTCTGTGTACTCCGGCAACTGCTTGGAAAGTGGTACACGAACACTCTAGCTTCCTTCCACAGTGCCGTAAATGTGCGTGCACTCCTACAGCACACACATGCATGTAAAGAAATTTACGTTAAGTGCTCAGAGTGTGCCAAGATACCCTGGCATATGACGTAATAAAAAATAAAAAAAAGGAAAAATATTGCTTTTTTAAAAAAAATTATTTGAATATAGTATTCACAGCCTATACCTAACTTTTAAGTTAGCTATTGGGTAATGCTAAAATTAGACTGTTTCACATAAAACTTGCTACCCAACATTCAGTGGTGGCTTTACCCAAATTTCTTCTTCTCCGTTTCCTTTGAATTGTTGTTATAAGAAGCATGATTTTGTAAGCATTCATGTTAGGATTGCACCTTGGCCTGTAGTCTTGTAGAGCTTTACACCAATCTAGGGCAGGGAACATGGCAAACACAAGTAGTGATCTATTACTATACAAGCATTAAAGGGTTTTTGTGCATAGACCATACCCCTGCAGTCTCACTACTCAGTTCTGCAATTTAGGAGTTGAATCAAAGTTTCTGTTTATGCAGCTCTAGCCACATCTCCCTGGCTGTGTCTTGTACAGACTGCATTAAAAAAAAAAAAAAAGTTTACTTTTCAATCACATGTAATTTATCTAAAAAGTTTTTATCTCCTGCTCTGCAGATTGAACTTGAATGGCATACAGGAGGCTGCTGTAGGGTCTAGCAAGCCTTTAACAGTGCAAGAGAGAATATATTCTAGATCAAATAGAATTTGCAAAAAGGGAAGTGTAAACATTAGATGACTATTTACAGGAAGTGTTTATGAAGGCTGTGCAAGTAACATGCAAGGAGGTGTGCCTAGGACTTTATGAACAACTTGATTTAAAACCTAAATGGCAAAGAATTGAGCAGTGAGACTGTAGGGTCAGGATCTATTCTCCCAAACTGCTTCATTAAGCTAAAGTTGTCTTGATGACTATAGTGTCTCTTTAATTCTGACACACTGCCCACTATTTGTACCACATGTAGCGATGATACAGTGGACTTTTCCCCAACAATCTGATAATATCCACTATATTCTCTAAATGGGCGTAGCACTGAAACACCATGGTTGATTGATGCCATGGTTAGAGTTCTGGCTCTAAGAACTGAAAGTCCTACATATATTTTGGCAGCATAATCTTTCACTACCAGTATATATGTTTATATATTTGCGATTAGCACTTATCTGTTAAATATGTAACTTGATTCTGTGAATCATCGGAGGTAAACAATAATTTAAAAATTTCAGTTTTATTAGCTATGGTTAAGGTAATGTCCGCCCTTTTCTTTGAACACGCATACTAGTTACCAGTCTCTTAATACTAGGTTGTTTTTGATAGTCTTTATGTTTAACATTAGGAGAGTAGAGTTTTTGAATGTTTTTTTTATTCAAAAATAACAAATCATAGCAAATTAACCCCTTAAGGACACATGACATGTGTGACATGTCATGATTCCCTTTTATTCCAGAAGTTTGGTCCTTAAGGGGTTAAGGATGGTGGGGCCCCTTAAGGACGTCCCCACCGTCCTTACAAGTTACCGGGTCCCCGCCTATACCACGCCGGCGGTCGCGATTCTGGATTCTGCCTGGGAGCTCAGGCAGACCCCCTCTGGCTAATCGGCCCCCCCACCTGCCATGTGATCGCGGGGTCCTCGTGATCACATGGCCGGAATAGCCAGCTTACGCAGTGCCTGCATAGGACCTGCCTAAACTATCAGGCAGTCCCCCTCATGCCTGTAAAAAAGTTTATAAAGTTAGTAAAAGTTATTAAACAGTTTTTAAATTAAATTAAAAGTACTAAGATCATATATAACGGGATACTCGCGATCACATGGCCGGAATAGCCATCTTATGCAATGGCTGCACGGGGCCTGCTTGAATTTATCAGGCAGTCCCCCTCATGCCTATAAAAAAGTTTATAAAGTTAGTAGAAGTTATTAAACAGTTTTTAAATAAACAAAAGTACTTAGATCATATATATGTGTATATATATATATATATATAATAATTAATAAATAAATGTAAAAAAATAAAAAACTTTTTTTTACAAATTATATACCAGTTTTAATTTGTTATAATTGTATTTTGATATTAATATACATATATATTAAATTCAAAATACATTTAGAATGACGTTATAAATACATATATGTATCTTTATATATCGATATATATATAAATAAAAATAATTTTAAAAAATTATATATATATATATATATATATATATATATATATATACATACATATATATTCTCCAAATATATTTATATAATATTTTTACATAATTAAGTCATTTTATTAATTGCAATCTGAGGAACCTGCCTGACAACCTAGGCAGAAAGTTCAGAGAATTTGGCTCGCAAGCCCTATATTAAGCCCTGTAACTTTCCAGCACACTACTACTGTTAAACTCGGGAGACTTCACTGAACACAAATATTAGTGTTTAAAAACAGTAAAACATATCACAATGATGATATTGTCAGTAAAAATTCAGTTTTTTGCATTTTTCACACACAAACTGTACTTTCACTGACATAATTGTTGTGATACCATTTGCTATTTTGAAACACTAATATTTGTGGTCAGTGGAGTCTCCCGAGTTTAACAGTACCGCCCATGTACAGGTTTTATCGTGTTTTTTTTTTTTTAAAGTAACTGAGTCAAATATAAGACTTGAATTTCCTTTTTTTTACATTGAAATTTGTCAGATTGGTTACGTTGCTTTTGAGACTGTACGGTAACCCAGGAATTACCCCCATGATGGCATACGATTTGCAAAAGTAGACAACCCAAGGTATTGGAAATGGGGCATGTCCAGTCTTTTTTAGTAGCTACTTAGTCACAAACACTGGCCAAAAATTAGCATTCAATTTAGTTTTTTGCATTTTTCAAACACAACAAATATGAACGCTAACTTTGGCCAGTGTTTGTGACTAAGATGCTACTAAAAAAGACTGGAAAATACCCCATTTGTAAAAACTCGGGTTGTCTACTTTTGCAAATGGTAGGCCATCTTGGGGGTAATTTTCATTCCTGGGCTACCATTTGGTCTCAAAGGCAACATAACCAGTCTGGCAAATTTCAATGCGTATAAGCTGAAAAATGTGCTATATTTGACCCTGCAACTTTCCAAAACACCATAAAACCTGTACATTGGGTGTACTGTTTTACTTGTGAGACATCGCTGAATACAAAAATGTGTACTTTATTGCAATATACAGCTAACAGTATTGTGATATTTACAGTTAAAGGATCACTATAGGGTCAGGAACACAAAAATGTATTCCTGACCCTATAGTGCTCAACCCACCATATAGATTGCTTGCCCCCCCTTAGCCGCCCTATAAAAGTATAAAAGTCACCTTATTTCCAGCGCTGCGCGGGTCTGACGGTGCTTGCTCCGCTCCCCTTGTGACATAATCGAAATGGCTGATTTTTAGCCAATCCAATGCTTTCCCCTAGCAATGGCTAAAATCGGCATTGGGGTGGGGCCAAATGCCGTTTTGGCCAATCAGGACCTCCTCATAGAGATGCATTGAATCAATTCATCTCTTTGAGGAAAATTCAGCGTCTCCATGCAGAACGTGGGGACGCTGAACGGCAGGGCTGCTTACTGTGCAGCCCTGAGTCAGGAAGCCCCTCCAGTGGCCATCTAAGGAGTGGCCCTAGGGGCAATGTAAACACTGCCTTTTCTCTGAAAAGACAGTGTTTACATGAAAATGCCTGAAGGAAATGATTATACTCACCAGAACAACTACATTAAGCTGTAGTTGTTTTGGTAACTATAGTGTCCCTTTAAAATGCCATGCAGAACTAAAAAAAACAAAAAAACTTAATTTCTCATTATTTTTTTTTATATTTTATTCATATTAAATTATGTTTAATATACATATATTTGATATGGCACGAAAGGCCTGTTTCTCCTGAACAAAATGATAAATGCCAAGTGTGGGTGCACATAATATGAAAGATGTGAATTACGCCTGAACAGACATACAGCGCAAATTCCAGGTTTTGTTTACGTTTTGTTTTGATCACAACGTGTATATTTGGCTCAGTCCTTAAGAGGTTAAAACTTAGAGGGACACGCTAGTCACCTGAACAACTTTAGCTTAATGAGGTTGTTCAGGTGAGAACTATAGCTTCCTGCAGCCTTTCTCATGTAAACACTGTATTTTCTGTTTGGTAGAGGCTGCTAGACACTGAATGCAGACACTGAACTTTACTCATAGATATTCATTGATTCAATTCATCTCTATGAGGAGATGCTGATTGGCCAGGGCTGTGTTTGAATCATGCTGGCTCTGCCCCTGATCTGCCTCTTTGTCAGTCTCAGCCAATCATATGGAGAAGCACTGTGATTGGATCAGGCTACCACATGTCAGCAGACTGCTTGTTTTTCTGAGTCTAAGAGCATGCAGATTTACAGCTTCAGGCTTGAATACAGTAAGATTTTTACTATGTTTATGGAGGCATGAGGGGCCCAGGGGGGCTAGATGGTGGTTTTAACACTATAGGGTCAGGAAAACATGTTTGTGTTCCTGACCCTATATTGATCCTTTAAATGCCAAAACAGCTGATTTTTTTGGAATATTCTTCAACTTTGCTATAATCACATCACAGCAATTTTAGCCTCAATTTTGCCGTTTGGATTTTAATATGCTACAATGTGGAGTGGAGTGAATAATCAGAATGTAATATGCAATGTAGAAAAGGAAGCAAGCACGGCATGGAGTCCAACTTGGTTTGGCTAGTCTTTCTAAGTTACTTCATAGTAGATCTTGTTACTCTGATTTTTGGCTTGTTGCATTCATACACACAAGCGAAGTCTGTTGACGATGGGTTGTTGTCGTTACTTTAATTTATTAAGTGTAAGATATGAACGAACTGCCTCAAACAAACCATGATCATACTACATCCAAGTTATCCTGGCTATATTGAAATGTAATAGAAATTCCTGAGTCCCAAAATGACTCTGCTGTCTATTGAACTATGTTTTATGATATGCTAAGAAAGAGGTTAACCAACGTCTGGTATTAAGTAATTTGGATACTGAAATAAAAGGTACCCATTTCTAAATCTGTTTCCCAAATCAGGCAGTATTCAGTGCCCCAGATAATGGTGTGTTACAGAATGTTTCAGATGGTTTTTCTCATCATGCTAAATTGATATTGGGTTAGTTGTTTGAATATTAATACAGGTAATAACCTAAACTGGTTGGGGTGACAATACAGGAAAAGTAATTACCGTTTAATAGTTTAATCTTCTTGCTATAGTATATCACAAACCTGTATATCCTGAATGCAAAACCAAATTACAAATATCACTGTTCATGTTGCAATTTGTTTTTGGGATGTTTCTCATTAAAAAAAAAATTCTTTTTCCACTGGTAAAATGAAAACGCATCTGAACTTACACATTGACCCCTTAACCTTTCCCCCCCCCCCCACAAATCAGTTTTAAGCAATAATGCAGATTGACAATATTTATTCATATAGCCAAACAAAAGTTAAATTTTTATTACCACTTCATGAGCTGCCATTTTTTTTTTAAGTGTGATGCCGCCATTGTCGAATTGCAACACAATTTTCAAACTTCCAGGTGATCATTACTGCTAAATTATCATGGAGAGCAGCCTATCAAAGCGCCCGGCTTTCCACTGTGAATGCAATGGTTCTTTGAACTGTTAGCAGGATATCTCTTATTTGTTGTTGTTTTTTTTTTGTTAAATAACAAAAAAAATATGAGGTCAAATTTAAAAAGTAATCAACAAAAAGTATTGACACGTTTTAAAATGTTCCATGATTATGTATAAGCTATTTCTGATAAAAGAGATACTTTAATCAGAAGAGGGAGGAGGATGTTTAATCCTTCTGCACCCATGCTGATGAGGTCAAGGTCAACCTAAACTAAGATCAAAAATCAAGATCTAGCAGCCTCTACCAAACTTTGTAACCTCCCACAGGACGCCATAAAACGGGGGGTGATGATGCGGTCTCCAATTTCTGTTCCCTCTAGGTTTTAGTATATGGATATAATCCTATACATAACCCGGGGGGGGGTGGGGGGGCTTAGGCTCTGGCTCCCTTTTATGTCTAAGCATGAGGTGATATCTGGCCTCACAGTCAACATTATTTATGTATAGAAATTACAGATGTCCCATTTAAGAATTATGTAGTATGTCTTCAATGAATTTAGAGAGGGAAAGGGTCGTTGTAACCTACCTAGTATAAATTCTGGCATTGTAACCCCAAAATGATATTTACTAACTGGTGTAACTCCACTGCAACTCAAAAGAAAATTAACAAAAAGTACTTCTGGAAACCAAACAAAACTAATAAATGAGTTATTTAATAGATAGTGTTATGATTTTACTGGAGTAAGAAAATGTTGTTGGTGTATATTTGCAATGGCTAGTTTGACCAGGTGAAGGGCCCTCTAGCTGTACAATGCTAGTGCAATTAACTATTTTCAGTGCCACAGCAGAGAGCAGTATAATATGCTGCTTTCTTAAAGGACCACTATAGGCACCCAGACCACTTCAGCGTAATGAAGTGGCCTGGGTGCCAGGTCTAGCTAGAATTAACCCTTTCTTCTATAAACATAGCAGTTTCAGGGGTTAATCCAGCCTCTAGTCCAGCCTCTAGGGGTTAATCCAGCCTCTAGTGGCTGTCTCATTGACAGCCGCTAGAGGCGCTTCCGCACTTCTCACTGTGATTTTCACAGTGAGAAGACGCCAGCGTCCATAGGAAAGCATTGAGAATGCTTTCCTATGAGACAGGCTGAATGTGCGCGTGGCTCGTGCCGTGCATGCGCATTCAGCTGATGACGAGAAGGAGGAGGAGAGTCCCCCGCCCGGCGCTGGCAAAAGAGGTAAATTTAGAGCCTGGCAGGAGGGGGCCCTGGAGGTGGGGGGGGACCTAGAGACCCTATAGAGTCAGGAAAACGAGTATGCTTTCCTGGCACTATAGTGGTCCTTTAAGTGTCATGTAGGGGTGATGTGAGACAATCTACTCTCACTCTGAGAGAGGGAGAAAATTAAATTGCTGTTATGTTATTTAAAGAAATACTATAGTGTTAGGAATATAAATCTGCTTTCTTTTTGCTATATGTTCCTGTCATTACTCTTATCCCCTGTCATTACTCTTATCCCCACACCCCACTTTGTAACCCTGTTTGAATGACATATTTCCAGTGCTGAGAGAGTGCATGGCCTCCTCCACCGATGTCCAATCCTCTATGAGAAGCATTGGATAAACATTGCAGTTTTTCTAAACCGGAAATGTTTTGCATTACAGGGCTAAAAGGATAGGGGCCTGTAACCAGAACAGTTCATCTCAATGAAGCAGTCTGGATGACTATAGTGTTCCTCTAATAAAATAAAAATGAAAAATATTATAGTATCTATTAGATCCCAATATTAAGCAATGGAAGCCCAAGGAGTGGCTTCCTCTCTCCCTCCACACCGTGTAGGAGCGTAGAGGAAAGACTAACCAGTATGGATTTGACAAATGGCAGTGGTGTAGAGTGTAGAAGAGAATTACTATGTTGTTATTATTATGTTATTATTTATATAGCGCCATCAAATTCCGCAGTGCTTTACAGTGGGTGGACGAACAAACATGAAGTTGTAACCAGACAAGCTGGACACACAGGAACAGAGGGGTTGAGGGCCCTGCTCAATGAGCTTACATGCTAGAGGGAGTGGGGTAAAGGGACACAAAAGGTAAGGGAAGTATGACTAATGACAGTTGCAAGAGAGGAATGACCACTTTAGTGGGCCAACACATCCCTCCAATCCATTCACCTACCTCCTTGGGAGAATCCTGCTGCATAGACCCCTACAACTTATAAAATAAAAAAAGTAAATAGTGCTACAAATATTTTAAAATACACCATTCCTTGCAGGCACTTGGCAGGAGTTCACAATACACCACCTGCTGGTTTGAAAGCCGTTAGACTGTGCTTGTTTGGCTCGCAATATTTATTTTCTATTTTACCAATTTTTCAAACCTTTTATCTGAACCCTTATAACATCTCTGCAAAGTATGAAAAATTTATAGGAATTATAAAGTTTTTATTTGTTCTCTCGTAAAGTGTTAAATCTGTAGAAGAAAAAAATTATAATTTTCAATTTAATTTACCTTGATCGAAGTCTACGTCAACATGCCAGGAATCAAACGTGTGACCTAATGTAGTAATTGTTCTTATATTCTTCCTTGGAGATATGCACATGTGACCACCTACCTGGGAACTGTAGAGAATCTGAGAAAGGGAATGGCATGTTTTAGGCCAAATTAGGCAAGTTGGATTCTGACATTCTTGCCTCATCTTTACAATTCAAATGTCTCTTCTTCCCAATTACCAATTTAGATAAGAAACCGAAATGTCCTTTAAACCTCAGTAGGTAAAACACTATATTTATTTAAGTAAAAGTGGGATAAACACTTTTTTTTTTTAATTCTTTATTTTTTGTGCCCAGAATAAAGACAACAGTACATAGGCTTATCCAGCCCCAGCATTATAGACATACATGTTGACAATGGCTTTTCAAGTGGGCGTGCGAAACACAAGAGCATCAGTGCATATTTTTGTGTTCTGCCTAGATGTCTGTATACAAACTGGATTAGAGGTGTTTTACATTATACCCTTGGAAGGTGGACCCTGTACAAGGGTTGGTTGGTTCTGAGTGGAGTCTTCCCAGGTTAGGATAAAGGTATCGAGTCAGCATTTTGGAAGTCCTGGGGTGAAGTTCTCCACTATAAGCTATGGTATCCCAATCCAAAGCGGGATAAACACATTTTATAGCTGCTGTGGACTACCATTATATCAGGACAGCTGTAGTCCGCAGTAAGTGGAAAGCCAGAGTGTACCCATCTGTCCTCCGGAATTCAGACAAGCCACTACACGGCTGTGTATTTAAGTAAAAACTTGTGCAACGATTAGCCAACCAAAGACCTGTTGATCAGAATGGGAGTTGCACTCTTCAAATATCTGGAGGCCAGTATGTAACCCATAACCCGACGTACACCCATGTATGTGAAGTTCTCTGGAGGCTGTCTGCTCACAGAGAAAGAATATCTGTGCTACAAGTGATCTGGCTGTATTGTAGCACTCCCAGTGGTGTGAGGCGGAGAGTGGACTGCATTCTGCAATACTGCTGATTTAATGTCAATTTTGCACACACAGAAAATGAAAATAATCCTTTCTCTGTCAGATCAGTCTACCAGTCCTGAATACTTTCTGCATACTTGAAGGGACTCTCCAGTGCCAGGAAAATATCAGTTTTTCTGGCATTGCAGGTTTCTGAAGTGCCCCTTTCCCTCCCACCCCCCATCCCATGTTGCTGAAGGGGTTAAAACATCAGCTGGTGGGGGAGACCTAATGCGCATGCGCGGCAATCGCCGCATGCGCATTAGACCTCCCCATAGGAAAGCATTATTCAATTCTTTCCTATGGGGATTCCAGGGATGCTGGAGGACCTCATGCATAGCGTGAGGACGTACAGTGTCATTTAAAACACTTTTCGTGTTTTAAGAAGCCAGAAGTAAGGACTTAACCCTGCAAGGTAATTATTGCAGTTTATAAAACTGCAATAATTACACTTGCAGGGTTAAGGGTGATGGGAGTTGGCACCCAGACCTCTCCAATGGGCAGAAGTGGTCTGGGTGCCCGAAGTGTGCCTTTAAGGATGATGTAAGCAATAGAATACACATGCAGCATGGCCTGTATTTACTAAATAAACTGGCATTCACAGCCTAGTCGATTTAACCTTTCGATTTCCATATCCCTCTGCACATCCTTCTACCTTACACATGGTTCATATTCTTCTGGACCTTTATAAGCAACTGCCTTTTCTATAGGTGATGGTTTTGTGCTAATCTAGCTATCATTCGCTAGAACCAACATGACAGGAAAGGCAAGTTCATGGTGCATCACTGAAAGGAAACATACAAATACACTAACATACTTAGAAAAACATACTAAAACTCCCACACAACCAAAGGCGACCAGATATGGATCTTTATAAACATGAGTGATATCTCCAAAATCAAAGAAAACTTGGCAAATGGCACTCCCCCAAAAATCTGACAATGATGGCCCGAATCGGGACCTGCATAAACATGCAATGTAAAAGGTTGGCGAAAATGAAGGTAATTTAGCTGACAGAAGCATATAAATGGGGAGGAACACCTCTGCCGTCAGGCTTTGGGGTATGCGTTATATTTCTGACACTTTCATTGAGCAAAGTGTGCAAAATTCTATCAATATGTTATTACTGACATTTATATTTGGCATACACTGTATTCGGCACTATATTTGGCAACACTGTAAAATTTGGGGAAATGATTGTACAATATACACAACCCACTCACAAGGTAAAGAGGGCATAGTACAATATACCAGTACAAAAGGTATTGAGGGTGCTCCCCCATGGGTACCCTAACGGCATTCCACTTGCTCATTCACGTAAACAGTTGTAACAATGGGGTATATGATATAACTTGCACAATTTTTTTTTTTTTAGGATAAAGATTGCTGTTTCAGGCAGTTACAAAGCGATACTTGCATGACATACAGAGCATTACTGTTGCGTAGTTTAATGTGGTAACATGCTATGGTACATTAGTGATTCGTGGGAAGTAGCTTTACTATACATGCCTATCTTCGTGGTTGTTCTCAGGGCTAAGCTTACGTGGCAGTGTGTGTTTGCCAAAGGTAGGCTATGTTTGCCAAAGGTGAGCTTTTATTTCCCACTAAGCAGGCGGTATGTGTATTATGGTTAAGGTGCCTGCGTACAGCTAGCTGTGCGGGGTGAGTGTATTCCCTGGGCCTTGTTGTGGCAGTAATGAACTTAGACAATGCTTACGGTTGTTTACGGTTTTAGTGTTAGGTGACATGCATTTTAGACTGGGATACTTTGTGCCTCCGGCTGAGTGGAGGAATAGTCTCTGCGTTACGAACAGGGTCGTAGGTCGTGGGCCTCTGGGTGTATCATTCCGGTGTGCGTCACCCGATGCCTGTTCTGGTGGCTTTGCTTGCGCGGAAGGGTAGGTGTCCCATCGGGGTTCCCTCTCCGGTGGGCCGTAGGAGGGCCTCCCGCCTGTAGACGTCCTCATTACTTCTTGGTCAGCGTCGAAGCAGGCTTTGTGAGTTTCTATGTGCGGGGTTGCGCTTTGCTGGTTGAAGGTTGTTGGGACCGCTAAGTGGCAGGCTGGTCGAGTACGCTGGCGGGTCCCGTTCTGAAGCTTGGGGTCGTGAGTGCTGCTGTCCAAGGAACCTGGTGCCGTTTCCCGCCATGGTGAACTGCGGCTTCGTTTCCGTCGGGAGGCCGCTCTGGATTTATGAGGGGGGCTCCCCTGCAGGCGGCGCTAGGGTAGCCGGGCGGATCCACGCCGTCACCGCTCTCATCGCTTGTAGGGCTGTCTCCAGGCATTGACCTTCTTCTAGAGATAGATGCCCAGCCGGTCAATGAACTCCAGTGTGTGCTCGGGTGGCTTAGCTAGTGTTCACTTAGTCATAGTCTGCGTCTGTGCCGCCATCTTGGTTAGGCCCTGTCTGTCCAGTTTGGCTGAAGGCTTTGTCACTTGGTCAGGCTGTAGTGTGGGGGTAATCATCCCCAGCGAGGACTGGGATGTCTCCCGCCGGTCCAGAGGTGGGGGGCCGCAGGGCTGTAGTGGACCCTCGCTTGTGAGCTCGTCCCGTGCCGGGAGATGGGCCGCCTCCCCCGGACCTCAGGCTTCGCTCATGTTTAGGCCGCATGGCTGGTAAAGGTTTTTCCGCTGTGTACCGTTGCCAGGCAGGTACGGTTTTATTGATCGTGTTGTTCTGTGTCTGTTCCCGGTCACCCTGTGTCGCTAATGTTATTAGGTCGCTCGGTTTCAACACATTTTTGTCAGTTGTTGCAGGAGCTGTTAAAATGTGCGGCCGGCGATCTTGGCTGTCAGGCCCTGTCCCCCCCTTTTTTTTTATTCTTTTTTTAATTCTTTTTTTTATAGAAGTGGGCAAGTGATTATTATTATGACAGGGGCTTGGAGCCATCTATTGATTAAAAAGATTTTTGGGGGCAGCACAGATGATTGGGCATTTGCCCATTCCCCCTTGATTGTTTTTTTTTTTACTTTGTAAGGGAACTCTAAGCTCACAAAGCACTACAACTCAGTGTAGTAGTCATATTGCCTAGAACTTCTGGGTCTCATACCCCAGGTTTATGTCAAATTATTTAAGAGCAGCTGGACCCCACCTCTTCAGCCACATTGACAATGTAGAATTAACTCTAGCGTCCACCTTTGTTTAGATCCTACATGTCTTACTGTTCCCATTTGCTTTTTTGAAATGGGTTTGGCTGTTCTTTTTCTATCTTTTGGGCATTTTATCATATGAAAATGTACACTCCAGAGTTTCTGCACATTTCTTTTTGCTCATTTCCCTATAAAATGCATTACCAGTTTTTACCCTACTAAATGTCAGTCTGTGTACTATATAATTATTGGTTTATTTATTTATTTTATTATTTTGTTTGTAGCGACATTCTCTACTTTAAGACAAGGGATTTGTACAGTTAACTGCTTGACTTCTGTAAGACAGACTATCCATGTGTCCTTCACACTCTTCAAATTGACGTGTTTCACCCTTCTGCATTGTGCTATAAAATTCCAATTTTTTTATTGCCAAAAGGCAGTTGTGTCCTGGCAGCAAAACTGTTAATGCCCTCTGTAGTACAATGACAAGTTAATTACACACAATAACCTTCAACTGTATTGGTTATGTCTGTCCTCACTCCGACAATCTCTGATTTTTACAGTATTACTTTAGCGACTAAACAGAAAGTGTTGTTGAATTTGTACCTTTTACCCCCATTTCTTCTCTATTTTGTTACCTCTAGATTATTCTGAAAGCCAAGAGAAGGCGATTCTTCAATTACTGTCATTTTTTAGATAAATTTCAGCCTCCAGAAAGCTTTTTTCGCCTGGATTTGTGTTTGCTAAGTGTAGGTATTTCCATCGTACTTGTGATAAAAGCTGTTGCTCGCAGTTGTCTCTAAACTAACGGCATGCTTTTTTTTTTTTTTCTCTCTCTCTCTCTCTCTCTGCAAATGATTTCTCATTCAAAATATGTGAATATCCCAAATGTGTTACCTTAATGAAACTGCAAGCAGAAATTAGGGCGAAATGCAATTACACAGAATCAAATGTAAATACTTTTTCTTAAAGGAACACTGTAGGCACTGTAACGGCTTCATCTCATTAAAGTGGTTATAGTGTCCGGAGTTCCCTGGCGACATTCTTCCATTCACTGTTAAACCGTTTTGAATGGTTTAATGCGAAGCAAGAGTTCCGAGCAGTTCGGTCCCCTCTGTGCTGCTTGGGCACATAAGGAAGTATCATTCTGAGCCGCAATGGGCGGCTGGGATCGGTTTAGAGTATCCGCTTCTTTCAGCCTATCACAGTGTCCATTGCTGGTACGAATTAGTCTGTCTACTCCTGTAATCCACAAACTTTTAATGTGGCTTTTTGTTAGCAAGATGTTTTTCCTGACAAATGCCAGGTTCTCCAATTGTTTAGTTTTTCTTGCTGGTTGTTGATGATCATCCATCTAAACTCTACTATTATTTAATTGCACAGCGTTCATTTATTGAGATTTTCTCTTACAAAATTAGTCTTTATCATCTCCACCACCCATTAACATCAAGGTACATAGAAAATATATAGCAATGGCTGTGCTTTCTAGGTCACATCAAAGACACTGTGGGAGAATAATGAAAAAAGTCATACCGACGGCCCTTACAACATTTATTTTAGGGCCTGTTATCTGTCCGTTAGCTCCATTACTCTAATGTAGATACCTGCTAGATTTTGTTTTGTGTTTTATAAAACATTGAATAGTTTATACATAATTAAAAGTCATTCTACTGGTAAAACAGACTTCATCGATGTGAGCCGACCTACTAGAAATGGCAAATGTGTTCAGTGATTGCTGTCACATTACACGTGCGTGCACTAGGTAACAAACATAATACATGCTATAGCGTGACTAGTGCAACTACTCTGGATCTTCAGACTTGGCGCAGTACTGATTATTTTTTTTAGTAAATTTCTTTTTTTGTGAGATTTAGTTTTTTTTCTTTCAGTTAGGAGTAGAGCAAAGAACTCGCAGGTCCTTCAGTGTCACAAAATTGGACGTGCAGGTCCCTTTACATGTATACTTTCAGATGCGTTCAACATTTTTATGATATCAAATACCCTAACTGACAACTTTATTTTGGGTAAAACTGTGTGACCCCAACCACTCCGCACCCATTAGGGCCTATGTTTAGTGCTTTAAACGTGGAGCTGGCGTTGCGGCGTTATTATTATGAGTTGGGCCATACTCCAAGCCCCAGGGGGTGCAGTACTGATTATGCCACAACTTAATCTCCCCTGATTTTATGTGGTTTGTTGTGTTTATTACCCATATAGTAAATTCGAACCATGAGGTTTGTTGTCAGTAAATTTACACAGTGCATTTAAGGGTTTATTTAGTACAACAGCGAAACATGGTAAACTGAAAACCAAATTGCAAAATAAACTCATTTGGAGTTGTTCTTTAACTCCTCTTCTGTTTGAAACCTAAATGATGCCGTTTTGGTTTCAATTAAAGGATTACGCTGATTTAAAGTGGTTATGGTACCTGAAGTCTGTATGTTCGGCATTTCGCTATGAAATCTTGCACATGCAGAGGTTAACCTTTTAATGCCAGGGGTGTAGCTCTACCTCTGGCTGTGTCATTGGCTGTCATTAGCCAGCCCAGAGCAGAGGCAAGTTTTAACTCTAACTAATTAATTTAATGAGAGGGGGAGGGGGGACAGCAAAGCAAGTCTTACTCTAAAGAAACACTGTGTTTTTTAGTTGGAGTAACCATTTAAGCACGATTTACTGTTTAATTACTAAACACCTTATAATTTGGAGACATTACCCACTGTCTCACACCTGATTATGTTTCTAACTTTATTTAGCACAACACTATAATGTCAATTAAAGTACCGTATATCTGAAGACTCACATAGTTAGCTACTAAATTGGGAATTGGAGATAATTAATAACAAATTTTAATTTTAGGTCAAACTATCCAAGTTTAAAAAATACAAAAGAAATAAATAAAATAAATTGCTGTATTAGTGGATTTATCTAAATTCAGTCATTTTCACCTAATATTTGCTTTTCCTTTGCAATTCTCCACAGATTTGTGCCGTAATGATGATCAGTCCTTCGCAATTCCTAATTTAGCGAATAGCCCAGTGGGGATTATTATTAATTAAACTCTCTATTGTAGTGAATAAAAACCAAATTCAGTCATTTTATGACTATAGCTGATTTAGATTTTTTTCCCCCAAACTGGAGATTTTTTCCTGTCATTTGGCGATTTACTGTTCTATTCGCGATGATGCTCTGGTTAGTGAATAAACCCCTGTTTAACAGCATAGCTAATACAGTAGATGTAAGGGCTGTTTACAAGAGTATGGAGATAATTATTCAGTTTTTATCCAAAGTGGACACCTTAGTAGTCTAGTGAAGGTGCAGTTTTGGTGTCTTGTATATTTAAAATAATTCATGATTATTTTCTACTTGTAATAGTGTACCGGTGAATCATACTGCCCTTTTTTCCCAAACCACCACAAAAAAAAGCGCATGTTCTTTCCTTCATAGACCTATTAATCCATTGTGCTGTTCGATAGGGTTACAGAACATAACAGCAGCAGATATATATAGATAAATCCAGGCAACGCTGCATTTTAGATACAAGTCTCTATCACCCTCGTGTATACTAAACAAAAAATATATGCCACCCAAAACAGGATTTCCACGTAACCAATGCTCCTGTGCTGCTGCTCATCCTGCCACTGAACGATGCATTGGTCAGTCTCTGAGTCCCCCATAAAGTCTCTACACAAAGTCACCATCTTCCTTGAACTCTACAGGAACCTGGAAGGGTAACTGTATGGTATCATTGTGGCAAGGTGAAAAGGGCATTTGGTAGGTTATACCTAGAGGCTGTTTGCTGATTGCAAAAGCAGGCACCGGTTTAGTTAGAGATACAGAGCCCTGTGCTTTTACAGAGGCATCCGTGGGTAACCCCTTACACTCACATGTTTCTGGCACCTTGGCAATAACACTAATGTGAGTGTGGATATTAACCACAGAATGGAGCAAGCCATTGATTACCTGCAATTTAATAAATTATTGCTAATCTCAATTTTTGATTTTGTTTTGGGGGTGGGAGGGGGAGCCCAATTTAACCCCTGTCTGCCTGTATAATAAGAGAGACAACTTGGGTTACTCCAGTTTAAATTGCAATTTTACACTTGATACAGAGTAAGAAAACAAAAACAAAAAACAATATAAAATGTTTTCTCGGTTTCAAAATCGAACGTTAAGAACTAAATGGTTAATTATTCTTCCCAAGTCATTCCTTTCCCAATCATAGTTTCCTCACAAATAGCTGTGTGAAAGCTGCTTGGCCATTTGTACGGAGAGAATGCTTGTTGTATTGATTTTACTCTGCTCTGCACAATGGTTCATTCTTTCTAAAGAGTTGTGGGATTATAACAAATAGGGAACTTGTCATTTACATAACTGACCCCTAGAATTTCTCAAACAGATGAATAGAAAATATTACCTGATTTTAACCCCCTAGATAGCAGTTAATATTTGTAATAACTACGTGGCCCTTGTCTCGTGTTTTTCTGTATTACAAGTAAATTATACTCAATAATTTCACAAACACTCTTAATTATAAATCCCCTTGTATCTTTTAGGGATGTGAAATGATACACTGCTCACTCTTTGGCATGCAAATGGTTAACACAGACGTATAGTGTGGTTCCTGCTTATCACAGTTTTGGCCTACGTCGGCCTACCAGCCCTCTCCCCATGTCAGACATTTCATTTACTTATTATTATTATTATTATTATTATTATTATTATTATTATTATTATGTTATTATTTATATAGTGCCATCAAATTCCACAGCGCTTTACAATGGGTGGACGAACAGACATGTAGTTGTAACCAGACAAGTTGGACACACAGGAACAGAGGGGTTGAGGGCCCCGCTCAATGAGCTTACATGCTAGAGGGAGTGGATGAGCTTCCATGCTAGAGGGAGTGGATGAGCTTCCATGCTAGAGGAAGTGGATGAGCTTCCATGCTAGAGGGAGTGGATGAGCTTCCATGCTAGAGGGAGTGGATGAGCTTACATGCTAGAGGGAGTGGATGAGCTTCCATGCTAGAGGGAGTGGATGAGCTTCCATGCTAGAGGGAGTGGATGAGCTTCCATGCTAGAGGGAGTGGATGAGCTTCCATGCTAGAGGAGTGGATGAGCTTCCATGCTAGAGGGAGTGGATGAGCTTCCATGCTAGAGGAAGTGGATGAGCTTCCATGCTAGAGGAAGTGGATGAGCTTACATGCTAGAGGGAGTGGATGAGCTTCCATGCTAGAGGAAGTGGATGAGCTTCCATGCTAGAGGAAGTGGATGAGCTTACATGCTAGAGGGAGTGGATGAGCTTACATGCTAGGGGAAGTGTATTTTTATTTACTTTGTTTCCATAATATCTGTTTCTGCGTCCAGGAACTTGTTTATGAAAATAATAATTTCTAAATGCATGTAACAATTTGGGCACAATAATTTGAAACCATAAAAGCCTGCTTTAATTTCCAGGGGGTGTAAGGCCTATGAGCCAGAATTAATGAAACAGCCCTGGCTGGAGGCATTTAGAACCAGCTCCCATTTCCCCACCTGTGGCATGGCTATATACAGGCTAAACATTGTGGGCATTGCCAGTGTCAGAGTCATCCCTGTGTTAAATGGTCAGAATTACAATGTCGCATCACCATCACATAGATCAACAGTGCCAACCCTTACTAATAATGAAACATGGAAGGAACTGAGACTTATTTAAAAGGCACAGTAATTTATGTATCTTTATGGGGGTCCGTACACAGTAATGGGATTTATTTAGCTGTACGTATTCCAACAAAATTGTTTATGAATGTGTGTGTGTGCCTGAGTGTTTCCATTTTCCCAGCTAGCTCTTTTATGCAACTTTGATAAATATTTTCTGTTGTTGGTGTATAAATATATTTATAAATTATATATACAACATGTAAGAACATTATAATGTATGACAATAAACAAACTATGAATACACACACTATAAAGTGCTAAGGATGGCAGTTGATGTATTTAAAGAAATGTAATTTATATTTCTAAATAGTTTTGGAGTTTTACTTATAAGAAATTACATGTGAGTACTATTATTTATTTACGTGTCTGTTTAAATATAGGTGCTACGTGTATGAAAAGCGTATACGTTATAAACATGTTTCGGCAAATTTAGATGTAAAATGGGAAATTAAACATGGAAACGTATATTCACCCAATCTGCTTATCTTTGTCTGGGTGAAAGTAGAATCTCAACACCCACAAATTATTCACTAAGGTCAGAATTCAATATGAATTTCAAATTTAAAGCTAAAATATACTCCGTTAAACATTTCTCAGATATGGTTTAAATTCTGACCTTCGATTTCAAATTCACTATGATTTCTCTCTTTTGTAAAGACTTGCACTACTGCCACAGAGTCTTAGGTGGGTAGGTACTCAGATAGGAGTGTAGGTGGGTAGGTACTCAGATAGGAGTGTAGGTGGGTAGGTACTCAAGAGGGTAGGTGGGTAGGTACTCTTTAATAGCAGGGTAGGTACTCAGATAGGAGTGTCGGTGGGTAGGTACTCAGCAGTGTAGGTGGGTAGGTACTCAGATAGCAGTGTAGGTGGATAGGTAATCTGATAGCAGTATAGGTGGATAGGTAATCTGATAGCAGTGTAGGTGGGTAGGTACAGATAGGAGTGTAGGTGGGTAGGTACTCGGATAGCAGTGTAGGTGGGTAGTTGTTTACGTAGGAGTGCAGGTGCGTAGGTACTCAGATAGCAGTGTAGGTGGATAGGTAATCTGATAGGAGTGTAGGTGGGTAGGTGCTTGGATAGAAGTGTAGGTGGGTAGGTAGCAGATAGGAGTGTAGGTGAGTAGGTAATCTGATAGGAGAGTAAAGATCTGTCTATCAGTATAGTACAGTGTATGAGACAGGAGGTAGCAGTGGGTAGGTACCCGGACACTGTAATGTAGGGGATAGTGAGTGTATGACACATAATGGGAGGCTGAGTGAGAGGGGTACCAATGTGTCACGCTGTGACCTACCTGCAATGGGTGTGTGGGCAGGGGATGCTGCGTGCACATCAAATCATTCCACTCCCATCACGGCAATCCACTCACATCACTGGACCGAAATCTAATCACGGCAATCCACTCACATCATTCCACTCCCATCACGGCAATCCTCTCCTATCATTCCACTCCCATCACAGCAATCCACTCCCATCATTCCACTCCCATCACGGCAATCCTCTCCTATCATTCCACTCCCATCACGGTAATCCACTCCCATCATTCCACTCCCATCAC
The DNA here is from genome assembly GCA_933207985.1 of Pelobates cultripes. Taxonomy (NCBI): domain Eukaryota; kingdom Metazoa; phylum Chordata; class Amphibia; order Anura; family Pelobatidae; genus Pelobates; species Pelobates cultripes. Next base: position 69,982,877 of record OW240924.1, read on the forward strand.
GGCAATCCTCTCCCATCATTCCACTCCCATCACAGCAATCCACTCCCATCATTCCACTCCCATCACGGCAATCCACTCCCATCATTCCACTCCCAGCACGGCAATCCACTCCCATCACTGGACCGAAATCCCATCCCAGCAATCCACTGACATCCCGGCAGTGTACTCACATCACGGCAATCCACAGAGGCAGAGAGCGCCCAGACTAACGCTGGGAGTGGGAATCTGAGCTCGTTGTGTGGATTCCTATCGCAGCAGCCGGGTCCATCCCGTCCACATCCTCACTGTGACAATCATTCATTCATTGATAAAGCGCTAACATACACCGCGGCGCAGCACAGGACAAATTAAACATGTAAATAGCTTCCTCCTCAAAGAAAAAATGATACATATATATTATGTGACAGTGGGTTTGTACGTATAGAATATATAAATATATTACACAGACTAAACATGGCAGATGGAATATAAAGTGAACGTGTGAAGTATGTGTGTGGGTGTGTGTCTGTGTGTATATGTAATTGTGTGTGTATGTGTTGTATATGTAATTGTGTGTGTATGTGTTGTATATGTAATTGTGTGTGTATGTGTTGTATATGTAATGTGTGTGTTGTATGTGTGTATATGTATTTTTTATGTGTGTATATGTTGTATGTGTGTGTGTTGTATGTGTGTATATGTAATGTGTGTGTGTGTGTATGTTGTATGTGTGTGTGTATAGGTTGTATGTGTGTATGTTGTATGTGTGTATATGTAATGTGTGTGTGTGTATGTTGTATGTGTGTATATGTAATTTGTATGTGTGCATGTGCAATGTAGAGGGAGTTACAGACATGTGGCTGTATGTAGAATCTTATTTAATTTATATTCGAATTAAATATAATTGTGTTCTTTTTCCTGCCAGAGCTAAAAATAGGAATTCCAGACAGGATTTGCATTGAAAATAAATAAGAAATGAATATTTGTGGATGACAGCAGAGTATTGTGTTTTGTATTTAGTCCAGTTCGGTCACAGATCCAGTGTAGCAGCCAGCTCAGCTCTCACAATGCCCCCTGACTTCTAACCAGCCATGATTTATGGCTTTATTTGTGCCTTTAAAACAATGTTTAGCTCCAGTTAGCGTTGCTGGGTGCTAATTCCTGACTGCTAATGCATTACTCGAATTGCTAGAAATGACTTCATGTCTTTCCCTCCAATGCCCCAATCATACATTTTACACAATAAACCCCCATTATGTCTCACCCATACACACCAGCAGTCCCCAGACTGGGCTTTACATTCTTGTTGTTGCTTTTTATTTTGTTTTGAGAGATTTCATTTACACAATGACTTGGGAAGAGGAATTAACCATCTCGCTCTGAACGTTCGATTTTTGTAACAGAAACAAAAATATATAAAAATATATCCATTGTGAGATTTATTCGTTTGTTTGTCTGTTTTCCCTGTAAGATCAAGTGGGAAATTGCAATTCAAATTGGAGTAACCCGAGATGACTCTGTAATTATACAGGCAAGCAGGGGTTAATCACCCCCTCCCCCCCCCCCCCCCAAAAAAAATGACAGAGAATAGCAAGAATGTATTAAACTGCAGGGAATCAATGGCTTGCCCATTCTGTGGTTAATATCCACACTTCACTCCCATTAGTGTGATTGCTGGATAATCTGCAAACACTGGCAGGGAGGGGGCTATAATGAGGCAATAAGAGGGCACTCTGGCATTTTTTGGGATCACTGTAAGGGATGGTGGGGGTGAGTGAGGGGCTGCTTTGGGGCTCAATAAAAGGAGGGTTCAGCTGTCTGCGAAGATGCCAAAATGAGTCTGGTTTAGGCAAATGTAGACTGAAACTGTAATCAATCTCAGCCAGTTACCAGAGTCCGGCTTGCAATGTATCTCACCCGAGTATCCTGACTCCCCAGTGTTAGGAGGACCTGGAAGGGTTACAGAGAGCAGCCAGGGAGAGATGTAGGTGAGGAGAGTAGCCTGGCTTCCCAGTGTTAGGAGGACCTGGAAGGGTTACAGAGAGCAGCCAGGGGGGGATGTAGGTGAGGAGGGTAGCCTGGCTTCCCAGTGTTAGGAGGACCTGGTAGGTGAGGAGGGTAGCCTGGCTTCCCAGTGTTAGGAGGACCTGGAAGGGTTACAGAGAGCAGCGGGGGTGGGGGTAAGGGGTGGGTAGGTGAGGAGAGTAGCCTGGCTTCCCAGTGTTAGGAGGACCTGGAAGGGTTACAGAGAGCAGCCAGGGGGTGATGTGACCGAGGTGTAGGTGAGGAGAGTAGCCTGGCTCCCTAGTGTTAGGAGGACCTGGAAGGGTTACAGAGAGCAGCCAGTGGGGGGGATGTAGGTGAGGAGAGTAGCCTGGTTCCCGGTGTTAGGAGGACCTGGAAGGGTTACAGAGAGCAGCCAGGGGGGGATGTAGGTGAGGAGAGTAGCCTGGCTCCCCAGTGTTAGGAGGACCTGGAAGGGTTACAGAGAGCAGCAGGAGGGTAGTGTTAGGAGGACCTGGAAGGGTTACAGAGAGCAGAGTCAGGAGGGGGGGGGATGTAGGTGAGGAGGGTAGCCTGGCCCAGTGTTAGGAGGACCTGGAAGGGTTAAGCAGAGAGCAGCGGGAGGGGGATGTAGGTGAGGAGAGTAGCCTGGCTTCCCAGTGTTAGGAGGACCTGGGGCTACAGAGCAGCCAGGGGGTGATGTGACCGAGGTGTAGTAGAGAGTAGCCTGCCCCAGTGTTAGGAGGACCTGGAAGGGCAGAGAGCAGCCAGGGGGATATATAGGTGAGGAGAGTAGCCTGGCTCCCCAGTGTTAGGAGGACCTGGAAGGGTTACAGAGAGCAGCCAGGGGGGGATGTAGGTGAGGAGGGTAGCCTGGCTTCCCAGTGTTAGGAGGACCTGGAAGGGTTACAGAGAGCAGCCAGGGGGGGATGTAGGTGAGGAGGGTAGCCTGGCTTCCCAGTGTTAGGAGGACCTGGAAGGGTTACAGAGAGCAGCCGGGGGAGATGTAGGTGAGGAGGGTAGCCTGGCTTCCCAGTGTTAGGAGGACCACTTGGATAGGAATCTACTCTGCACCTACTGAGCCAGTCACAGAGTGTCTCTCTCTCTCCTTTCCAAACTGTTTATCTTGCCGTCTCCTGGGGCTGGGAGTGGATGCTTTATTTTTATTTTCCTTCTATTTGTTTGCTTTAGAACTCAGCTCTGAGGAAGTTGTAAAAACTCCCTCTGGTGAAAGCATTGAGAGAAGTTTGCAGCCCCTGGCGTCACCTCCCTCATGTAACCAGCAGGGGGAGCTCGGAGGTTGTGTCTGGTTTGCAGAGTGAGTCTGAACAGGGAGATCTATGAGATTCCAGAAAGGGCTTCTTGGAATGAAGGTGCTGGGAGACAACATGACTGAATCAGTATCTCTCTATGTTCTATGTGTGAATGGCATTAAAATAAGGCGTTTAGATCGAGTCAGCTGCCTGTCAAACATCTATTGCTTTAGGATTCTTATTATCTTCTATTTATTGTAACATAATTTGCCCTTTTACTATTTCTGTATTTTGTATAGTTTGACTCATTTAATTTGTTAGATTTAAAAAAATATATATTATTATTTAAAAAGTGCCAACAAATTCCACAGTGCTGTACAATGGGATTATATTAAAGTGCAACATAAACACAATTAACATAAAGTAGTCTATTCAGAATTTAAACAGTAAGTGTGATTACAGTGAATATCCACTGCCCAAATACAAAAAATATTAAAGTAAAAATAATCACAATTTTGCAGATATATTCCCAATGAAAAACAGCTTGCAAAAGCTGCAGCTCTCTTGTCTACAGCCTGTATAAGCCCTCCCCTTCTTACCCCGCCCATACTTTCTCTGGCTGTCCAATCACAGACTTTCCAATGCCGCTCAATGAAAAGTCTTTGCAAAGCAGGAGGGAAATTACTGACTTTTGAGATTAGCTCTACTGAGCTAAACAACAAGGAAATAACAGGACTTGTCTGATAGACAGCCAAGGGGGTGTAACCAGATTAATTTATAAATGTGCTAATTTCTGTTGAAAGCTGCATTCTTTGTAAAACTGACAAAGAGGACGCACTTGGCAAGATAAAGTGCTTTAGGTGTGTTAATTGTTCATTTAATCAGTATTTATAGTGTTTGTTAATTCCCTTGTCTGATAATCCTCTCAATTCTGTGAAACATACAGTACCTGAGCTCAACAGAGTCACAAAAGATGCCATCAGTGGTTGTCTGTGCTTAACACCAGGTACAAAACAACACAGTGACACTGACCCCTCTCCTCTCCTTATCCACTAACAGTCTGCAATAAATAAGATGTAATTTAGTCAGTTCATGGAGAAGTGAATGGGATATAGTCAGGTCACAGACAGAAAATGTTGTGTCTTTGTTTTTTGTTGGTTGTTTTTAGTGTGTGTGTGTGTTTACAACTAGAGTGTTACAAAGTATCATACTATTTACATAAACTTAATTCCTGCTTTGGGGATTTGTGAAGATAAATCTAAACATATTTTCCTATATATGTTTGTGGGGAGGGGGTGTTTAGTGTGCACCCCACTTCCATCCTTTTTTATTTTTTATTTTTTTTGCTGTACACAATGGCTTGTACGGTACCTCAATAACAAGAACATGCTGAAACATTAACCCTAAAGGATCAGAGAGTTCCTCTGGTGTTTAAGAGTTAAAAAGCAACAATACTGATTTAAAAGTGTGCTTAGATGAAACCAGAAATGGCCAGCCAGGCCAGCAAGTCATGCAGGAGAGTAAGGGTTAATGGGTGCCCTGACATAGAAAGGAAGTACAGATGTTTCTATTCTCGGTGAGCCTCACTCACACCCCAGATTAGTGAATAGAACTAATAAGAAATTATCAGATCAGCCTCAGGACTCCTAATTAAACCTTCTGGCTGATTGGAAATAAAAGATGCTGAGATTAGAGGTTCAGGGGTGAAGTTTATTTCACATTTTTGCGCATGATCTGATGTCAGAGATTTCTCCCAGCTCTGTCTGCATAGCTCCTGCTAAAAGCCAATACTTTATCTCAAATCTAAATATTGGGCCTTTCTGGCTAATTGGGAAACTTGCATCTTATTAGCTATGGCAGAGAGAAGGAGAGAGTGGAACTGTCAGTCATTTCAAAGCAGGGGAACATTACTGGAGTGTGAAGGAATCGTCTCTAATTCACAAAGGCAATCGGGCAGAAAAAGCCCTCAACGAGAGCCTTCTAGTTATTAATCAGAGAATCTCCTCATTCTGCAATGGGGTTTGGGTGCTGGCCTTAACCCCTCACTTCCCCCTGCCTGTGTGTGATACATCATTAATCCACCATTAGCAGGAGGATCTGCTGCTGGAGCCAATCTGGGGGCTTTAAACTTTTAATTACAGTTAAAGAATAATAAGAGCAGTGGGACTATGGGAAGCCAAATCTCCTGTTATTTCTAGACTGCTGTGTGATGGTGATAATTCCTGAACATGTGAGAGCTGTGCTCCTTTATGGAGACATGTACTAAAGGATTCTTATAGCAATGACAAAAGTTCTGGGTTTTTGTTTGGTTGTCATCCTACCGAATCTTCACTCAGATTACAGCACAATAAATGATGGAATAATGAATGTACAATAACCTGCATGGTTATTAATCTAGAGCGAGTAGTAGAATGTCATTCAATCCATATAGATTGCAATACGTGTTTCACACCAGGAGTGACAATTAATTGCAAACTATTTTAGGATTTAGAATTGATCCATACATTTTCTGTATTTTATTTTGCAATAAAGTTGGAGAATAGTTTATTTTGTAAATGTATTATATTTTTGCTTAAATTGAACAAATATATTTTTCTGCTCTGAGAAGAGCTCTCACACAATGGAATATTGATTTCAAATTCTTCCAGAACACTAAATTAACAACAGCAAGTTCTCCCTCCTCTGATAAACCGGTTAGTTTGATTAAATCTCTCACAAATGGAACATTTACTTTCGGTTGGTTCCGAATAATATATCCAAGATTGGGATTGTAAATTTCCTCCAAATAAGAAAACTCCCATCAGATTGCTTTGTGTGTATGTGTGATCCAGGGATTGGTGTACCGATGGGCAGTATAGAGGAGCCTGGGTTAGGTGTGGGGTTCGTGTGATGAGAATGGGCGATTTAACTGGCTCGAGAAATTCTATTGCTAAATCTCCCTATACTGAGTATTTATCTGGAGTGACTTTAATGATCTGTAGACAGTGATCTGTTGTGGAGCAGCTCTTGTTATTAAATAATAATAATAATAATACAGGGACATGGGACAGGGATCTGTCGATGCTTCTAAGTACTGAACGATCTGGGGCAGCGAGTTCTGTGTTTAAATATGAATCTATTTATTAAACAGCGAGTTTACTATTTTTTAATATGGCAGATTATACAATTCACAACAAGAGGACATTTGGACATTTCTTCTAATTCTATTTTCTCCCAAATGTTCGATCCCAGTTTCCAGCTGCCATAACTCGTATCTTAGTAAATACACCCTATCGATATATCACACGAGGCTGCAGTTTGTGGGGTTGAAATCTCCTTTCTGTGTTTCTGCTCTTTTCTTCTCTTATCCCTTGTCCAAGACCTGTAAATGACTTCTCCCCCCCCCCCTCCCTGCACATTTGGGGAGCAGAGGAGGAGGGGGTCCTCATGGCAGAGTGGGCAAGTTTTGTTGAGCTGTTTTTTTTTCTTTTCTTCAATTGATCAGTCAGTCTTAGCTAATGTAATTATCCCCATCAATAGGAAGCTGCAGAGAGAATCATTATGGAGGTGACGTTGATAAATGATCTGGCACCCAGCACTGACCCTCCCACGGATCCAGGGTGACCATAGAAACCACTACACAAGCTGCAGTGCTGCTGGGAGGAGAGATAACCCCTTCACTGCCCTTCACTAAGGGTAGACTGAGAATTCCAACTCCTATAATGCTGGGCCAGCCCACACAGGACTGTAGTTTTCGAATTTCTGGGGATCTCGGTTGTGCTGGTATATATAGTGATTAGCCTGATTGATTCCCATCACTAGAGGGGAACAAGTTAACTCCCAGCCTCCATGTGCTCTGTTCCCAGCAAGCTGTCCCATGCCTGTCTTGTGTTCTTCTAAGTAAACTGCTTGGAATGCAAAGAGACCATTAGGTTAAAAAAAAAACTGAAATGGAATTATTTCTGGTATGTAATGGTTCTACCTATATATCCAGGAATGGTTTCAAGGTTACACAGTGCTGAGCAGAAAGCAAGAAAAAAAGCTTTAGCCTGGAACGAATTTCCAGTAAGAAGAAGGCATATCTCAAGCCCTTTCCATCATCTGAATATTTTATTTAAGCAAAATAAGAAATATTGAGAGCAGTAATTGATTCATAATGATTTAGAAATCGATGCGTTGAGGCCAAAGGGTGTTTGTTTATTTAGCTTTTCTCGATGTGAAGCTGCAGATCCAGTGACTGGGGCTGGGAAATGAGAAGCAAGCAGGATCATCCATCATCCCTGTCAGGAGAGCAGCAGGCATAGTCCCTTCTGTTCTACACCAAAACTATTAATATTAAAATCCCACATCCAGGAATCCCACCAAAAGCAATCTAGCTGGGACCATTTCATTACTGACTGTGGGTGGGGGTGGACACAGATACAATGGATCTCACAGCCTGTGATTAAATAGATATATATATATATATAGTGTATTTAAAGAACTACAGTGGACAGAACTCAACATGTGTCGAGGGGATCGAATGAACGTGTGTTTGTGCTGTGTATGTGTTTATTAAAGCGCTCATATTAATCTGTGATTAATTGCACTTTGTCAGAGGGTTTAATAACACCCTTACAATCAGAGTCTGTGATGCTTATTAATCTGTGAATGGAAGTAGTTATAGTAGATTTAGATGGCTGGTGTAGGGATCTTTAATAAGTGTCATAACAGAGTGATTTTTTTTTTTTTGGTAAGGTTTTAAGCAAGTATTTACAATGTAATAAATTAACTGTCAGTACATACAATGTATCATGTTGTGGATATAGAAATATATAGCTGTTTATATGAGGATATTTCATAGAATAATCTCAGTGTGCTATTTTCTGAGGATATTAGAAGATTTGTATGTACTGATAGTTGGTGTTTGTGAAGTATAAATTGCCATCTGTGATTTTTAGTTTGTGTGTATATATATATGTGTGTGTGTGTGTATATATATATATATATATATATATATATATTTTTTTTTTTACATTATATATCATATATATATATATACCCAGGACATACTTGAAAACGAGAGAAATCTGTGTATCCATCCTTGTAAAATATTTTAGAAATAAATATATTTGTACACAGAGACATACATGATATAACAGTTTATATGTGAGTAGAATTCCAGTGATCTGAGGATAAATGTGTGTGTTTACTTCCTGGTGTTGGGCTGCAGCCTGTCTGTGTATATGTGAGTATATAATAACTGCAGTCCCTGGCCAGGGCTCATGCTAACGATGGGAGATTCTTAGAATTTCCTCAGTGAATTATTGTCGCTAATTTTGTCGTTTTTGCGTTGTAGTAAACGATTCCCGGTTAATTCTTAGCAGTGTGTGAAATTCCTCCCCGCAGAATTCTTTTGTCTCTTGTAAAACAATTTCAATCAGTAGAAATAGATCACCGGGCAATAGGCTTCTTCCCCTCGTTATTAGAGCAGCTGCCCAGCCACGTTAACTCTTTCACCCAATGTCATTCGTTTCCGTTACTTCTGGAAATCGTTACAATCCCACGAAAAGAATTCGTTTGCTACATTTTAACAATGTCTCCCCCAGTTACTGCGTTCTGTTTCTCTCCTAATATTTACCGATCACTTCGAATACAACGTTTCCAAGCAGTATAATAATATATACATTCATACAGCATTAGAATTAGCTGTGATACTGAATGTTATTACATTGTATATAATAGATCTATATCAAATTATACATTCATAGACCATTAGAATTATATTTACACACATATTATATATCTATATATACACAGGCACATTTCAACCATCCTCCAAATTGGTTTTAAATATAAAATGAAAAATTCAGTTTGAATAAAAATAAAACAAATTTAAAAATGTATTTTTTAATAAGATTTTACTTCAAAATAACTATTTTTTTTCAATGTTTGTATGCAATTTCCAAGCCAGCTGTTTATTTATTTATTTTTTAAATTAATTTCCAACCTCCACCAGAATATTCCTATATTCCCAGTCTGTAATTGTTGCACACATTAGTTCAGCTGTGTTGTGTGTATATGTAGACTGTAATTGTTGCACACAGTTCAGCTGTGTTGTGTGTGTATATGTAGACTGTCTGTCTGTAATTGTTGCATACACAACTAAACTGTGTGCAACAATTACAGACAGTCTACATAGACACACACAAGTTTAGCTGTGTTGTGTGTGTTTATTTGTAGACTGTCTGTAATTGTTGTACAGTTTAGCTGTTGTATGTTTATATGTAGGCTGTCTAATTGTTGCACACATTAGTTTAGCTGGGTTGTGTGTATATATGTAGACTGTCTGTAATTGTTGCACACAGTTTAGCTGTGTTGTGTGTGTATATGTAGACTGTAATTGTTGCATACACAAGTTTAGCTGTGTTGTGTGTGTGTATGTAGACTGTAATTGTTGCACAGTTTAGCTGTGTTGTGTGTATATGTAGACTGTCTGTAATTGTTGCACACAGTTTAGTTGTGTGTGTATATGTAGACTGTAATTGTTGCATACACAACTAAACTGTGGGCAACAATTACAGTCTACATATACACACAACACAGCTGAACTAATGTGTGTAACAATTACAGACAGTCTACATAGACAAACACAAGTTTAGCTGTGTTGTGTGTGTTTATATGTAGACGGTCTGTAATTGTTACACAGTTTAGCTGTTGTATGTTTATATGTAGGCTGTCTAATTGTTGCACACATTAGTTTAGCTGGGTTGTGTGTGTATATGTAGACTGTCTGTAATTGTTGCACACAGTTTAGCTGTGTTGTGTGTGTATATGTAGACTGTAATTGTTGCATACACAAGTTTAGCTGTGTTGTGTGTGTGTATGTAGACTGTAATTGTTGCACACAGTTTAGCTGTGTTTTGTGTATATGTAGACTGTCTGTAATAGTTGCACACACTAGTTTAGCTGTGTTGTGTGTGCATATGTAGTCTCTGGAACATTAGCTTATATTTATTTATTTACAGTTTATAGTTGAATACATGCTGTGTATTCTTTCACAATTTGCTATATATGGAGAGAGAATAACGCTTTCTCTGTACAGTCCCCCTTTATTAGGAGATAACACATGTAATCCTTGAACCCCACATTGAGAGCACACACAGAACTCCACAAAAAAATCCAAAATGAAATATTTATTACCGTAACACCTTTTTCTTTAAACATAAACTCACAGTCCTCATACAAGTATTTTAATGTAAATTTTGACAAAGCTTAAAGGTAACAGCATTTTTCTCTAATGAGGAACACGTGCTGATAAAGAAATAATCCATGGACATACAATACCAATCCCACAGCAGGTTTTTACTAGGAGAACATTCTTTTTTCAATTGAGGTAACACATAGAATATCTAACATGAAACATTAATAGAACGAACTCTGAACAAATTTTGTTACAGTATTGTCTTCCCTTCTCAAGCTTGCTCACTCAATCTCTCTCACACACACTCACATTTTTCCTGTCACTCAAATTCATTCTCCATTTTTTGAGTTTACAATTAAGTTCAGTCTGTCATTTGGTGCAAAGACCAGAATTGCAGGAAGCCCCCTCCCTTCCTTACACAGGGGGCACAGTATCCAACAGTCCCAAGACTAGTCAATATCCCTTGCTGTCTTGTAATGTCTGTGTAACTGCCCCAATTCAAATAGTCCAGTAGTGCTGAGGGACAGACACCTAGAACACCCGAGAAGGTCCTGGATGTTCTCAATCTCTCCAGGCTGTGCTCTGTGTTCTGCACTGGTCACAAGTGTCAATGTTCGGTGGCTTTCCACAGGGAGGGATTCTGGCTGAGCCAAAACAGTCATTCTTTTGGGAACAACACACATAGTGTGGAAAAACAAGGATATCTTTTTTTGTCTCTTCTAAAACTATTTAATAAACAGAAATGTACAAGTTAACTTAGTTCCTATGTTTGATCCTACAGTAGTAATATCTCTGTCTTTCAGCTTCCAGAGGGGACTTGGGTTTTTTTTATGGGTACATCGTTTATCCCATGATTTCACATTTGAGTTCTTGTCTTGTTTCATTGGTCCTTTGTTGATGAAAAATGACAAAATATGTGGTAAAAAAAAAAAAATATATCACAGCTGTCTGGAATTTCACTTTTAAAACTGGTCAGCGTTCAGAAGTCTTAAAATATTTATTTTTTATTCCCTTGAGTTTCCTTATATTGTTGGGATTGTGTCAAGGAAATTCTTCCCAAGAGCTGGGGCAGATGAATGGGGTGGTTGTGCGGGCATTGTCATCCTAGGGAGATCGTCCTCCATGTTATCTACATGGCTCGGCAGATGTAGGGTGGCGGTGGTCCATGTCTCGAAGGGGGTATAAAGATGACCTGGGAGAAGGGTGAGCTGGTTGTACAAAATGATTCCCATAGGACCACCCTGAGAAAGACAGTCCCCTGGCACGTCCTGCAGATCTGAAAGAGAAATAAGAGATTATTTTAGTGGGTAATAAATAATGATGGTATAAAAATGCATGAACAAAGTGTGATTACTACCAGAGCCAGGAAAACGTTTGCAAAATATAAATATTGAAAAATACATTTACCCTACAATTTCTAATAATTCGTATAACCAGTCATTTTAATGAAAAGATTTGACTAAAAAAAAAAAATTTAAAAAATCTGTCATCAACTGAAATCCTAATTGCAAAGCACGTTAAAAAGAAAATTCAATTTACAAAGCTTTAAAATGATCACCCCTCGTCATCAAAAAAAAAAATATGAAAAAGAAAATCAATGTTCGTAGCAATGTAGGTCAGACGATGCACTAAGCAGCAAGTTCCGATAAAGTGAAGAATGAAATCGGAAATGAGAAGAAAAAAAAATCTCAAACTTCACATTTTCTTTTTCGTCTGCTTTTTTGTCAGTTAGACATCAAGTCAACAACATGCAAGTAACTAATAATATTTCCCATTTGTTGTTAAACTCTAACAGGGTTATGTACTAAAGGGAGAATTGCCAGGAATGCAAAGTGAATTTTAAAGTTTAGTCTAAAATCAGCTAATTCTGTTTGTTTTGTTTTAGCTTTGTCTATTTTGACCTTACATTTAAGATTTGCTTTGAATTCCCTGCAATTCTCACTAAATAGTTTATGTAATAAACTGCAAATTTAATGCAAATGGGCAAAATGTAGGTTCAACTAGCTGACCTGAAAACCAGGCTCCACGTTTGATGTAGTCACAGCTCAGCTATTTCAGTCTAAATGTTCCTTTTTGCATTTTAATTCACAATCTGACATTTAGTGATTAAACCCACAAAACTGGACATCGTTCTGGGTGTTTAGATGGAATGTTCGTAAAATATATAAATATATATACAGACGCAGCTTTATGTAACGTTATCAGGAAATAAAATAATGACATCGAGAACCCATTGTTTTGATTTCTCTCAGATTTTAAAATACTTTACTGGGTTTTTCTTTCTTTCAAATTTTAGTTAATTGCCTTTTATTTTCAAATATTAAATACATTTATTTATTTATAAAATATTTTACCAAGAAGGATACATTGAGATTTCTATCGTTTTCAAGTATGTCCTGGTTAAGTTTAACGCAGGCTGCAGACAGTAGCTGTAACACTGGCCAACAATTATGTCTGTCCAAAAATAAATCAACTGAAATTCTTCAGTCTCTGATTACATGTATTTTTGGTGTTAAGGTTACTAAATGAGAACACTAAGGCATGGTAACATAGCATGCAATACTCAGTGCTTCTATTTCTCCGTGGGCCCACTAGGCATGGGACGGAGGAGCAGTATTGGTCCTTAAAGGAAGAAAATAGTACATATACATTATGTACAAAGATATGTATTTTCACACACTATATGCATTATTTAGAAAAAGGGCATGAGAGTGTGTGATAAATGTTATTATCCAGTATGTAGAGCTCTTATCCAGTCTGGTTTACAAAGAGTTTTTACAGACCGAGATATATAGGATTAACACACACTGGTACATGAGGAGTGAGAAAAAGAAATGTGCTAAAATGCACATAACAAGTGACTATGCCACAAAAACAAGACATAAAATAGAAAAACAATTGCATGTCTGTCTCTGTGGGTAATTTGGGCACTATACATCTATATTGAATATATATATATATTGTATTTTATCAAAGCAGAACAAATATAAAGATTAAAATGATTTCAGCAGGTACACAGAATGAATGAAGTCTGCAGCTCAGAAATATATTGATCAAACAAGAATGTAAGTGCATTTTTTTGTCTTTTATACATGTACTATTTAATGTGTCTGATACAGGAATGATGAATGCAGCATTGTATTTGTAAACAATATATTTAATAATTAAATGAAGAGTACGGATAATTCTTTGCAATTCCATTTTTACATGTTTCTATTTTTTTGAAACATTAAAAATGTGCTTGCTTTGAAAGAATTTCTAATGAAACATGCTGGGGAAAGCACGTTTCAATTGTTTTAAGTTTCTCTCTTGACAAATGCTAATGCGCAAAAGACCGCTGTAAGGCACAGCAGGAAGTAGAAACTCACATTTTTAGCTACAGCTTCCTATTCATTCCGGGTCATTTTCCTTTAAACCAAAGAACAATATTGCCATTTGCAAAGATTTGACATTAAAGTAGGAGGGTGGGGCAGTGAGGTGACAGTGAAATCAGGAGGGGTAGAATTAGAGGGTAAGTTCACAACATAAAATAATAAAAGACAAACTGCCTTGCTACCAGCGCTGGGGTATTATGTAAACATTAGCTGCATTGCGCAGGCAGGATAAGTTTCATATAACATCCGTAACTATCTGCTCTTACCACACACAGTGCATTTTGGGTCTCTGCCTTAGAATGCTGGTATATTAGCTAGATTTCTGATTTCGTACAGCATTGCTGAACGCTACTCACTCACTTCTCTCTGTATAATGCATACAACTTGTTTCTAGCTAGCTTATATTTCAGTGCTAAAATTACACGAAGTAAGACTGTGGCTCTATTGGCAAATGCATTTAATTATTTTCCTATGTGGGCACCTGCACAGCCTTAATTTTGCTTTTAATACATGTTTATTTTATTCTGGTTTGTTGCTTGTGATAAACTTGATTTAAAATAAATAGATAAATGGTGTCGATATGTATACCTTTAAATAGATATCTGTGTATCCAGCTATTATAGGTAGGTTATAGAGTAATCTCACCCATAATGCTGCTTGATTATCCTAATGACCTGCAGTTCCACTTGTTAAAAAAACAAGCAGAACTTGTGCAAGGTAGCAATATTAACAGGATATGAAGGACACTGTAAGGATGGGCTGTGTTTGCGGTTTTGAAGAAGGGTTAGAGGAGTCTATCTTACAATATATCATTCTGTGAGTCGCTTTTAAACCCTTTGTGTTCACATATCTCCTTCTCTGACTGCCCCTCCACAGGCCCATGCAGATCTATCTCCATTTAACCTTCAATACCTGCAGCTGAAAAGGTCAGTAGAGGTTTTTTTTTTTCCACACTGTAAAGTGGAAATCCAAGGACAAGGAGCCATTAGATTATACAGCTTTTTTTTTCCCCTTCCTATTATTAACACAAGTGCTAGAGCCCTCTTAACACAATATCCCAGCCTGAATGGTTGGCAGTGTGTTTGTTCTAGACCGGCAGCTCTTCTCAATGGCTGATGATAATTAAGTACCAAATATACCATATTGTGTGGCTGCATAATCAAATCAAGAGAGGATAATATTCTTCTGTATTAAGCTATTAATGTAATTGGTCATGAAGCATAAAATATGTTATGTAATTAAATAGGCTAGAAATTATATGGCCTATATTAAGAATTATCCAAGCTGAGAAAATGTTTTCTCTATGGCCGTTATAGGGAACATTGCTTTCTGTTTCCTGACTGCATTTGTAAAAAAGACGGGAGAGCTAGGAAATTGGCGTCACGGAAGCCCCAAGAGATCGGCTATGAAATGCTGGTCTCTATTTACATATACAGAATGATTTAATCAAGGTAAGTCTTCCTATATTCGGCCTCATTAAACAAAGAAGTTTCAATGTTATATGCAATTCTGTCTGCTCTACTGCCTTCAGCCGAGGGGATGAATCTAGCAGGCGGCTTCTTTTTTTTTTTTAATATACGTCAAAACACTTGAAGCTTTAAAGTGTAATGGGTTTTCTTAATCCAAGTGCCGTTACTCAGCTTGACATAAAATTATCCCATTGGTTCATAGGGGGTTTCTCCTAAATGCCATTTTTATCTGCTACACCTTTTTAAATTATATATATATTACACACACTTTGTTATTTCTGTTGTCAGTTATTCAGTACAGCAAAAAGCACTCAGAATAGTGTAGAATCAGGGGTGTTCGTGTGAGGTGTATTTGTCCTGTAAGGAAGACACGTATAATCTATAAATAAGGGCATCGGTCTAAAGTTCCCACATTCAAGTCACTTAAAAGGACAACCTCTGTAAATCCTCACAACTTCCTGTCTTAATCTGAACACATTTCATTTCACTGACGGAATTCAATTCTGTGAAATGTGTGTAACCTTCTGCACAAACATTGAGGTAAATTGTGATGAAGACTGGCCACTGGCTTCATGTGTATACTAATAAACATGTTAAATGAATATGTATGCAGACAGAAACCTGGTCTTAAAACAGACAAGAAATAGCGAGAGATGCACAGTTTAATGATCAATATTGTAGCTTCTATTTAAATGGATGGATTATACTTTGTTGTGTTTATTTTACTGATGTTTTTGTTTTGCTAGCACAAGCTTAAAGTTACTAGTTTTAACGAAAAACCATCAGTGTGATCATCCCTTACCTGTAAATAATGGAATGTAACGTGAAATGGAAGATTGTCTATGATTTAAATTAGCAAATTCTATTTTATGACTTTTGTGTTTCACAGCAGTAGTTAGCCAAAAGGTAAACCCCTAGCATATATGAAACTACAGTTCCCATGATGCTTTGTCACCCTGAAGGTTAGATGATATGGAGCCACCCTGGTCTGCAGCTTTGGATGTTAGAATACAAGCTTAAACACAACTGTGCAGGAAATCTTGTCAGACACCTACAGAGTGTTATATTCTACAACAAAGTGTAGACTCCTCAGTAGTTGCCGAAGTGCAGCTCCCTTGATGCTTTACCAGCTGAAAGACAGCCAAAATGTCATGGGTGATGTAGTCCTGCAAAAGCTGGGGATCTACTTCCTGGCCACCCTACGCAATAGATAAACAGGGCACTCTTTAGGGGGGAAAAGACACTAAAGCACTATACACTTAGCAGGTGTAAAATAATTCCATTAATTTTAGGACCAGATAATTAGTCTTCTTGTGTTATCACAATCTGTATACTTACAGGTGCTGTACTATTAAATATGAAGGTGGATAAGGTCATGTTATTAAAATTGGACACTTACTTCCTCTCATTTGTGATTGTTCTGCAAGATGATGGTTACATATAATGCCACTGTCCATCCATGCCCATATTCATCCCCATTCCACTCATAGGTCCTAGAAAGTAAAAAGAGACAATCTTGTAAGTAACAATATATCAACTAAATATAAACTGATCACCGTGAGTCATTACAAGAACGTAAGATATGTTCATTAAGCCAGGCACTGACAAGGATATTTTCACCTAAAATAATGCAATTGGAAAAAATAAATCTCCAGGCGGAGCTATTTAGGTTCCATTGTTGACTGTGTTTGTCTTTTGGAAAAGTATGGAAGCCTCCATGTTCAATCACTGGTGGCATCTCGTTTGGCAGCAGCAGCTTGTTCATCAACACAAGTGAGCCATGTCTTTATTTCTTGGCTACCCTGCTTCAGGTCAAGCTGGAGTTTTTGTTTTCTTTTCATTTGGTTCAAATTAAGTTGGTCATTAACTGTGAAAAGTACATTTTTTCATAGGGTAATACTAGTGGATCGGGATTGTTCAGATGGTCTTTGGAAAACCTACGAAGGACTGTATTGTTCTTTTCGATTGCGACACAAGCAGGAATGCATCCGAATTTCTCAGAAATTTGTTTTGGGTGATGCAGACCAGTTAAGTGATTATAATCATAATGAAGATCTTGTATCTTATTGACTTTAACAAGGAGGTAATGAGTCAAGTTTAAGATACACTATAGTCACCAAAACAAATTTAGCTTAATGAAGCAGTTTTGGTGTATAGATCATGTCCCTGCAGTCTCACTGCTCAATTCTCTGCCATTTCTAGCCACACCTCTCCTGGCTGTAACTCATACAGCCTGCATAAAATAAAATGTTTTTAGTTTCAATCAAATGCTAACTTGCTTTAAAAGCTGCTCTGTAAATTGAAATGTAATCACTTACAGAAGTCTCCTGCAGGGTCAAGCAAGCTATTACATTGGACATTCTAAATTAAACAGAATTTGCAATAAAGGAAGTGTAAACATCAGAGCTCTCTTTACAGGAAGTGCTCAGGCAGGCTATATAAGTCAAATGCAGGGAGGAGTAAGAGCATAAACAAAGTGATATAACTCTTAAATGGCAGAGGATTGAGCAGTGAGGCTGCAGGGGCATGTTCTATACACCAAAACTGCTTCATTAAGCTAAAGTTGTTTTGGTGACCATAGTGTCCCTTTAACCTACATCGTTATTCACTAAAGTGAGAATTAAAAAATAATTTCAAATTGAAGGCCAAACTGAAAGCACTGCGAAGTTTTCCAGTTCAGCTATTTTGATCTTCAATTTGAAATTCACTTTCAATTCTCACAATAAATAATGCTGATACTATTTGCAAAGAAAGACATGAGCTATTCGCCAACATGTGAATTACTGGGAATTCAAAGTAGATTTTCAATTTTTGACTTCAATAGATAGCTTAAAGGACCACTATAACTAACAAACTAGTTTTCCTGGCACTATAGTGCCCTGCGGGTGTCCCCACCCGCAGGGACCCCTCCCGCTGCGCTGAAGGGGGAGGAAGGGGTTAATCCCTTACCCTTTTTCCAGCGCCGGACTCCCTCGGCACTGGGACTCTCCTCCCTCTTCTCACGTCATCAGCTGCATGCGCGGCAAGAGCCGCACGCGCATTCAGCCAGTCCACAGGAAAGCATTCTCAATGCTTTCCTATGGATGCTGGCCTCTTCTCACTGTGAAAATCACAGTGAGAAGTGCGGAAGCGCCTCTAGCAGCTGTCAATGAGACAGCCACTAGAGGCTGGATTAACCCTAAAGTAAACATAGCAGTTTCTATGAAACTGCTATGTTTACAGCAGAAAGGGTTAATCCTAGATGGGCCTGGCACCCAGACCACTTCATTAAGCTGAAGTGGTCTGGGTGCCTATAGTGGTCCTTTAACAAAACAAATTAATTAAATTCTTCATGTCATTTGCGATTTAGCTATATAAAAAATTCAGTTTCAATATTTAATAATTCACACTTTAAACACAACATTTACAAGGTTATTATATAAAGGTTCAATAAAGAAATGAAAAAATATTTTTTTTTTTTACATTTGTCTTAGTCAAATCCTATGGACTATCATCACTAGTACTGGCTCGGCCATTTCTCAGTATTTCATAAAGATATAGTCTCTGTGAAATACTAGTTTCAATGAAATGCCAATGCAATCCAAAGATACCATTAGACAAAGTAGAGTCTTATGGACAAGCTTGAGGTTATCAAGGTTTAGCTCTGCTGTTAAATATTGTCCAACACAGCAGCTGTCCGATGCAAAGACCCCAAAAGTGACAAATCTGCTTTAACCTCTGGGCTGCCTCCCAAAATGGGGTCCCCTAGCCATCAGAATTCAATTTACAACTAAAGAGTGGGTCATTCACTGAATTCATTTTATAAGTGAAAAATGTGTCACTAAACTAAAGCTATGTACGTTTAACTTGTGCCATTCTCAAAGCTTACAGCCTACTGCCCCGGATAAAGTTTAGATCACATTCTAGGTCAAATTAATGCAAGAAACTATAGAGTTCTGGAGAATTGAAACCTGTCGCTTGCTACAGTACAAGTTATAATAGAAAAATGTATATTTAAGTCACACCAGATTCAGGAAAAGCTGACTACAATTGTTAAAATGATCAGCATACAAACCAGGGCATAAGACTAGATGACAATTATAAATATTTATTATATATCATGGCAACATGCACCTCATGTACCCACCACTACTGACTTATGACATCTAAGATTAAGAAGTTGGGATTACCTGCAGGCCGGATCCCCATATGTTGCTGGCCATCCAACACAAAGCTCCCCATTGGCTGACCCTCGGGACTATATGCTGCTCCTTGGCTCACTGAAGGATCAAGAAGAAAACCTGATTGTGGTCAAACGTGGACACAGAGGAGGAAAAAAAAGAAGAGAAGATATACCGGAAAATCAGCAAAAGTTCCAGTGTTACGACTGAAACAAACACTTTAAACCCCACCAAACACCACTTCAGGAGATTAACAAAGGAGTGATATATTGTGGACTCAGTTAGAGTCCTTGTATGTGGATTTGGTCACTTCACATCTAGTAGAAAGTTTGATGGTTTCTGCCAGACAAATTTCTGGTAAGCAGTACCACCGGAGTGTACAGAGTAATTAACTACAGGGACATTTATATCATATTGCATGTTAGAATGCTGTCCACCACAAAATATCCACAGTACCACATTAAAAGGAGGTCAAAATACATTTGTAAATCACATCTATTATACATGACTCTTTGGTTGGTGTACATGGTTTTTTTTTTTGTCTCTCTGATTCTTAAAGGGTTACAGACAAAGGCAGCAAGCACATACAACATACTAATAGATGGATGAATACATTAGTCTTTACTCAAAGGATATGGTGAGATGTGGAGGGGGTTGGTCAGAGGCACTATTAAAAATACATTTAGACTAGCCAGTATTTTTATTGGAAAATTTAGTCATGAAAAATGTTAACGCATTAAGAAAGGCAAAAACAGAAAAGCTTGAATTATATTCTTGATTTTTGATAGGTCTTTAAATAGGATTAGTATTGTTTTTATGAAAAAATGGATTCCCATAGAACTTTTCTCCCTCCCCATTACCCCACACATGTTCTTATCCAGGAATATAATGCAAGGCCAGCAGGCTGAACGTGAATAGGCAGAGAATGAATGTGCACAATGGGCTACATATGGCCAACACCTCTTACTCTGCCAGGGACTATTACATAGGATACAGAGAGGCAACAAGTAATTTAACCCTTCTGTAGGTGGAAGCACCTGCTCTGGTAAGAGAAGGGTTAAACTGCTTCTTACTGGTCCAGTACTTTGCGCCAATTAGCGGTTTATTGGGAGGAGGGGATGCAATTGTACTAAGAGCATGCTGGAAATCTCCAATTAGCACCAATTAGCTGCTCCCTATGGTGGGATGCTGGGATTTAAAGGGGGTGAGATCGCCCCCACTGTCTCCCAGAATGTCTTGCTGAGGCATTTTATTTACTGCCCATTGAACCTTTCTCTGTTTCATAAACCTCTGGTTTGTGGAAAGTTCTATATAAGAACCTCCAGAAGTTTAACCCATTCATTCACTGGTATGAAACGAAGACTGGAACCTCACCTGCTCGATTAGACTGGTCGATCATAGGCTGGACTATCCGTCTTCTGGCATTGATGAACCTGAAACACAAGAGTGGATTTGCTTGTCATTTGGAGCAACAGTCCCACATCGATGAGAACAAAACCATACTTTAATCGACTTTTTACTAACAATTCCCCAAAAATAAATATAGTCACATCTAGGTCTTTCACATTACACAATCCATATATGGTCGCATATAACACAAATATTCAATCTCATGGGGAAACGTGAAGCTATTACCCTGCTCTATGTGCTCCTGATTGATTGTAAATTTATATTATTACAATATCCTTTCAGCTGTGAAAAGGTTAACATCAAGGACTTACAAATGTAGTCATCTCTCGTAAGTCCTTGTCCAACCTTTCGATTTGTTTTTCCCTCTGTGGAAATGATATTGCCTCCAGGCTATAAGGCCGCACTTGTATGTACTGGGAAACGCATGTCAAGTACATGTTTGTTTTGACACTATAGAGATGAGGTCATTTTGAGAAGCTGATACAATGAGTCTCTCAATGACATCACAGGGACTAAACCAGCCCTTTAGGGCAATGACCCCTGGAGTTTCTAATAAGATAAAAGCCACTGTGCAGAAGTGAACCTTACATCAGTGGTGTACCAAAACCCACTGAGTACATGTAGGCCCCACTGAAGATCAGATGTCACAGTGCTCCTTGCCATCCTACAAAATGTGACTGCAGTCTATTATTTATGAACTACTGCACAGCTAAATTAATATACCGGGAGAAAAGAAACAAAAGTAACATTTTAAACAATTTGACATGAATACAGCTGAAACATAAAAGTGTATATATATTAAAAAAACAAAAAAGTAGTGTAATTCCCCTACTTTAACCCTTTATGTCACTATACCCCACTCCCTCTAGCATGTAAGCTCATCGAGCAGGGCCCTCCACCTCTCTGTTCCTGTACGTCCAGTGGTCTGATCTCAATTATGTGTCTGTTATTCCACCCATTGTACAGCACTACGGAATTTGTTGGCGCTATATAAATAATAAAATAATAACTTCCCAGATCCCAATGAAGAGTTTTTTCCTTTATCAAGCAACACATAAGTCTGTGTCCCTCTGATCTCTCAGCACAGTCCCTCTCCCCTCCTACTCGGCCCTAAATGAGGTCCAGGCTTTTCTATTTTCACATGGCTTCCCTGGGTCAGCAGAAACATCCATTAAGCTGTCTCAAGTTTTATTGCCAGCCTTATAGAGGCTACAGAGCCAGCTCCAAGAGTGACCCCCACCCCCCCCCTCCACTACCCAGTACTAACCACCTCCTGCTGACCCAAACTTTAAAACCAGAGGTCATGCGTAGGTCAGTGCCAAATGATGTTGACCTCTAATGCCACATGTTAAACCTTAAGCTGCATGTTTATATAAGGTTGGCACAACTTGCTGGCCCTAAAGAATTGAACAGCGAGGAAAGCGTATAGCAACAACTAAATCATGTTTGCAAAAGACTATTAAATCTGTTGCAGGACCAAGGAAATCCTGATACGGAATTATCTCGAAAAAGCCAATTTTTAATTTATTGTTAATGTATTTAAACAACTTGAAAAATAGATATAATAAATACAAACTATTAGGGCTATGAGATTCTATCGCTTGGCATGCTGGGTGTCAGTCTTAAAGCTGCCCCGTTTCATGATTTAACCCAGTTATTGTCATAGGCCAACATTAATTATGTATATTTACATACAACAGAAATAACAATTCAGAATAACTTCTATTCGCCCAAATAGGGTCAACGATGGCTAACTAAGTTCAGTGCAGCTGAGCATCACATAAAACGTTGTACACTATTGCTAGTGTACACCTCTATTTACACCTCCGTATGTTTACTTTTATTGGCATAATACAACTATCGGAGCTGTCCAAATTAAAAATGCTGATCTCACCAAAAAAATCTACAAGTACAACACTAATATGTAAATGAATTGTGGCTCTAAACTTGCATTAATACGTTGGGTAGAGTTGAGTTATATAAAGCTCTGAAAAGAGCACAAGCAGAATTATATCCCATACATTAATCCTTAAAAACGTGCTATTCTGTATAAACAGATTTTTTTAGTCATCTAAAATGATTTGCTTCTTGTATGGTATAGAATTATGAGGGGCTGGATTTCTGTATAGGACATTTATGGAAATATCATTTTTAATAGTCATGAGGGAAGCAATTCATTTGATATAAAAATGCAAAGTAGTTAGGGCCTAAAAGTGTGCAATGTGAATTTTGATGAAGGATATCCAGTGGAATCTAATAAGGTGCTTTTAGGGATAACGCCCACGCAGTCTGTAGTTTTGTATGTGAAATATTTCTTCATTTTTCATTAAAGTGAAGAAACGCAGCATTGGGAACATTAGCTCTCCAAACAGCAACCAGGGCTGAACTGAAAACTCTGGGGTTTGAAAAAGCCAAACAAAAGGGTCTATCAAGAATGCAGGCGAGAATGACAGATTTATCAGCTGTTAGGCAGTGAAGGGTTAAAGGCGCCCAGGGACTGGCATGCACCATTTCTGTTTACCGTGAGGAGTGTCAGTTCAGCATGGTGTGTATTCTTTATAAGGACATGTGTTTAACATTAGGCACAGGGGGACTTTTCCTCCACCCCCTCCCTAAAAAGCAGGTAGTAATGGTCCCCTATTTGACAAGGACATGCAGAGCCATAAGTCACTGGGCCGTTAAGGCTGGATTTAATTTAGATGGTAATCCCAGAATGAGTGCCTGCAATTTTTCATGTTACCTTAACTGGTAATTGTTGCCATTAATCCTCCGTGTTTCGAGTTAAACAAATAAAAGGTACCAGCATAAAGCAGACCCCCTTAGACCCAAGCCGCACACCTCCTATTGGTTACAAACACGGTATCTCACAACTCCCATCTTCATGATCCAACTCCCTGCACACAAGTGTAACCACCTTCTCAAAGTAAATGTATTTTAGTAAAGAAAATTTCAGCTGTATAATAAGTAATGGTTATTACACACTGTCTGTCAAGGGATGTAGCCAGCCTTTTTTCTACAGTAAACGTTTCTCTAAAATACATAATAGTTTGAGACATGCATAACCTGTCGTTACATTTTCATGAAATTATTATTTATTCAGGGAAGAATTATAACATATCTCAGGGATGTTCATTTCCCCCAGGACCGTTAATTCTTTGGCCTGATAAAAACATTAGTAACTTTGTATTTCCAACTATACAAGAATTCCGCCTAAAGTGACCATTGCTTAGGAACGACAAAAAGACTGTACCATCAAAAATGTGGATATGCTGCAATTTTCCCTTTATCCCCCAACAAAGACCCTCTGAGGCCTGCAAACCATTAGCAATCCCCACCCCCAACACACCTCCAATCTCAGGACTCCAGGCTTTCTTCAAACAAGTCATTAAAAGGAGGGTTGAAGGTTCAAACAAAGGTCATTTCTTTGGATACTACACAGAAATGTTTAGTAAACTGGGATCCTTTACTGTTTGTGCAAAGCGCCACGTACCCTCTCCGTTACAATAGACTACAAGCTGTGCCCAGCATGATAAGCTGCACTTTATTGGAAGAGCTGGAATGGTGACTTGCAAAACTGCACTTTCAAGCTACCTTGGCTGATTCTGGATGATGGTATTTGCTGTCTAAACTACCTGATCCTTCCATAGATGCTGGGGCCATATTGCATACACAGGAGTTTGATTTCACAAGAGACTTGAAAGTTTTGACTTAACAAATATGCAATTACTTTGTCAATTGTCCTCATTTCTTTTTTTAAGTAATAAACACCAAGTAGACAAGCTATTTCTTTGTTTGTTGTTTTGTTTTAACACAGCAAAGCAGGGAGGTGTATTTCCTATTCATAATTTTGGGTATATTATATTTAAAATACCCGAGATGTGTTTTCGTAGATAGAGTAATTCTGTATGTTCACTGGTTTAGAAGGTAAATGGGTAATGAGAAGAGATAATGTTTATTTGAGCCCTCTGTGAGGCCAAGACACAAACATGCACAACAGGAAGTAAGTTATCAGCTTCCAAATGCAATGTTAACAAAGGTTATCTAAAGGCAACTGATGTGCTGAGTGCAGAGGAGATGCACCTGGGCCATGGCATCTCAACAGACTTCACAGTTTGGTATCTGTTCGTGTATTGAAGGGTACAATTGCCCAGATGGTTCCTTGCCAGTACTGGCTGCAGGTTTTGCATAAGAGCTGTGCCCGCTGAGAAGGAGAGATATCAAGTGTGGGCCCCACCAACACAGCGCACTTTGCATATTAACTGGATTTGCATACAACTGTCCCTTTCCCAGTGTAACCCTTTCCTTGCACACAGCGTAACAAGTTATTTGGCTAATACCTAGTTTACAAATTAGGCCTTCTGGAACCTGATATTGGCACATGGTACCTTGCCCTAATGATCATGGTCTGAGTACTGGTCTCTGGTATATATGAAATGCTTTCAACAACCGAGACATATTCTTAACCTGAAGTTATTTTTGTGTTCTCTGTGTTTATATTTCTTTTCGGTTTTATTTTTCCTTTCATCACTTGAACTTATGTCCAATGGCACAGAATGTTATAATATCCACAAATAAAGAATTAAAAAATTAATAAATAATAGGCTTTCTGGAGTAATATACCAACAAGCTATTTTTAACCACTTTAAAAAAAAAAAAGAATAAAAAAGCAAGCTGTAATACTAACTAAATAACCCAGGTATTTTATATTGCCAACAAACATTACTGCAGCCTTTACTCTGGTTTAATTTTTGCTGTTTTTTTTTTTTTTCTCATCACCAGTAACGTACAACAACATGTTAGTGCGCACCAAATTCTCCCAAAACAAAAATCTAAACAAAATTTCTGCATCCTGCTTATGAGCAAGAGGGATATCAAACATCAGATAGGCAGCCCTTTTAAACGGACACAGAGAAACAAAGAAAAGGCCCCCGGAAATAGAGCAATTACAGAGTGCAAGCTTTGAAGAGATGAAGGTGAGTGCTCGGGTCCACAGCCTTTCTAGCCCTGATTAGCTCTGAGGAAGATATTTTCTAGGTCTCTGGGAGAAATCTCTCGGCCAGATGTTACCTGTCCATCAAGCAGCTGAAGTGGACAAGTAGGCTGGAAGGGAGCATGTCTGTGCTTTGATCTGGGATAGAGGAACGGCTGATTTATAGTGTGGAACTCTGTTCATCCGTTCTGTTTTACTTTCTGTCCTAAGGCAGAACCACATATTCAAGAGAGAAGGGAAGAGAGAGTGCGGTTGGGAAAAATGCACCGTTCTTTACAACATCAACAAGCTCTGACAACTGAAACAGGGTTTTTCTTGGCCTTAACAAAGCTTGCAGGCATATCCTTTGATGCTCCTGTTTTCCCCCTTGTGCTGGCTCTCTCTCTCTTTCTGTTCAACATACTACTTGCTGTTTAATTCAGCTCTGGTAAATGGAGTGGACTGTGGCCAGGATGCCTGGGGCATAAACACACCTGTGTGTGCAAGATGGCAGTGCATGTGTGACTGTGCCCACTACAGTCAGGTTACTGCCATCTTTACCCAACAAGCTTGTTTTAACCATCATGTTTCCTCGTGGTCCTGATTGGACAGTTTCGTCTTATGGACAATTAACTTATTGGTCTTACCCAATCGAACCATGGCCAGCCGGTTTTTGGTTGGTAAAACTCAGTAATGTTATATTAACCTATCCACCCCTATGACACGATCTCTATTTGTAGCAAATTCAAATCCAAATGTAAAAAGAACAGTACTGTAAAAACACAAATGTGGGCTCCCTTGAAGGAATAGATTGAATAAATGTACGATTTTGTACTGCAGTTTGCAATCAGGACCTTTGGGGGTACTGTACTATTATACCGCTAGGTATATATCAGGCCCTTTAGCAACATCCCTGCAAAAAAAAGGTAAATAAACTTGAGCCACCAGAGATATGCCACTAGTATGCAAGTGATGCTGAGATTATTATTTCATTTCCAGTTGACCTAATGTTTAGGTCCTAAACACAAACAAATGATGTCAGACTGTCTGATGGACAACTCAACCTGGACGAGCCTGGGGTCATAACTGAAGATTCCGAATATAAACAGCAGGTGTGGTAGGTTTATATTAATCCCCTTATTACTGAATTGGTTCAATTAGTTTTAGTAATTGATAAATCTAATAAACTTTTTTTTTCTTCTCCAGTGCGGGGTTTTGAGCTCAATCGTATGGCCCCAAGATGGATGCTTCTCCTCTTGGAGGCACCAGATCTACTTTATAATTTTACCTCATGCTTGCGCATAAATGGAATGTCCTTCTTCTAATATAAATTTTTTTACCCCATTTTGGTGTGTTCCTATGCATCAACCCTTCCCCACAAAAGAACAGACCATTCTGTCATAATGTCAAACACTCACATAAAGTGGATAATTTCTATCCAGGATGTGAGTAAAAACTCACAGGTTTATTAGGCCTCACTGAATTTGGAAAACGCTTGTCATATTTTCCCCTTACTGTCATTTATATTGCATTAGATTCACTTACTGACTCCATATTGAAAAACTGAACAAACATATAAGCCTTTTCATTGCCATGGGACATTTTTTTTTTTGCCTGTGAATAACTGATACATAATTTTTTTGCATCCTTCCCTAGCATTTTAAAAGGCACACTAATATCAATGAGCTAACAATACAATAAATAATGGATGTTGAGGACCAAGTAGGACATCAATTTCAGCCACCTTCCAACAGACACAAAGGACACAGCTCGTGTGATGGAGCCTCTCTCATCATCACCCCTAGTTATTTCCACAATTGCTTTTCCAATCTTCACAGCAAACAGTAATTTTCCCCAAGAGCAGCGCTGTTTGTGTTGTTTGTTAATGATAGAGGAGCTAGCTATCCCTGCCTGGAGTCAATAAGTCCACTCTACAACGCAGGCCTCTCGTGAGTGCTTCTCCAGGTATCTCACTGTGCTTTGAAAGCTGTTCTCTGCTCCTGCCGAACTGTATTAATCTCTTCAATGTTGGCAACAGACACAGCAACATATTGCGAGGGAAAGCAGTTGTGTGTTCTATGGCTATCCTCACTCATTGTAATTTGTGCTGCATGGCAATGACTATAACAGATGAGGGAGCTTCTATTAATTTATTGCATACTATTTATAGTTGTTTTCTATACAAACTAACTGTAAAAAAAAAAGTGTGTTCCTTTACTCAATCACTACATCATCAGGACACATTCTGTACTGGATTCTGTATGGAGAGTATTATTGCTTACAAGTCAGAAATAGCTCCCTTTCCCATTCTGCTATTGAGCATTAATAACCAGGTTCCCTAGTGATCTTAATGCTTATATTAATGGTTGTCCAGGAAGAAAACAAAAAAGTCATGAGCTCACACAAGCACACTCTATATAATATGAAATTTAAGTTACCTCCAGACCTATGTTCATGTCTGGGTATGCCACTGAGTAGTCCACAGAGCACATATTGAATGTACAGGGTCCCATTTACTAAACTTCCAGGTTTAGGAACCAAATTAATCCACCAAAAATGCAATTCAACATGGCGGAACCCTGCAGACTGCGAGTTCCTGATATGTTGAGAAGTTAAGTCAACTAGACTTTTGAAGCTCAGTTGTAAGGAGTTATTGGGAGGCAGGGATTTTGCTAGACCTGAGTCTAAAGGAAAATTTGATGACCCCCTACACTAACAATATGGCAAAATATACCCCCCTTTCTAGGTCCTGTTCTTTAAACCCATGAACCTTGTGCTAATGGTACTCTTCAGGATTAGCATGAAACCTTAGCAAGAAACAAGCAGTTGCTATGCAGCCAGGTATAGAATAGAGTCCTTCCAGGCTACCAAACGATAGAGGGCTGTGCCCAAGCATCACTTCCTGACAGTCACATGGGGAACATCACCCACTCCCTCTAAGTGGCATCACACAGCATTAAATTACTAATCTTTCTCTTTATAATAGCCAGCTGCATTAAGAAGATGCTGCCCAATTTAAAATGATAAAATAAATAATATTTACCTCCACCAACTGTGGAGATCCAGGGCTTCAGCCATCAAAGCCCATTCCCAAAGCAAAGCCCACGTTGAGCGATCACAAGAACCAGAGGTGTTAGAACACATGAAGCTGTATAATGTGTGATTAGAACCAGATAATAACCGTGCTACTGACGCCATGGTTGTGAATAATTGAATTTTGTTTTGGGCCTGTATCATTGAGGTTTTTAGACACAAAGGGTCCAAGATACTAGATTTTAGGAGTAGGAAGAAAGAATGAGTTGAGTTGCTCCTTCAATATGTGACGGAGGAGGTAAGTTAGAGATGTAGAGGTGTCCGGGTTTTAGCTGGTATCTCCTGGAACAAGGAAGGAAGCCTAGAAAGTCACATATAACTGCATCCCACAGCTCCCTCCATCATATAGATAGCTCTTCGCCCAGCTCCTTTACTTGCTATATAAATAGTACAGCAAAATATAACCAATTCTTACACCTGTTTATGTACACAAATATGAGATATTTATAAATGAGGGTTTGTCTCAGAGACTAAGCTTCAACGCAGCATCTCTCCACGTCTTTTATCTTGCTGTCTGCCCACCTATCCTCCACAGTAACAAACAGCATCATAACTCTGCAACAGTGACACTAACGCAGCATTATACGTAACAAATGTGACTTTATTTCCACCTAAAAGTCATTTAGAGCTACTTAGAAGCATCGGTATATTTTACATGATTCTTGCAGCCTGGATTCCAGGATTGCTAATTTTAACAATAATTAAAAAGATGTATTTGTGTAGTGAGATATAATATGCTTTGGACATCCAGAAGTGGGTAGCATAGGGCATATTTTTGAATAATTTACTATACATCCAGACTGAACAGCAGAAACAGATATACAGAGATTTTGTTCCCTCAATATTTACCTACCTAGTCATTCTCTGTGTCTTAATAATGATTTCTTTTTTTCTCCATAACCACTACTCTTCTTTTTATTTCCCCTTCTATACCCTTTCCATCACATTGCGATGCACCTGCGCTACTCTCTTATATGCTCAGTAGCCATTATGGTTACCGCCATAACTTCTCTCTTTCCACTAAAAACTGCCCTTTCTGCCTACCATTAACCTTCTTTGTCTAAAAGTGACAGTGACCCTTTTATACTTACCAGCTGATGCTTCACCTTCTTTACCAACCATCCCATGCTACTTCCACTTCTGCAGTCACCAGAGTTCTATGTCCGCATTCTATGCAACTGTCCCCCTTTACTGCCAATTATTCCTGCTCCCTAGTCTTTGTCCAGTATCCACCGCTCTCCGTTCTATGCAGACCCACCAAACGTAGCTCCACTTTCAGTGCCAATTGTGCCCTCTTTTCTGGTCACCCACTACTGTTCCTCACTTGCTCTAGCCACACTCTTCGTTGCACACCAACCACTCTGGCTTCTGTTTCTTTAAAAACAACTTCCCAATTTAACATTGTAAATGTCTGAGCTTATCCCTCATCCCAAAATTTAAACCACTGTTCCCCCTCTTATGTCTATCACCCTTGTTCTAAGTCAACTATATAAATCAAAGTCTTCCAGCTCACTGTATTCTACTGCAACACAACATTGATCATTTAAAGGTTTGCCTTCAGAAGCCATTTCCATGCCACTGACTGATGCAAAAAGGCATGGACAAATGGGTCAATAGGTGATGCTAATGGAACTTTTCCGGTACAGCAATATATAGTATATTACAATGGTAATTAAAGTGTGGGTAGACCCTAGAGGGAGGATTGTCCTGCTGATAGCTGTATGCTAGAACATGGCATGAATGCCAAAGTGAGCAAAGATGAAGGAACTTCAGCAGGTAGACCACCGCCCCGGGCAGAAACTCTTCCCTTGTAGATATGCTGAGATTGGGATTCAACATCTGGAATAGCTAGAAAATTCCTCTACACTAAGTCGCAAAGGGTGCCACTGCCTTGTGTTGGTGTTTGTTCATCCTCCAAGGGGGGTATCTACAACACTAGCAGACACAATCCTGCTTTAAAAGAGTTTCTTGCCCTGGCTGAGAATCACCTATGAAAATACATCTTTTTTTATCATGAGATGAAAGCCAGAATGTATACAGGGAGGGGAGGTTTGAACCAGATGATTCCCTTTTTACGAATAAGCAGCTTAATGCATCTTGGCACCCAGAGCCTGCCTCAGATTGCCTCGGGCTCTCTGTGAGCAGAATAGCAATTTTATTACTTTGTCATTAAACCAATTTCACAGCAGTATTGTTTGTTAATGAGCAGCGGCAAACGAGCGGAGATGTCACACACTGCAATAGCAGTGAGATTTGTGTCCCAGACTCGGAGCAGGAAAAATGGAAAAGGCCACAGTAATAAAAGGAGTAAGAGAGAGAGCGAGAGAGGGGAGAAAAGCAGTTTGAGGTGGAAGGCGAAGTGTATAGGAAGCGGCGGATCCCGTGTTTATGAGGTAACTGTTCCTGTAAGGAATAAAGGTCTGTAAGGCAAGCAGTTAAAACGAGGCCCATAAAATTAAAACCAAATTAAAGTACAGCGAAGGATTACTCAACCTAGTTATGAGGAAGGGAAAAAAAAATATGTAATCTCTATACTACGAGAAGGACATCTAACAGAACACTGAGCAGTGAAGGGTTAAAGAATTGAATTCTAGTGACACTATTAATCATACTGTGTGTAACAGGCCTTTAACTGAACCCACGTATATCCTTTTTTGTTGCTAATTTCAGCACTTTTGATTTCTAGACTGCAGGCACTTTGAGAAAGGCCCTCTCCACATTAAGCCCTGCTTCAATTACTTGGAGGTTTGTCCATTCATTGCATAGGCTGCAGAAAATGGCAACTTGTAAATAATAATATTACAAAATTTACTGCAGCCCAGCTTTAAAGCAGGCTAGCCAGGAGATCTGCATATTGTACATTTAATTATTGCTAGAGCTGTAGGTGCAGCCAGTTCCGAGTACTTCCCCATGTATTTCTATACACTATTTCGGTTCTGCTGTCACTATGCCTCTGGCTTGCTGAGGAACGGATGGGAGATGGCCTTACTGCTCCAGGGTCTTTGGGATGGGTTGGTCTCTGTGCTCCTGGCACTTCTTGGTCTGATAGGTTAAGATCTTGATTTGAAACTGTGGCCTCTGGAGACCTGGCACCATTGTCCAGTTGGTACGGAGCCAGACGGATCAATTTGCTTTAGCATTTCCGTCATTAAATAAAGTGCTTCACCTACCTGCCCTCGTCTATGCAAACAACGCAGCAGGAAGCTTTATGCTGTTCATCGTGCTGCCCCTTAACCTTAATCCACACATTACACTTACAGGTTATCCCAACAGGGCTCTTACCCCCATGCCTGTAAATAAAGGAAGGGGCATTGGACCTATACATTACTACACTACTTACACAAACACATACACACAGGGTCTGAAAACAGAAAGACTGATTCTTTTAAGAGAAGTCTAAGCTCTATATGTGAATTTGTATATATGTTCAAGAATGTGTTTTTACAGAAAACACACACATATATAATATAATCTGCAATTGTATGTAATGCCAAGGGTGTAGCGGAGCAGAAGGTATGTCACCTAACAGGTCAGGGTAAGGGTGAAGTTTGAACGAGAATTGGAACTGAAAGTGTAAGACTAGAGTTTTCCCATGGTATGTAGCAAATATAGTTCTAGGGAGCACTGCTCCATTGGAAAGAGCGGTTTCACAGGAGAGGGACAAACAATGACATATCTGCTCATGGCTGTAGATGCTTTTGGGTCGCCAATCAACCCAGAGAAGACATATTTATGTGCGAAGATTTTCCTCTACCTGGGGAGAAGGCAATACATGGGCTGGTGCAATAGTCCTTCTGGGTGATAATGTGTGAGATATTTTATCCCTGTTTAGATCTCTCTAATCCAGTCAACTGCATAGCTAAAGAGGGCTGCCAAGTTCTATTCTTCAATCTTTGGAAAGATGATGCCTCCCAAGTATGGAGGTTATTCTAATTTAAGCATTGAGATACTGGCTTTCTTGTCATTTGTAAGTTTTTTTTTGTTTTTAATTGAAACGTTTTAGATCAGAACGCTTTAGAAGACTTGGCTGCATCTTTTTTTTTTATAATCCTTTATTTTTGCGATGCATTGACTTAAGCAATTAGTTGCATGCAATACAATTCAAGACAAATGCACCATTTTTTGTAAAAATAAACAGTTACTGATAACAAGGGACAACAGAACGTTAAGGTAATACAAATATGCTCAACTGTAAGCTGGACAGGTGTTCTATCGGGGTGGAGGAGGGAATATGCGGAGGTAGATATCACTAAGCTTTAGTTTTGCAATTAAACGCTATTCAGCATTTGTGATTATGAAATCATGCTTAATTACAGACCGGTAGAATGGTGCACTGGTCATTGGTACTGAGTGAGTGTGTGCACAAAGGAGACTGTGATAGTCGCCAGTACCAATGTGGGGTGTCTGTAACGGACGTCTAACGTGAGGGAAGTGCATCAGGAGAGTGTACCCCTAACCAAGGGAGCAACGGGGATGAGGGGCTGGTGTGGGGGTGTAAAGGACACCACAGAGTGCGGATGTAGAAGGTTATTTGGTGTGTAAATATAGCTCCTGGTGTCTAGTGAGGTGTAGCTCGTACAGAGCCTTAGACCCTGGCTCATCATAACATAAAATGAATTCACAGGTATAGAACAACGTGGAACCAAAATAAGAAAACCGAAACAATGCGGTGGCAATGGGGTCATTGATGAATTTCAACATGTCCCATTTAGGCAAGCTTCTCCCTCAATCACGGTGCTGGCGTTTTTGAGTGTCTGGCCCTTGGGATAAAAGGAGTGACAGTGGTCGGGTCCCAGGACACTGGTAGGGGTCCCGTGGTTGGGGTTGCACTCAGTACTGGTAGATATAGTGCCTGCCATTGATGTCTTATGACATGTTTAGTCCCAGTGTGGGTTACTTCCAGAGTGCCGGTAGCTCCCCAGCTCTACGCCATCCCTGCAGGGCGCAGCTTTTTTGTAACAGGGCTAAAGAATTTACGCCACATAAGTGTGGTCCTGGTAAAAGGTGAGAGTTTTCAAATGTAAGAGGTGTTTTGTTCTTTAGTGCTGACATAATGTGGATCTTGACTTATACGGTGGCACATCAAAGGATCACATCTCGGGCAGTAGCTGGTTTTGGGAGGGTATAGCTTGGTAAACTGTACACTCCGTCAGTTAACTTTTTCGCCACTGCATGGGGTAGTATTGTGGCAGCTCTTCTGTGGTAATGGCAGCAGGAATGGATTTTAACGTGAGACATAGACTGTTGTTGTAGTTAGATATGTGCGTTTTTTTTTTTGGTTTTTTTTTTACATTCTTTATTTTCCATTTTATGTGGTACAAAACAGTGAATAAGCAACGATTGCAGAGATTTCAAACAGGCACAATACGACACCCCAACACTAGTGGCTGTATACGAATGCTCACACTTTGGCCTTGGGCAGAAGCAGGCCGTCTCTATAGGTGTTTGTTCGGTTAGGTTACCCACTATTGTGTAGTTAGTGGGGGGGTGGGGGGGGCGGTGCAGAGACGAGGCTAGTGTTTGTGTGGGGGCCCCCCAGAGAACCATCTGGGCCGTTCCAAGTCTCAGTGACTGATTAGTTACCCGCTGTCGTGCCCGGCCTTCCCTCGGGTGGCTTTTTGTTTTCCACCTGCAGGGGACTCCCTTTAATCACAAAAAAGAAAAAACAACGACGTTGTATGCGGAGGTGGGTTATATGATCTCGATGGGTCCAGCAGTACAACGTTATAAACGTGGTGTCGTACATGTCATATCAGCCCCCAAGGTGGCTCTATGTCACCTGATTTTGCGTGAGCCCCGATCCCAACTAGGAGGTGTAGTCATGCTGATGTTGTCATAGTCTCCCTTTTGTCTATGTCGTGGTCTATGGTGTAGGGATCGTTTTGAATAGATATGCAGCCCGTGGGGTCTGCCGGCAACTGGTCTGCCCTCCCGAGCCAAACTACCGTCTGTACGTCCAAGTGCGGGAGGGGGAAAAGGGGGGTCAGTCGCATCCTGTGTATCCGTCTGTCCAGTGGTGGGTTCGGAGGGTAAGTGTTTGTAGGATGGAGGGCATGTAATGGTCAGCGAGGAAGGGGTGGGGGGGGACGGGGGGAGCAAAAGGGGGGGGGTGATGGAGCTCGGTCAGGGGCAGCGTGCCCACTCCCGCATGTGCGTTGTTTTTAATGCAGGGAGGTCAGGTGAGTCCGGACTTTGGTTATGTCCCCCTCCGTGGTCCTCACTCGCTCCGTGATGTCCTACACCTCAGTTTTGAGTAGGGCAGAATCAGCTGCCAATAGCTTGTGGATGTCTGCAAGTAGTATTCTCAGGTCCCACTTCGTGGTTGGGGCAGAGTCATCAGCAGCTTTGACAGGTGGAGAGTGCGGAACTCTGGCTTCCAGCAGTGTATCTGAACCCCACTGCACCAAGGCTGGCAAGATGTCTGCGGCCTGTGCATTTTCTGCGGTTGCGGGTCTAGACAGCACCACCCTCTGCAGCATCTTCCCGATGTCTCTGCCTTCTGTGGCAGTGTGAGGCTTTTGGGATCTTCGGCCCATTGCTCTTGGGATCTCCGGCCCGTGTAGGTGGTAAAGGAGAAGTAGCTGTTTCAGCTCCGTCCGCTGAGAATTCACTCAAGAAGTCCACTAGGCCCGTGGGCGAGTGCTTGAGGTAGGCCCCGGTTTTGCGTTTCCGTCTGGGCTGCTTTTGGGTAATGATTAAAAGGCATCAATCGATGCAGTTTGCACTTCCAGTGCAGGTTAAGGAGGTTGTGGGGCGGGATTGACTGCAGGAATGCAGATATTGTCAAGATTGGAAAAAGTGCTTAGGAGCTGATCGAAATGGCATCTATTCAGGTTGGCTATCAGGCTCATCCTTGGCTGCGTCTTTTAAAGGAAACAGACAACTGGAGGATGAGGCCATGCTGATCAAGTAACATCTTCTCCAGTACGTGAGTAGTAGTTTCTTCCATTCCCTCAACGTTCTAAGTGTATTCTAAATAATGAGATGAATTTTGACCTTATAAAGAGCGTCTATAGAAAGTTTGTATTTTTAAGTGAAAAATGAAACTGTCACTATGAGCAATGGGAATTCTTGATACCATGTGTTAGAATGCACAGAAGTGTTCTTGTTAAATGTTTACGCATAATCATATCTAATTAAAAAGTGTCTGTTCCTGTTGCAGCAAAGATGAAACAGTTTGAAGAAAGTGGCCTCAGAAGAATTGAACAAGGTCAGGTAGACTGAGGATGGTCTCCGATTTGGAGACACAAGAATGCAAAACCGGTGATTAACTGCCCCTGAAATGCTACTAGGAAGCTTTGAATGTTGAGAAGCGATTGGGTGAAGCCGTCCTAATTGGAATAACTGTGACAAAGAATAAATATTGGTTTTGTGGATCGAGAAAAAAGACTTATTTGTAGGCACAAGAGACAATGGGTTCATTAGTTCTATATCTGTATTTTTCACAGCCAAGAAGGAGGAGCCTTGCTTTGGGTGATCATTTTATTTTCAGTTAATACCTGTAATTAAATATTTGATTTCAATTAATATATTATTAGTTTGTAAAATTAAACATCACATAAAAATAAATAATAATCACTTGAGTAACAATAATTGGTTTTAAAGGGACACTCCAAGCACCACAGAATTTCTGGCTCTCCAGCGTTTGTAGTGGTGGCAGGGAGTGGTGATGGGCAGACCCAACATAACAAGTCAAACTGTTCAAAAACAGTTTGACTTCTTACAAATGAGAGTACCAGGCACCATAACCACTACAACAAGCTGTAGTGTTTATGGTGTTTGGCATGTTCCTTTAAGCAAGTGTAAGCAAACCTTTGGCTATTATAAATGCAGTAGAGTGCAAATGTCTTAGGCCATTTATCTGTGTGCAGAGTTATTTCCCAACCTGGGAACTGTGGATAATTGACAATGGAACTGCAAATGTCATGCCAAAATATATGACCTAGGAATATTCTCTAACTTTTTCTTTTCGAGCTCAAATACTTTCCCCCCAAATGTTTGGCCCATAATACTTTGAAAAAAGCAGTCGTCATGCCTATCTCTACACAGTCTTAGTATCGAGGGTGCATGAACACTGTGCCCCACTACCTCTGACAGACTCGCTCATAGCTTTGTATGAGAGCACTTGTTGCAGGTGCAACTATTCACATTTATGAGGAATAACAGACACAAAGAGAGCTATTAGGAAGATAATAAATGCTTCAGAACGGCTTCTACTAATGGGCCAGCCAGTTTCAATAACTTCAAGGTTTTCGAAATTGCAGGTAGCCACGTTTAGACATGTTGAACCCTATCAAGTTATGTTGAGTTCTGTCTACATGTAGCTGTGATGGGTATGATATGTTATTACACACTGGAACAGCTTGTATTGTAACTTAGGTATCCTTGCCGTTCTATACTAAGGACACTGCTCATCTGATTATTGATTGTCATGAATTGATCACATTCACATCATATTCGGTTTTCTGAGCATGTCTGTCTACTAAGTCGAGAATAACGGTCAGGTAAAACAAACGTGACAGTTACCTCCTTCAATATTTGTTATTAAAATGTGGATACACAACATGTAAAACCAATACTGGAGCAATGGACGATCCATCGTTAGTGGAAACTTTTTTTCCTACTTGAATAACAGAACGTTATCTGGCTTCCCTGCAGTAACTTGATTGATGGATGATGTCAGCCGACAGTTAAGTTACATAGAGTTATAAGGAAAAAAAAATTAGGAGGGCTTAAGCACTGCTAACTAATTAGCATTCTGACTAAGGCTTAGTGGGGCTTCAGAAATAAGACCCATATGGTTACATAGTCTACATTTGTACAATAACAACGTGAAAAGGGGAACACACTTTAAGGACAGAAATAAATACATTTTTAAAATTTGGAAAAATTATCCAAGTAGGCTACATTTTACATACAGCTATTTTTGCATAAAATTAAAATTCACCATGAATTTCTGGCAAATCACACTTCAGGGAATATTCAGGAAAAAATGTGCAGTGATAGGAGCTAGTTAATACTGTATATGATTATTTACAGTGCCTTCGTTTAACGTCCAGCATGTATGTATGCATGCAATCTCACTTTAAGGTTTATTATATACTATTGTTGCCCAGGTATCTAAAAATGTCCCTTTTAGCTGCTTAATTAGGTCCCAAGAATCTGTTCACCAGTGTGCTCTCTGGAATATTAGTGATGTGTTCATGGAGATGTAGTCAAAAATAAACATGTGACATTATCCCAGCAGGGTAAGCTATTAAGCCCTGTCCATCCTTGATTGGGTTTGTATTACACATTCATTCTCTCCTTAAGTCTAGTAATACCCATTACTTATTGC
Source organism: Pelobates cultripes (assembly GCA_933207985.1). NCBI lineage: Eukaryota > Metazoa > Chordata > Amphibia > Anura > Pelobatidae > Pelobates > Pelobates cultripes. The sequence goes on from OW240924.1 coordinate 70,021,087, forward strand.
ATTTAGCACTGTGGAATTTTTTGGCACAATTTAATAAATCATAGGAGCTACGGAACAATAAAAAGGTTTTCACTGAGAACCTATACAATACAACAGGAAATTCATCAATCAAAATAAATAGGCATCAATAGATCAATTTAGAAAAACAATTTAACTAGTAAAGCTCTAAAATATAACCTTAGTGCGAAGGCAAGTAGATTTAAGTAGGGAATGTTCGACTTCTACCTACTGAGTTAACAAACCGGACTCCTGCTACGGCCTCTGTGATCAATAGGCAATTTGACTTAATTCAATTACTTCATTTTCACATTCAGCAGTTAGTAAATATTGTGAAGAATCTGTCAAAATGAACCAGCCTTGTTTAAAAGCTCAGTATCCCAACAGTCTATTAAAACATATACTGTGTCTTTGAAATGCCTTGTTTTTTTTGTTTTAGAATACTATATCATATCGATAGAATGGGTTACAGCCACACTCACAGGAATAAAATCTATTTGATAATTTCATAATAAACTATAAATTTCACTGTATTTTTTTTTTCTACAGTATGAACAGAATCTGATTTTTCCAACGGGACAGAGGTGAGAAAACCTTTTATTCAGAAGGATGCACTCTTTTGAGCAAGGGGCAAAGGAGCACGGACCTCACCTGAATCTCTTTCTCGTTCTTTTCCGGCTTTATCAGGTGTAATCTGTGCTTGTGTTTACTAACTGCCAATCTCCAGGCAATTTCAGTTCCTGGGACTGTCACCTTTAACCAGAATTGGGTTTGCTCCCCTGCTAATGAGGCTGATAACTTATCACTCGGAGTTAGGGAGAGTTTCACATCTTTTGTTTACCATGAAAGAAAAGGTAAAGGAGTGATAAAGACAAACAGACCTTTCCTTTGCTGCTAACCACAATACACACGCAATGAGATCCATGAACACGTAACAAGTACAAATCTCCTATGGTCTATGACTTTACTACTGTACGCACACATGTATTTAAAGGAGCATGTTAAATAAATTATAATCAATAATTCTGATTATATTCACACCTATGATTATCTGTGTTTTTTTTAAGGTTGTGAAAACACAGGCATTTACTTTAATTACAGGCTAACAAAATTTAGTGGAAAATCTTGAAACAAGATCTTCAAAAGGAATACATTTTCCTCTGGGCGCTAAATAGAAGTTAACTAAATGAGCTGATTTCATACAATTAGTATTAATTCCTTTGTTAAAATGCAAACAGAATAATCAGACCTGCGAGTGGAAACTAAAAATCTTTTTTGTGTTCGTCTATCAACATAAATTGATACAAATATTACTTATACAAGCTTTAATTATTTAATGAACATATACACCAGCAAAATGTAAACAAACACAGCACATATTGGTAGAACATATATACACAAACAATAACTCTGGCATGCTCCAGACTAAGTATACACATACAAATTACGGATTTTGTACACGGGCAGGAAATTATACAGAAAATCATTGGATGGATTTTGAGGCACTGGGCCAGCCTTAGCATTTTCCATCCTTGTACTGGCATGTGCCATACTAGGCCAAGTGGGTCGAGCAATAATATTCCGCAGAACTTCATGCACCCACAAGGCAGATGAACAAGTCTGTGACACTTGATTAATAAAGTCCTGACATTACCCACTCGCTACATATTAGACATTTGTGCTATTATGGCTTATGAGTTCTTGAAAGTCAAATAATAAGAATTACCAATGTGGATGAAAAGAGAAAAAAACAGAACCTCAATCCCACAAAGACAGATCTGTTTGGAAACGGGTTTAGCTTCCCTTGAACAGTGTATCACTCTCTTTCCTTCTTCAGGTTAGCAGTTTATTTGTGCATTAATCACATTGACAGAAGCAAGGCAACTCAATTTTCTGCCTCTCTAGCTGGACGCATCACTTTCTGTACTGTACTCAGCATGAGAATGGCTGCATCTAAGCTGTGGTTACTGGTTTAATTGAAATGCTATCCACACTATAGGGTGCATTAAACTCTGATAACAGCAGTTCCTGTGGCCAACTTAAGTAGCTTGGGAAAAAAACGCGGAGAAAAAAAAATAAATGCCCAACTGATAAGTCAGACAAACCAGCTAATTCTCCGAGCGTGTCTCTCATTGTGATCCGTAAAAAATGGGGGGAAAAAATGAATCAGAGAACCACGAAAATCAATTGACCCGCGGGTGGCTCATCAGGAGCTCAGGCTGATAAAGCGGATGGCTTTGTTGGTGCGTGCCTGCCTGCACGCCATAGATAGAGCACTTTGTAAATGAACCTGCTTTGATAAATATATTAAGGGAAGCTGTGAATAAAAGGCAAAGGCTTCTCATTTGTAAATACAGAGCCGGCTACATGGAATTAGAATGATAAAATAGAGTCCCATGTAATTAAGTTTGTATTAGTACTGAAATCCGTGCAAATACTCTCCCCGAATTTTGAAAGAGAACTGTCGTTTCAATTAATCTGAACATCACCCCAGAATGTAGGCAACAAAATTAAGCCTGTGATAAGAAGAAAAAAAAATGTAAAAAATGGGTCCTGTATTTTGATAAGTAAATGCAATATCATTTCTTTGCGGCTCTGATCGTTGTCTGAAAATCCTGCAGCCTCGCTGGCCCCCAAACCCCCTCCCTCTGTCTTTCTTATCCAGCCCTAGAGTCAGGGCTAATCCACGCAAGAAAGGTATCATTCTAGGGCTGGCTGTGAAATATCAAAGCAGGTCGTCTGTTGTCAAGATGGGCCAAGAACTCACAGAACACAAATCATAGGGTCTGCTTCCCCCTCCTCTCAAAATCTTCAGAGACCAAGCCCTAGTAAAGAACATGTATATAAAATAAACGTATCCAGACACACTCCGCTATATAGCCATTGCGAGTATGACAGCCAGAGGCTTCAAAAATGTTGTATGGAATATATAAGCATATGTTCTGCCTGTTAATCAGTCTCAAGCGTTAAAAAAAATCGAATAACTTGATGGTATTAAGATACATAAAACAACACAAAGTGTAAGTATATACAGACAATGTCCTACTATTAATAATACAAACAGTTCCCTTTACTGCCTGTTCCAAACCACAGAAAAATGCAAGCAGGTTTCAAATTAAGTATGGGAACCTCATCAACGCTTCCAAACCACCTACTCACACCTAAAAATAAGCTGCCACATTTGAACTTAGAAATAAATAAATTGCAACCAATTAAATACTTAGCTACTACTTTTGGAATTTGTTTAAATTATAAAAATGATATTCAAAGAAAGGAGCTTACAAAATGTTTGGATTTTATTGCAAATCAGTCGCCCGTTAAGAAAAGGGGAATTATAATTTTATTGAGGTAAGTATGTTGGAAAGGTAGATTTTGACAATGGTTAGCTCAATCTATCAACAACAGTTGTTATTCTTAAACAGAAATATTGTACTTTAAATTCTACCCAATATTTTTAGATCCCACTCTTTCTAATACAACACCACCACTCACTACAGACAGTTGATGGCAAAAATGTGTCACCATCCCTTTTACAGCCATATACAATCCCCATGGTGTCCCTTTTTTCTATGCCATAGAAGTAACATGTGCAGTATTGTATACATTTTTTTTAAATTAGTTTGGGCATTAAAATCCTTTTTTTCTAAATTCCTTTTTCACACATACCAATGGCTACCAACAGGTCCTGAAGTCATCGAAAATAAAAAGGTTTTGCCAATTTAATCTGTGATAATAAAGGATATATCAAATTTCTCTTTTGCGTGTTTATATTAAAACCTTTAGTACTGATGTTGTTTTCATGAGGCTGAAGCAGTCACTTTCTAAAACCTATTTTACGCTAGGACAGGTAGGAATGTAGTTGTGACTATCCCAACAGTGACCGTTTGATATCTCTTCTAGTCTTTATGATTCCTATGGTTATCCAGGGCACATTTTTTTTTGCTAACATTTTTAATATATTTATTGATGGTCATGGCTTAGGAAACATGGAGATCTTGTAGATAATGTAGAAACAGGGCCCCCTCACCCCCTCCCTAAAAAAAATAAATCAGTTTGTTAAAAGGCAACACCAAGTAGCTTTTAATCAAATGTCACAGGCTGAAGCATTATGCTTTTCGTCCCTCATTAAAAGACAGAGTATCTCTGAGAGAATTACTAGTGCACTCCAAGAATTGCATCTGCTGTCCTCCACTGCACACCTCACCAGCCTCCGTCATTAGTCTGTGTGCATGGAAGGCAGGGAATCACTGCGGGATAAGATCCATTAAATGGGAGGAACTTCCTACGTGTTGTTTGCTTTAAGCACATTTTATAATCCAACATAGATGGGATGACGATATTACCTGTGATTGTGAATAAAACCTTTTTTTCTCCATGGGAAGATTGGTTAATATCGGCTAGCGAGAGTATGATCACTTGATACAATGTAGAGGGATCTCCCGACTACATGTAAGGGATTTCCTAACTGCAGATGACCAGCACTATCTCTGACAGTTACGGGGCGAAACGTAAGCAGATATCCAGTGATTATCGTTACTGACCAGGTCTTGTTACTTGCAGAACTGGACTATTATAAAACCAATGAAATAATCCTTTGCGCAAGCATAAGAACCATCACACTGAATACATTTTAAAAATGGCAGGTGTTAGGGCACTTACCAGTTGTTAACTTGCAGTATAGTCAGTCCTGTGTCCTGCGCTAACTGCTTCTTCTGTTCTTCTGAAGGGTATGGGTGCTGTAAAACATGAAAGCACAAACAGGCTTATTAAATGGAAAGTGTCAAACACATACATAACAAGTCTAATGCTTATATGTCATACAAAAATAGGACAGAGGACAGGAAAGGAGCATGCAAATGCTAATCTTGTAGCCGTATTTTTATCTCCATTTGGGGGTTTATTATTTTATTTATTCTGTCACTCTGAGCCATCTGCCTGATATGCAATTTTACGGGTAAAATCAACACACCAATAAATATATAAATCTGCCTTCCCTCACAGTTACTAAAAACTCCTAATACACGGGCCCAGAGCTGACTTTGTGGAAAATCACAGGATCCAGCCACACACTCCTTTTTGTGGTTGCAAGGCAAAATGTTTGTTATATTAATAATTACTAGACTTTGGTGTGCTCTGCACAGAGTTGCTCGCTCACTTAGTCCTGTGTGGAAAGAAATGCTCGGATACAAAGCCCAGCAATAAATCAGAGTTCAGAAAGTGGGACAGTCAGTCTCCTTTACTGCTTCTGTAACATGGTTCTGTGAAAGGGCACAGGAGTCCCATCCCCTGTGTTTAAACTGCACTGTTTACACACGCTGGAATGCACCATTGCCAATACATTAGCCCAAGTCGAAGAATAAATATCATCCATTCAGCACCAAACAAACTTTTTTCCGCTTCTATGAAGGAATTAGCGAGGATGGGCTTGAAGGCAAGCACTACTATGGGTTATTTAAAAAAAAAAAAAAAAAAAAGAAATGGAGCCCCCACCTATCAGTGAAGCACAGCCAGAGAGAAACGAAAACCAGCAGCTCATTGTTTGCCTGCCAAAACGCACAGATATTGGGGCTTACAGAAAAAAAAAAAGGATACTAGATGCAATTTGTGATGCTGAGTCGAGTGTAATAGTATGTAATTGTGACTAATGATACAGAATGTCTCTGGATTGCATGATGGGGCGGCTGTCGCTAAAAGGAATACAGAGCCGTCAACAGAGCGCCAGCGCTGTCCCCTGACGGGGTTAATTCTGTTTGTATTCATACTGTAGGTTTTTAATATTCTGTAAATGTTAACGTGGAAAGATTATAATGCTAAGTTAATGTGGGTTAAGGATAAAATGAAAATACATTTTTTCTGATTGCTGGGTGCTGACAAATTTTTGGCTTCCTCGGCAGCCTCTCTATTGAATCCATGTAATTACACCCAGGCCTCTTCCCTCTCTGCCCCCTCTCTGCTCCTCCTCCCCGCCTGCCCATGCTGCTAATGACCTCCCCACTGTTATCAAAACCACTAATAGTCCTGGGCCCAAGCAAGAGGAATGAGCAGACACTATTGGGAGGCCCTGGGTCATTTGCATGGGGTGTGCAGAGTACGCTCACACTTATTCTACCCCATCAGAGCTCAACTGTCAGGGGCTGTGAACAGACTGTGTGATAAATGCTACCCCTAACCCGCAGACTGCTCCCAACAATGCCTCTGCCACCTATTCTCCTGGCAGTAATGGAGATAATGAATGAGCTCTGACGAGAAGCCCAGCTCATCACCATCCCAGGGTGGCTGGGAAAGGAGAGCCTCAACTGCAGAGAGAGAAAAGGAGCCTTAATTGGCTGAAGACATCATTTAGGGATGGGGGGTGTATGGTAATTTCATCCAGTGAAACAGTACAAAGCTGTTAACTAGTTCGGTGCTCAGAGAGGCCTCTGTTTAAGCTGCAAGAGAGAATAAACTTGGATTTTATTTCTGCAATACACTCTGGAGTATGCCCCTCAGGGGTTCAATGTGGCCTGTTCCTTGTGACTCCAAGCACTATAGAGGAACACAAGGGATTGATAGCAAACCAATTATACCCTTCTCACTGGGGTTATTTTGAGGACGCTCAGTGTCCACACTTGGTTTCACTCCTGATACAAATTAACATGCCCATTCAAAGACGCACCAAGAGGCACCTTCAAGGGCCAACTATTAATAATTAGAGAAACAAAAAGTATAAACGCACAGATACGTATGCTGGGACATGGAGGGGTTTTGGCAGAGGCAAGTTTATTCAAATAATGAGCTAATTCTGCTACCCACTCATCAGATTTGTTTTTTTACCTATGGTTAGATTAAATTTAAAACTATAAATAGCTTAGAATAAAGCCTCTGAAAGTGTAATCTGGAAGATTAGCAAACCATGCAGCCCCCGTAAAGAAGCATCATTTAATACGAACACACTATAGTCCTGGTGACATCTTTAATTGGGTGCATTATGGAAAATACATAGAACAGGGCTGTATTAAATGCTATTCTACCCTTCTTAGGTGACTAATTAAATGCAACAAAAAAAAGGTTCTCTGGTCACCTTACATTCTACGTAGACAGAGGCTTTTGTATTAAATTTTATTCTACCCTACTGGATTAAATTTGATTGGTATTAATATATGCAATTATGTAATATCATCGGGTTTATACGAAGGCTGAATTATATGAAATGATTGTTATTCGGAATTTCAGGTGTGTTTTCTGACCATGCATTTTCTTTAGTTATCCATCTAACTGCAGAGTTGCTGAAAGTCTGAATGCATTGCTGCCTATGAGCAGCCTCTGGGGATATTATAAATGTGCTCACTCCCAGAAATGAGAGTGCACCACATCTACAGCATGGTGGGGCTGTAAGCAGCAATATAACAAGCTTCGAAAATAGCTCGGCGTACTGCTGCCTTCTAGGCTCACAGCACAATATGGATCGAGCCTGTTATGTGTTCTATGAAGGCTAAAACAATTCAAACAATTGCTGAGAAGGAAAAACACAAATACAATAAAATAATTACAAAACATGGTCATAAAATAACCGTTTTGGCATCAAACAATACAATCAACCTTTATCCAGATTTCACAAGTGTACCTATGTGGGCTCTCTTTCTCTCTGAATTTGGAATGTGTGACTGCAAGTTCGTGTATACCCCCATCCCTTTCTGAAATCTCTAAATGTGCCCGTAAAGACAACAAATTGCTAAATTAATCCTCTCCCCTGGGCTTGCTTTATTTCATTACTATTAGCCACAGGTTAAGGGATCAGTAATGAAAAATCAAAACACAAAATATAATTTGATAGGTTTAAAGAAATCCTGATTCAGATCACTAACAACACGAAGGAAGACCTCATGCACACACTTATAACAAACACTGCATAAGGTTATATTTTACACATGTGTGGCTTGTTTAGTGGGAGTTACACTCCTCGGTTTGCCACCAGTTTAATGAGCACAGATGCAATAGCTGTCACAATATCAGGCAGCACTGGAACATCTATGTCCCATTGCTGCCCTTAAAGTAAACTCCTCTCCCTTAACCCCTACACTAGCAAAACATACTACACTTTAACCCCTACATTAACCCTTTCCACTCGGATAAAATTTCAGTGTCGTTTGCCAAATTTATTTATAGCAATCACTTAGTGGGTGCGTTTTTTTTCAAGTCGCCTTTATCTGATGACGTTCTGTCCCTCTGGGTGAGCCGTACGATTCGTCAAACTTGTATGCTACTCATATGTCCCAACAGGTGGGACATACGATCGGAATGAGAATATTAAAATGTCAGAAAGGGTTAATATACTATATTTATTTTAACTATGTTAATACAACAACATAAGCCCTCGATCTGTGGTTTTTACCGTGTTTCAGAATGGAATGTGACCATTATGCTCTGACGTGCATTTAAAGAGCGCAGGCCGAGACAGAGTATCATAGCAAAGAAAAGTTTAACCCTTTGAGAATCAGAGTGACAGTTACAGACCCTTAACCCTCTGATTGCCAGATGTGTACCCAAACCTGCAAATAACCAAGATCAGCACCCATATGGATAATAGATGGGACTTCTACGTATAAATAGAATTTCTTGGCTATCCATTGCAGCACATACATTTAGGGTAGCTCTGCTCAGTCATAGCAGACAGGAAAAAGAACAAAAATACTCCTTGTCACGTGACCCTCAATCTCCCCCCCACCCATCCTTCAGTTAAGGAGGAGCGTGCCTTACTTTTTTTTATGCTCACCAGGCCAGTAACGTGTATGGATCAGCCAGAGTACAGCCTTTTTCCCCTGAAAAGCCTAAGAAAGGCATTTCTCCAAAGGGGATTCCATAAGTGTACACCTTTAGTGATCAGGGGTTGGATCTAAACTGAGGAGGTGACAATGGTACATGGCATGCCGAAGCCTCTAGATTAAACAAATTAGGCTGTCAGCTTGCAAAACTCTCTTTTGCCGGTGGAACACAGAACAGACCTGCAGCAGTCTGTCTGCCGAACCTCAACCGCAATAAAAGGATAAAAAACAGAAACCCAAAATGCACAGATTTAACACTACCAGTCCTTGAACTGCTCATTCTGGGTTGGCTAATGATGCTGTACCTCCAGGAGCAACCTCAGATATCTCTGCATGCGCAGCACTCAAACTGAAATGCTGAACATAGAGACTCCAACCACCATGAACACTTCACAATACTGAAGCAGTCATGGTGTAACCCTTAAAGCTCATGTCCCAAAGGCATTTTGTATTTACATCCACAAAACTATATTTACTGTATTCTACAAATCTCACTGCGCAAAAATGTTAACTGTCTGTGTTCAGCATGGACGTACTTAACATGGTGTGTAAATGTGAACACAGAACTTTCTGCGTGCACACATGGCGGAGGGTGGAGTGATCGCACTTCAATAGCTGGTGTGGGAGGCCACATCTCATATTAGAGATTATAATGCAAAATATGGGAACACACGATCAACGTGGGCGTAATTAAATTAATTAGCGATATAAAGCACTCGGAGGAAAGTGTCTCTACACACAGAGGTATATGGATAAAACAGGTTTTAAATATTTAGCAGGAAGCCATCTGCTGCACGCTGTTTTTTTTCTTCTTCTTCGAAATATAAATAGACGTGTCTGCACCAACCTTGGTGCAAGACTTGAGCCTCTGAAGTGGCTACACTTAACAGCTCACTTGCCTTCCTGAGTCTCAGGTACCAATTTAACTCACATCTGGATGAGTGCATACAATTTGTTAGCATGCACTGAATAAAGGGGGTGTTGAGAAAATATCATATTCACGGCACTGTATTTATTTCTAATCTCCTTGTCTAGTATGGTGCTTACTGAACAAGTAAAGTGGATTCCAATTGCTGGCCTAGTGAGTCAAGCTACACTTTAAGAGCAGCTCTGTTAGTTCGGAGCTTTTCATAAAAGATAGAATCTCTTTTTGACCGTGTTGAAATGTATTTTAAATTCAAACACACTCGAAAGATATACATGGGATAAAGTAGGGATTACTTTCTACTAATGTAAATGCCATTCTATGGCAAAAGGTGGAGTTTTTCTATTACATTTTCTTTCAGCCACCAGTCGAGAAGGCTAATGAGGACAGGCATGATTTCTCGTAATCTATTAAATATACCTAGAGGATCTTATTGAGCATGCTCACGATTATCTATAGAAGATCCAACATGTACAAGAGTATAATACGGACTTCCACAATATGGACTTCAGCTGCCAGGAGCTGAAATAAACCAGTGAAAAGTTGTCTGCGGCATCAAAGAGGGACAACTTAAGGCAACGATATCTCCCAATCTGCTTCTCCCTTGACTACCACCCCCCAGCCAAACAATCTTAACATATTCTACACATTATTTACCAAATTGTTGGTTATTAAAATATCTTTTAAATGACAGTGCCTGATAGGCTAATGCTCCTGCAGTGTGACATTACAGGTGACTCTACAAATGTCATATTGTACTATACTTTTTCAAAACTCTATCCAGCTGCAACTGTGGATATAATTCTGGAATATTTGCTTGTGGTAAAAGGTGGTGGCATCAATTGCAAAGCCAAGTATCCCAAATAAAATGTAACTACTACAACAAATAGTTAGCAAATATAGTGAATTTTAGGGATGGCTATTCAACCAAAGGGGTTACAAAAACCTCAGGTGGAGAAGGAAGAGGCTAAGTTAATACAGTTTTTGGCTGATTAATCTACAAAGATTGTCGTAGGTTTGTATTAAACTTCTGCGTGCAGATTCAGTCTTCTTTTCGCAGTATGTGGAACCATTGTATGCGAAACCAGAATGCAAGGGCCATGTCTAAGAGCTCTTGCAGATGCACAGTGGTTAAGCCATTAGCCAATCCCTGGAGTTATGTTATCATATGGCAATGCTGTAATGCCTCAATACCTTTGCGGGAACCTGTGCTTTTAAAAGATCGTTACTAGAAACCCTCCTTCCCTCCAGAGCTTTTTATGTCCAACAGGCTTTACTGTAAGTGTCTCATCCTCTAAATGTCAGTCCATAGAGAAAACATTTTAATTTTTACCTTAGTCCAATCCTGATTGGCAGCAGATTTGTGTTAACCCTTTCAAATAATTTGTACTTATTTAACCTTGCATCTTAAAATGCCCTTCTTTCCGGTCTGTAATTAGTGGTGCTAATTACATTTCCTACTGTGTTACTTCTATATATATCTCTAAAGATGTTAGGTACTGGTATGACATCACATCTACGCATCAGATTGAGCCACAAGAGAGTAACTATATTATTCCAGAGACAAAGTTTCATGTGCTCCCTCCCACTACAGAGATAAGACCTCACCTTCTGGTAAAGGGAGGCAAATGACCTAGAAATCATAACTTAAATAAGAAAATGGGTACATGTACGCAAACTTTACGCATTCACACTGACCTGACCTTGAACACAAGTATACCTAACTTATGTATGCGCGCCCATGGACACTGCATGCAAACACACCCTAGCATTCACATCCTACACACACCATAGATTCACATAATGAATACACTTTTGCATTCATACACACACACACACACCCCGACAAGCCACTGAATACAATTTTTTTTTTAAATGTTTGTGTACTTTTTATGGCAAGTATTAAGCCTGACTAACCGTTTAGAAATTTGAAACCACTGTTTATATGCACGGGTAAATATTTTATAATAGTATACAGAAGCATGGCGTGTTATATAAATATATGTATATACATGCATACACACACACACACACACACTCTTAACATCTCTGAACAGCCAAGTCTATGTATAAAATTTAGTGTCATTTTCTGAACAGACTTGCCCTGGTTAAAGGTATACACTCACTCAGCCTGTCAAAGGTATGTTCCCAATGGTTAGCACGCACACCATCATTACACTTGTTTATATTTGTGAATGAAATGAAACAAGGTTGCATTAAAAGTCACTTGATCTTTGAACTGGTCTCCGCTGGTAACCTGGTTTCGGAGTTCATTAGATTGAGAGCAGTGGATAAGGGAAGTGTGGGCAGGAAGCAGCAGGGTCCCAGAGGACCGTTCAATTCAACAGTAGGAACAGCAATACCAGCGCATTACAAGGAACGTACAGGACACACTATTTCTGGTGTTCGGTTAGTATTACACTGCTGCTCTGCACACAGCATCAGCTGCTCAGCAAATTGCACATTACATGTGGCTCCCTGCACACACAGTCGCAACATTCTGAGAAGTAACTCCATTAGGCGCAGTGTTTGCAGGGCTATCAACCCCTTTCAGCGCAGGCCATCTCACTGAGGCCAGGGGTCCTGCTAGGGTCAGCCTAGGATCAACAATAATCTGAGCCCAAGGCTCTAGCACCCTGGGGATAAGCTTCAGTTTCCCCTTACATGATGAATACTCTGAGTGTCCAGCACCCAGACCTGCTGAAAGGATCAGAAATACCTGTCAGCAGTGGAAGCTCTAACATCCCTCGGTCAAACCTGCCATCACTGACTTGATCTCCCTACCAAGCACTCACACTGCTGCTTTGTGCTCGAGCCCAGTTATATCTTAGAGAAGAAATCTTCATTTCATCACAGTCCTAACTAATACTCCGTTTTCCGGTACTGTAGTATCAGGGGATATCAGGAGCAATAGTCTAAGGCCAGGTCAGGATTTGGGCCCTTTACAGAAAAAAGCCAACAGTGCAGATGTAGGTGCACGTGTTGATGGCAGCCCTGTGGTCTGAAGCAGGTTAATTTTCTGCTTGAACGGTGTGGCGGGAGCGTGAGAAGTGCTGAGATTGTGTAATATGTAGTCTCCAGGTGTCCTCAGGCAACGAGACTGCTGATTTGGATTCTCTCCCTTTGTTGATAAACCTGCTCTGCCCTCGGTTTCCTGACATCCATTGCTGTCTGATACTAAGAGCCAAGCTGTATGCCAAGCTTGGAACTGTTCTTATAAAAAGTCTCTTTAGATTTAACCCTCCCATAAGGAGTCTGTGCCCCGTACTAAGGCTGGTGAGATGCAGAAACACCAACTTCAGACAGACACGAATGGAACGCACACCATTTAATAAACTTCACCTCCTCCTAATGACCACATAACAGCACAGAAACAAAAGTGAAGGATCAGTAATTATGGAGTGTGTGTAGATAGATGATAGATAGACGATAAAACTGATGCAATTTACATTGGAAGATTTTTGTATCCATTCCCCGAAGTGGTCCCGTGGTAAATTCAAGTTTTTTTGCAGAATTTAAAGTGCTCTGTCATGATTTTTTTTTGTTTTTTTCTCTTTTAGTTTTCCTTTCTTTAAGTCCTTTGTATCTTAATGATTATGCTTCCCTATTTGCCACTTGCCTTATTTTATATTTATCTTTTCTTCCTTGCACCGGAATCTGAATACCTGGGCGCAAACATTTCGTTCTCCTCTGTCCATGATGTCTGAAGTCTGCCTTTTGTGGGATTTTTTTGACTGATGGATTGTAGGTAAATTAGCTTAGCAAAGCAAATAGAACTTTGCTTACCAAAACTTGCCAAAGATCATGTTCACCATGAGAAATATATATATATATATATATTTTTTTTAAATAGTCCCTTTTTTCCCCCTTATATAGGACTTTAAAAAAACTAACATTTAACTTAAAACGCTCCATAATTACTTTTTTCCCCCCTTTTCCCTGTCCGAGGCAGGGCTCTGAGGTACCCAGGGTAAAAATCTGATTGTATCAACTTCTTGACTAAGTGTATTTTAATCAGGTTTGCTAGATGTTTTGGACAATTATCAAGAAAAACATTTATTTGTTGTTTGCTGTAAGATTAATTGGGATCCGTTCATATCTGCCCGCATTCCTAATTCCACCGATTTTGACCATAACCACTACACTAATGAGATGCATCCTCAAAGCATATCACAGCTGCCATGTGTTTCTTATAAACTCACACAGTGATCATTGTACCATTGTTTGGGAAACAACACACCATAAAAAAATGTTTGCTAGTTTTTATCCAGCGTTTAATAGTACTTGTTTAATGTTTTACGGTGTTTCCAAGCAAAATAAATCACCTTTTAAACACACTTACTATCTATATGCTCACCTGTCCATGCAGGTACTATTGCTTAGAAGCCACTCCAAATAGAGAGGGTTGTTGTATTACTCAAAAAAAAAAACACTACTTTCCTCTATGCCTGAAGAAAAAAAATAAATCATCAGATTTAACTAGAACGATTTCCATAAAAAAAACAAAAAAAGTCAGGCATTGGTCTCAGCATGCATCAGGGCAAAGGTTAGAAATGCAACTACTGCTTGAGGTGTTATTATAATAAAAAAAAAATTAAAAAAAAGAACACACCCTTTTCATTTTTAATTACTATGGGAGGATGGCTGGCTTCCAATCTCTGCTCAGCTCATTAAACTATGATGTTCAGGTCCAGGCAGGAGAGAACACGGTAACTTCTAACCTCTGTGCGCTCCTCTACTATTGGACACCCGCTTAAGGTCATCTTGAGGTCAGCTATCAGCCTGAGGGAAAATAGCCGACACTGTTAAAAAGCACCTTAACATTTATTCGTAACGTGGTCATAAATGTGTACATACACACAAGCACGCTTCAGGTTCACATGGAACCAATGGAAACATCCTCCTAAACCTCCAGTTTGGTTACGCCACTTGGTCATTACCATGGCACCAAAAATGACGAGGACCTGTAATTAAATTGAACAAGCCATGCTTTGTATCGCCACGTCAGCTTCTAAACGGGAAGTCCTAGGACGGCAAATAGTCTGTTGTGGGTTTAAACTAAATACATTTTTATTAAGAAGACAAAAGGTTAATCTGCTTAGGCTGAGAAGCTAAACCTCCTTAGCAGAGAGCGCACTGCAACATATGTTCCTGAGGGTTGGTCAGAGAAAAGAAAACATTAATGAAGATAAAGGGCCGTAGGCTTCAAAATACAGGTCCAAAATTCAAAGTGAACACACTGGGTTTTAATTTCATAGTAACATCAAAACTGCCATTCGATGCATCTCCATGAAACTATGCAGTAAATGCCACTGAGCTCCACAAGACTGCATCATGACAAGTCCTGCATAAAGAGTGTGTGCCGTAAGCAATTGCCCCGAGCAAACTCTTCCAAGCAACCTTTCAAATAACCAGGTTCTGTGGCTTTAAAGGAACACAAAGGTTTCTAATGAAAGGCTAACAGAACGACTTTCAATGACTTGCAAATGCAGATGGTAAACTCACCTTAGAGGGTTTGCACGCAACACTCTTGCTATCAGGATACAAAGGACTCGCGTAATGCCCACTGTTTGAGAACACGTGACCAGTGATAATCCACTTGCCATAGAACAAAGAGATTATATCACAACATATGGCAAAAAGCAAGAGTATTAAATGTATACATATCAAGGAAGGAACTGAAATGGGGAGGGGAGAGAACCCTTTTCAAACCAATGCACTCTGCTTTACAAACCTCACAATCTTGGAGAGCATAAACTCTTGCTTTGCACTTAGACATTAGCTAAATTATAATGGAACCTCAAACATGTGCTTCTTGAACTTCATCTTACAATGAGAGGGGCGCTGCAAGATCATACGTCGAATGGAAGAGGGGTCCTTTTTTTCCCCTCTTCTAAAACCACTTAGCTTTGAAGAATTCCTGCCTATACAATGCAGAATGACACGCTGGAAGAGATAAACCTGCCTGTTGTCTTTTGTCCCCGTCTGTTGGATTCTTCCGTTGACCCTCTGGCCATTAGCCAAGGTAATATGATATTACAAGGATCTTTTCATGACCTATCCTGTCACCACCTCCAGCTACCATTAGCCGTCATCTCTCTGCCCATCGGAAAGCCGCAAAGTACACGAGAAGAAAAGACAAAAACTGGAGTGTCTTCTTTTATCTATGAATCTAATCCCACCTCAAGGTCTACCTGGATCTCCTCACCACATTCCGTCTGCGTCTCGCATGGCTTAAGACAGTCATAGGATATAATACTGACTTTATACATTTTATGCTTCCAAGGCATACAATATAAATGCTTCCAAGTCAAAAAAAAATATATATATAACACACTAACCAGGAAAAAAAAATAAAATAAAAAATATCAAACCAAGTTAACATAAAAGACTTTCCATATAAGAGTAGTTTAGCACATTTGCAAAAATAAAAATATAGATTGGACTGAAACTATTATGAAGAAACAAAAGATTAATACTCTGAAACCAACATATTAGAAAGTTAATCAATGTATAGTAATTGTTGTAAACTGTAGGTATTTAATTTGACAGCCATTTTCAGCCAACGTTTAAAATTGTATTGTTAACATAAACATTATAACATCCCAACAAAATACATATATAATAAATAAGAGACACTAATTTTGCTTATAAATGAAGTATTTGGACCACTGGAAGAGCATCCCGGCCAGTAAAATTGTTCAATAAATATGAATGCATCTCATTTAAAAATAACATCCCCCATTATTCAAATCATGTCTGCCCCGAGGTAACATTACTGTAAAACTGATTAATTGAAGCAACATTATTTTTTTTAAATCACTGACCCTCTACCTGTTTAAAAAGTGAACTTTTTGACCCCCCCGAAGAAAATTGTTCATAAGAAGCACCGTAAATCAGCAGTCAATGATTTAACATGATTTATTCATTTTTTAAAGTTCACCTAATCCCTCAGTTGGACAATACTTCACATAAAGGTATCCTTCTGAATCTACTCAGGGTTGACGCTTGAAGATAGCTCAACTCAATGATCTCTCCTCATGGCATCTACACAATTAATGCTCCTTCATTGCACTTCAGTAGCATGTTAAATTTTTTCTTAACAACCTCAATGGTTGCCTATAATCTCATCACATTATATGAAGCATGGCCAATAAAAAGAACATTGATTGCTACTTTAGCTCAATATAGTCATGGGTTTTTATCCGCCATGGCCCAAGAAAAAGATGGAGGCACATCGTTAAAGAGCACATTGGCCTTTTTATACACGACAAAGAGATACGCAGTTTCTTGCCTGCAAATCTCTCCGTATAAGTGAGAAGGAAAATGTACTGTGGTTTTATACATTGATGAAAATTGTGAAAGTTAAAAGCAGTCAACAATACAAAAAAAAGTCCCAATTCAGAGAGACTGCTTGCATGGTGTTTAGTTGCAACATGGTTAGATAACACTCGGTGGAACGACCTTGCTAAGTCAACCAGTAAGAACATATCATGGCCCAACACCCAGGCAAGAATTACAGCTATAGGGTTTCACATCCATCCCAATTCTCTACCCTAATAATTTCCTGAGATCTCTGCTGTCAGAGGATTGTTTCTACAGAATACATAGAGGAAGGACAATGGGTTTAAAGGGGTCTCTAAGAAACACAAAGCAATAGTTTGACTAATGCTATTTACGCCAACATATGTATCCTATCCACTAATAAGATATTAAATTAGATGTTAAAGGTGTTTGATAGTAATACGTTCTAAATGGTCTTTTAAGTTAAAGCCGTAAGTCACAAACAAAACCAGCAATAGATTTATGGTAGCCAGGAATATATGTCTGTATCTATTTTTTAACG
Organism: Pelobates cultripes; assembly: GCA_933207985.1. Lineage (NCBI taxonomy): Eukaryota > Metazoa > Chordata > Amphibia > Anura > Pelobatidae > Pelobates > Pelobates cultripes. The sequence continues at coordinate 70,038,656 of OW240924.1, forward strand.
TGTGCATTATACACCAAAACACAGACATTTGAACAGTTTATTACAAGGATACAAAGCCTGTGTCAGTGTAGGAGAGTATGGCTGTATGAACCACACAGAACATCAGACCCCGGGATGCTGGGCAATGTATATTCCCCACACAAAGTAATTTGAGGAACTGCATTTCTGAAATGGTTCTCATATTTTGGCCCTTTATAAACATATGTAAGATAGTCATCAGGGGAGAGAGCTTTTTCATGGCACTGATAGTTGTCTGATGTTACAGGAGTAAAATAGTTTGCCCTGCAGATTGGCGTTAATGGCCTGTATCTGTTGTATTTATGTTATTGTGTGGTTCTGTATATTTTGAATGAATCAAATGATGCATGTGACGTGTGCAGGTCTGTACAAAGTGCCTGTATGCAAAGGAATGTAAAACAGCACCATATACGCTCTGTGGGGTACGCGTGTGGTCTGTATGTGGGAACACACACAGCCAATACAAGTAGTATACTGTGATCACTCTATAACGCACTTTGGATATCTCCAGCGAGATCAGCAAATATTTAGTACATGTGGGTAAAACTTACGGTAATTCTTTGGAATACTAGAGGGGTGACCAATTTAAGGTACGCAGCATTTAAACATTGAAACTACTGATTTATATCTTCCCAGCTGATTTCATTATGGTGCTATGATCAGCTGGAACAGATGCAAAGAAAAGTTTCAAAATTCTGAAGTAGAGCCTTGGTAGAGCTTATATCAACATAAAGTCTCAGAAACATGTTCAAAAAATAAATAAAGAGTGTTGCATGCTTGGGTGCTGTTAAATATAAAGTATATAGAATGCTACCACATAACGGGTGTGAGGATAGCGAAGTTTTTTCAGTATTCCCCTCACACTGTGTTTGTGTGATTTTTTCCTCCCTGATCGCCGTTTAACCCTGTAACCGCCCTTCTGAACACACCACTACCCTTCTTTAAATTCAAAGCTGCGTTACCCAAAAAGAAAACTAATCCTTCAGGTGTGGTGGTGAAACGCTTGTTTTATGAGGTGAAGTGCAGCTTATTCTGTCTTTATCTGAATCCACAAGTGTGAACCGACAGCTCCTAACCACAGTGAACAAACAGCGGCGTTTAAGTGCCGTGAGAGGAGTTTGTTTAAGAAACCGCTGTTTAATAGAAGAAAGTCAGCATCAATGTAAACAGATGTGACACTGACTGATCTGCAGAAAGCAGGTGTTCTAAAACAGGTTGCATATGCCCAAAGCATCAACACAACGAGCAGTGATACAGAATCATTAATAGTTACGGAAAGCAACAACTACATAGGCATCTGTACCCAGTGTTAACTACAAACAGCGGATACGGACCCCAGTCACTATGCACGACACTACAACAGCATCAACCACTCGACTAATACGTTTCCTCTATCCAATTTTGTTATATGCTGGGTGGTCCCCAAACACAAATTTTTAATAAAAGGGGAATACCAATTTTTTGCAAATAATATTTACTAAAGAATGAGCTGTTGGAATATGTTTAACATATGGTTCAGTAACCCCATGTCTTCCTATCCAGGAGTGTTAAACATATTCACATCCTAGACAATGGCTAAATGCTGACCGTGGTAATTTAAATGATTACTCAAACCACCATGACCACTTCTGCTTTTAGGTGGAGGGAGGCTGCATGTGCAGTGTTTCTGCTTGAAACGATGTACCATCCAGAGATATTTGCACCTTTGTGCCGGGGGCTAGTTACAGCACCGGAACACATGACAGCCTCAGAGAAATAAATAAAAACACTGGACGTCTGAGGCGTCTTTTGGAATTGATGTATAACAGAAATGTTGCAAGTTACACAAATACATCTAACAATTTTGTGCAGGATTCAAAACATAGAAGTCGCAAAGGTTTGAGCTGTTCTTACAACTCCAGTCCTGACGGGGTTAAGCAGGGACAGACTGGCAATTTTTGGCAGGTCTACCTGTGACATAGTAAGCAAGCCTGCGAGATGTCCTTTGAAGAAGGCTTGCTATCCAGGGGAGGCAGGTTCGGGTTACAGAGAAGCTTGGACAGGAATGATTAATTATAGGAGCGTCTGCCACCAGCCAGAAACACAGGCAAAAGGGTTTCATTTTGTTGCGTGTTTCTGCACCATACTGCGCCCTTGACAAAAAGGTCACTTTGCCAACTGAGGATTTTTGCAGTACTTTCTCTTGTGGGTCATTAACCTGCTGCTGTCTCCTGGGACACAGAGGCAGGTATTTGTCAATAAAGTGCAAAGGGGCCCTTTCAGCAAAAATATGACCTCAAAAACTCTTGCTTCCCGTGGCTGGTGCTGATGGAATGAGCAACAAATTAACGTTTCATTAAACAAGATAATCTGCGAGATTGTAAACTCACGTTCATCAGGACCACTTTAAACGTATTTGTTATTAATTTGTTGTTTGTACCTTAAATGTACACATATGTGGATTATATCAGTGCTTAATAATTAATAAAAATAGTAATTTTAAAGCAGTTGAATGGATGGAGTATGCTAGACAGTTAAGCATGACTAATCCAGCAGGTTCTAAAGATATGTGCAATTAATTCTCAAGCAAGCGTGTGCTCTGTTAGCCAGGCTGGCTCGTTTTGTTGAACACATACAAAATAAGAGTAAGGAAAAAAAAAAACAACCCAATTTTCAGTATTCTCAAGCAGGCTGGAGAGACAGCTGAATACACACAATCTAGCAAACAGCTAAAATTAATGCTGGCAGATTTGGGAGTCTCAGATGAAGAAAAAGAAAAGAAAAAAAAAAAAAAGAATAGCAAAAACATATAAATAAAATCAAAATAGCTAATGGAATGAAAAGAAACCGGTATGCCATTCTATCTTAAGATTATAATAAACCTTTAAATGTGCCAAGTGATTGCTCTGAAATCATCAAACAAGCCTGCCAATCACCGTGGGAATGTGGGTAGTGCTGCTATTTAGAGAGTAATTGTAGCTGCACAAGAGGCACTGTCACTGAGCAGCCCAGGGTTTACATAGCTCACTTTCAGCCAGGCTGACAAAATAACTTGCATACAATGTATACAACTGCAGTTCACAGGTACATTACCTTCAGTCTGACAGTGATCGAGATCAGTGATTTTGCTCTCCTGTGTCTCTCATCCACAGACAATGCTAAAGGATGTTCTGTCCCTTTATTTACAGAAAACTGATATAGTGGGGTTTACTCACTAAACTACAAACTGTATCTAATGTATAATAAAATTAATTTAAAAAATAAAATATATATTCTCTAACTTGGCTATAGTAACGGCTTGGGTGTTTTAGCCTCCGTTTTGGCATTCAGATTTCAAATTTGATACAAATGTTTACTTTAGAGAAATAAATATAATTAAATCTACGTTGGTGTTTCCTTTTATACCTTTTGTATTTTTTAGCTTCTGAATTTAATGCAGAGGACTAGGAAACATAAAACCGAAAATAATTTTGATTTTTAAAATGATATATTATTAAAATTAGAAATCTATCATTAAAACACAGTTTCTAATGCTCGCATATTTGTATATTCATCTTCAATCTGAGTATGTTGGAGGAGGGTTAAGGGGAACACTCAGATTATTGTTACCCTGTGTGGGTGTTTTGGTATGGATTTGGTTTTATTAAATGTCTTGTTAGAGAGGAAAGGAGAAAATCTAGCCAATTTGTTTAATCAAACCTTAAAGCTTGTAATAGTTATTTAAGTTAAGGCATTCTCTGTTTAAAATGATATGCCATAATTTCTCGTTTCATATTCTTCTATGCTATATAGAATATATTTGTAAAGTAAACAAATTTTTTTAAAAATTCAACAACTTTAAACATGTCCTGTATATAATAAATATGTACTGTGTCAAATATTTAATTTTCCTCCCCCAGAAGATAAAAAAAAAAGGGAGGCGTTAGTGTTTAAATATTGTATACGCACACAGAAAATTGCAACTGTATAAGCAGAGACTTTTTATTTCATTCTTCAATGCGCATGTTCACAGGGCAGGGTATAATTTGGGCTGTCCAGCTGGATATCAAACAGCATATTGCGCTGCAGCCTGCACAGATATGTTGCGTGCATTCACAGCTAATCATTGGCTTCTGTTCAGTTAAAGTGCCAGACTCTCTCACAGTCCACTAGAAACATACACTTTAAATAACCCACAAAACTGACTGCAAAGATTGCCCTGTAAATCAGAGTTCGGCCACAAATTGCAGCATTGCTGATTTGCATGCAGCCGTTTCGTTCACGTCAGTAGGAGCGCAGGGATGCTTGTGAATGCTCAACATAAACAATTCACAGGCGATAAGAAAGATCCAACAACCGGTAATGCGTTGTAGTTATGGTGAATCAATCTCCTGTAGGTGTGAAGGCTGAATTTAATGCTTAAGACATTCAAGAGTTTATGGAAAGAGGCAGGTTCCTTTAGCTTATTCGTTTTAAAAAGGCTCTGCTCCTTTAAATATAGATTCATTAACAGTATGACAGATGGCACCGAACAGGGAATGGCTAGTATGGCAAGCATCACTCCCAGCAGACGCAAGAGATATGAAGGAAAGTAATGCGGAATGATGCAAAGAGAGGATTGCAAGTGCTATAATTATCTCCGACAGAGGGGAACATGAGAAAAGGGTTAGGAGGAGGAGCACAGTACAACATGCTGTCCCTTGAAGTAGGAAGTCCCAGAGATAGCTAGAGGAAACCTGTCAGATCTCTAAAGTTTTCGGTATCAGAGAATTCTGTGGAGTTTTACACTTCAAACCCACAGTGTTCCCATCACAATGAACCTTTCATTGCTAAATCTCGCTCAGCTGGGCTTTGCAGCCGCTACACAGGCATATTATCTCCTCATGTACCAAACATTAGAGTGTGAGATCCCGGGGGACAAGCTACATTGTGACTTGTGTTCTTCATGCATGGAACGCGATGAATCAATAATGTTAGATAAACAGGGAACACGCAAAGGAAAGCTAAATGCAAAACTAGATGATACTCGCAAAAGAGATGGATATATTGGAAAGAGAAAAAAAGGAATAAAAATAGACGGTTAAGAATAAAAAGGTTTTATACGACAGTAGAACACAAAAAAAAACATTGCAAAAAGACAGGATGAGAAGCTATATAAGGTTACATACAGGGGGAAAACATTCTGGTCGGAATGTTGCAACTCAGCACTGCGGGTTTTCAAATATAGCTCAAAATGTCTCATGTTTTTATCAGAGATAAGGTAATTTATCAGAGAAAAGGCCAACATATTAAGTTGCTCCTTACCGTCCTATGTTTTTGCCTGAGCTACACCTGTTCATTTTAATCCATAGCTTAGCTTTTGATTTAACGATTGGCACATTAACCTCTTAATTTTCTCTCTTTTTTAATTTAATATGAATGTAGTCATAGGCAAGCTAGCATTCAAGAATTGTATGAAGTCCTCCCTAACTGCTATAGAAATCAATTTAAAGCTCTGGGAAAAATGATCAGTAAAATATTGATAAATGTGGTGAGGATCGACAGGGGAACATCCAACAGAGATGAAACTGAAGACACCTGATAATGCGATGGATACCATTGACATGGTAAGTCTAACAGGGGGGAAAAATGCAACCCTTTTAAAAAGGAACAAGCAAAAAGCAGCTAAATTAAGCGTTAAGTCTCTGTCATTTATTGCAAGCTCTTGGGTACAATACTGTATGATGACTGACTGCTGTGGTGTGAAGCCTCTTCATTACTGTTGTGCACCTTGCCTTTTATATATTAAATGGTTAAATCGGGTACACAGGAAACTTGACAGACTCACCTAGAAGAAGTGGGGCCTGATCTAAACAGCTCTTATGGTGCCTACTTGAGAACCTTGCACACAATACTGTGCCTGACGAGGGAGTATTTAGCTTAAATCCTAAGTAAGTGGTGTCTTTGTGACTAAAGATTTCCTGCTTCTGTCCACTTTTAAATATGTTTTATGTGGGGAAAATAGAAGAGCACTTGACAAGAGGAAAGTGGAGGCGCTCAAAAGGCTAATTGAGTAAAAGGAAGGCTCATTGGCATAAGAGATTAGAGCTTTGCCTCCTCAGCATGCAGTATAATATGAGTGGAGGTCAGGGTATTGTATACTTGAGTACCCTTCCTGCTTTTGCATGGAAAACCTTTTGCATGTCGCCGGTAAAGCTTGGTACCCCAGCTGCATTCGGAGGATGTAACTTATTTAGAAGCACTTCCACCCGTAGACTTCAAAGAGGTCTACTCATTTAAATAGAGTTTTATTCAGTCCTAGAACAAGAGTTGGTTATTGCAAGGAATTATCAATAGAATGTTTAAAATCCTTTAAAAGATACACTGAGTGTCGGTAGACACAAATCCATAATGAGCATTACTCACTGGGAGTGAAGTCCCAATGACAGAAATCAAGATTTGAAGAATGAATGGCAGCCTCATTCAATAACGATGACACTTGATAAAAGCCAGGGTACTATTAAATAGTGAAAATGTAATTCACTTGAGAGAAAGAAGTCTTCCGACTCCAATAAACTCCAACATTTTTAAAATACACAGTATTATACATGTCGCTTTTCACCAAAATATACATCCACTGTCTATGCCATACATCCACTGTCTATGCCATACTTCCACTGTCTATGCCATACTTCCACTGTCTATGCCATACTTCCACTGTCTATGCCATACTTCCACTGTCTATGCCATACTTCCACTGTCTATACGATACATCCACTGTCTATGCCATACTTCCACTGTCTATACGATACATCCACTGTCTATGCCATACTTCCACTGTCTATGCCATACTTCCACTGTCTATGCCATACTTCCACTGTCTATGCCATACTTCCACTGTCTATGCCATACTTCCACTGTCTATGCCATACTTCCACTGTCTATACGATACATCCACTGTCTATGCCATACTTCCACTGTCTATGCCATACTTCCACTGTCTATGCCATACTTCCACTGTCTATGCCATACTTCCACTGTCTATACGATACATCCACTGTCTATGCCATACATCCACTGTCTATGCCATACTTCCACTGTCTATACGATACATCCACTGTCTATGCCATACTTCCACTGTCTATGCCATACTTCCACTGTCTATGCCATACATCCACTGTCTATGCCATACTTCCACTGTCTATGCCATACTTCCACTGTCTATGCCATACTTCCACTGTCTATGCCATACATCCACTGTCTATGCCATACATCCACTGTCTATACGATACATCCACTGTCTATGCCATACTTCCACTGTCTATGCCATACTTCCACTGTCTATGCCATACATCCACTGTCTATGCCATACTTCCACTGTCTATGCCATACATCCACTGTCTATGCCATACATCCACTGTCTATGCCATACATCCACTGTCTATGCCATACTTCCACTGTCTATGCCATACATCCACTGTCTATGTCATACTTCCACTGTCTATGCCATACTTCCACTGTCTATGCCATACTTTCACTGTCTATGCCATACATCCACTGTCTATGCCATACATCCACTGTCTATGCCCTCGACACTTGATTTGGCGAACTGCAGAAAAGAATAAAGCAAGTAGTGAGCAAACACAGTCATGGAATTGACCAGAGAATTTCAAATTGTAAGAGAAAATTATTGCCGACCTGGAGAAATATTTAAATTGTAGACTTTCTCTGATAGAATGGCTTTGTCCAAAATTGTGCAATTCTCTTGGCAAATCCTGATATAGTGAAGAAAAGTAATTTAGTTATTCAATAAACTGTAAATTCTCAAGAAACTGAAAAAGAATTGAAATCATTATACTTATATGGATTAACAAGAAATATCTTCAAATTTAACAGTGTTTTCTAGCTCGCCTATTTTGACCTAGAATTTGAAATCCCTTGGCCAATTCTTTGGTCACATGCACTAACACTTATGGCACAAATGAGTCCCATATTATTTTAAGGCAGCTAGTTCTACATTTAAATGTTCATTCCCAGCGAGTGTGTTTTGTTACCAACAGACCTGAATTTCATTAAACAGTTTGATTTAGTGATTCTGTAAAGAAACATCCAGTATAATTTCAGTATCTTACATCTGTACATCTGTCTGAAAATGTTGGTAATTTAAAAGAATTTCTGTCTCTGGGCTCCTTTACTGAATTTTTTCAATAAAACGTTACAATTCAATGTTTGCAATATCTGTGTCTGAACAGGCACTTCAAAATGAAAATATCACAATGGCAATTATAATACATTTATTCAGCACTGCTTAACATATAGAGCACGTGTGGGACTAGTAGTATTTCCATTTTTGACTCGTAACTTTCTTTTTAAGACGCGCACACAAAGTCTAATTTATTAGGTAGCTCGGCATGTTAATCAAAATAGGAAAACTGGGAATCATCAGACTGCGTAAACATAAACAACAAGTCAAGAGGTTTAATTGTTCAGTCAAACATTAGAAAGATAAAGATGTGTGACTTCAGCAAATCTGATCATGGTACCATCGTAAGTGCCAGACGTAGGTCAAACATCACAAGAACAGCTATTTCACTGGATTTCAGCCATTACACACTACACCATTTATAGAAAATTGAACGATAACCAAAAAGCATTGAGTGAGCAGCAATTCTGTTGGCAAAAACACACAGGGTTATCCACCAAGTTCTTTATTTGCAGTACAGGATTTGTAGAAACATATTTGGAGCAATTCAGAGGCAATTCACTGCCTTTATCATTATCTGAATAGTCACAAATTGCTCAGGAATTAATTCCCCAACAATTCCTTTGTGACTGAATATTTCAACTAACAAACTGCTAAATACGTACAGTATGCGAAATAAAATGTGTTAATAAATGGAGGTTTCCCAGCTTCCCAGTTAATCAGGAGGGAAGTGTCAACTTGAGCCCCTTTTGCCATGGATGTCCGTGTGAGTGCACTGGGCCCCTCAAACTATCACCTTTATAGAAAGATGCACTGAGCCATCATTTAATTAACTTCATCCCATAGCATGGCACGGGCAGCAAGGTGTTAGGCATATGAATAGTTGTTGTTTTTGCAAAAGCAACCAGTGACCATATTATGAATTATCAGCCAACTCATCTGTAAAAATAAGGCAAGCAGATTTCTAGAATCTTAAAGGACTCATACATCAACCTTCAAATTTCCCAGATCTCAATCTAATGTAAACACTACAGAAACTGGCTAAGCCTTAGGTAGTAACCTTAATAACCTTAACCTCAATAAAGTAGTTATGGTGCATAGATCATGCCCATACAGTCTCTCTGCCAATTTCTTGTAAATTTAGGAGTTAAATTACCTTGTGTATGCAGCCTTGGTCACACCTCTCTTGGGTGTGACTCACACAGCCTCCCTAGACACTAACTGAAAACAAGCTTTTGTTTTCAAACCTATTTTTAGGAGTGTGTGTTTACTTTAGAAGTTCTTATCTTCTGCTCTTTTAATTGCCCACTAGTGCAAGATGAGGTAATGGTACAAAAAATAAATTAAAAAAAATATATCAAAACTTCTGGAAGAAACAATTATTTGAAACCAGCAGACCTACCTGAGCACATTTTGGAACATACTCGAATATAAATATATATATTCCAGTGTGCTCACTGTGCCCAAATTGCTTCTCTTTGGGAATTATGAACAAGGGACCTAAAACTTGGGAAAAAGACGGTGAACCAACTTAGTTGCAGACCTTGCAGTTGTTTCAGGATTTAGGGACTTGGGAAAATATTTTTTGAATAATGCATAGGTTTTACTATTATGCCCTTGTTCAAGAGGATTAAAAAAAAAATCTGTGTTTTAACAGAGACATACCATTGAAACTGCACAATATGTTACCATTTTCTTTTTTAATGCATGTGATAGACTTCTGAGCCTATGCTTCTTTATCCAATGAACACTTAATAAATATATATATTTTTTATAAAATATATATTATATATACAAACATTTAACCAATATAAAACATCTCACAGAGACTGGGATAATTCTAGGAATGTCCTTGCTACTTGTATCACAATGAGCTCCTGGCTGGTTCCCTGTAATTAGGGTGGGCTGCTTTCCCTATGCTATCTCGCCCAAATCTTTTTGTATGGCAGAGGTATTTAGAAGAGGTGACAATAGGTTCACATATGCAATGGGCCCCTGTGGCTCATGGAAAAAGTTACTGCGTGCCTGTTGGGTATTTAGGATAACACATAATACATTCTAAGTCCTTTCACCAGCATACTAACTAATGAATAGACAAATGTCAAAATGGAATTGTGCAGGAGAACCGCACAAAACACAGCCAGAGACCCCTTTATTGAACACAGACAGAATGCCCTGCTCAAAGAACACAAGAGGAGACCACCTCTTACATTACACGAACCAAGCCCCCTCTGATTACAGAACACAAAATGTGAGTTCTCTACAGAGCAAAAACTAAAAGCTTTGCTACAGAACAGTGCTTTAACGACAGAACAGAGTCTGGGCATTGAAGAAACGTGGTCTAAGCCCCAGAACCCACTTTGAGCTTGTTCATTGTAAGGAACGTTGTCTGACCTACGCAACACAAGGTAGCCTCCGATTTACAAATTACTGCCTGTCCCTCTACGTACAGATCACTACTATAGGCGTTTTTTAACAAATCATAGACGTAGACCTTCATAAAGAAGACAGATACAGATCCACTAAGGTAGGGCCAGCACTTAAAATAAAATACATACAGTGTACAGACGTGGTCACTTTTCCAACAGCACGTTCCCATCGAAACACCACTACCAGAACATATGATGCTTAACATGACTGTCCGTGACATACAGCTGTGTGTGTATACATTGTTGGCTAATTACGTGTGTGTATGTGTGTGACAGACAGAGCACAAGGCTAATGAGCCGTTTTGGTGAGATTGTATATACACGTGAGATTAGCTGGTTTGGTATGTATGAGAAACTTTCTTAAGGTGTGTATGTGTCGCTTAAAAGTTTAAATTTTCCATAACACCTAATCTTTGACCTTGAATCCTACATTCTAGGTAAATTTCTTACGTTCAAGCAAACAAAACTCCTTTTGAAAACTGGTGGTTCGTCTCCTTCAGTACTATGCACTAAGAGCTTCCACGCTTCAGATCACAAGAGAACACGAAACAAATTAGTAGACTGGATTAAAAGCTCGGGGGTAGGAGGCACACTGGAATGCAAGGATATCAAAACCATCACTAGAGTTGCCCCTGCCCCGTTCCACAAAAAAAATACAACATGACTTTAATCTGAGACATGAAAAGGCTCACAGATAAATGCATAGCAATCCTGCACTTCTGCTGCTTGTTAATAAGGAAAAAAAAAATGTCTATTTACAGTTTTGTTTTTGTGTGTTATTCTATTATTTGTTCATACTTCCACAAATATTCGTCTTCCAACGGGTTTTACATTCCAACAGAAAAGCAAAACAAAAAGGGTATTAGGAAACAGATTAACAATTAAGGTGCTGAGCTGGACGATTATTAAATAAAGCAAATTCAGAGAGAAATCCCCTCCAAAAAGAAAACCAAAAATGAGAATAAGGAGCTGGTTTTAAGGTGACAATCCTGCCTTCTTACGTTCACGTCACAATGAATACTAGGTATGTATACATAATCAAGACCAGAAAGATAGGGTGTTCTAGGGTCTGGCAATGTCTCAATCTGGGAAGGAACACTTTTAATATTTGAGAGTTCTCTACCTTTAAAGTAAGCCCCGGGAAGCACATATAAGCAGACATATACAGTATAATTAGAAAGTGTTACACATATAGACATATGCAATTAAAAGTAAAAAGTGCAACTGATTTTTGATTGAAGGTAGAAGGATGCAGATATTTTTAGGAACTTGAAACTGGTGGCCGATTTGATATCCATGCATGTGGTGCTCTATATAAGAGAGCTGCTTCACCAAACTGCTTTTTGAGATGGGAAGCGGAAGGTACATCACAGGAAGTTGTATAGGTTGTGGGGGCAATGAGAGAGAGCATATGGCTCACGTAGTGTGGTTTTCTAAAAAGTGCTACTGAACCAAACAAGAAAGCAACAAGAAAGTCACAGGTTTAGCATCAGCCATGTGTCCCATTCTCCGGCACCGTTCTCAAACTGTTTTGGTACTTATTCAGGAGAATGCCGGGGCACCATGAACACTACAGTGGGCTGCAGTGGTTATAGTGCTTTATCTTTACTTTAATCAAACAAGCCTGATGCCCTTTTCTCATTCTCAACAAGCATGTTTTTTCTTTTTCTTCTTCAGTTGCTCTGGTTCCCGACCCAAATCAGCCCCTTTACCACCCCACTTGGTATGGTTTTATCTACATCCTTATTCGCAACATCTCCATTGATCATAACGTTCCTTACTTAACCCCTCAAGGACACCGCTTTAGAAGTAAAAGGCCAGCGTGATGGAAAATGTCCGTCTAGTGTCCTTAAGGGGGTTAAAGCGTCAGAGAAAGGACCACAGTCAATTCTTCCTCAAATATGAGGTTCACCATTTCAAAAGTACCTGAAGAAACAATGCAATCAAAAATGTGCTTTGCTCATGCCATTAAACTGGCCCTTCTCCAGCACCCCAAAATTTACAATAAGGGGGCAGAGGACATTTTAGAGGAAAACAGTACAAAGAGGAAACTCTGAGGTCCATCTGAAAAAGACCAAGCTATTTAACTCCCTATTAGTAAGCAGATGTGACTGGCTCCCCTCTTCACTGGAGCATTCATAATGCTCAGCAGGCTATCAAGAGTTTTATAACTTATAAAACAAAGTCAGTGGTAGCCATATTTACTAATCCCACAACATTCCGATGCTCATTAATTTTCACATCGCTGCATAACCTCACAACATAATCAAGGCAGCACAGCAAGTACAGTGTGGAGTAATGGTAGTAAGCAGTTCCTTGACTACCAGGTATCCCCTGAGTAATACAACCATTATTGAAGGGGTTAAAGCATTGTACTGTTTGGCAAAGCCTCCAGCCAGAGTGATGTAGCAAAGAACAGCTGGGAAGTAATTTCTCCTAATGATTGGGATAATAAGCACATGGCAGGGTTCAGGGCTGGCTGCTGAAGCTTCACTGCTCCTGAATAGATAGGAGTCATTAAATACCCTTGATTATCTCTGACCAATATGTAATGGGTTTACAGCCCTTTCAATTAGTCAGTATTTGCCTAGGACTCATTATTTTGCCTTTCCATACAGCAAGAAGTCCAGTGATTCAGTGTTCAGTTGAATTTCCGCTACCCCCGGTGGACAAAGGGCAAGGCCTTAAAAAAGGAAGAAAAAAAAAAAAAGCAGCAGCAAGTCTGTGCCAAAAGCAAGTTTTGGTCACATTCTAATCAGGAAGTGCACATGCAGACTCCCTTTCACCAATTTCACCTTCTTCTCTTCTGACCTTAAACAAAGGATCCGCACTATACCAGAAGGGTTCTAAACAAAGGATGTATACCTTTCTAGAATGTTTAGACAGGCTCGTGCACCAATCAGCTTGATTCCCTTTATGACAAAATGCCAGGCTGCTATAAGAGGACTCTGCTCAACACAACAAGCTTAACTTGGAGATTATGTTGACAAAAGAAAATGTTTAGCAGGTTTATTTACTAAATTGAGAAGTGAATCTCAAACTTCAGGGTAAAATAGCAGACTTGAAAAAGAGTCCCCAAGTCAGCTATGCTCCCACTTCAGTTACTTTGGCCTTAACATTTGCACTTTAGTAACCCTGTAAAATTATACATTAAAGACTGCTTTGTCTGTATAGACAAGGCACCCAGGCCACTTTATCTCATCCCTGCAGAAACAGCAATGTTTTCATTGCGGGGTTTTAACACAGCTAGGGTCTTTTAGAAAGAGGAGTTAAAAATGTCTACAGCTCAAATGGCTCTCATTGGCAGCACTGATTGGCAGAGTGTGGCGTTTTGACGTACATGCGCACTAGCTACCCAATGCTTCGATATGTTAGTATTCCTTACACTTTTTTTGTTTTGTTTTTTAAAAAGGTAATTCCTTAAGTAATATCCATTGCTATATTGCAAGCTGAACTCGGGGAGAGGGTTACATACTTGCAATCCAAAACCAAATTCACTTTACCTATTTTTGTGGAGACATGGGTTTCCCAAAACTTGCAAGTTTTAGCTGACATAAAATCTGGAACGATGGATTGTGATGCCTATTTATGGGTCATATTTCAGTTTTCCTGTATAGAAAGTACTGATGTCATAGCCGGAAAGGATCAGCACAATGAAAGAGGAAGCATCAGTCAACACGGAGTATGTCCTTGTGATTCATTGTCATAGAAAACCAGCATTATCAGTTCACTATCTGCTCCGGTTACAGGCATCGATGGGACTGTGATAACATTGGCTTGGCTGTAATCTACTGTGACCACCAATTTAGTGGACCCTGAAATGGAAGCTTCTACGGTGGTATTCCTGGTAAATAAAAATACATTTTCTCTCATTTATAAATGTTTTTATATGCGGTATGGTTTATATTTCTGCATAAATCACTCACCCTAAATGTTAACAAAATATTCCAAATTATTTACAGAATGTTCAGTGTAGAAGCTGAAAAGGTTCTAAGAAGATAAATATAGTAACTGAAGCCAGAACAGAGCCAATAAAACAAGGAGTTTAATATTTAATAATCACATTTAGCTACACTTTCTCTACACCCACGAGCACACTGTCCATTGATGGATTTGGCCTACCAGCACTTTTACATGGTCCCCAAACGGGCTGATAAATCCACTAGCTTCACTTTATTACAGCTACATGTTATTAGGCTTTGGTCCTCTGGCATAGAAACGTTATATGGCACACAGTGCCAAACAAAGAATATTGCCATACACACAGCATCACAGACAGTAAAAGTAACACTGTAATGCACGCATGCACAGTCGCAAGACAAATAGCTGGCCTACATCATGCACTTCATATGGTACATGAATAAACCCGGTAGCTCCATTAACTCATCAAAAACAGAACCGCTACAAATATCATCAAAAAGATTTACTTACGACTTACTTTGATTTACTTACTACACGCAGTTGGTGTAAAAGCAAGACTTGACAGATGTGTTTAGCACAGCAGTGTTGAGTATTTGTAGGTGGTAAGTGTATCTTATGGTCCCATATGTAGCATGTTTACAAACATGAAACTTGCAGAATGTCTGCATTAGGTATTACTCAGAAAATTGTATCTTAAAGGGACACTATAGTCACCTGAACAACTTCAGCTTAATGAGGTTGTTCAGGTGAGAACTATAGCTCCCTGCAGCCTTTCTCATGTAAACACTGTATTTTCCCAGAAAATACAGTGTTTACATTGAAAGCTAGGAACACCTCCAGTTGCAGTCACTCAGAGTGAACAAGAGGGATTTCGGAGTTGATGGAGGCATAACATGCCTCCATCAACTAAGATCTGCTGTGCACGAGCATCCTGTGATTCAGTATCTCCTCCCTCTGCATGCAGACACTGAACTTTCCTCATAGAGATTAATTGATTCAATTCATCTCTATGAGGAGATGCTGATTGGCCAGGGCTGTGTTTGAAGCATGCTGGCTCTGCCCCTGATCTGCCTCCTTGTCAGTCTCAGCCAATCCTATGGGGAAGCATTGTGATTGGATCAGTCTACCACATGTCAGCAGACTGCTTGTTTTTCTGAGTCTAACAGCATGAAGATTTACAGCTTCAGGCTTGAATACAGTAAGATTTTTACTATATTTATGGAGGCATGAGGAGCCCAGGGGGGCTAGATGGTGTTGTTAACACTATAGGGTCAGGAATACATGTTTGTGTTCCTGACCCTATAGTGATCCTTTAAAACTAGAACAAATGGCTATTATCTCTGAATTTAAAAAAAAAAAAATTAAGTAATAGGTTAGCAAATTCTGTGCTACACCACAAAGCACGACGTGCCTAAGAAAACAAGCTACAATACGGCCAAGTCCCATTCTTCTTGTAATGCTACCTATAGATTAAGAAATATATTGACTCCCAAGTAAGACACTAAGTGTTCACTAAAATATATGGTTTTTGCAAATACTTTTTATGTCCCATTTTCTAGAGAAAACTTCATGTAACTTTGTATGTGAAAAATAGACTGCATAACAAATATTAAACGGCATAAAGGCGTCATGTAAAAAAAATAATAATATCAAGCCAATGTAGAATGTAAGGTACAGCAAGGGGTACACACTACACCCAGGTGATTTTCTGAGCAAGACTGTCCACCAAATGAACTAGATATCGCTGCACACAGTACTAGCTATTCAGAGGGTAAATAATAGTTTGCCGAGGCATATTTTATGGGAAGGGAGCATTATTGCAGAAAACACAATTTTGACATTTTGTAGCCACGTTGGCATTGTCCAGCTGAAATTAATATGTTACAACACAGTAAAGTAAGCATTACGAAATAAAAATTATGATCTGTCAATCCCATTTCTCCACTGTTCTGTGCTACATGTACGGGCACGTTTTTCTTAAACTACAACATATTTATAATATCCTTACCGTCAGTTCTTGTAATGCAACTGAACTCATTTGTAGGCTGTCAGAGTAGATGCACAGGCCAAATTTCAAAAGCAGCACACAAATTACAAAGTACACACTAGATAAACAAAAAATGCCTACACTCACACTGTCATGCATGACACACTGTCCCTAAACACGCAAAATGGCATTAATAGAATGATACGTGTCTCTAGCATGGAAACTTTAAAATGGCCATCAAATAGTACCATCATTTCCACCACACTACGCTAGCTTTTTAGAAGGCCGTACACCAGCGCTTTTTTGTTGCGAAGGATCAGAAATGAACTGTTCAGCTCTCTACGTTTAACCTACTCTTGTACAGCTGGGTAGTAAAGACGTGGGTACAAAATAACACGTATGTCCAATACAGTTGCAGCAAACTAGAAGGTCTCAGAAACATTCTGATACAGAATACAAACGGTACGCTGTGGTATAACATTTCTCCTTGAACATGGACTCACCGTGAGATGTTGGAAGAGCCACGCCCTCATGATGTTTGTTGCTACTTTGGGGAATATGCCACGTTTTTTCTGCCTCTTTTTGTCCTTGTCTGGGTCATCATCGTCCCCCGTGCCCGGCGAGGCCACACTGTTGTCTAACACATCCCCTGTACAGCGAGAGAAAGAGAGAGGGGGACCTCATGAAATGACACACTTAATAAAAAAAAAATGTTTTAAAAATCTGCACGCCACATACAACAAGGAACAGTTTAAGGGTGCATGAAATAAAGTGCACAACAATAATTTAAAAACATTGAAAAATTAAATGAATATTATAAAGCTGCTTATGTTCAGTGAATGATCAAAAGCTGTTTAACCACCTCCACGCCAAAAAAATCTGCAACAGAATTTTTGGTATGGAACAGGTAAGCATTGATTAATTTTTTATGTTTGTTTTTGTTTTGCAGCTTTATAGAAGTCCCACTTCCTCTGTCTCTCTCCAGAATCCTAAGTGCTTCCATCTCTAGGAAAGATTCATTCCTACGTACATAGCTTATAACCATAGACAGACAGATTGATTAGATAGACTAGAAAGACAGAAAATGTATCTGTCATTAGCAAAGTAAAAAGCGAAATGATGTTTCTTAAACAGAGAATGAGTTAGAAACGAAGTTGCTTCTGCTCCCTTCTGCCAAGTGACATGTGAGAGAAGCAACAAGATCGCGAGGTTGTGAATCGATTTACAAGAAGGAATGAGAGCAGATTGCAGTGTGTCAGATATGCTCACTAGCAAGCTCCTTACAGTTCAACTTCAAAAGGACAGCAGGCAGGCACAGTGTTTTGTGGTCTGGTAACAAAGTGAGGTACTGCTTGCTTCATCAACACCAAAAAAAAAAAGGGTTAATTTTTATAAAGGTAAAAAAGAAAGAGGGAGAAATACACTCATCAACGCCAGTGAGCCAACTTAATCAGAAGTTTCCATCAACCAGTCTTGCTCTTTTGTGCTTTTCCATGGCATTAATTGTGCATTAGCAAAAATCATTCACTTTTAAGAGCCTTGCTTATTTTTTTTGCCCTGAGGCTCCGATGCCTTGAAAGCAATGCCTGCAGGGTGTGTGAATTATGTATCTGAAAAATCCTGCTGCTGGGGCAATATTGGCCCCCGTCTTCTGAAAAATTATACCACTATGTCTCCCCCTTTTTGGGAAGGCATCAATCAACACAAGCCAGATATATCACTCGCATGCATTAATATTTGAACTAATAACTTTAGGGGGGGGGGAGGGGGAGAATAGGGCAGCTAGTGTTGAGAATATATGCACTTGTGGGATAATCAAATGCAAAATAAATTAAGATTAGGAGGACGGTGTGCTGCATGGCGGACTTTCCCTTTTTTTTCATCTAACACATCATTAGCTAGAGCCACACGAAAGAGAATTAAAAAAAAAAAAAAAAACGGGGGGAAGGGAGGGTTAATGCCTCAAGATGTAAGTCTACAGGAGGGACATGGGAGAAGTTGACGGGGTCCCTGTTTGTTGAAATACTATGTATTAAATTAGCCCGAAAAAGCCATAAATCCCAAGCGAAGTCAGAAGAATGTCGCAAGATCACCTAAAACATTACACTGTGAACTGATGTGTGGCTTGCTATAAAACAGTCCTGGATGTACTGACACACTAGCAGTCCTCTTGAAACTTCATTTTTGATGAAACACGGAATTCTTATGCTGGAAAAGACAACTTAACGGGAACACTATCATTTGGCATAGTCGGCGGTTAAGGTGCATGACAAAGGTTAGATGGGATAGCTTTAATAGCACAGCGCAGCCATGTAACACATTATTCAACGTTACTGATGCAGAACAAATGACCAAGTGTGAGAATGTCTCTCCCTATGCTGCAGTCTTCAAATGTTCACAAACTGGCTTTACCTCTCACTCATATTGTTGGGCACACAATTACTCCTGCTTCTTTGGAACATCCCATGTCTCTATGCAATAATGCATTTGATCCCAACCCAGCAGATCATTAGCCCAGGATTAAGGCATTGCCCAATTTTATTCCGATGAGGATACTGGCTAAACCTGGGCTAATGGTTTGCCTTGATGACTAGGTTGGAAACCACTGTAATAATGTGTCTATGACCCAATAGTGAACTAGTTCTTTATACGTAAATAATACGATTATAAAAGTTAACATTTTCATTATACAATTTCCCCCAGATCACCAACGATTCAGTTAATATGAAATACAAACCAACAGTTACCCCTTTAGCATAAGCAGGGATATCGGTGCATTAAAACTACTCCTTAAGTACTCAAGATAAGAGAGTAGACTGTACCTCCCAACCAGATTTCTGAAGCTCTAACCTTTCCAGTAACAAGCATCCTAAAAGCTCAAACACAGTATCTCTGAATGTGTAGTGTGCATGTATATCGTTTTAACCTGTACAGCTAACTGCCCTGAGGAAATTCTAGTTTACTGGTAAAGACATCTAGTCCCTGAGTCGCAACTATACAGTCAGGTCCATAACTATTGGGACATCGACACAATTCTAATCTTTTTTGGCGCTATACACCAACACAATGGGTTTGCAACCATGTATTAAAAAGTGAAAGTATGATTTATGACTTAATCTTTCCCATTACTTTGGGTCCCTTGAAAAGTGGGAGGCGCATATACAAACTGTTGTAATTCCTACACTGTTCACCTGATTTGGATGTAAATACCCTCAAATTAAAGCTGGACGTCTGCAGTTAAAGCACATCTTGTTCATTTTATTTCAAATCCATTGTGGTGCCGTATAGAGCCAAAAAGATTACATGTCCCAATATTTATGGACCTGACTGTACACAAGGGAAACATTAAATAGCCTTGATTAAGTACTTGTAATAACTGCATGACTTCATTTATATATTTTATTTCATGAAGAGAAAGAAAGGGGGGGAAAAAACTGTAAAATGCAAAAGAAAAACTTATGAGGTTGTCGGTTCTTGATCACTTCCTTAGTAATGTAACAAAGATTTCTCATTCACATAAAGAATGAATATCCTCCCTAGCACAGAACCTGATGGTGATAAGTGTAATGCTGAATCTCAAAAGCTTGCCATCTATTGTTGACAAGGAAAGGATTAACGGTGAAAAATTCAGCCTTTTCAGTAAAACCAGGATTAATTCGTATTGCTCATGCAAGCCTCCGAGAGCTGGGAATTGAAGGTGAGCCCTGTGTGAGTCCTCTGACTTTCAGCTCCTATGTAAATGCGTGTACGCACACCCACGTATACATTATATATTCGCCTGCTCCCTTAATGTGCACGCTTCTCCCTGTCTCCTCTACTATGCCAAGGAACTGCCGGAGGCCAAATTCTCCAAAACAGTAATGGCTTTTGACTGCTCCCTGGCAACCCTGGGCTGCTGTAACCTGGGCGGACGTGATTGTGCGGGGCCCATGAGCTAGCTGCTGCTTCATCAGCTGTTTGTGTGACACAGATGGAGAGTGGCTATTACCGAGCCATGCTGGGAGGCCTCTGGGATCTGAGGTAGAGAGCTGCAGCCTGGGGGCACTTTGAAGAACACCACTTGGAGACTGAATGGATGTATGTATATGGAAGTGGGAGTGCAGGTGTGCAAATGAAGGAGTATGCAAGGTGTGTGTTTGTAAAAGGAAACCGTATGCACATATGTATTGTGTCAACGTAGAAGAAAAAAAAATACCTTGCCGAACCTTTATAGAGTAACTCTATAAAATTCTTAATGTGTCCCAGGACTCACTTGAAAAACAAGAGAAATTTCAATAGATTCTTCCTGGTAACACAATTTCTAAATAAACTGAAGTGATGGAATATTCATGTTGTAGCAAATCAGAAGAACTGTTCAATCAAAAGCAATCTGCACAATCTCACAAACTTTACTACATGCGGCACAGAGTGTGAATGGTACAGACACAGACAGCAGGTGATTTTCAAGGTAACATTACAACATTCATCCCACCTACAGCAGCAGCAGGCAGTACCGGCAATACGAAGCACACCAACTTCAATACCTCAGTAAGAAACGTTGAACAGAAATAAGCTCTGCTTAAAAATAAAGATTGGGGGTGGGGGGGACGGACACACGATTTTGGACAGTGCTGGGTTCGAAGTTAACTTTTTGAGTGACGAGAGCATGTCAGTGGAAGGAAAGACAAGTCTTTGCCTGTTGCTGCTCAAACACAGGAGGGGTGAGGCAGTCTCTTTAATCTCTGCCTGAACTCCTGAAAGGAGGCTGGGGTGTATCGCCTTCTAAGAAAAGCTCTGTAAACAAAGTATTGTAAGACTGGGTCCTGGTGACAGGTTTCTCTAAGGTTTAGAGGTCTGCGGGTACTTGCTGCTAAACTGGATTTTTAAAAGACACTTTCACAATCATTAGCTTCTTGTTTGGGATTTTGGTGGTAGAATCCCATAGGACACAGCAAGCATGTTCTTTGTGGATTCTGACTTTTGCTTTAATGATGGCTTAAGTGTCAGGCATACTTGGTTCTGGGGATGTGTGCCAGTCCTAATATGCTTTAAAAGGGCGTTTCTAAAAGCATTCAGTTAACATGAACACACAGAACAAATTAATTCCTACAAAATAACCTGTGGCTAGAATTGCTACTAGTTAAGATGTGCAGTGGGATTTAGAAGGATATAGATACATAATATAGAAAACACATGGTACATTAAAAAAACAACAACACCGAAACATAAATAAATATATAAATACAGTATTTGTGTGTCGAATATCAAGGTATGTAAGACACACTGGATGGGAAAATATAAATGAGGTTTAGGCACATATAGGAAAATGTGTTTATAAACAAGAAATGGATGACCAGGTTTTAACCCAAAGTACAGGGCAGGACTTGTTCCATTTATGAGACAGACAGACAGACAAGGGGGTAGATAAACCCAGTGACTGCATTGGCATGTCACTTGTTCATATAATGTCTTCCAGGTTTGCTTTAAGAGACCATTAAGACACCTACTCAGTTAGCATACTTAAAGGGTACAGCACCCTGATAATGTCTCTACCTCCCTTAAAGAGACCGTATTGCTTTAAAATTCAGCATATACACAAGAGTGGCAGAAACAGGTTATGGAGGAAAGAAAAACACAAAGCACAATTGCACTTTTCTATTCGCACATTTCTACTGGGTGTGTGAATGTCATCGTAGACTGGTTAGCCATTTGTTAATTCTCACAAGACTTTAAACTCCAGCTATATTGTCTCAGTACAGCAAAAAAGCCAAAATGTGTCATTTTACCCCCCTGTGCTTATTTCTGTCGATTTTATTTATTTATTTATTTCTGCTGCTACAGAGCAGAAAAAAACCCCCACAAGGCTATTCATTAAAAGAATAAAGTGAATTTTAAATGTAAGGCCACAGTAGCTGAACTGAACAAATAGGTGACTTAGAGACGATCTGCCAGTTTGGCTAGTTTGACCTTAAATTGGAAATTCACTGTGAATTCCCGTCCATTCCATATATATGTTAAGATATTTATTTAGGTATGTTTAACCTTGAAAGAGAACTAGATTATGTAACTGGTAAACAGCTGTTTTAAATACACACCTGGGTAGCTATTCATTAGCGTAAAACGAACTCATTAGCGAGGTTAAAAAAATAAAAAAAATTATTTTTTTTTTACAACAAGCTGAATACATAAACAATACAGTAACTCGTAATACAGTGACTCTTTAATTTTAAAAAATGGGCCTGTAGGCACAAATGATGCACAAAACAAGGATATAAGCAGATCAGCTCTATCCATTGCTTCTGTGAAAAGTGAAATCATTTTCCCCCCTCTTTCACTTGTTTTCATTGTTACTGGAAAATGTGTATATGAAAAATAGTGCAAAATGGCAAGTTCTAACTAACCTTGCAAAGTGTTAAAGGATGATAAGATTGATAGAATTTCCAAAAGTGCAGGGTTTTTTTTTTTTTTTTTACTTTTAAAATAAATTTTACTATTGCAAAAAAAAAATTAAACAAATTATATATATATATATATATATATATATATTTTTTTTTTATTAAATAAGGAAAGCAGTTAATTGCGTTCACACTTGCCTACATATTCTGTTTAATAGAGTGGATGCAAATCCTCATGGCTCAGTTTTTGGTAGTCCCCACTGCATAGAGGATATAAACATGTTATTTACTCATCCCTCTGTGCAGACCCTGCTGTGCTAAATAGCAAGTACATGTTCGAATGAAATGTGCCTGTGATTTGCCGCTGACCGGGGGTGCACAGAACAGATGACCTAGTGAAGTTTACATGCAACATTTACTAACTGTGTGGGTTTTGTGACACTGGGAAGGAGGGGGTGACCGCTGCACCTTATTCACACTCAAAAGAGCACTGGAAGAGAGAGAGAGGAGGAAAAAAAACTGCTTTTCCGAAGCTTACACGGGCATCAAACACCCAGCCCCCCTAGGGGACAAACTGAAAAAGAGGGTTGGGGTGGGGGGAGAACAAAGAAGAAAAGGTTTTTATGCTGCTTTTTGTCCCAAACTTTTCAGGCGGCATAAGAAGCATTTAGCACATTCATTCCCCAAATGGGTCGGAGCTGGAAGCTGCAGGAAGCTGCCCCTTTGTTCGCTGCTGGCTTTTTATACATACTCTCTACTGAAGGAGCCCATACTTTGCACTAAAAAGCGCTTCCATTCACACTGAGTAAAAGAACAGAATTGGAGCTAGTGTGCAGCATCACACTAGAGTTAAATTATCAGGCCCTCAATTTAAACTTATCATAGCCAAGCACAATTCAACATCATTAACAGCTTTACAATAACCTAGTCCAAGCACAGCTTCACACAGTTCTAGCAAAAACTAAAAACCACAGAAAGATGCTCCACACACTGCTGGAGTAAGAACAGAAAAGACAACGTGGCTTTCGAGCCCCTGACTCACACAGCCCTGGGATAAAGATCTAGAGCAGTATAATTTCACAAAAATATAGATCAGGCCGTACTCAGCAATGTCTTTACAATGCAAGATTCCACAATGCAAAAACATAAAAATTAATTAAACAAAATAAATAAATTTCAGCAGTCTTCTCAAGCAGCGAGTGACGTACAATCCAGTGTTAGGACAATATTACACATCATGACTTCTTTTGCTACAGTCTAAAAAACATTTCATATTCCTTTTATCCAATAAAATAATTCCTTTTAAGTCATGCTATCAAGGAAGGTTTAAAACCTTTGTCTGAGAAGACACCTCTAGTGCCTGTCAGACTGGCCTTGAGAGATATTTCCTCCTTAAAGGGACACTGTAGGCACCCAGACCACTTCGGTTAATTGAAGCCAACAGACAGACACTAGAGGACTTACAGAATCCAAACTGACTTTTGGTCCGTTATCTGATGATGGACGTCCTCACAGACCTCCAGCATCAGATTTTCCTCATAGGAAAACATTGAATAATGCTTTCCTATGGGGAGGTCTAATGCGCGCGGCCATTGCCGGTGGGGGAGAAGCGTGGGCGGAGCCTGACCTAGCGCTGAGTGACATCAGCGCTGGATTCAGGTAAGTGGCTGAAGGGGTTTTAACACCTTCAGCCCTGTGGGAGGGGGGCCCCGAGGCAGGGGGGCACTCCAGGAGCCTATGCTATAGGATCCCTTTAAAGGGTATATACAAGCATTATATTAAGTGGTTATGGTGCTTGGAATCCGTATGTGCAGTATTTTACTAAGGAACTGTGCACATTAAAAGATAAAGCCCTTTTCTGCTAGAGATGTAAGTCCACTTCCAGCAGCGTCACTAGAAAACATTCAGGGCTGGCGAATGTGAATTCTGTGCATATCACCAGGCAAAGGATACGTCCTCCCTTCCGTGCCACCCAAGTCCTCCCTCAGCCAGTCCTCAAAATATTCCTATGCCTGCCGTGAGGGGGAGTGATGTCACCAGATTAGGATTGGGTTGAAGGTCCTCTAAGGTCCCAGAGCTTAACCGAATTATGGAATTTGGTCCATAGGGAGAAGCAAAGGTAAAGGAAAAAATGTATTCTGCTTTCAGGTTCTCATTGTTAAAAAGGACCATAATCAAGAAGTAGGTCACTTATAGAGAAGGCTTAGTCATCCCAAGTCTAACACTGGAAGATAGGTGCATTGTGTGGAGTCCTTCAAACCAGTTGATTTATTTTTTTTTTTTTAATCAGAACCTTTCAGTTCTCAAGTATACACATAAGTATACCATGCTTCCTTCCAGAAAAAGTTGCGTACAATATTCAACAACATATGCCTCAAATACTCACCTAAGCACTCAAGAGCATCACCTCCATCAAAGCAGTGGATAGATGGGGCAGTCACTTGAAAGAAGAGAAAGTGAACAAATATTACGCACCAGAAATTTTTTGCCTCAACAGAACCTTTTACTAAGCTTGATAAATTAAGGCTTTGCTGGGCCAAAGCTTTGCTATAAAGTGGTACGGAATAAAGGTTCTCTTACTCCGCTTTGAGTGTCAGGTTTTTCTGTGGAAAATTACCAGAAAAAAAGTGTGACACCTATAGGAAAACAGAAAGAGCAATCGAAGAATTATATTTAAGTGTATAGTCAGAGATGTAAAAAAAAAAAAAAAGTCAATAGTGTGATGATTTTAAAAGTACTTTAGTATTCTTCAATATTTCATTCTCCATTTATCCGTACTATACAAATATATTCATTGAATGTCAATATACATAAAATGAATTGTGATTCCATTGTGCCCCTTTTTTTGTTCATGTGCACAAAGCCCATTCAAATGGCGGGTCATGCTTGGTATTACAAATAGAAGCTGAAATGATACATCTCTCCAACTGTCTGAAAACACTAAGTGCTTCAAGATGACCTAATGTTAACAAGACCTTATTACGTAGTACAACAGCTTCTCCATAATATAAACATATAATAGATTGCAGTGCCTTGACGCAACCCCCTTTCCCCCCCCACCCAGGACGTTGTCTACTAAGTAATGTTCTCTCCGTCAGGAATTATTGCTTATTAAGTCCATATTGCATTGTGAAATGGTAAAACCACGTCTTATTTTTATACAATTACAGGGGTACATGCATGAAATCCAGGGATGAAATCACCAGAAGCTAACACGGCGGAATGGCGGTAGGACATTATGGGTACGCAGGGATCATTAGAAATATTTAATTAACTGAGGTAAAAGTAGAAATATAATGGCACTTGAAGGTCTTTCTAAGTTTTCAGCTGCAAATCAGGGACAATTTTTTCTTCATTGTAAATTATAAAGGCTTAGTCAATAAATGATACATATAGTGTATTTCGAGGACAGATGGGGGAGAAGTATATGTGCGTGTTTTTTGGTTTTTCCCCCTCCTCTTTGGCTGGCAAAGTTGATGCACAAGAGGCTCGGATAGGCGAATTTAACATGACACCATCTTGTGCGGTGTTCATTTGAAAGCCGCACGTTGCAGTCCCGTCCACGCTATCAAATTCTACCAAACCATGGGAGAAGGAAGAAGAAAGAATCATGAACCAATAACAGGCTGGTGGCATTGAAAAAAGATACAGTATAGCAGGTCGAGGATACCAGCACTGCCTGCCAATGGTATAGCATGGACAAAAGATAGACTCTCTCAGCTGCTGAACTACTACAGCTTCCATAATGCGTTGCCAGCCTTAAAGAAGGTGCTTGGTAAAGCATTTACTCAGATACAAGATATGGACGACAGCAATTAAAGGGACACTATAGTCACCTGAACAACTACAGCTTAACGTAGTTGTTCAGGTGAGATCTATAGCTCCCTGCAGGCAATCTAATGTAAACACTGTATTATCAGAGAAAATACAGTGTTTACATTGATTGATAGGAATACCTCCAGTGGCCGTCACTCAGACGGCTACCAGAGGGACTTCCTATCATGTATGGCCCTAAAAAGGCCATGTGCAGGAGAGAGAAGGCACTGTGTGCGCGCCTTCTCTCTCCTGCCTGTCAGCAGAGGAGAGGGGGCGGGCAAAGAGTGCAAGCTGAGCTGTCAGTCAGCTCAGCTCGCGGCCGCACACACAATGCGCGTGCGCGGTAGTGCGCTCAGGACTTCACAGGACTGCCGCTCTATTAAGAATGTGCGCATGTGCGTCAAAGCCGCGCATGCGCACAAGAGAGCAATGATGCTTCCGAATGGAAGCGTCTGATTGCTCCCTGCTCGCGTCCGCCTATTTAGTCATTTTGACGAAATAGGGGGCGCGGCTTCATGAGACTCCCGGCGCTGGAACGAGGTGAGTAAAAAGGGCTGCCTGGAGTGTCCCTTTAATATAAAATGAAATGTTAATGGCAGATTATAACGATCTAACAGACAGCAGTACAGAATACTAGTTAGTAATGCTGGGTTAAGTAATATCATTATATATCTGGCTACACACAACTGGTCAACACCAAAACATACTTTGTAGGTTACAGTGAGTGTACTACTATTAACTAAAGAGAGGCATTCCAATTAGACTATTTAAACAATAATCCAGAACTATAGACTGTAAGCTCGTTTATGCAGGGTCTACTTTAACCTATTGTTCCTGTAAGTCTTCTTGTAATGGTCTTATTTATAGTTAACTCACCCCTCGTATAATATTGTAAAGCGCTACGGAATCTTTTGGCGCTATATAAATGGCAATAATAATAATAACTTGACAAACTGCAGGATACTGGTGAGTCATTAATGTAAACACAACGTATTAGAGAAATTTATTTTAGCATAGGTCTATGGATGTTCCTCTTCACTGCCTAATTAATAAATCATAATGGCTCCACAGAATTGGAAATATATTTAGTAACCCCTGGCTTTGCGAGACATTTCTGAGAGCAGACTGCGTGTACTGAATATGAGACTGTATTCAAAGCGAGGTCCCATCTAAGGAGAAGAGGGGTCAGTTTTTGGTAATGTTTTAAAATTGCCATGTATCCAAATAACTAGTAAATGCCATGCATGACCCCAATGGATACCCCTTTATACCACGTATAAAATAACTTTTCATCAGGAAGCATACGTGTACCATGGGGAATTAAGTGTGAATTGTCAGGAGGCATTGAGGCAAATATAAACAGGATGTTTAGGCTTTCATTATGGGCCAAGAGGAAGAATGCTCTAATAATAAATTGAATGAAGGGTAAATTTGGGCAATCTCTAGTTTTTCTTATGTTCTACGTTTGCTATATGCCTCATGTAGGCAGCCAAAGACAAGCTTTATCCACTTAAAGATCCATTCCTGTTAATTTGGAAGGGTCCTACTCCTAGCTACCAAGTTAGTCAATGGAAAAGCTGTAATCTGGCGAAACACTCTAAAAGTGGAGCAATAAGCACGAATATTGAATATGCTGACTGCTCCGCATTTAGAACTCCAGGACAGATATTTATAAAATTACCTCCAATGTTCCAAAGAGAGCAACGTTTGGTCTGCTGCCCAGGAAACAGAACCTTTGAAAGAAAGAAAGGGTTGAATGGAATCCATAATACCTGAATGGCATAAGCCCAAACCTGAGCAGAGGTCTCGTCACTCCCAGGGGCCCTCATTGTTGCTGCTCCCCATAATTCTAGCAACAACTTATCTTTTAGACATCTCTGCAGCTCTCGGCAATAAAGCTTTTAATGGGACGCTAATCTTTCATTTTTAGTGACCTCCTTGTACTGCATTATGCACAGTTATCACTCAGATTCTATTAAGCAGAAACTAATGTCTATACAACTCCCAGTTCTCAGATTCAACTCTGCTTGCTCTGCACAACTAAAAAATCCCAAGCTCCTGATAATGTCCTGCTCGAGTCCCTTGTGAGAAATTGCTGCTAACGCCGGCTCATGACCATCTAGCCTCACGCACACGAGATTGCTGTCTTAAAAGGCCAGTAATATCCGCCTGAACCTGGCCTCTCTGTAAGAAGGGCAGACTGAGATGGGAGCTGGTATGCTATATTATCACCTCAAGATCTGCAACAGATGTAATTACAAAAATCAATACATAATGCAATTCGCAGGTCCCTTGTTTATACTGAAGGAAAGATTCTTTCGTGCACAGTCATGAGACTTCTGAAGAAAATATAGAGACAGCCTCATCAAAAGCAACGCTGCAACAGTCCTTGCCAATTAATAAATGAATGCACAATAACATAAAAATTAAATTAAAAATCAAAGAGAAATCCTTTAAAGGACTCTGATTGTTTTGGCGCCTGTGATCAGGCATTCAAATAACAATAAAACAAGAGGCACTGGCACATTCCAAATATCTAGTATACAATGATACAGCACCAAAAAAAAAAAAAACAGATAATAGACGGAAGTGATATACTGAATTTACAAATAAAATGGAATATATAAATAAATCTGACCTCATTTTCATTGGAGCTTCTTTTCTACTTTACTATGTGTCAATGTATAAGGACCCCCTATGTTTACTATAAATAATGATTTTCAGATATGGTTACTAAATAAGAAAAAGGTGAGGGGTGTTTTGTTTTTTTAACTAAAAAGCCATTACGTTCAACATAGTGCATTTGGTCAGCAGAACTTTTATACATCTCCCACTTTTACTTAAATAGATTTCCCTCCCCCCCAAAAAAGGAAAGGGCTAGCCCATACGTTAACTGAAACACATACTCATGAACTTTCATTGTGTACACCTATCTAACACATGAGGATACCTCTTCACCTATGTGACAGCCTGATTTCTATGTAGTTTGGTGTTAACAAGGTGCTTGGTGCATTCCTTAATAGTTCTACTTCGTGTTTGCTCAATACAATTATGTAGTTTGTACAGATATTTCAGATACCCATTCATGATGAACACCTCTATTTCCATCTTATTCCAAAGATGATCTACTGGACTGAGAAATGCAGAACCCAGCAGGCCATTGGGGTTTCCTGAAGTTAAAGCAATTATCTTGAAAACAGGATAAGTAACATGGGCATTATTCTACTGCAGGTGCCATTTTTAAAATTGAAAGACTATGGCAAAAAAGGATGTGCATTGCCTGCAACACAGCTTGCTGGTGAAGTACGTTTTATAGGAGAACATCACATTATCAAGGATCTAGGCATGATTATAAATCAATTAACCATTGGCCTCACGCTTTTCCCATACAACAGTCATGCATTCTATATTAGGCACATACAAATTGAATTTTTAGACAGAAATTAAACAGTGACGCACAGTTATGTGCCTGAAGCCAAAGTTGCTTCAACGTATGAAATGTGTTTAACACTGTTTTTGAACTCTGCCCTTCGTTAGGGAAATAAAAACCCTGCCTTTAATTTTCAGAAACGAGGTCAAACATTAAGTCATAAACTCCATAAGGCTCTGTAGCTACAGTGGTAAAGACCATTAAACAATTTAAAGAAATTGGCAGTCATGAGGACCAACCATGGTCACACAGGTCAAGGGTGAAAGCAGAATCAAAGTTCATCTGAATCAAAAGTCTGCAAAACCAGTTATTAATTGCCCTGAAACACAGGCTCGGCTAACCAAAAAATGTTTCAACGTAAATCCTCATCACCTGTATATCAAATGTGTTTTGTCACAATTACTTTGCGTGTTTTGATTAGCCTCCGTTAAGAGTGTTGGCACTTCATAAATAAAAATAATAACATCAACTGTTCAGAACAGATTAAGAAAAGCTGGCCAAACTGTAAGAATTGCAACAGAGGGTGATAAAATTGCAAAATAAAGGACGAGGATAGCCTGGACGAAAAAGCGAGAAATTAGATATTGAAAGGACTAAAGATTGGTTGATTACATCAAAAGTTCAAGTACTTTGGTCAGATCAGTATTCACAGTATTCGTGAGAAACTGGGAGAGGGTAAACATGAATTCTGCATTCTTGATTTTGTCTTTTAAGTTTAGAGAAGAAAATGGCATAGTTTGGGGCTGTTTTTGCTAGTGGCCTTTTCAAAGTCAATGGCACCTGCAAATGGGATTGTTTTTATAGCATACTTCAGAAGCACAAAGGATTAGGACTTTTAAGAAGGTCTTAAGTCTTGGGCAAAATAATGACCTGACAGACATCTCAAAGATGAGCAAGAATTATCTTTCAACAAAAAGAAACCCATACCATATGGGTTAGAGTTTTGGAGACAGGGCAAGTCAGCACTTGTATGGGATGAACTGGGCTAAAGAGATTAAAAACACACATTATACAGATACCCACAAGTAACCCATGTATCACTGAAATGTAGCAACAACAAAAAAAAAATCACCCCCCAACGCCCACGCGGCATTAAGACAAGTTTGGTAAAATCCTGCACAAATTTACTATGCGAACACCTTCTACTTGAGACTTTTTTTAAAGTTGGTATTAGGAAACGTCTACGATTACAATGGGATAATGTTGTTAAACATTGGATTGCTTTTCCTGTTTTGTACATTGTAAAATGATCTAAAGTTGTAAAACGTCCATTTAATGAATATTCGTTTTAAATAATTCTACCAAAATCCCCAGCGAGAGCACTCCGATACTGCCAAAAGGCAGGTTAGCATTGGCTAAATATATATATTTTTTAACCTCTAACCTAGCTCTAAAAATAAATACAACGCAATGATCGTTAAAAAATAAAAATGAATCAATACAGACTGCAAAGTCCACTTTTGATTTGTCACTTAACCAGTGCTTTAACCGTATACCGGGTTCATTTGGACTTTGGGACATAATTTTTTGTCAGTCTTGTTTTATACATATATACAATCACAAGACAAATGCATGTGCGCACACACACACAAACGCACATACACAACATAGATTAAGTCTTGGGGGAGAAGCAAAGAACACATTTCTACCGTGGCCTAACCTCACAAACTCGACACTGCCTGAATACTCTGTAGCGAAATAAGCACAACCAACCCAAAACGGATTACCCTGGCTGATACACTATACATGTTAGAATATTCTGCCGTCCTAGACATTTTTTGTTGTTGCTAAACAACATGTATTCCAGCCTCGTAGGAGTATTTCTGTCTTAAAGAAGAAATGCCTTTTTGGGATACCGCCTGCAGCAAAAAAAAAAACCTGAAAACTATCCTATTACAGCATTTTGTTATCAGCGTTATCAAAGAATGTAGCTGGAACTCAAAGTAGAATCAGTGCACAAATCACAGGCTGCAGTTAGCTCATTACATTGCCATTTAAAGGGATTTTTGACAACCGAATGATTTCTGGATTTAAGATGGCTTCTACGTGGTTTAGAAAGGTCGAAACATTCACTTAACTCCCCGTAATCTAAAATCTGAACTTTGACAAAGAACTACAAGAATCTACTTTACAATAATCTGTGGTAGCAATAGGTAAACACACTTAATGCACATTGAAGCACACATTGACAATGCACAGGTGCACAGACTAATGTCCATACGCAAAACTCACAGGCAGTTTCAAACTGTGTATTTTACTTTCTATTGTCTAAAGGCTTAACTCATACTTACTGAGCACCATTACGCAACCTCACAAATATCTGCATAAAATGAAAAAAAGGAAAAATATCACTTTTTTCTTTTAACATTTCCTTATAACATCCTGCATGTGGATTTTGAGAAACATATTAGAAAGGAATAAAAATGCTTGTTTCTCTTCTCATTATGTCTGTAGGCTGTACTTCACTTCGGTTTCATGGCTAAGTTCCACCACCACTGTTCCACAAGCCGTTTCCATGAGATCTGAACCTGTTTATGCTTATATTTCAACGCTCCAAAGGCCAACTTTCCCTTACTCTCAGTAACAAAAGGACAACCGCTTTCCTTTACATGACCGTTTGTTTTTTTGTTTTTTTTACTTGTACCCTGTCCTACATTGCCAGTTAGTAAATTTCCCCAAACGCCTGTTTCTCCAAGAACCTTCTTTACCGGCATATGTTAGTGACTCCAATTTCACAAGGCATTACTCTCAATCTATGTGATAAAAGATCATTTTAAAGTCCTGCCTATCAAATTCGGAAGACTGTATACACTTCGCTACAGGACTATTTTTCTAACCTTTGAATTACCCTAAAATGAAACAGAAACCCAGTATGATCACTGCTGTAACCTGCTTTTATATGTCAACCTGTCTGGGGCTTTGTATACTGCGCTCTCTATAGGATTACCTTATTTACACAAAGGGACAACTACGATCAAGCCTCACTTTTCTCCACGTACCCCAATGATATAGAAGTGCCACATTACAACGTTCCCCTGCAAAAAAACAAAACCTAAATGTTCATAACATATCCCTACCATTACCTACAAAATAACATTTCTGAGGAATTTGTTATCTAATCTAATATAGCAACCTCTGAAGATTATGGTCTGTGATCTTCTATACACAATAATTTCTCGGAGTAACTTTTTTTTTATGTGCCATATGGTCATCTTTTCAAAAGATACGGACTTTACGGAAGTAACTATTACATTCAAAGGTTACACATAAAACATTAAAAAAGAGAGAGAGAGAAAAAAAAGAATCCAGTACTTCAAACCTTCAAATTCAGCTTTTTTCTTGGGAAAGGCAAGTTCAGGAAATACTTCCATTGTTCTCTTTGTAGAACAATCCTGGATAACTTTGAATATATACCAAATAGGGATTTTCTTGGCCGACATGATATAAACAGTATAATTTTACACCTCTTTAACAGCAAACAGACATTTCCTGAGCTGTTTCTGTTGATCACTACAAAGCAGACACTATCTACACAAAAGAACTCCAGGTTATGGGTGGGAATCTTCTGTCAAAGAATGGGAATCTGCATTAAGGGCCCAGTGGGTTTGACTTGTGGCTGCCCATATGTGGTAAAGATATCAAAACTCACACGTCAGGAAATCAGTTTTCTCCCAGTACCTCCAAAAATGAATTTCCGAGACTGATTATCTAGGTCAGACCCCACTTTTGTATTTCTTTAGACTATTTATACAGCTTTGGTGCCAGTGTGAAATGGTGAAGACAAATCTTTGTCTCAAGTAATAACCGTATAGAACATTTGCCCAAAATTTGTTGCTGGTCCAATGTATTTGAAGTCCGTTAACTGACCGTTTTAAGATTGTGTCCACCTCTACAACTTATGTCAATGGTACCTACTATGTCTCTGCATACTACAGTCTACTGCAGAATGCTTTGATTTCTAACTCCAGAAAAGTGCTTTTGAACCTTATTATATTTTAGGCATGAATGGAACGGCTATTGATAATGTGGAAGAGTACAGCTTCCAAATTCCCAATCAATACTCAAAATAGATTTGCGTGATGATGATCGTGAATGCCTTTCCATTTATTGTAAATTTCACAAACTGAATGTGAAATTAGGTTTTACTGAAAGACCTGGAACGAGGGACGCGTGCCTTAAAAAACGAATACAATCTTCCGACTTCACTGTACCTGGAATAAAATGATTCACAGAAACACAGCAGATTTACTTTGTAGGGCGCTACAACTTCTTCATGAATTAATAGCAGCTTGCTGCTTTTTCATCTCGCACTTCCCCTTTTATTCACCATGCCAACACTGAATTTGGGAATAGTGGAGATGCTGTGGGGGCACAAAGAAAGAGGTGGAGAACTGTAGTAAATGCTTCTCAGTGATACCCATGGATGCTTCTTAATGTGATAAGGTTCAGCGACTCTCAGAAGGTTTCACAGTTTTCCACTCTTTATCAGATACTCCCAGTTCATTATGGTGAAATAAATGAACAATTCTGGAACCTCGCACCAGAAAAATAACACTAATTGGTCCCAAAGGTGAGTTTGGTTCCGTCAATGAAATCAAATATAGGACAGGGTCCCGCTGCCTGCATCCTACATCATACCAAGCACTAGGGAGACCTCTAAATTACATACTATAATTGACATCAGAGATATCAAACCACATCAGTGAATATCTTTATTAGCATCAAAATCGTTTGCAAACAGAGCTTCCTCTGTGTTATTAAACAGAACTTGTTCTAGGTGTTGCCTCACTAATTAGGATGAGCCTGAGGAAGGAATCTGGGTCGTGTTAAATTAATTGGAATGAGCATGAAAATTAGCAGAGCGAACTGCATCAATTTTCTATAGAAGGCATCCCTTTCACGCGGAGAGAAAAAATGGATATCACCAAGAATTAACTAAAACCCTTTCAAGTGCTTGCCAGCACTGAGTTGCAGAAGCCCACAAATATCACTCTCAATTTTTGTGTATGGTAATGAGAGGTTTTTAGCGGAGACTGTAAGTGTACAGAGGCAAAGAGGGCGTACCTTGCAGGGCAAGGGGCCAAAGCGTACAGATTTTCGTTTATTTGTAAGTATTCTCTGATATTCCTGGAATAGTATATATCATTAGTGATATATTAGTGCCTAAATGTACAAGTTGGTAAAACGCCTTGAATTCCCCGAGTCCTTGATAATCCGAAATAGCAAGGATACAATGAAGAAAGGGGGAAAGGCATGTTTTTCAATTACGCTAATCTGTTATTCATTTCTGAAGATATGCAATAACTGTGCATTAAAACGTCTCATCAGAAGAGATGCAATGTAACTTCGAAACAGAAGGAATGGGGGGAAATCTTAATGTTTTACCATGAAAGTCCTGTATGCACTATATCAGATCAATCTTCCTACTTGTACAGCCTGGAGCTTAACGCAGTACCTTGCATATACACCAAGTCCCTGAATGCAATGTCACTTCGATGCCTGTCATGGCAGAAATTGTCTGTATTGTATGGCAGGATTTTACGGAACAGTCAGGCCTGTGCCAACAACACTACGGATTCTAGACTAAGCTCTTCCATGTGGCCGAAACAGCACTGGTTCTTGCAATCTAGTTCTACCTTCGTTCCTTAAATAACAAGTTGTGGAGAACTGTCAATGGAATGAAAATTGTAGGCCAAAATAGCCAAGTTGATAGGTTTTGAAATTTTACTACATTTTGATTGCATTTCCCCTTTTAATATTTCACAATGTGTGATTTAGTAAATAAAGCCCTTTAAATATTAAGACAGGTGCAGCACAGAACGGGCAGCCATATTTTCTTTCCCTTCTTAAAGGAACACAAAACAACTAGAGCACTTTTGCTTGCCGAAGTGCTTTCTGTGTGAAGACAATCGGCCTTGTTACTTCCTGGTTTGTTTAGCTCAGTGGCGCTAGACGCAACAGTCAGGAACTTGATCCGAGCACCTCCCTTGCAAAGACTTCTCATTGAGCTGCATTGGGAAGTCTGTGATTGGACAGCCACAAAAAGTCTTGGCGAGGTTAGAAGGGGAGGGCTTCCAAAGCCTGCATACAAGAAAACGGCATTGTTTCTAAACTCTTTTAAGATATACCCCAATGAGAAAAGCTAATAATGAAATATATGTATTTTTACATTAGGGGTTTATCTACTAAATAGTGATTTAAGAAAAATAAATATGGGTAGTTAAGTGTCTCTCAGAAAAAACAGCCTCTGTTTTACACATTATATTAGAAGGCATAACAGAACTGTGTTCAGAGAACAAGCCCAATAAATAGCCCCCATGTTTAACACTCAAAACTCTGAAAAAATGCCCTGCCTCCCACACTTCATCTCCTAGATGCTCCCTTCTCCCCCTACTCATTTAGCATGTTGAAATAAGTTGTACTCATGACAAAACAGCGGGGAGAGAATAAACTTAATTCGTAATCCCAGGAGTAGAGCGAGGGAAATTCTCAGAGCTCCTCATTAGAACGGCTAAAATGAGCTGTGAAGCATCTTCTGCAACTGGAAGATTAGACTAGTGATGGATCCTTCGTTTAAAATGCAGCTGTTTTATTCTGCTTTAGTAATTAATTCTTTTTCCAATAGTGTATTGATTAAGCGTAGACCCTGATATAGTTCAAACTGAAAATGATCTCTCGTGACTGCAGTGATGTTGGAGGAGTCAATGAAAACTTCCTAGCGTTCCACCGGCCTACTGGCCTAAGTCTGTCCAGGGAAGACCAGTTTTTCACTCATAAATTAGTCAGGCCATGTGCTGCTCAGCTCCTGTGTTAGCCGATCCCTGCTTTTGTCCTGAAGCTTGCAGACTTCGCCTGCTCCCTTTTGTACTGTCATACAAAGTCAGTAATGCAACCGCAGCCGTTCAGAGCTCACACTTAAGGTATACAGCTATTCCTCCAAAATGCATTCCTTTCTTTAGATTTTTCCTTCTTCACATATACAGCTGCAACTTACAGAGAACACAGAAATCTGTGGGATGCCCCCAGGGACCCAAGTAACAGAGAATTCATTGCTTGGGTGTATAGGCAGTTTTGTGTAAAAGACTACAAAAAAAGATAAAGAAAACAAAGTTGAAAAAAAAAAAAGATCTTTAAAAGTCCTCTTTATGAAGATGTCCTTATGGGCCACTAAACGATGCCCTACATATTTCACATTAAGTAATCCCCAGAAATGTAATCAATCAAGTTATGGATAAAAGGGGGACGGATGAATTCTGAATTTATATCACTTTACTGATACACAAGTCTAGTGAAACATGGCAAATTCAAGGATGTGTGGAGCTTTTATGAAATATTGGGCTTCCTCTGCAGCAATACAGGATTATAGTAGAAACATTGGCAGTTTGGATTAATTTCAAGAGTAAAAAAATAATTACCGTAAATAAGCTAAAAAAAAAAACAAAAAAAAAAAAACACTCCAGTTAGGGAACCCTGAGATTCTAAAATGACATGTAAATGAAGCAGACATGGAATGGGAACTGATCCTCGGGAGACTTTCCACCGCTTCCTGTCTCCTGAGCATGTCTGCCATGTTTCTCGATCCCCTGCAGACTTGACCTGTGACCTCACCTTTGTCCCCAATCTTTTTTATACCAATGTATGAAAAATCAAGACCTGTAAAATTACACAGGTCTACACAGAACCAATAGACTCTGTATAGGTTTGGGTTCAGGCGAAAGGGTAAGGGGAAAGGAAGAGGTCATGTAAGGTCATAAGCAAAGTCAGCAACTCAGACTGGTCACCTAAATCTTATTCTAGCCATCATAAAAATGTTAGCTCACAAAATAAAATATATATTAACGCTTCCGGATCAGAACAGTGTTACCAGCAGTAAATGGATGTATTTCATGGCACACGCTTAGCATGTTTTCTTATTACTATCGACCCATCTTGAGAAGCCATATTGACCCGTACATTGTACCTAATTTATTACCCAGGAATAGGGGATTGCACAATTTGCGTCCCAAAGGGTTTCTGGATACTTACGTCAAAATGTATTTAAGTAATGACTGGGAAAGAGACACTTAAAAGTGTCTGCTAACTTCTAATAAAAGCAATTTTCCAAAATGTTCCATAAGTAATATATTTATCTAGGGATTCAGAAAAAGTGTTTAGCAATATCGTTACTGTATTTTGGAGCTACATTTACATCTCATGTATAGGCATAAGATCTTGAGGTTCTCCATGCAGACATTTATACATTAGCCGTTATTATAGCCCATAATGAACTGTAATTCAAACTTACCTAAAAGAAATGTACAAATAATATGATTTTAAATTCCATGTCTAAGTGAGAATTGTAGATGCACCCTGATAACTTGCCATCACTTCACTATAGTAGACTTTGAATACAAAAAAAGAAATAAGTAAATGCCTGGACCCCACAACATAAATGTTTAGTTGGAATCTTTACTATAGTATGAACTGTTTTTTTTTTTTTTTTACTGTTTTCAAGGGCATGTTTTAAAAGACGCACAAAAATAAATCTCAGAGCTTACAGAGTCCAGATCTAGTAAAAATAAATATAAAAAATAATAAATAAACTAAAATGTTGTGACTTTGGAGATCTAAATGCTCCACTCATTTGGAGTACTGCATTAGATGTGATCCACTGGTTGACAAGTGTTCCAAGTGTAAAACCTGCGTTCGTTATGAATTCCTTTTACAAAGCATTATTTGCAGAATAAACTATTCAAGAGACTTCAAAATGTTCCACACATATAAACATTGCTGGTTATGTAAAAAGATTTTTTTTTTTTTTTTAATGAACACATTAACTCCTACTTGCAATCAGCTTCCTCCTCTCTGTGAGATCAGGAACACAATGTTTAATGAAAGCGTCAAGGACCCTTCTCTATTCCAATCTGACAGTTACATCTCAATTTCTATCACAAGTCAACATCTAAAATAAACACACAGGTTATAAATCCTCAGGCACTGCCACTTTCACTGCAATGAATTGTTTTACAAACCAAATGAAGATTAGGGGAAGTATTAAATGTTGGTGATAAACATAAGAAAATACATTAAAAAATATATAAATACAATATAAAAAATATGTTGATTGGCACGTTATATACACAAACCCTGAACCTCATGCTGAGCTTTTTTGCACTTAAAATGGATTTTAGTTAAATTAAACCTTTTGGGGCATTGTTATATAAACTAATATTGTTCCACATTTTTAAACAAAAAGGTAACTGTGTTAAACAAAGCACATCCTTTTAGCACTTACAATGCATAAACATGAAAGAATGCCTCTCTAAAGAGATATTACAATAACGGACTTGCCTTTAATTGCAGATTTAAAATTCTCTCCCTTTTTAAATATATGTTAACTGAGAAATATAGCTAAAACAAGGCCACTAGATACTATCATATCATGACTGGATCATGTGTTCTGATTACCCCACAGGAGGCCAAGGTAAGTCATTTTTTAATGCACTATACATTATAGGTTTAAAGAAAAAAATAATAATAATAGGCCCTATATACAGACACATTTGTACATTTTCTATCTAATCTTTTGTATAATAAAATTATTATTTTTTACATTTTTTTTTATTTTTAATCTTATACAGAGGGTGTTTTAACTATATTGCTTGTTGCTATTGCTAGGACAATAGCTGAAACATGCACGTGGTTTATGGAAGGCCGTAGAATTTGGTTTATTACATTCCAAAAAAATGTGGAAAGTGTATTGAAGTCTGTAATAGTAAGTTCTTAAGGCTAACAGGTCGTAGAGCCTTCACCCGCTTTGGCGATAGCCTACGACTTCTTACAGCGCTCATATGCTAGGCAATGGGATGCTCCTGTGCAGCTAAACTTGGATGCTTCCCAACGGCGGTCAGACGGCTGTCGTTGAGAAGAGCGTACACTTAAGACCTAGGTAATTGATTGTAACACAATCTACATGCATTAGAGAGAGCTCAGTTGGGCCAGTGATTTAGTGGTTAGGGGAGATGCTTTGAACATTAGCAGTAGCTCTAGGACCATGTCATCTGTAAAGTGACTGCAAAGCTTGTCTCTATAGTGCTGTAAATTTCATTGGATGTTTCAGAAGCACCAGATACATTGTATCATTAGGCAGGTGGTAAAAAGACCTTATTAATTAATATTTGATTAAGGATGCGCATGTATGGGCAGGGTCAATGTAATGACTGAGCGCCAGTTGATTCTGTATTGACTAGAACAGGTGATTTGAGTAAATAGTATTTAAACTCCACCACCTTCCCTCTCTTTATTACAAAATGGAGTGTAAGAGTTAACCAAAATGTTTTGGACCTTGAGGAAAGCTGTTTGGTATGGGAGAGAAAAAACATATACACGCTTTGTGCTCTAGAACCTGTGTGTGTTTTGTACAAGTTAGATAAACAGACAGACAATACTGATGAAGATATCCAATAAGCCAGAAACTGTAAAACGGTGACTAGGAAAATTCAAATTATAGGCCAAGCTTTCTGATCTGGAACAAAATTCACCAACACAGATATTTTTAGCAGATCTGCTATTTTGGCTTAGAATACCCTTCTCATCTCTACAAATTCCAGTTTAGTGAACATGCTTCTCGAATTTCAAGAACTCATGGCGTCTCTAGATTTAGAATAAGAAACGTTAGGGAGATTGTTGCTAGTTAATGCGGACAGTGCACACAGGCAGAGGCACGGATTTTAAAAATGTTAGTGAGAAAGCTGTTAAGTCACTATATTGCATTTTAGTGTATGGTCAATGGGGATTTTCCCTAAACACCAAATTGCAGAGAATTGGGAACTGAATTCCAAAATGTAGATAAAATAATCGTTTGGGAAAAATTAATCAACTACAGTCGCAGCCTGGATATGTTTGCTTAAATTCAGCAATCACTACAATTTTCTGTTTAGCAAGTAAACCCTAACCTGTCTTGCTATAACAGAAGATGTGATGTAGAGAGAGGGTCAATGTTAACAGGGATTTAGTAAATGTAACAGCAGGATCGACTGCTCATTCCGTCAGACCCACATTGTAATCACAATGAGCTGCCTTGGCTAGAGTTCCCCTGTTTGCTGATTGCTTTGCCATAGAACCAAGCACCATAACCTCGAGAGACTGGTGGAAATGAGAGAACCAGTCTGCCAGCAGACAGACTGGCCAGAAAGAATCTTGCGCAATCAGTTCTGGTGGAATGGAAGGTGCCTTTGGTTTCTGGGCAGAGGTGAGGTTAAAGGTTAAGTCAGCAGGGAATTCGAAAAACAAGACAGACACATTGGTGTTGGGCCTGAGAGGAGACAGGAAGCCAAAGAAATCTCATGAGAGCCAGCAGTTGAAAGAATAGAGATTGCAGGGGCAACAGAAGCTCTGAATGTCTCACAAAACGAAGGAGTTAAAATTCCTCAGAAAGAAATGTCTCTCCTTAAAAACACATGAGTAAAACATGTCACACACAATAACATTGATATTACCAAATAGTTATATTATGATGGCGATTGGGTTTCGCTGGCCACTTGCCTGCAGAGCTAACTATCTAATCAGTTGTGCCTTAGGATAAACAATCACTTTAGGTTTATTAATAAAGGACATAGGAATCAAGCTATCTCTGCAACGTATTTGCTTTTGCAAGAATGTACCTTCCATAAATTCTTGGCAACAAGGGGAAAGTCTGTAATACGTGAAATGGCAAATTTATTGTGTGTTCATTTCCAAAACAGATAATATTCAGGATCACAAAATACTGTATGTTCTTTTCCCTCTAATAAGAAAATGTAATGCTCCAGTCCCTCCTGGTAAATACTGACTATCGTACTTACTGCATGTACGAAGAATGACCAAAGGTGTCAGTGCCAAGCTCAAACGGTAGCCAAAAATCCTCATGGTTACTTCCTTAAAACTTTGGAAGAAAAAGGAATTCTGTTATCCCATAAACTGAAGGAATGTGTGCTAGTCTGTACCACTCAGTACTAGCTCACTGTAAAACCGTTCATTTCAGATTTTGTAAAAAAAATAAATAATCTAAATTGCTTTATCACACACACTTATCTGTTTATTTCCCTTCTTTGGATATATAGGGGCATATTCATAGCATATTTGTATCTGTACCACATCAAAGTAAATGTTAGCAACCACCATGCATAAATAGGTCTACAATAAAATACACATCCTATTAAGAAAGGAATAAATATAAATCTTATACGCACCCATTCTGATATCTGTCATTGAAAACAGAGCATCAAAGATCACTGTTTTAATATATGGTTAACAATATACTACTGCACTGCAAGGTACTATATGTGATATGTATATTTCAGAGCATTATTATATGTATACATATACAATATTGCACAAAGCATTATTACATGGCTATGTAATAATAATAATAATAGATAAGTAGTTCAAGCTACTACATGGCTATGTTTCTACTACTGCTGTGCGAGTTATTATATATCGCAAATTGGATTTATTGTGGTTTTATTTTCTCAACATCAATTCACTTTCCTTGCTATTAAATAGCTCTGTTAATACATCACTTTCCCTGCTACCATGTTTACTAGCATTAAAAGAGTTTTCGTTTTTTTTCGTTTGCGGTATGCCAATTTAATTATATGTATTATTAATTTTAGTTTCATGTTACCCTGCCAGTTATTGCTTGGCACATCATAATATCAGAGTGTTGCAGATATAAACTGTGCGATTGCAGGTTAAAAGTGAGAGAGGAGAGAGACGGGGGACCACGGCTCATGCATTAGCCACGTCAAGCCGAGTATCAGGTAACAGGAAGGGAACTAGTTGCCACATGAATTGTGCCTTTAAGGAGAAGGGTGATGACAGCAAAGTACAATAGCACGGATCCTAAAGTCACCAAAGAAGATATCCCCCTTTCAGGCTTCATGGGCAATTAATGTGTGGAGCAGGTCAGTCTAAGCAGAGTTACAAACTTAAACTACACTTATAATAAAACAGGTATATACCCCTGTCTATCTACAGTCCATTCACAGAGACGTTAATCTTCGTGGCATCTTTAACCTTTCATCTGCTGGGGATCAGATGCCGGAAGAATTACTTCTCTGTTGTCACTCAGAGTGTTCACATAGTCCGAACTAAACTCGAAAACATCCCTTAATAAATGGATAAATAGTTGCTTGACATAGAAATCAACTGCAAGTATTTTATTTTTTTCCATCTAATCTACAATAACCAGGTTTTGGCCAGAGGAAAAGTAGTTAACAGCAAAAAGGTTTTCTGAATGTCGGAAAATTAGCAGAAGATCTGAGCACTTGCTATAAAGCCATAGGACTCTGCACGGGGTCTGCCTGGAACTCTTTGGCCTAGAATACGAGAAGAAGCACATGTATTATAGTGTGCAGAAAGCATGCCCCAGGGATCTTCCAATAAGTGCTGAGGATACCATACAAATCAATGGGAAAACCAGCACTACCAGACTGCCTATACAATGCTTCTAATAAACTGCACTCCCAGGGGCCATAAGGTATTTCCCTAGGTCCCAGCGACCTAGAGTTCAGGCAGATATAGGGTAGGGCACAGCTGTGTAATGGGACTGAGGGGTTGTATAGGGTCATGTGTAGCACACCAAACAGAGGAAAGCTAATGGCCTCTCAAATACAGCATTAGGTTGTTAATATACTGTAAAACATACAGCTGTTAACGCTTCCAAAACACACAGCATACCAAATCTGTGTGCAAAACAAACGGTATAGTCAGTAAGCACAGAATAATCTAATAAACTGAAATAAAAGCCAATGTGATTCAATTATAGGTGTAAATTTGACTGCTAATGAAAACACCCAGTCAAATAAGACATAACGAGTGACACCTTAAAATGCATGAACATGTACAACTAGCACAAAATGTAGAACCAAAAGTAACACAACAGTTTTTAAAAAGAAACTTGGCAAAATTATTAACAAATATGCCTAAAAAAAAAAAAAAAGAAGATCCTTTTCTGAAAAGACAGCCATTTATAATTCAATTGATATAGCAAAGTAAGCAGTATGCACCTCCCCATGGGGGTATAGGTAAGATGTACTTTATAACTCCAGATAACTGATGATGACATGGAACAGAGAGCTCAGCTGATTACCAGGAGTACCACGCTTCCTTTGCTCCCGTCCTGTAAATGTGGTCCTATGCTCCAAACGTTCCCTCACTGCCCCATTATCCACTAGTTGCTGGAAGAGATAAGCAAGTTGTCTGGGCCAGTCCCTCTTCCTATTTACTTCTCACTTCCCTCTTTTCCATTGAAAAGTGCCATCTGATTTTAAGAATGTGAAATGACTAATGTCTACCACCCACATCCTTCCTATCTCACCACCCACATCAGATAAAAACAGCCTCCATGCTGCACTGATAACTGGATGTCAAAGTCTACAAAAAAAAGCTAATTAAATCCCTGAAATCCAAAACAGAACCCAAGACATGGACTGTAAATCCCAGTATGCACGCGGTTTGAGACCAAGCCAACCACTGATGGATTACGGCTAATGGACTATGGTGACAGACGTGGAAACACTACCTATTTAGGGACTGATACACTTGTATCTGTGCCAGAGCAAAGAAATGTATCCTATCAAATGTAAGAGACTGTGATATATATATACAAAGTGATTGA
Source organism: Pelobates cultripes (assembly GCA_933207985.1). Taxonomy (NCBI): domain Eukaryota; kingdom Metazoa; phylum Chordata; class Amphibia; order Anura; family Pelobatidae; genus Pelobates; species Pelobates cultripes. The sequence continues at coordinate 70,083,409 of OW240924.1, forward strand.
TACACTTAAAGGACCACTCTAGGCACCCAGACCACTTCAGCTTAATGAAGTGGTCTGGGTGCCTGGTCTAGCTAGGGTTAACCCATTTTTTTTTTATAAACATAGCAGTTTCAGAGAAACTGCTATGTTTATATTAGGGTTAATCCAGCCTTTAAAGCCTCTAGTGGCTGTCTCATTGACAGCCGCTAGAGGCGTTTGCATGCTTCTCACTGTGAAAATCACAGTGAGAAGACACCAGCGTCCATAGGAAAGCATTATGAATGCTTTCCTATGAGACTGGCTGAATGCGCGAGCAGCTCCTGCCGCACATGCGCATTCAGCCGAAGAGGAGGCGGAGAGGCGGAGAGGCGGAGGAGAGCTCTCCGCCCGGCGCTGGAGAAAGGTAAGTGTTTAACCCCTTCCTCTCCACAGAACCCCGCGGGAGGGGGTCCCTGAGGGTGGGGGCACCCTCAGGGCACTATAGTGCCAGGAAAACAAGTATGGCACTTTCCTGGCACTATAGTGGTCTTTTAAAGAGAGACACTGCAGTCACCAGAACAACTACAGCTTAATGTAGTGGTTCTGGGGTCTATAGCATGTGTGCAGCTTTGGAGTTCAGCGTCTCCAGGCTTTGCATGGAGGCGCTGAATGTTCCATATAGACACGCATTGAATCTGCACAGATTTTGAGTGGTGCAACGTGGCATTTTGCCGCGCATGCACAGTAGACTCCCAATGCTTTCCTATGGGAAAGCATCAAATTGGCTGTTTGATAAGGCGAGGCAGCTGCTGTGAGATCGGCGTGGCATGGTAAAAACACCTTTTCACTGCTCTGACAGGTGGGCTGGGGAACTAAATAGTAGGTTTAAAACTATAGTGTCAGGAATACATGATTGTGTACATGACACTATTTTATTCCTTTAATGTTTAGTAAAATACGGGTATTTGTGAGTTCACTGGTATCATAAGGTAACCACTCTTCCCACAAGAGTCATTGCTATTTCACCTTTGAAAAATACAACCTCTTACATGGTTCTTCACTAAGGTGTGAAATATCACAAAGTGAATATCAAAATAAAGGCAAAAAGAGCCGAGTTGGAGCGTCATCTATGGTTTGAGTTTGGTGATTCTGGCCCTAAAAATCAACCTATGTTATATTGGAGAAACCACAACACTAAGTGCCAAATTATCATTAAAAGGGACATTTTATGCAATGCTTTCACCGCAGGGTTTAAATACTCTGCTTTTTCGATCAGATGGTCTCAAAGAGAAAATCTCGACAGGCACAGCACACTGTTTTGTTGCGCATGCACACTAGCCTCCCAATGGTTTCCTGAGGTAATCAATTTCAATGATCTCAGCCAAGGAGGCATGCCAGAAGGACCGAGACCGGAGCTGCACGAGGAGACATTGGTAAATAAAAGTATTTTATTTTTACTTACTCCGTGCAGGCGAGGGCCAATCACCTAAACAGCCACAAAGGCACTTTTGCTTTAGGAATACTCATTTCTATTCCTAACATTACAGTGTTCCTATATATATATATATATATATATATATATATATTTTTTTTTTTTTATCAACAGTCACAGGAAGTGTGTTTGTGTATGTATTGGTGTAAATACAAAAAAAAAAAAAAAACCCTGATTTTATTTCTCTAAATAATTCCAAATTTAACTATAGGTACCTGCACAAGGAATTTAATTTAGAAATTATGGCTATGTGTATTGCACAAACATTCCAGCATTAGTAGGGGTCTATTCGCTAAGTATGTAACCTGTGCTGACTTTACAACAGAATTGAGAAAATTAGACAAAAGTTAAAAACTATTTAAGTTAGACAGCATTTCAGTCCAACCCAGATATAAACAAACACAATCTCGATGGGCTAAAACTAAAGTCCAAAATAGAAGTCAGGTTATTTCTAAACTAAATCTAAGCACATAATATGAGCACTGAAGAACAATGCATGATATAACATTGCCTTTAATAATAATAATAATAATAATAATAACTGAGGTAAGCTGCAACATGCATTTTCCTAGTTTTTTGGCCTATGTTTGCAGGAATGCTACAGGGGCTGACAAAATAAAGCATGGAACTTGTTTTGCTATTTTGTAACACAGCTGAGGGAGTTAGCAGGTCGGCCTTCACTAACTACCACAAGCCACCATACTAATGTGTGAGTCCATTGAAATACATGTGAAGCCTACTGCATTGAAATCGACCACCTAAATAATATCAAAAGGAGGACAGAGAAAGATTTAGAAGAAAAAAATATTACATTACAAAATGTCTCTACTCACATGTTTACATGGAGTGCTGTGGGTGGGGTTCTGGGCCTGGATATTGTCCTCTCATGTTGGAAACTTGCCCAGACACCCCCAAATCTGGGATTGAGATTATTGCAAAGTAACCGCACCCACCTAAACTGTGGGGGCTTGTGATACATTGTTACCGCCCAGACATGTGACTGGAACATGCAGCAGGTAAGGACCCCACATTACTAAGGTTGGATGGGTGTACTGAGGCCTAAAAAGTGTTTAATGTGAAAAAAGGCAATTTTTTAGTAAATATGTTTTTGTGTAAATATTTTCAGCATAATTTGATCTGCTAAAGGAAAAGTATATTACTAGCTGTGCAGAACTGCTTTGCAAAGGGACAGGAAGATATAGATGTATGCTATGAAAAAATGATCATATCATAGAACTGCTAATTATAAAAAATAAAAAAAAATCCCAAACATTTATATTTGTCTACTTCTTGCTAACAAAGTGTGTACTGAGGTACTAATATGTTCAAAAACATTAAAAAAAATAAAAAAATAACCTTAACTATCAAATGTGCCCATGAGACAGGGAGGGCAATTTGACCCAGCATTATTGTGTCTGGGTACACTGCAAACCTCTTGTGCCACAAGGCACTTTATGCAAATTAAATGTTCAGTAATTCCTGTGGCATGTGTAAAGTTTGCAAGGAATTGATAGAACCTCGTTATGGGTGTTTACTGGGATGAATAAAAATGTATGTCAGGAATAATTTGTAAAGGGATTCTGAAGAACACTCAGTCTAGCCAAAAGGTAGCTGCATATCTTCAACAGCCATGATGCTTCGCCAGCCTTTAAAATGGCAAAACATCAGGGCAGTTGGAGTTCTAAAACATCTGGGGATCTTTTGCCCAGCCCTACTCAACACTTCCAGGGTTATTTACTCCAGTGGGATTTGTCAGTGATTCAGGGTACAAGTTAGGACAAAATACTCAAAGTGAATACATAGCTGAGTTTGAGAAATTTTACAGTTTAACTGTTCTAGCCTATAATGTGAAATTTACGTTTGCCTCTGTACGAGTCATGCATGTTGGAGGCAAAACGTCAGGTGTTGTGAGTTGTGTTGTCAGTCTATGGCAAATAATGTATTCCCTGAGTGGTAATTCAGACTGTGCCCTGCTCCTAAACTCCTAACCTACAAATTATATTTTATGGTTAATTCTTGGATCCAGCTACATAATTGATCCATCAATATCTATAAATGTTCTATAGCCAGGAAAACACCCAGGCCCTGACAGATCGTACACAGCCCTGAGTTTAGCTACCAATTGGGTTATGGATTGTTGACTTGTACCCACAACCAGGAGAAACTCCCAAGTCACAAAATGAATTCTCTAAAGCAAGGGTAGCCTACCTTCGATACTTCAGATGTTGTGGACTTCATCTCCCATAATGCTGGCAAAGCATCAGGGGAGATTTAGTCCAAAACATCCTGGGTGCAGAAGGTTGCCTACCCCTGCACTTATTTTTGCCTGTGATCCTAGCCCAGAGGCCCCTAGATATTTTTGACCTACAATTCCTATAATACCATCTAAAATGTAGTCCAAAATCATCTACGTCCCCCTGTGAGTTCTGTTTGTCCCAGTTCTATACATGACACTATTCACGCTCCTATAGCGACAGCCAGTTAACTGGATACTTATTTTAGAAAATTGAAATGCCATGTATTGAGTGTTTGCATAGTGGGTAGAATTGAATGGGATTTTAGAATTTACAACAAACACACACTATGTCGACTCTGTTTTCTAGGCTTTAGAAGCCAGGGCTGTGCATTAAGCACTGATCACTTTATTTTATCATTTCTTGGATCTGAGCCAGGCATGTCTGTTTTTAGATGTGGAATAGAAGACTCAGGGCAGCTTCAAACAGCCACAGGAGCAATCCCGTAAATCTAGGAGTGTGGAGACCAAGCATACATCTGAAAAACATTGTGCATTAACAATACCCCCCCACCCCCTGAACTCTCACTCTGCATGAATAATTTACCCTCTTTTATGCTAATGGGATCATGAAAGTCTCCCTCTGCCTTTAATGCATCTATTCTCAGCTTTTAGTAACAGACCCCACCCGGGAAAAGTACATGAGCGTCCGCTGTACTAGAAGGAGTACCGCCAAGGGAGTATCGATGACTGTGTGCAGGATAACCTGTGAGAACACACATCTTCACTGTGTTGGCATGTTCCTGACACAGTCTTTCAGTGAAGAAGATCACTAGGGGGGAGGGAGGGGGATAACAAGAAAAAATCAGGTATTGAAATAGATAATAAGAATCCTGTTGTCCTGATCAGGATCATGAATTGGACATAAATATGATGGTGCAGATACATGTCCAAAAGGATGGGAGCCATAATGATAAAAAGGGTCACTCAGGGCCGATATAGCATTTAGAATACTCTGAAATGCACAAAAATGATTAAAAGTGAGTTATTCAGTAAGCTCACAATTCGTGGAGCGGGTTTGGAAGAAAATTCTCTTTACTTTCAAATGTCTTTATTTAGGGTCTCTGAATTGACACCAGACACCCCCAGCGATGCCTTAAAATTTGTTCAACATGCTGAAAAAATGTTCAGGAATAATCCATGCTGTAGGTGATATAGGGGAGTAGCACACACATTATTGTTCAAACTAGTATAGAAATGTATTATTAAACAATAATGTACAGATAGAGAAATTATCAAACCCCCCTGACCTCACATCAGTGATGGTTTTTAAACAGGTTTAATGCCAGCATTTCATTTTACAAGTGTGATGTAATCTCCATTCCATTAATTACAAAGAACAGTGTAATTTACATAGTACAAAGCTAAATGTTTTTCAAAAGTTTGGGCTAGGATACATGATTTTCCTGTGCAGGTGATATTCCTTCTTATTTAATACCACTGTATTCAAATATCATTAAAGAGGCAATCCATGAACATTAGGTGCAATGCTATAGGGATACTGCACTGCCCAAATACAACATCACTGTTTAGTAGATATACCCCCAATGATAACATGCATGTATCTCAGTATGAATTGTTTTCATTGGGAGTATACTGTATCTAAAAACTGCTTTCAAAAGCTTCCAATCTCTTTAGGGGGACCCCTACATTGCTGGGAAATCTCTTGTATGCTGCCTTTGCAAGCCCTCCCCTTCTAACACCGCCCAGACTTTCTGTGGCTGTCCAATCACAGACTTCCCAATGCAGCTCAATGAGAAGTCTCTGCAAGGCAGGTGCTCTGGGCCAATGCTGTCTCTTGAGTTTAGCTTCACTGAGCTAAACAACCAGGACGTAACAGGAAAGGTTGTCTGATTGACAACTGGAGGGGTGTAACCAGGTTAATTTATAATAGGGCCAATTTTTTTTTTTTTTTTTTTTTATAGAAATCTGCACTTTTTGTAAAATGAGAAAAAGAAGACACACTCTTTGCACATAAAGCCCATAAGCAAGCTTAAGTGTTTCAAGGGTCTGTAGTGTCTGTTTAAGTTGCAGTTAGTTGTAATTAACCCCCATTTTTGCAAGATAGGCATGGGACTGGCATTCAAAAGCATAAATACCATGCATACTGTTGCATAAACAGAAGAGTGTGGATGTGTATTGCTTTTTTTCCAAACTACGGTAATTCACATTTTTCTAGAAGCAAATGTTCTAAAAACTCAATATATTGTGGTTTTGGAAAGTTTGTTTCTCATTTACAGGAAATCCTAAAATGGTGCAAACCAAATCAAACAAGTCTCTTTTAATCCAGTTTCTATACAATTAATAGAATATCTAACACGATTCTTTAACTCTAAACATGGATTTCAGTGTATACCCTGACCTGACGTAAAGTGGAATTTGCATTGGCCATTGTAATGTGGCGTTATCAGCTGGTAATTTTTCGGGTCAACAAGCGCATTCTTATAAAACTCGTTTGATTTTTTTTTTTTTCCTTCCTTTTTTTTCCCCACACAAAACTGCTTCCCAAAAGAAAACAATTAAAGTTACCCCTTTCACTAGAAATATAATGTTTAAATCTCATGTTAGGCTGATTGCAGTCCCCTGCCAGGCCTGCATCCTTTGCATTCAGAGGAATTTAATAATCTCAAGTGATGAAAACGGATTGTGAAAGTGTTGCGCGCAGGAGCAAAGCTTTCTTGACCTGTGTCCAAGGATTTCAGAGCAAAAATCACTAGGCCAAAAACAGCTGTCTGACAAAGCAATGAAGCAGCGGGGAATGTGGCTGTTTCATTGTTTATATTTTGTTTATGAGGCTACATTCAAGTTTAATTATACCTTTAAATTAAGGTCTAACAGGCGTCAAGAGAATTCCTCTTCCACAAAGAAAGAGAGAGGAGAGAGAATGGAGTCTGTGTTTCCACAACACATGGGTTTCCAAGTAACTTAACATATAGAATTGTAAAATGTTTCCCTTACGGCCCTTAGTTACTGTATACATTTTATAGTTTAATTCCTCATATAAGTGAAAACTTTGAAAGGTCAAGCTATAGGTTAACCCCTGTGTAGAGAAGAAAATAGAGTGTATAAATGTAAAAGGATCAAAACTGTCAGTCTAGTGCTTTTTTTTGCTTTTTTTTTTAAATAGTCTGAGGAAGCCTCTGCACAGTGCACTAAAACCCTGAGCCTGTCCTGATAATCTAGATTTAGGAGAATCTCTGCATTGCGGGGGAATCCAGTGCTGCCTTAGTTTGTCCTGATAATCTAGATTTAAAAGAATCCCTACATTGTGGGAGAATCCAGCACTGTATGAGCCTGTCCTGATAATCTAAATGTAGGAGATCCCCTACATTGCCAGGGAATCCAGGGCTGTCTGAGCCTGTCCTGATGATCGAGATTTAGGAAATCCTATACAGTGCGAGCGGGTCTAATGATGCCCTCATGCTGTGCTAGTGACAGAAGAAAATTATCTAAGAGCAATACTATTCCTTCACAATACCATAGTAGCGGATTTCACACGTGTTCAGTTATTTTTCTCTGAAATCTGTAATAAGTTTACACTTTATGGAAGAGCCCTCTCAGTCTACCAGATTTAGGGTTTATTCACTAAATGGGCTAAAAGTCGCAAGATCTCTAATTGTGGTGAATTGCCAAAAGCATTGCAAATCTTAGGCCACAGCAGCCGGGTTTAAACCATTTATCGTACCCTGCAGATTTCTCTTAAATTTGTAAGTCTCCTTTCAGTTCTCAGTTTACCCATGCCTTGGTGACAGTGGCTATGAATCTGCTCTTCGCTCACATAATATGATGGAACACATACAGAGAGACAGCTGTTTACATTTAGGTAATAGCGGTGGGTCCAGTGATGGAGGGGTGGCTTATATGTGATTCTTGCTAGCAGGAGAAGGCTCTGCAGTTTGTGTCCCAGCCTGTCTAGGAATTCAGTCTATGCCCAAATGGGGGCTTTTCCCACTGCTATGCATTAACTCCTTTCTTCCCTGAACTGGGACACATTTACTGTTCATGTTCCAGTAGACACAAACATGTATGCTCCACATCAACACTCTTCGGCTACAGCGGGTTAAATGTATCCACAGCCCGGAAGCCACAGTGAACCTAAAGAGGTCACATCAGAGCATCATTTATGGGTCTGCATAATGCAAACTTATACATGAGATTCCATTAACATAACTCACAACGTGTTTCTAAATCACATTTTACAATTGGCATCTAGCATTTTGATGTCTCCCTACATTGCAAATAGCTTCAGAAAGACACATTATTGTTCTAAGGACTAAGGCAGGCTTTAGGTGATATATAGAGAGGGAGAGCGAGATTGATTCTATGTTTATTCACGGTTAGGCTATTCACTGAACTGCAAATTTAGAAGAAATTTGAACATTTTAGACCAAAGTAGCTAAACAGGAAAATAAGTTGAAATTTTCTTTTATTCTGTGTCTTTTGCAACATTCAACTTTATCCAACTTTACCATTTTCCAGAATTCCCAGTTCCGAAAATGAGCCCTTGGGTTTCAAAGAATGGATGTCCCTCCTAAATATGGGTTTGTATCAAGCGTTTAACCCTTAAAAGCACCCAATGCATGTGGGATGTTTTCTCTCAAACTTTCTTAAATCGTAAGGCAAAGGCCCTTTAATCTGCCACAGGGACATTCAGCGTGTTGCATAGACCTTTAATGGGTTATTACAAGGAAATTACCTAGGTGAAGACTTCTTGTCCATATGTAAAAATGTTTAATTAGAATTAAAATAACCAAAGCTGTTCCCTATCCTTCTTTGCAGTTACAGTTTTATACAAACACCCAGATGCAGGACTGTTCAGAGTACAAAAGGAAGCCAAGGATCAAGTACTGCGGTTTTACAACAGGTAAGTAAAGGGCAGCCGGGGTGGGTCTTATCTATTGTTACATGCTATACATATGATCTGGGTTTATCAGAAACTGAGAATTCATACAGGGCCGGCAAATATTTACCCAATCTTTGGAGCTGCTTTAACACTTCAGTTAAGTGAAGGGTTGGGAGGCAACTGCTGACATATACTGCAGAATATTTTCCAGAGGGGCAAAGCCTTAATTTGCATAGCACTGTTGTTTTTAGGAACAAATTTAAATCAAAGGAAGGACAACTTCCACACGGAAAGAGGGGCCAAGAGACCCTTTTTTAAACCCAGGGCCCTGGACACCCCATGAGCTCATCTTGAATGTGTCCATAATTAAAATATTATTTTATTATAATCTACATATCCCTACTGTATGCCTCCATAAACTTGTAGTATCCGATTCAGTACCTCTAGCAAACAAGCACCGTTACAACAAACTAATCTAGTAACAGGGCGAATGAAGCACTCGCAGCACTGGTGTGTGAATAACTTGCTGGAATTTAAGTGAGAACCTTTTAGGCAGTTATGCAGAAAATATGTCTGAAGATGAAGAATGTTATTAGCCTCCCTACGAAATAACAACAGCCACAGCCCGGCCACAGAGTATTATTACATAGTATTGTCAGTATACACAGTGCTGATTAAAATGAACAAGCAAATGCATGGACACCGATTGGCACAGATAAGGAGATACCATTACATTATTTGAGGTGGTTAGGTTTACTAGCATTCCAAGCTAAAACATAAGCAAGTGTTTCAGCTTAAGAATTCGATTTAAAAAAGAAAAAAGAAAGTTTTATATAGAAAATTTAAAACGTAAATAAATTAACCCCTTCATGGCGAGACTATGGAATGTTTTATTCCACGTCATTCGTCATGTAGAAGTTAACAAAGATGTATTTTGTTGTTCAGCAAATGTTTTTTAACTATAACACAAGGTAAGCATTTCAGAAGCCATTTTTGCTGCTATGGCAACAAAAGCACACAGCCAATGAATACCACTTATTTGTATCACATGATAACAAGCTACAATTAATGAGGCCTGACAAAAAAAGACCAGTAAACAATGTGACATGATTCATTTCAATAATTTCAAGCCAAGGTTTTGCTATTGAAAGGTTATACGAATTAGAATTCCAATACCATATTTCAGTTGTCCAGCTGTCAGAAGACTGCAATAAATACCTAGCAAGAAGCTGACAAAGGGTCTGTCTAGTATGGGCTGATGGGCATTGGAGTCCACCTGACTGCACATGGTTAATGGTGGTAGAGGTTAACACAGTGAAAGAGTTTAAGCATGCATGGGATAGGCATAAGGCTATCCTAGACTTAAGATAAGGCCAAGGACTAATTAAAAGTATTTTGAAATATTGGGCACGGGCAGAGTCTTATCTGCTGTCACATTCTATGTTTCTATGTTATTACCACTATTGCATAAATGTCATTATTTGTGTCATATTCTGAAGAATTGATGGGACATTGGCTGGGACTGCACATATTGAAAATATATTATTACTTCAAAACAGAAAGATCAGTAGAGGAAAAATAAATCAGATTAAGTTATGACACGTCCGATGTGATCCCTACCATTTTAAAAGGTAAAACCTTCTGACGAGATTCTAAGACGTTTGCTAAACGACCGAAAGATTCCATACAAGCTCCTGCAACACACACACACTTAACAGAGATTCCTGGGACTGCTCACCATTCATGCTGCAAAGGCTGAGCTTGCCATAATGGAGTTAGAGGCATTCCACAAAGGTCCATCGCACATGCACAAACAGAGGCTTTGTGCAGTTTGTATCTCTTTAAAGTAAACTGCAGACCAAGTGCAAGGCTCAGCAACACCTCGTGCTGTTAGACTATGATGCTCATTATCCTCATCCCACCAAATCTAATTACATTTGCCCTGATGATAATGGATTTATCTTTCTTGTAGCCCAAATTCAGGGGAGAAGGTTTTTTTTTTTTCTACAATTATTGGTGCTTATTGACATATCATGCAGGGCAACAGTCATTTCAATGCAACTGTAGAATATGTATTTTTTTTTCATCGGCATCCACAATTTCCATCTTCCTTATCTAGAAAATTACATATGAACAAGATTCTGTGTGTAATGTGCTGAATGCATAGCAGAGATGATAACCTGAAGTCAACCAAAAAATAAGCCAGAATTTATTCACATAGAAAATATAATAATAAAATAGTAAATAAAATCCATTTATGTTTCATCTTCACATTGGGGGGGGGGGGAGAGCTCACGCTGGCAGGCATTATGTAGGATGCGATCGCATAATATGGTTCTTTACCCTCGATAAATGAGTACATCATTAAACAGAAACTGATGTCAAATATTCAGTGACAAAAAGAATACAATGTATGCATCACGCAATTAGGATCAAATGATGTCAAACACAAATGGCATCTGCCTCGGGTTTAAATATGGTGATTCTGTTTACGAAAACAATACAAATAAAAAAGAAAGCAGACACAACAATCATACAACCAGGGTTATGTTTTATGTTGTGAATTGCTGGGATGCAGCATGAATTTAAAGTTTTTGTCAAAATAGCACTAACTGAAACATAGCTAACTTGGGGAATATGTCTTGTTTTTGTCTATTAATGCCTAAAATGTTAAATTCTCTTTTGCGTTCCCAATAATTCACACTTTGTTGAATAACCCTGACAAACGCTTGTCTCCGACGCTTCAGGTGTAATTAATATTTGTCCGATATTTTTTTTATTTTATTTTTTAAACATTCACGATTCCAATAATTAAAATATACAGTCCAGTTTTAGAATTTGCCATACTGCATGTGTCTCTTTATGATAAATTCCTAAAGGCGATGTAAATATTTCACAGCTGACTTCCAGATAGCTTGGAAATACCTCAGATGTATTGAAAGTGATGTGCTGGTAGGCATATTGGCTATTGTATTCAGTTTTTAAGAACCTCGGGATCTATCATTTAAACAGTGAAGTGGCAAAAAAATAGACTAAAAGAGCAGAGTTAAGAAAAATAGCAGTCTTGGCGATTTTGCCAATTTGGCTTTTCTGGCCTTATTGTGAGCCATCACTGTTCATTTCCGGAAGAATTTGGGCTAATCTCTCAAGTCGCTGTTCAGGCCAACAGTTTTCCAAATAATTAGAGCGATCAGCTGCATTCTGACAATTTTAGCAAAGACAAGTCTGCAACACTGATTGAAAGGAATCTTAGAAACATTCTGTTACTTACCTTCTGGCCTCACATTCTTTCTTTCCCCACAATTGGCTATTTCTTTTCTGCCTACTCTTGGCTGGTTTCTATAACTAGTCTTTCAAATATGCCATGTCCATATCCCCCCAGATTGTGACCTTTTATGTATAAACACAATCTCTGAATTGTGACCGTGTGTGACCATGTCTCTAAATGTGACTTCACGTAATTCCTTGTACTGGCAAATTGAGATATTGGTATCTATTCTGCACCCAGTTATCCTCAAAGTCCCAAAATGTTTTCTCTTCATTGAGGATTTTATCTGTAGACATCACCTCTGTAATGCACCACCATGACAAATGCCTAAAATAGCCCAAATTACCATTTTTCTATAATTACAAGTGCAATTAGCTTGGTGAAACTAGACTCCCATGAAGTTTATTTTTTTGTTTTTTTGTGTTACTCTAACCCCTTCAACTCTATGCTTCACTTTTTTTTTTTTTTAGAATCTTCTTTTTGTGGAAGTATATATAAAACCAACGTTAAGAATAGGAAGAAGGGAATTTTACAAAGCAAGTGTATAATTGAAAAGGTAATCCTTGATCTTACCTTGTTCGCTGCTGTTGTCTCCACTCTGGGAAGCGTGACCCCCACTTGAAGGCCCCGGCGTGCCAGCAGAATGTGTAGATACTGCGTCATCGTGGTCTCTCCATGAAGCTGGGTTCTGGTGAGCAGACGGCAAGTAGGGAACCATTAAAGATTGGTGAGGCGAAGGTTATTCCATGTAAGGTAGAAAAAAACAAAAACAAGAAAGGACTTGTTAGGGACGGACGTTTTTCTGCAGAGACTTAAAGAAGAAACGTCTTTCAGAGAGATTTCTATCATACAAACATTGTAGCCATTTAGTATACGTATTAATGTGTGCATCTTCTGCAGATATTCACGATTAATATATATCACAGAGCATGTCTACAGATGTCTCCAGGTTAAGGTAAAATAAAAAAATATTCTATGGCTGGCTTTACATTGAGGGCACAAATACAATACCATCCTCAACACTTGGCCCTAAATGACATGAAATAGCATAAATAAATCAACCACACAATAAGACTGTGTTAATTTGCACAGGGCACTTGTCACCTCTGATTCCAGTTTTCCTAAATTTACAGTCATATACTTTGTTCTGGCTCGTAGTGTGCTTCAAGATACTTCTACTTAAAATGCGGGGTGCAAAGGGGGCAAGTGCCCTTTTAAACCCTATCCTGCAGATGCCCATGATCACAGCCTGGTCGTTATCTGTCTATAAAGCAAAGTAGCCTACAACGAAACATTTAAATACATAATAATAAAAATATATTTCATGTATTTAGAAAGTATTTTTTTTACCAGGTAAAATACATTGAGATCTCTCTTGTTTTCAAGTATGTCCTGGACAGCATGTGAAAAAAAAAAAAATTGTGTAACGTTAACTGAATGGAAGGAAACAATATTGTGACATTAATGGATAATATAGACTTGGACTCTTAATGTATCCTGCTGGTGCAGACTGATGGCTAATCTTGGCATGCCAGATGTTTGAGAACTGTATTTTTAATACAGAGAGAATGCCACTACATTAAACTTACCATGCTGATTACAATGGATTCTATACAGTTATATAATGTTCAATTTAAAAAGGACATTATTTAATATACATTATTTATGTGGGGTGCTGTGTATGTCTACTTAATTGTAATTTGGAGTGGTGTTGTTCCCCCCCCGGTCCCCCCTCACCCTCTTTTCTTTTCAGTAGCATACCCTGAGGGTTATATAATGGATATTGTTAAAATAATTCTCTAATAAAGGAATTTCCACCTAACTTATCTTTGATTTAGGATCGCGCATCACCTGTGTACTAGCCAGTCTTTTATTTATTTTTTTAGAGGTCAGGGTAAAAGTATTCTTTTGGATTCTATGTAAAATAAAGTGTTGTGAACCAGCAGTGCCAATTTGCATTAGATATTATTACTCTCGACGGTTGTATGAGCCTTTTTATGTATTTAAAGTTTTGTAATACATATGAATGGGAAGTCCATATGTTGGACCACTAGTCTTAATCTGAATGTTTGGGGTCTGTATTCTAATCAGACGAGGGCGAGCAAGGAGAATTCCCCCCCCTCCCCCGACCACTGCTATTGAGAAGAGTGGGGGCTGATGTAAACTATAATGTATAACTGTATTCTTTTATTTTAATGGTATATTAGTTCTTGGAAATGTTTTATATAACTTTATGATAAAAGGGAATGAGTTTGTTAGTTTGTTAAAATGTATCCATCCTCTCCAACCATCCCCCATTCTGATATTATATGAATATTGAGCACTAAACATACAGACACATACAGCAGGTATCTGATAGGATAGATAGCTTGTTTACTAGTGATACATTGGAGAAATGCACCCTACAAATACCTACACAGTATTCTCTAGATACTATCAGCCATTCAAAGAGCTGGAGGGTGAATTTAATGACATGGCATTTAAAGGCATATTATTCTGTATGTGTGCTGAGTGTTAGTGTGCAAGTGGCATATGACTAGGAAATATAAGGATCCCATTCGGTCTTTATATTTCCATTACGAATAGGTGAGGTCGGGACAGAAGCATGTAACTGCTGCCATGGACTGAAACTCAGATCAGGCTCAGCGAGTCTTTGATGGGAGCTGCGTTCATTGGTAGATTAGTTGCCCATACCACGCTCTGCCTGCCTCAGCATGAAGACTGTGGAGCAGTTGAGAAGTCTATAATAGCCTGAGATCAGAAAAAGGTGTAAGGACTCCAGCAATACATGAACCAGCTGCTTTACTTACCACCTGCATGTGCTAATAACCCAGACTAATTAATACACAGTAACACCTTGAGTTCCACCTCCCACCCAGTGTGAACACAATGCCACACACTTTCAAGTTTACCAGTCAACAGGACACAGTCTACTGACAAACCTCTGGCGTCTTTTTAAGCTACATGATGTGAGAGGTGATTAGACTAGCAATGCTACAAACAAACAGTAAGATTGCATCAGTCCCACGTCCACTTTCTACCTTTTTCTTTTCTGGAGGGAGGATTTTACTAACCGAATTGGGAAAACAAATCCAACCATTGTTTTCTAGAGCAGTGATGGCCTTTATTTAGCACTCGTACACGTATTGCTGAATATAGACCCTATGATCCTCAGTCAGCCAAACTGCAGCCTGAGGATTAAGGAACCATAATGCATAATGGATCTGCTTCAAGTTATCCACCACTGCTGTCTAGTAATTTAGTAGACCGCTGAACTCAGCAGACTCCCTCCACTCAGTCAAATCTGAATCCTGCTGGGTCTGCGTTTAGGCCTACGCAGAGTGGCAGTATTTAAACTCAAAAGATTCTACACTACAGTGTTCATGGCCAGGACAACTCGAGTCACAGCTTATTATGGAAAGGCAAATCTAGAAGGTGTGAAGCTTCCAAGTTTTATATAATTCTGGTTGGTATGTTTATAATTTATTAATTTCTTTATAGAGGTCCCATGACTAGCGCTAAATACAAGTAATCAAGGATGTTGCAAGACATTAACAGACACAGAACCTAACTAAACATCATCGTTGCTACCAAATCTAGAAACCTAAATGCTGGCTTTTCCGGTAAATAAACAGTTTATAACTTAAAACGGTTAAGTACCTTGATTTATAGGCTATATTGATAAGCACAGGAGTACATCTAAAAAAATATGTCCAAATATAGTGAAGCATTTATGTATAAAATGTAAGTAATTCTTGCCAAATGCCACAAGTGGATCTGTCACTGTATGGGGACTTGGCAGGATTTGCAAAGACCCCGATGGTGACATTGCCGCTGGTGGACCGGTGGCACACGTGCAAGAGTACAACTTTAAGGTCGTTGGAGATTATACCACGGGACCGCAAAGTTCTCCATAGACTGAGCCAATTCCCTGTAGCCAATACTGGTGACAGCTTTGGGATTGACATTTCTTGATGGCGGTAGCTCCGCCCAGTGTCTAGAAGTAAAATACTGAGACAAAGTAGTCCCTATTTTGTCTCAGTATATCTTTTGACTGTCACAGTCAAAATATGCAAAGGGGGGGAGGAGAGGGGAGGGGTCAGGTGCCATTTGACCGGCAGACAGTCAGGGGGTTTTCCACCTCCCTTCATTAGCTCCCCATAGCTAACGGAAGAGACAGGCACACTTTTCTTGAGCGTGCCTGTCTTCTCCTTCATTGCTACTCAAAGACATCAAGCGTGCGGCCTACAGCTCTGCCACAGACCAGGCCAGTGCACGTACGAACCCTTACGGGGGGACAGGTTCAGAGGCTTCTCAATGAGAGCAATTTGCTTGTGTGATGTTATTTAGTTATTAAATTGGTTCTGAAAATACTGCTCTCATTAATTACCTTTCTTTAAAGAAATATTGTTGTTTAAGGGTATAATGTTAACACATGATGATCCTTAAATTTTACAGTGTTTATGGTAGTTATATTTCTGCGCTTCACTATATAGATTAATTTTTATGTTCTTTAACATGCACCCCAATGCCATGCTAAATAAAATGCGTAGAGGTAATTAATCCGGTATGATTATTCACTGTAACTATGTGATAAACGAACTATAACACATGTAAATATATTACGTGTGAACATTTGTTTGTGATAGATTTTGTACAATATCTTCAGGAGGATCAGATTGTTTCAGTTGTGAAACCCAAGTTAATATTTTGTGTGTTTGAAGAAATCGTTTTCTGTGTTCCCATGGAAATGCAAGATATTCACACGAGTACTGTAAAACACTTATTTTTATTTGTTTTCCACTAAAGGCGCATGCAAGATACTAAAAAAAAAAAAAAAACCATCATGTATTCGATTTTCTCATAAACAAAAACTTAAGTGGAAAAAGACTTCTTAAATGTACCCTTTATAAATAAGGATGTTTTGTTCATTTAGAAGTTCCCTATTCAAATGAGAAATTTTGTTCATAATACATGAAATTATTAATACCAAAATGTGTGATATGCACTGTTATACTTATAATAATAATAATCAACTTTTTGGGGAACTGAGATTTTATCCTCTTCAAGAGAACCCTGGAGTATAGCTGCTATTTTTATTACTAATATTTTTATTAGTCATTTAACCACCTAATAAATATGAAAAGCTAAGATAAACCTTCTAGGCAGAGAACCAGTAACCCTGAGGTTGGATTTAATACTACAGTATTAACGCTTTCTAAGACTAAATTCCAATATAAAAATCAAAGCAAGTTTTCCATTGTGTATGTAGATATAAAAATCCTGGTATTTTAGATAAAGGTCTTCCAATTCATACTATACATTACTATTTGCCCAGTAACTCTAGTAGTCATACACGTGTGATTTTCTTACAAAAACGCATGCCCCCTGAATTTTTTAACATTTTATTATATATATTTATTTTTGGAAGCAAGCTATATTCAGGTGTACATCAGAAAGTGGAGTTATCTAATCAATATTGTATTTTATCAGCAGTGCATGTATGTACTGTGTATACATATTACTGTCGTTAATTAGGCCTCTAGCCCCAAATTAACGGCAGGAGGGATTGAGCAAACGCTAAAATTGTCTTTCCCCATCATATCTCTAAAAGGGGTGAAATGCTAATATCAGGCCAATCAACTGCGGCCCCAGGATTAAATGAACCCGAACTCTATTTCTTCTTTTAAAAATCATGTATGAAATGGAATACTGAAAAGTGTACATTTAGGGAAAATGTCATCTATCGACATTAATAAGTCAGCCAACCTCTATTCTCATGACGTGCGTGTGCCAATTTATAGACTCACAGCTATGCAGAGACAGAACAGATATATATTACTAGACAGCTTACTTAAACACAGAGGAAGCTATGCTAGAGAAACCTTAATAATTTAGGATACAAATGTCTTTCCCTCTTCCACCTAATTGTATTAAAGAGGAGAATTTCCAGGTGAAAAGCTGAGAATATTGAGCAGCCCAACACAAAGCGGATGAAAAAGACATCCAAGAAGTAGGTCCCCTGGGGAGGCATTTTCTATTTGCCGGGCTGCAGCCCCGCAGCTGATAATGCAAGTTGTAATTAATATAAAAGCAGGAGACAATATGGGAAGAGCTTGTACTTGCTCTGCCACAAGAGATCTCTGAGCCTAGAATGTGTTTCTCATTTACACACCAGCCAGCCCCACAAAATGCTACTTTATCAGCAGACTCTCTCCCTAGGAATTTAAAAAAAATAAAAGAATTGATTTTACAACACAATTGGATTTTGCTAAACCTACAAAACTGCATTGTGTCTTCAAGTAAAACCATATAAATTTTATGTGATGCAAAAATAAAATTCTAAATACCTCAAAATACACATATAAACCCTCATTTATCTATACATAAAAAATTCTTTGTTTTTGATGGGGATATTAAAAAGATGGCATTTTTTAAAATTTATTAAGCTTTTTATTGTAATTGGATCATTTTAGTCCCATGTGAGACCCTCGTCCAGACCTAGAAAATGGTCCCTGGTGAGAAAGAAAGCCCACTACTGCAATAACTATGCTACAATATCCATATCGGAGTACCGGCTAATTTGTGCTTTATATATCACTCTTTGAGTCTCATCTTCTCATTTGTTGAGTATTTGATTTAATTTCCCAAGGTTCCATTCAAACAAAACACCTTTAAACAAAAGATTGTAAAATTGCTTCCCATCGGAATCTACTGTTTTTGATATTATTGAATTCCATATACAAATGGTAACTATGTGCAAGAATCAGGTCATATGTTTAGACACGACTTACTGCTGATCTCTAAATTGCACAAGCACACAACTAGAACCTAAGTCACACTATATAAAATGTTTACAGTGTGGTTGGAATTCATCAACTAGAGATTGTTTACACAACAGGTTCATTCTTAAAAAATCATCACCACTAAAGATCACTTATCTAGCCATCTATGTCTCAAACCAAAACTAAATGTGCTAATGAATCCTATGTTAAATCCCTGCATCCTATGTTCGGTGAAGCTTTATTCTAAAAGTGTTTTATAAACCTTAGTCAACTGACTCGTAACTCTTTCTGCTATTAGCTACACAAGTGGAAGCTAAATCTAGATACTGAATGCCATTGTTTTCTTATAGGTAATGTCCATATGACAGCTGTCATTGGTTTGAGAGTGGGTGTGGAGCTGCCAAGCAATGTTCTTCTGAAAGAGAAGGTCCACCTAGAAGACCAGTTGTACCATCTAGGTAGGTAATTTGTGTAATATCTAACACTTCCTAGTGAACTCACTTAAGATGTAGCACAAATCCTCAATTTCCGATGACTGTGCCATGCACTACAAAACACTAATTTGTTAATATTCCAGTATTTAATACATATAAATTTACAACATGTGGCTGAACGAATTGTTACCAATGGTCAAGACAAAACCTGGCCTACTACTCCAGCCTTATTTGTCACAATTGCTTGAGCATTGGCTTAGGTGATCGTGAAAGCGAAACTTGTGTAATTTTGGAATACAAACAGTATCTTGATGTTCCTTATGAATCTGATGGATTTCACAAATCAAAGGAATAATAAAAGTAAATGTAATGGTCTTATTTCAGTTCTCTCTCTTGTATCCAACTAAGCCTCGGACCAAAATTGTGATCCTGATAACACACAAAGCATTTCTATTCATACCAGATATGTACAGAGTTAAAGCAACACAAATTGAGCACTGTTGGTATCAAGGAAATGTAGTAAGAGGCAGACATTTGGTAAGAAGAATCCCAAATTGAGAACTACCTTGATTGGATTAACATTACATTCAGCAATGTGAGGAACTCGCTGTGACTACTGAACTGGATTTAGATTTCAATGTGGTTATTTATATAATGGCAAACTTGAGCAACTGCCTGAGAATTCAACTGCAGTTCCACCAGCCGAATAACAAAATAACGAATGGGAATTTCCTTAGCTGTCTGAATGCAGAAAAGTATAAACCTTCGACCCACATTCTAATACAAAAATCTGTCCGAATGCAGGAAAAATGAATTAAACCTTACAAAGGAATCATAAACCATTGAACAACTATGGGGTGGCTAATTCCACATTGTATCTCCAATATCTCCTAGGTAGCTCTTCTATCATAGATTCACAGTGTAACGTCAATCCATTCACCAATGATCAGTGTGATCTCGTCTTTTAGAACACAGATGAAACTGTAATTCTAGTAAGAAAAAACACATTGTAACGCCACCAAATTAAACACAAAAATAGCACCACAACCCTTAATTTCCACTGACTATTATTATTACATGATGCAAATTTGTCATTTGGTGTAATTTTGGCAGTTATATTTTTTAGTATTACTTGTTCCATAAACCACACTGTTTAATAATATAGGTATATATATATATATACCACATTAGTCATTAACCTACACACAGTACATCCATCATTCAGCCATAAAGGATACTTTTCAAGATGTGTCATAACCAAGTATAGCTATGTCATTGATAACTCGTGTTCTTCAGATCAGAATTCCATTGACAGAGTTTCTCTTTTGGGGCTTCAGTTTTACACAAGGTTTCTAAGTGTTTGTCCAGAGGTTTTGATAAACTCAAAAACAGATTTGTGAATACACTACAATGCTAATTTATTAAATGCATTTTGGGGGGGGATTCTCCTAGGGCATTGTAACTTATTTCATACCCAGTGTAATCACATCACCAATATGACCAATACACTCTATATATGACTAAACCTCACTATGTTATTTTACGTACTTACAGTGTAATTGTACAGTCCTTATAGTACAGTTAAGAAAAGTGTAATTTAATCCGAACCAGACCGTTTACGGTTTGCGTAAAAATACAGAATGCATTCCTATAAGGGTGACACCTCACCACATACACAGTACACAATACCCATCAAATGCACACAGTATAATTCCATCAGATACAAATGGTACAGTATATTTTAATCCAACAGATTCACAGGGCATTATTCTATCAGATTAAACACTTATACATCTCATCTGTTTCCTGGCAGATAAGCAGTTTATTCAGACACACACTGTATAACCACATCAGATACACGCAGTGCTCTTTATTCAGACACACACAATGTCATATCCTCAGAAACACACAATGCCATTAATTCAGACACACGCTGTATAGCTAAATCATATACACACAGTGCATATTATTCAGACACATACTGTATAAATGCCATCAGCTACAACACGTTTTATTCAGACAAACTGTATAACAGCATCAGATACACACAGTTAATTTCGTTCACACACATACTGCATAATGCCATCAGATACACACAGTTCATTTCATTCACACACACACATATACACTGTATAATGCCATCAGATACACACAGTTCTTTATTTCACAAACACTGTATAATTCTATTAGATACACACTGTGCATTCTATTAAAACACACACTGTATAATTATTCCTTCAGATACACAGCGCATTCTATTAGAACACGCACTGTATAATTCCATCAGATATACAGTGTTGTTCATTCAGACACACTGTATAAATCATGTTCCACAGCAGCTGTAACGCCCAAGTTTGTCCATTCCTGATCTAATCCCATCAAATGTTCATAGCGTCATTTATAGTGGGTTTCCTCTCGCACATATTTATCTGTCTTTTATTTTTTTTCTGTCGGTTGTGAACTCTAAAATTCATCACAGGTAATAGTTACACAACAATAACTATATCAAACGATAAGCACTCTGCTACAAAAAAAAAATAACCCTTTGATCGACCAAACTGGTCAGTGCTGTGTACGCTCCACATCGAATCAGCCTGGAGCAAATTCCCAGAATTTCCTGGCAAGTTCCACTTTGTATATACACAGATACCGAGCAGCAACCAAACTATAAACCTTGCAGAGGGTCTGGCTACAGAAAAGATCTCAGGACTACAACCTCATGAACGCCTGAAATTATTTGCATTCTTCCACTTAACACATCCCCACCAAGGATTACAGTAAATTATTGTCTCCCCTGCTGTAATCCAAGTGAGCAGCAAAGACTAATAATGTTCCTAGAATACAATGTTTAAAGTTGGCTTTTAACAAGATGTGAATGTCCTAACTACAGCTGCCTCTCCTTTTATTGTATGCACTGGAACTTTAGTAAACATAGGGACATTAATTGATGTATGAGCAAAGCAATTTGTTTGCATCATGGCATTAGAGTTGTAGCCGTTCTAAGCTGATAGGCGTTTTGCTTCCTGTGCTGGTATCGCAACCAAAACCCTATTTTATTACAAAAAACGTGGATCTCAAATCGCCCCAAACTCTTTAGGGAAGAGACCTTTGTGTTCTTCTAAAACTACAGACCGTATTCCAACTAAACATGTTTCTTACACTCAGAGCTGCGAATCACTGTTAGTACTAACAATACCGGTTATAGTTTGACCCAATCTAGCCAGATCTGCCCTATACTTCTTGCCTTTTTAATGCTGAGAAAAAAAGGTGAATTAACTAGTTTCCTTTTAGAGCAAGTTACATTACATGACGTCGATATGAAATAAAAAATATTTAATAATCCCACAGATGTTTAGTAGCCTGGTGTTTCTCTTGATATTCCTGTAAAGATTACGAGAAGGGTTACCCGCTTTCTTGGGGGGGGGAAATACCCGGCCATGCTAATTTGCATAATTCATTATATATGGGTGACATCACAGGATCTGACATCACAGTATGTAAATCACAAAGAGTGACATATGAGTAAAAAAATACATTTGGAAAGGGTAACATGCTGCAAATAAAAATTGGGGGGGAAAAAAATAACCTACTTACAGTTTGATTCTACTGTATAGAGGGATTTCTCTGCCGTTTGGGGAAATTGGACTACTCTACTGAATGCTTACTCAATGCACCCAGCAGTAGGCTGTCTGTATCATAGACAATATATAGAAATACACAGGGTTTATTCACCAAACACCAAATTGTATTTAATTACAATCCGAATTGCAAAATGTAGGTTAAATAGTCAAGTTGTGCCTAGGCTGAATTGGAGAATTTTATAAAATCTATTATTTTTGTCTATAATTTGCAATTAATATTTAAATTCAGTACATTTCAAGTTAATGAATAATCTTCTTTAGTTTACTCCCTAAACTAAAGAATTTAGTGTATAGAATTGAAAACCAAACAACAAAATTAAGGCCAAAGTAGTGGATTTTGAATAATTCTCCAGCTTTGCTATAGTCCCAGTATGACGATTTGTGGCTTGAATTTTGCAGTTTATTTTTGATGTTGCTTTGTGTGAATGCATTTGTGTATTTAAGCTTGTAGGGCTAAATTTGTATGGCATGTTCTAGGCACACTACAAACACAGAAAGCAATTCAGCTTGCTGAAGTGCTTTATATGTATAAAGTCTGTCATTTAAAAAAAAAAAGTTTATAAACGTACAGATTTCAATAGACAAGTGCATGCCAAACACCTCCTGGCTGTCACTCATATAGCCGGGAACTATTCTTACTCAACTCTCATCTGTATCTCTCCTGCTTTATCAACACCTATCTCTCATACTGTGCAAACCCCATCTGTGTGTCTCCAACCTTCCAAAACCCCATCTCTGTGTCCCTCCACCTGTTAAACCTCACCTTTGTCTCTAACCTCATGTTAATCCCTGTGATCTGTGTCTCTCCTTCAGTTAACCCCATATGTGTCTCTCCACCTGTCCAAACCCCCAGTCTGTCTCTCCACCTGTCCAAACCTCCATCTGTGTCTCTCTCCACCTGTTAACCTCAATCTGTGTTTCTCCTGTTATTAACCCTCACCTGTGTCTCTCTCCCTGCCTAAACCCCATCTGTGTCTCTCTCCCTGCCTAAACCCCCAATCTGTGTCTCTCCAAACCTCCATCTGTGTGTCTCCACCTTTTAACCCCCATCTGTGTCTCTCTCCACCTGTTAACCTCAATCTGTGTTTCTCCTGTTATTAACCCTCACCTGTGTCTCTCTCCCTGCCTAAACCCCATCTGTGTCTCTCTCCCTGCCTAAACCCCCAATCTGTGTCTCTCCAAACCTCCATCTGTGTGTCTCCACCTTTTAACCCCCATCTGTGTCTCTCTCCACCTGTCCAAACCTCAGTCTATGCTTTTCCTACTGTTAACCCCCATCTGTGTCTCTCTATATTGCCAGTATTTTTGCATTACCGGCAGTGGCCAGGCAGACTCAAATACTGGCCAGGTGACAGACCTATAAGAGGCCTTTATTCTACGATTCTCCGGCTCCCTAAACTACACCTTTTTATAAAGAAAACAAAATGTGTGGAAGATTTTACCCAGCAGAGCTACTGATCAACATGCTGGCTTTTTTCCAGTCCAAAACAGCTACTGCTTGGGGTTAGTTATTATGTAGTTACGCCCTCAAATATAGAGCAGTTTGGGTTGTTGTGTTTTGTTTTTATGTTCTTTGTTGTTTTTTTTCTCTTTTCTTCATTTACAGCAATTTGCACACTCTGTATATAAAGCTTTCATGTGTTTAATCACTTTGTATGTATATCTGACAAATGGAATTACACAGGACATGGAAGAATTTGTTTTTTCCTGGATTCAAACTGTAGAATGAATTCAGGAATGGAAAGTCAGGGAGCCTGCATTTAGGGCACAGACATCCTGAAGATTTCAGATTTGTTATGTGCTTTCCTTTTTAGCATTTTAAAATTATATATCAAAACCTGCCTCTCTATATTGTTTTTGATTATTTTGATTTTCTATTTTTAAAGTTGTTCCATACAGAGGGATCATTTTATTTATTTATTTGATACTACCGCTTTTAGGTGATCATAAAAGAATATTAAAATCAGACACACTTTCGAAAAAAAAAAATTACATAGCTAGCCATCGATGAAGAATTAAATTGACAAGGCCGTATTAACTCCTTGGCCACTTAGATAATACCTGCCTTCTATTTATTAAAATAACTTAATATCCTAATTTGTTTATATTTACATGCCAATTACAACCTGTATTGAATTGTATTAAATAATATCCAAAAATAAAAAAAAAATTGTTCTCACATGCTTATCTGGGAAAGTTACAAAATTGCAGAATAAGCCTTGAAATATGTATAAAAATATTACTGTGATAATCTGTCCGTATTTGTATACATATCGCAGGATAGGTTAGAAGAATATAGAATCCGAGTAAGGCAGTGTTTACAAAGAATATTTATAAAGTATTGTTTAATTTACCCATGTTTTCTCAGAGTTCCAAGTGACCTTAAGTAAACTTGTGAGTGTAAGGAGGAATTGTCATCAAAGAGTTGTGTATGAACCTCTCGGTTCTCCCTTCCTTAGTACAGAACCGCAGCCCTCAAGTGCCACTGCAGCCTACCAACTTATTATAAAGGATTTAACCACAAAAAAAAGCATGTGTTTGACGCAAACACAATATTGTGTGGGTTTATGCGTGGGAATGTAATTCCTTCCCATGTAAGACCGAACGCTGTGTGGAGTGAGTGTCTTAAAATGTTAAAAACAAGTGTGAAGTAAGAGTGAATGCACATTGAGAATTAATGTGTGTGTATATGTAAATATATAAGTATGTATTATATATGTTATATGTAAAAATGTATTGCATATGCAATATGTGGAAACAATTCTGTAAATGTGAACCGTGTGTATTTACATATATGTTGGCTGATGAAAGTTTAAAAAGTTTGAGAATAAGTGAGTTAAATGGGTTGAGGTATTGTGATTGAGAAAAAAATATATCCCTTCCTTAATGATAAAGTGCATGAATGATTGAGTGTAGTTGAGTGACTCTATGACTGTGTATGAGTGATTGAATGCCGGTATATTACTCAATGATTGACAGTGTGTGAGTGTTGGTATATGACTCGGTGACTGGTGGTACGTGAGTGATTCAGTGCTGGTGTATTACTCTGTTACTGACTTTCTGTGAGTGATTTAAGTATAGGTATATGCCCCAATTACTAACCAGGTGTGTGATTGAGTATGGGTATATTTGAATGACTGGCAGAGTGTGAGTTTGTGACTGTGTGACTTAAAAAAAAAAAAATGTGTTATCATCTGACAAATATTATACAAGAATGACTGACTGCAGATATTGTATTTTGTATTGTCATTTACATAGCACAAGCTTATTCCGCAATGGATTGAAATATTATAAAGGGGGAAATTTTACAATATCTAAAACAATTACAAAATGTCACAGGAACAATAAGGTTGATGAGGACACTGCCGAAAGAGCTTACAGTCTAGATATATGTGTCTGATATAATATGATGAATGACTGTGCGTATGTTACAGTGTGAGTGAATGACAGGGGTACATTTCTGTTACATACATTAGCGTTTCATTAGTCCTTAATTTGAGAAATCCTAAAAATCTGTCAGTATTTTTAACTTGATAACCTACTCCTAGAGTCTCACACCTACATTACATAACACATAAAACTTTGAATAGAGACACGAGTACAGTTAAACATTATCGCTAAATGGGATGAAGGGAAGCAACAAGAAGTGCTAACTATGAAATCACAGCCTAGTTAATGTTTTGGTTTACAAAGTAACACTCTGAGCGAGTTGGTGAATGTGTTTGTGAGTGGCTGTGATTTCAAAAAAGTTGTTAAACAAGTGAGTGAATGGAAGTACCTAAGAATAAATTATTATACACCGGATATTTTTTCAATCAGCAATTCTAGCTTACAAAATCTATAGCAGTTTCAAGTAAATTAAACAGAACTTATTCACTAAACACCAAATTATAGTAAATTAAAATCAAAACTGCACAATGTAGGCAAAAAGTGCCTTTTTGATCTAAAACTATACCCCACCTCCCCCCAACATTCTTCTTTTTTTGTCTATATATTTTCCCTTATCAACATATGTTAAAAGATCTAGACTGTGAAGTGAAATTGCAGTGGGGGGACATATATATATATATATATATATATGTCGGCCTTCATGTGCAATGCAATATTATTCTCTTTAGCAGTTTACACAGTGTATGAATGTTGTGCTTGGAAAGAGGGTATACTGTCAATATATTGGGTATGTTCCGTAACTTGGGGGGGGGGGGGGCTTTGTTCACTGAATCAGAACTGTGGAGAATTGACAAGGTAACTGTATGAGTCAGGCCACAATGGTCAAATTTAAAAACCTCTCCGACTCCAAGCTTGACTGCGTAGGCCTATAATTCGCAAATTTTTCATGAATGTGTCACTATTCTGTGTTTGGTGAATTCAACGCCTTTCTCTTAGAATGCCTTAGCCACCAATGGTTTACAGTGATATGTTATCTCTTAGAATGTAAGCTCTTTTGAGCTAGGCCCTCAGCACCTTCTGTTCCTGTACGTCCGTGTCTTGTTGCAAATAGTTATGTGCTAGTCCACCTATTGTACACACAGAATTTTTCAAATAAAAAGCCAAAATATCCATTGTGGTGAATTTGGAGAAAGTTTCGAATTTGTGACTTTAGCCTACAATTTGCAATTCCACTCCATTCAATTATCCACGATTGCACTTTTTAGAAACTAATCCAATCAGACCTAGCGCTCTCTGATAATACCAGTGCAAGAACCACTTGCACATACAAAGCCCACACTTAACCCTTTCAATGGAAGCAGGCCAACACAGTCCCCTCTACAATTGTCTGGTTAACCTAGTGCATCGATCACCACTCTGTAATCTTCAATGGCTAAACCAAGAGTGTCTCTCTAAATTTATACAGGAAAACAGCCCTGTTACCGCAATCTAAAAGTGCATTTGAAGAACAAGGCACCTCCGGCCTTCTCCAATCTAAATATAGTATATATAAAACAGTAGTCACTTCATGCTAAACACATCCACCTCTCCCGAAAGTAATTATTTACTATAATAGCCACACCACAGGACAACAAACGCTGTAGCCAAGGATGATACTTATGTGGGGAATTACATTATATATATATATATATATAAAAATCATGTCATTTATGTAGCTTTTTTTTTTTTTTTTAATAAAAAATACATTTTAACTGACAATGCGTGTGTATATTTCTGGGAATCACTTTGCAAATAAAACTCACAAATGCCAACACTGCAATGGCAATAACAAACTAAATAAAAATAAAATAACTTAAAGGGGTATGTATTGGATATATTCAATAAACTGTGTTTTGAGGGACAATTGACAAGGGAATTGCAAATTTAAGGCCAAAAATAATTCTCCAACCGGATTACTTTTCCATGTGATCTATTCTGGTTTGAGATTTGCAATTCCCCTGTGAGTGTTTCACGACTGCCAGTTTAGTAAATAATCCCCATTTGTGTTGTAATAAAAGCAATGCATTATGGCTTCCCTTTCTGATTTAGTGATCACAGAATAGTTGCTGACAGATTACTTGCTTTGCCCCAAGTGTGTCCTGCACAGTGGCAATAGCTGATCTGATTGCAGCATGCTGTACAATAATCTGGCACTGGAACAGTTAATCTTCTTAAACTGAATGAAAATGAGTTGTTTTGTTGTTGTTGTTTTTTTAGTGACATGGAACATTTAACCCTTTCAGAGACAGCTCATCCACACTTCGAAAACCTCCCTACACCAACTGGTCTCCAGTGCTTTCCAAAGGCTGTCCAGTTTGGTAATTGGCTTGCACAGACAAAGGGCTGGTCACCCAAATCCTGTAGTTCCTTGAAACTATAATAAGGTTCCGTATTACTAAGGAGCAAAGTAAATTGGCTTTAGCCGTGGCCATCTGTCAGATTTCTGAACATGCCTGGTGTGTAATCCACTAAGCAGGACACCAGCTCTCAGACTGTACTTTGGTAGGAAGCCTAACTCTACAGAGGAGGGGGGGATGTATACATGTTACAAGATTGTATATACACAGATCCTGTCTATTGTTCATCTCTTCCCTAAAGTCCCCATACTTGTGCCAACTAAAAACCTGGAACTGGGAGCAGTGGAAACAAACACGAGAAATCTATTCTACAAACCCCCAGCTTGATCTGTACACAGTGGGAGATCCAGCCCATATATAACCTAGATCACCCAGCCCTGCCATATACACAGCCAGAACACTTAGACACACTGTCTGTCTGCATTGAGAGAGAATCTCAATGGATTCTTCCGGGTAAAACAATTTGTAAATAAATGTAACGAATCCGTGATTGTTTTTAACGCCTCTGGCATTTAACCCACTCACTGTAAGCCAGTTTACTACGGGTTAATAAGCTTTTTTCCCCCTAGTAGTTCTATGACTGATTTTGATGCAGTTCTACAGAATTTATATTTTAGCAGCAAACTAACCTTAAAGAGGACGCCAGACCTCTAAGAGTTATTTTTTAAAAACAAAAACATGCAATGTAGACAAATTTTGTATAAAACGAAGCAGTTTTAGACCAAGATAAAATTAGCCTGTTTGAGTGCCGGGGGTGTGCTCAAAACATAAGAAGGCAATGTTTGGGCAAACCTCTGGCACTCTACGGGTTAATGATAGGAATGACACAATGTCCCAGTATTTTTTTTTCTATATATACACCTTACAGCCAGGCCCCTCTGTGACCCTCCAGTAATGGACCATAGCAATTCTGCCCCTGTGCATGGCACTTTACAATTACTTTCTGATAATGCCCCACCCTGGCAGTGCCCACAATCCCTTTACGTGCCACCCCTGAGCCCTGCGTGGCCCTTAAACTATGGTTCTATAAAGCAGAACAATGCATAAAGAATACAGCAAGCAGCCTTGGAGGTCTCTCTAAACACTAAGACAAACCTCTCACGACCAGCCAGCCTCCATTAAGTGCCTGATCTCACTGTGCCCCATTATTAAGGTGTTAAAAATCAATGCTTAACCTGCAATAGCGCTCTCAATAATTCCCTCCAGCTCTCCTTAATAGAAAGTCAATTATTGGTTCATTAAAGGTTACGATTCTATGGCACAGGCTCTGAGCGCCTGCCTGGGGGCATCACAAGGGGCAAGTGGGCACAGATGGCACCCGCAAAATGTCAGAGAATAGCCCTCAGATACCCAAATAAATGCACATCGATACTTTTTAAATTAACACCTTCTGCACTAGAAAAAGTTAAAAAATTGAATATAATGAATATATATTACACACTCAAAAAATTATGTATTTGTAATTACAATATGGAAAATGCTTGTATGTTGTTTAACCGGGGACTTCAACTACTACCATACATCACAGCAACTACACTGATCAATAATACACTAAAGCTGGGCAGGGAGATGGCACTAAGGAACCTAAGTCACAGGTACAACGAGCCTCCACAAAGAAAACCATTAAGGAGGCTCAGCAATTAAGGGGAAGCCAAAGAATGCAGTACATTATTACCAGCAATGATTGGAGGCTTAATAATAATAAATAAATAAAATACACCAAGGAACACCGCCCAATGAAACATAAACAAGAGTCCAAATAATTCAATATATCATTATCAGCATTTAAAAATGATTCTTATTACTAGCAGTTACTAGAAGAACCAAGGCAGTGACAGCTAAAGGAGGCCAAAAACTTAAATATATGACTTTCAGCATTATGTTGAGGCTCAGCAATTAAATACATTAAAGAGGCTGAGCAATTACATATATTAATATTCGAAGAAGTAAGTGGAACCTGGACATTAAAACAGATAAAAGAGGTGTAAAAAAAAAAAAACCCTTAAAACATATTATTGGGGGCTCAGCCACCACAGACACTGAAAAATGAGGCTCAGCAAAAAAATGCAAGTGAGATGAGTTTCAATAAGACAAACCAGCCTGGGGAGACCATAAAGGTATACAGTAAATACACACTGTAGGCCACATTGAGTGCTGCTGCCTAAAATTCATAAAGCCATTTCCAAAGCACACAGTTTAAATATCGCCTGGAACTCGCCATGCGATACATAGTACATGTGGTGATTTAGTAAGAAGCATGGGACTTACATGATCTGCGAGGTTCGTAGAAGATCCAGATAGTTCTTCGTGGTCAGATTTGGAGCTCCCGTCCCTCTCATCAATCACTAAATCTATTGGCATTTTTCCTTTCAGACAGCTGATGTATCGATGACAAAAATTATCGCATAATTCATGGACCTGGGGAGGAGGGAGGAGGGGGGGGAGAGGAAAGCATTTTGTGTGTTGGTGTGAATAGTAACAAGCTGTGTCCTCCAAGAGTGAACTATCATTAAGGGCTGTAATAGTTGGAGGCAAGGAAACAATAAAGAAATTGTAAGAACAGATATTATTCTCCTGAGACCCTAGCAGCAACAGCCAGAAAAGAGAGAGGATGAGAGGGGAGAGAACAAGAGGGGGCAGCAGGGAGGAGAGGGTTAAACAGGGCAAAAAGACACAATGTATCCAGGATGGATGGAGAGAAACAGCAGGAAATTTAAAAAGAAAAAAATCTAGATTTAAGGAGGAAAACCCCTCATCAAAATACAATAATAAAATTGTTAACCACCTCCCGGGCATGTGCACATCACTCCCTGATGTTCGACCCATGCCCCTGGGATACAGACAGGGAAATCCACAGCCCTGGAGGTTATAGTGGGACCCAATGAGTGGGCAATTTGGGAATTATAATCCGGAGTGAGATCCAATGCGGTCACTAATAATTCGGAGTGAGATCCAGTGTCCGGGCAAATAGGGCAACTCGAATCCGGAGTAAGATCCAATGCCTGGGCAACGTGGGGAGTATAATCCGGAGTGAGATCCAATGCCCGGGTAGTGTGGGCAATTTAATCCGGAGTGAGATCCAAAGCCCCTACGGTATAGGAACACTTCACAAATCGCTTCGTGCTGTTATCTATCCCTAATCTATACAGCGCTTCGCACAGATACATGGAAACCGGTTTAACAAACAGGCGAACGCTTCCATTCTCTACTGGACCCAACAGCAATATTTATAAATAATATATATGTATATATATATAATATCACACACACAACAAAGATAATAAAAATAAACAGTCACGCGACAGAATGCTATAATTACTATTTTATAGGATATAATTAGAGACCTTTTCATTCATAACATGTAAAATTAAAGTGCAATAAAATACAATTATTTTTTAATTGACGTACACACTAATATATAATAATATATAATATATATATATATATATATATATAGTATTTGTAGGTATGTGTGTATAAATATACTTTAATCACATTCATACTTTTATATATATATATATATATATATATATATATACACACACACACACACACACACACACACACACATATATATATAAATACATATTTAATTAGCACAATAAATTTCTTGTGAGATAATCGCATAGATGAG
The DNA here is from genome assembly GCA_933207985.1 of Pelobates cultripes. NCBI lineage: Eukaryota > Metazoa > Chordata > Amphibia > Anura > Pelobatidae > Pelobates > Pelobates cultripes. The sequence goes on from OW240924.1 coordinate 70,115,543, forward strand.
AAAGGGGAGATTTATGTTAAAACACTCTCCTAAATAAAAGAGAAACATTTTAATAAACAATTAATACGATAAACATAATACATAATATAATGTAATTAAAAAAAACAACAATGTATTTACCTTTTCTAATTCTAAGAGATGAAACCTCAAGACTTGAATAGCCTGGATCATCTACAAAGAGAGAGAGAGAGAGAGAGATCAGGAGTTATGTTCTGGATACAGTTTGGTTTGAGGGATAGGAACAAGTTTCACTTAGAGCATGAGGTTTGGAGGGATAGTAGTCTATGTTAGGGCAGGAGATGGTCTAATGGTAGGGAAGGACCCGGGTGTCCCCATACTTTGCCCTGTGCAGAGACCCCTGTCAAGGGCAATGCTAATTAGCCAGCATTTTAGCGAATTCCTTAGTTATGGCTGACTTGGCTTGATCAAGTGTAATCCTGATCCGTCCCTGATTGCCTGAGACTTCTGATGGATGTCCTGCCTGCTAATTCAGTGACATTAATAATCTGAAGGACAGGGCAACTCCACAGGTGACATACATTTAGCTCACCACTTTCACTTTACTTTTTAACTAGAAATAGAGTCAAATAAACTCACAGTAAAACCTCTCCATGTCCCAGTGCATTGTACTTAACTTAAAATAAACATAAAATATATGTAACAAAAATAAGTATTATTAGTTGTTAAAAATAAACCATAAGTGAAATTAAACATTTCTCACCAAATTATCCAGCTCGGGATTTGAGGAAAAAAGAGGTTTTTCTGCTCGAACCTGTGACAGAAAATAGAACAATTAAGTGACCGACGGGTTTGGGGTGAAATCCTCTCAATTTATGTTTTTTTTCTAAGGGTGGAAAATCTAGAAAAATGACTTTAAAAAGCAGACACGGATGGGGATAAAAACACGTGTTCTAATTACCCCAAATTAATGTATCTTGTATAGTTTCCTTTTTTGTATACCATTCACGAATTAGATATGTGTGTTAGTTACTTAATATGTTTATGCAGCCCTCCTGCAGAGTTGGGTGTTTTGTCAAAGTATACAGTAATGATAAATGATACTCATAATCAAAACAGTGAAAATTAATATATTAAGGGTAAAATGAAAGGTCTATGATTGAGATAAAAAATAGGTTTTAATTTGAGGATATGAATGCAAGTTTAGTTACTGCACGCCCAGTGTGTGAGTGCTGTATACAATGTATCTTCCTCAACGTTCTGTTTACAAACATTGTGGTCAGGAAGGCGCTGTAGCAAGGCCTAACAGGAGGTCATGGAGGTCAAGTGTTGACAATGGAGGTTTTGGGGTGCAAGCAATGGAGGTGATTGACCTGTTTTGCAAATACTGCGATGTCTTCGTTAAAGGAATCCGACGAACATACATCCCCTCCAGCGACTCCCGGCTCTCTGGGGGTACACGTTGCTAGTTCACATTTCTCAAAAACCAGGGCTAATAAAGGAAAGAGGGGGTGTCTAGAGAACCCCCCAAAACAAATTAACAAGAAGAATAAAAAAAATTTGCAATATTTAAAGTTGAAGGGAAGCAAAGGGAGAGGCCAATTCACAAGACAAACTGCTTTAAAAATCCCATGCAATATCCTCTTACAATTAAAAAACACAGAATAAAGGCAACAGATCACCCTAATAAATAATAATAATAATATTAAAAAGGATAAATATCCAAGAAAAATAATTTATTCAAGGCACTGAAATGACTAAAGAAAAATAACAATTTTATAAGTCAGGTAAACCGCAGCGTTCATGCACTGTATCATTTATAACAAGATTCTAAGATATAAATTATTTAATGTAATATTTAATCAGAAGAATAGTAAAAAAAATTTTTTAAAAATATGGCTTGCTTACCTAAATTCCTGCGCACATATAACAGACTTTCTAAGCAAAATAATACAATTACAAATTGTATCTGGCTAATAAATAATTTGCAATCACTTCTGTGCTTAGCAACACGATGATAATGAATGCTTTTATTTAATCCTTATTTAGTCGGTATTAGCAGCATTCTCTGTGCTGAGTGAAGTTCCTGTTACTATGCTCGGCGCTGGATTTACCCCGGTATTAGCATAGACACAGTCAGGCCTGACTTGCTCACAATTCACAGTTACCCACTTTACCATCTATGCTCCCAATCTGAATTTCTTTAAACTGCTGTTTTGATTTTTTTTAAGCTTTGTTGTGTTTTTTTTATTTTTTTTTAATCAGATCTTTTATTTTGATGTGCAAGATAAGTATATGTTCACTCACTTTCTCAATTTAATTCTCTGTTGCTGAAATATTATCTACACTAACTGACAGACCAGCATTTTGCACACATTCTCTGAAGACTGGGGGTAAATGCAATATTTTTTTTATTTTTTTTAAATCCCTTTTTGGCTTCACATGCATTTTGTTACCCCCACTGTTACCCCCATGCAAATAACCAGGCACCTACCCATAAATTGCATCTTTGTCTCTCTTTAGGGCATCATTCACAGCAGATCCCATGCTGGTGGGCATGACATTTGGGTGAGGGGCATGAGTTCCATAGTGCTGGCTGGCATGGAGGGGGGGTCCGTGGTTTAAATGGTGTACCGGTGGGATGGGTCGTGGGGCGTGGGGGTCACCATACATTGAGGTTGGTACCCCCACCCCGTCCATGCCATAGTGCGGTAACTCATCGTACTGCCAGAGAAAGAAAAGACAGAAGTTTAGAAGAAAAAATAAATAAAAATAAAATAAACCAGATAAGCCCAAAGATGTAACAGGAAATAATAAAACCAACAGATCCAAACAGAATGAGAGTGATAGTGAGTAAAGTTTAAAAGCAGAAAGGCCTTGGGAAGAAAATACTTTTAAAAATTATACAATGAATAAAAATAAAAAAAAAAAAATGAAAAAAATCTATTGTATAATAATAATAATTATAAAAAAAAATAGGATTTTAGAAACTATAATAAAAAAAATAATAATACAAAAATTGGCCAAATCAAATAAAATGTTGAAGTTCCAAAGAGAAACAGTTTACCAGGAACATTGAGGCGTGTGAAGGGTCTTTACTGCTCATCCAAAAAAAAAAAAGAAGAAAAAAAAAAAGACAAATCTCCCGAAAAAAAAAAAAAAAAAAAAAAAAGGTGTGAGGTCCTCCGAGAGAAAAGAGAGAATGAGAAAATCTTAGAAAGGGATTTGCTGGGGGAAAAGCTGGGGGGGAAAAGAGAAGCCGGGGAAAGGAACTGACTTTGTGGAACCAGGCTGTAGCAAGAGATAGAACTGACTACTGAAAGCTAGAGAGATCAGGAGAGAGACAGAGGAGAGAGACATGAGAGAGAGAGAGAGAGAGAGAGAGAGAGAGAGAGAGAGAGACAGACATGCAGGGATGCACTCTGCCTTAAACATACATATTCACTGTTTATTAACACACATATTACACGCTGATCTCTAAATCATATTTGCAACCCCCCCAGCCCCCTCCCCCCAAATTTAAACATACCCCATGCTGCATTTGTGGGGGGCATTTAAACCTACCCTTTGCGCCATCAATAGGGTCCTGTCCTTAGCCCTATAGTGGTTCCCAGTAAGGCAGGCTGTGTCCGGCTCCTGGGAGAGTGCCAGGGGGGTATGGGGTCAGGGAGGGAGGGGGTTTAACCAAAAAATGTTTGCTGTTCCTTCTGCAAATCCAGAAATGGTTCTTCAGCTGGCACCGGGATGGAAAAAAAAGCCACAATCATAAAAGCATGCTAAATGAAAAATAATAATAATAAAATAGAATAAAAATAAAATTTAAAATAGCCACAGCAAAATCTTCTTTTTAATTTTTAAATATAAAAATGTATATATATATATATATATTTTGTTTCGGAGTTTAGGTCTTCCTGGTTCACACTTGAAATTGGATTCTTGGGAAGAAAAAAAAAATCTTGTTTTTTTTTTTTGTGTGTTATTTATTTTTTTTTTTTTTTAAATTGTCAAAATCTTCCAAGTTGGTCTTTAGTGACGGCCCTGGAGAGAGCCACATGTACCCAAACTGGGGACTGTCATGGCTATCTGCCACTTCAGATGTCAATCAGTGGCAGAGCATGTTAAGGTGCTGAATGAGGGATTGTGGCAGCAGGGAGGAGGAGGATGATGGTGCTAGGAGTGATGATGAAGGTAGAAAGTGAGCAGCAAATCTTCCAACCCTTTCTCTCTCTCTCTCTCTCTCTCCCCTGCTGCTCCTATGTTTCTGTAACTCCTCTTGACAGGTCCCTACAGATCTGTCTCTCTCTCTTTTTTTTCATCCAATGACACGTGAAGAAAAAACAAAACAACAACAACAAAAAATAAAAGATCCAAGTGATGCAAAGATACCAAGGGAAAATAAAAATAACAAAAAAATAAAATAAATATTTACAAAAAAAAAATCTGAAAAAAATAAAATAAAAAAAATTCAATAACAATTAAAGAAAAAAAAAATGAAAATATATAGAAGCAGCTTCCTTGTGCAGCGATGGAGCAGCAGAGACGGGTGAGTGAGGTGGGGATTTTTGCAGCCTGTCTCTGGCAGATGAGTGACTGCTGGCAGGTTGGCTGTTCCTGGCTTCTACAAGAGACTCAGTTTGTTGAGCTGATCGGCGGGAGAATGAAAAAAAATGACGAAACCCGGAAGTAGAGGGAGACCAGAGCCAGTCCTACGACACAGACACATGGATTGAGGGGGGGCAGAGTCTGGGAGGCTGTGCGAAGGGGCAGCGTGCAATCAGGAGTTGCTGCTCGTTCAGGGAGGCAGGGAAAAGGGGAGGCTACATCACTGGATCCTTCCTAACCCCTACACATCCCTTCCTAACCATCCTACGGATTCCTGGAGCTAGCAACCATCACAGCCCCCATGCCCACCCTCACTGGTCAGTCTGTAGGTATGTACTGGGCTCAACTTAACCCCTTCACTGCCAGTGATTAATTCACAACCAAAGAAATAAGAATAAAAAAAAAGTGCAAACATTACCCCCTATCTACCTCCATAGACAGAGTACTATATGTATTTTCAGTATTTTTTTTTCTCATTTTTTTTTGGGAGAGGGGGGGGATAATTCATATAGTGCCCTATAGGGGGCGTAGGTGGAGTTAACCATTGGGTTGTCACTCCAATGGTTAAGCACCAAAAGCTGTTTGCTGCTGCAGAACAGCTTGTACGGTGTATATACAGTAAGATCAGGCTGGGACATGTACCCAAATGTCCCAAAATGAAGGACTGTGCTGTGAGTATGTGTGTGCACTTCACTGGAAATGCCACGAGATAAAATACACAGAGGATTTTTTGTGTGTGTGTGTGTTACACACGCACACACATGCACTTACACAAACACACATACATTTTTAACATTTCTAGTTTGTCAAAAAGATTCATTATTTTTTTATTAATGTATTTTGTTTTCGGAAGCGAAGATCAGTACGTGTTTGAATGAGATCTGATCAGTGATGATCCGACTTGGAATGAGTAAAGGCACGATGGAATCATTGCCTGTGTCACAGTGTAACAGAATGTGCCTGTGTGAAATAGCAGAATTTCGAATGTTGTGTTCTGAGTGCTGGTTGTCCTGTGACTGAAGGCGTCAATCATGGTCACTGAGCCCTGGGATGAGGGCACACTGGGCTGAGGGGTGAGGGACAGGGCATTCACAGGCTGCTATTATTCTATCCTTTGTTGTTTGTCTGTGGGATGTGTCCACAGGTATTAGCGTGGTAATGCTCCTTAATGGCAGTGCTAATTACACACAGACTATTTACTAAATGAAGTAAAATGCTGCACCCCCGAGCACCAAACCAGAGGGAAAAAAAACCAAAAAAACACACCAAGAAGTTCTCAGGGGGAGGGGGGCTAAGATCTCCCTTTTTGTCTTGTTGTCCAGCCCCTTTGCTAGAAGTGAAACCTGCTTTAGACCTCAGAACAGTCAATTACCCCAAGTCCTGGAGCCCATCAATCATGGCAGGGGCCTGGAGTTTAAAGGGGAGGGAGGGGGAGGATGTGCCTGTCTTTTAGCCTTTTCAAGTGATGCCCCCTGTAATGCCCCATCTCTATAATCACAGCACTCCTCTATTTAAAAATGGGAAAAAATGAGGAACACAGGTTAATGTATCAGTTTAACCTCTTTGTTACCAGAGAGGTCAGCAAGCAATCTAGGCTGGCACTGAAACAGTCACTGTGTAAAAAGTAGCTTTTAGGGTCACTGGCTGTCTGGGTGATGGAGTATCTCAAGCAGTCAGGAGGGTTAACTCCTTCATTTCCAGAAAGAGGGGGGTGGGGGGGTTCGTGTTGCTTTCTAGCTACTCAGTTCGACAATGAAAGGGTTAAGCCCGCTGCATTGAATGGAGAGCTTCCATAACATAGATGTCTACAGGAGAATCCTGACACATACATAGGGGATGGTAGTGGGATGGGATGGCAAACAGAAGCAGTCAGTGGGCATTCCTAACCCCAGCATCCTGCACAGAGACTGGGCTTTAGGGCTATGCCTCAGGGCAGCTGTGAGAGAGGCAGGCTGGGTCTGTGTCAGTAGAGATAGCAAAGGAAACTCTTTGCTTAACAGGGACAGCCAGCTTTAAATGGGACTCTATTAGACAGCCAGGCTGGGATGGGACACCGGTTATTGGAGCAATTAGACAGTCGGCCTGGGATGGGACTCTATTAGACAGTCAGCCTGGGGTAGGATTCTTGTTACTGGAGTTAAGGGACAACCACCCTGGGATGGGATTCTGATGAGAGAGTTAAGAGACAGCCTGTCTGGGATGGGACTCTGGTTATTGGAGCTATTAGACAGTCAGTCTGTGATGGGAATCTGGTGACTGAGTTAAGGGACAGCCACCATTTCATAGGAATCTGGTGACTGAGTTAAGACAGTCAGCTAAAGACTGGACTTTAGTGTCTGGTCAAAGTGACAGCGAGTCTGGGGTGAGACTCTGGTGAATGTGCTCAGATACCTCATGCCTGGAGCTATTTGGAGCTCTGGTATATTCCAGACAAGGTAGAACCAGCAAGGCACGGAGCTCTGTTCTAAGGGAGCGGATTTATTGTCAGATAGTTATGGAGCTCTGTTCAAGGGGAGCTGAGCTAGTGTCAGATAGCAATGGAACTCTGTTCAAAGAGAGCTCAAGTAGAGTCGGTTAGCCATGGAGCTCTGTTCTGATGAGAGCTGGTGCAGAAACAGCTAGCCATGGAGCTCTGCTCTAATGGAAGCTGGTGCAGAAACAGTTAGTTATGGAGTTCTGTTCTAAGGGAGCTGAGTTATTGCTAGATAGCAATGGAGCTCTGTTCTAAGGGAGCTTGGACAGTTAGTCATGGAGCTCTGTTCTAAGGGAGCTGGACAGTTAGCCATGGAGCTCTGTTCTAAGGGAGCTTGGACAGTTAGTCATGGAGCTCTGTTCTAAGGGAGCTTGGACAGTTAGTCCTGGAGCTCTGTTCTAATGGAGCTGAGACAGCCATGGAGCTCTATTCTAAGGGAGCTGAGACAGCCATGGAGCTCTGTTCTAAGGGAGCTGAGACAGCAACGGAGCTCTGTTCTAAGGGAACTGGGATAGTTCTAAGGGAGCTGGGACATTTAGTCATGGAGCTCTGTTCTAAGGGACCGGGGACAGTTAGCCCTGGAGCTCTCTTCTAAGGGAGCTTGGACAGTTAGTCATGGAGCTCTGTTCTAAGGGAGCGGGGACAGTTAGTCATGGAGCTCTGTTCTAAGGGAGCGGGGACAGTTAGCAATGGAGCTTTGTTCTAAGGGAGCTTGGACAGTTAGCCATGGAGCTAAGTTAGATCCCCGCTCAATAGCAGAGATGAAGCAGAGGCAGTCCGGTGTGGAGCTCTCAGTGCTGGGAGTGTAGTAATGTGTGAGGGGCAGCCTGGATAGATAGCTCCGGGTTCCAGCTGGGCTACGGGTAGATACATTGTATCGTAAAGCTCGCTCACAGCCAGCAGGGACACAGAGAGAGAGAGCTACCGGGGGACCCAGAGACTACAGCAGCTATTACACACAGCCATAAGGGGAATGATCACTGCAAGGGACACAAGGCTTCAACTGCAAGGTGAGTCTATTAGCTAGAACAACGCAGTATTCACATATACAGTGTAATACACACACACACACACACACACATATATATATATACATACATACATACACAGTGTAATATACACACATTATACATATATATAAATATACAGTGTAACATACACACATTATACATATATATATAAATATACAGTGTAATATACACACATTATATATATATATATATATATATATATATATATATATATATATATATATATATACAGTGTAACATACAGACATTATACATATATATATATATATATATAAATATACAGTGTAATATACACACATTATACATATATACATATACAGTGTAATATACACACATACATATATACATATATAGTGTAATATACACACATTATACATATACATATACAGTGTAATATACACACATTATATATATCAGTGTAATATACACACATTATACATATATACATATACAGTGTAATATACACACATTATACATACACAGTGTAATATACATATATACAGTTTAATATAAACACATTATACATATATACATATACAGTGTAACATACACACATTATACATATACATTGTAACATACACACATTATACATATATATACATATACAGTGTAATATACACACATTATATAGATATATTTATATACACAATGTAATATACTCACTATATATATACACGTATACAGTGTAACATACACACATTATACATATATATATATATATACATATATATATATATATACACATACACAGTGTAATACACACACACATATATATATATATATATATATATATATATATATTGTGCATAAACACACAGTGTAATACACACACATTATACAGATATACACACAGTGTAATATACACGAACAATACTGTGTAATATACGCAGAAAACAAACACACACATTATACATATATATATAAAAATAGTGTAATATAAACACAAACACACACAGTATACATATATACACTCAAACACACGTATTATATACACACACACACACCACAGTATAATATAAACATACACACACACACACACATTTTTTAAATATACACAGTGTAATATACATACAGTACATATATACACAGTGTAAAATACCCACATACAAACACATTTTGCATACAGTGATATATACACATACAAACAATACACATACACACAGTGTAATATGCATACAGACACAAACATTGTACGTTTATATATAAATGTGTGTGTGCATAAATATATCAAACAAAAAACATTCTCTCTCTCTCTCTCTCTCTCTCTCTATATAAATATATAATAAAAATGTATCTCCATTATTTACATTTTAATAAATATACAATACTATATATACACACACACGTAAATATATAATATGCACAGAAAAGCGAACTCCAGTTATACACTGTGTACATTGTACAGTTTCCAGCACTGATACAGTTGTTTTTTTATTTTTCCAAAAACATTTCAAGATCTTAAAACTTTTGTGCGCCTTGTGTAGATATTTGGTTCCACAACTTACTTGTTGTAGACTATTACTCTATTCTTCTAATATTGAATATACTTGTATTTCCAATAATAATAATTAATAATAAATACAAATGGATGGATGACAGAAATGCCCCAACATTCTCTATCATTATAAAATAAAATTCTCATTTCTGCTGGTTGCTGGGGAGGAGATTTGGAGGAGTTGGTAACACAGCGACTTTCTGTTCTTATAGGGACATGTTTAAATAATCACAAAGAGTTAACAATCCAATAACTATATTTATTATACGTTTATTTTACACATGATCGGTAGTTTTAGACCACCGAAAACACAACTTGACTTATTAAAGCTAATTTCCTTCTTTTTTTGTGTGTGAAATAAAATATATAAAAATAGATTCGATTTCTACAATTATTGATATTTCAGAAAATATTCAAAAATAATCTAAAATTGTATTTATTAGATGCAGCATGTTTAAAAAAAAAATAATATATATATTTATTTATTTTAACCACTAACAATTACTCATACGCCATTACTAAATCGTGGTACCTCAATTTTTCTTTTTTCTGCAATTAAATATTGCTTTCTGCAGCAAAACATAAATATAATATTATCACACATAATAATTTTAGCAAAAAAAATAAAAACAATTTAGCGAGTTTTAATTTTCACAAATATTTTTGCTTTCCAAGTTTTATATATAATTAATATTATTATTATATATAGACACACATAAAATTGTTTCTGAAATAATAATAATAATAATAATATAATAATATTAGTATCGTTTGTGCCTATAAATAAAATGAAATTATACATTAATAAAATATATTATTATGTAATTCTGGTTCACTCTGAATAAATCTGGTGCTATGGCTTCTTTGTAATTCTCCTATTTGTGTAATCCCTGCAATATTGTCACATGTTTAGTTCTGTTTCAAATTCAGGAAATGTTTTGCATTTGAAGGACCTTATTTTTCTTTTTCCATTCGGGATCAAAGTATCCGGAGCCCAGGAGATCATTTTCTTCCTTTATTTGTTTCTATTTCTTTCTTTCTTTCCAATTTTTTTTTTTTTTTTTTCGTGAATCACTGTTTTGGATAAACCCACTGGGGTAAAAGTCCATTTTTATTTATCCAACACAAAGCATCGGACAGTTCTGCTGACAGAATGACTGAGCCTGCCTACAAATGGCTTTAACAGAAGGTAAGGTATCATCTATGAGAGTCAGATTGGGGTCAGTTTGGGGTGAGAGCTCTGAGTGCCCCTGAATGAGGGGTCCAGCTGGGTGGGGGGATCATTAGGAGCTGATAAAACAATGCAAGCAGCTAAAAATGCTTAGATCTCCTTCCTTAGAACCATGGACAATTGCAACAGGGCACTTAAAGCAACCCCCCCAACACACAGCAGCTGAGAATTAGGCTCTGTAACACAGGGGCAAATACAAGCTCTTCCTAAAGTTAAACAGGGGATTTTGTAGGAGAGCATACAGTTGTCTGTGAGTCTCTCCAATTATCTAAACATCACCTACAGGTAAAGGGGGGAGAACTACTTTATTCAAGTGATATAATTCTTTCAAAATTCTAGCTGTAATAAATTAGCAGTTATTATCAGCTATTAACCCTATACTGACTGTGGATTTATAGAAACCGAGTTAAAAACAAACTAAAAAAAAACAAAAAACTATATTGACTATTGTGCTTGGGGGATTAAATCCTTTTGGCTATGCTAAATCACATGGGACAATTAGCTCCCCTCTTCAGAGGCAAATAATGCAATAATAATCTAATTTGTCACTTTGAAGCAGTTTGTTTTTACGCAGGGAGTGTTTAGATGACGATAATTTAATATTAAGTTGTTCAAAACCGCAAATAGAGGCAGGACGACAGGCTGAGGCTGAATATTTGCAAAAGGAGAGAGTGGTGGGGGTTCCAATCAGTGATTTTAAAGGAATAATGGAGTTCAATATAGAACTGTGAGTAAGAACTCATTTTATGCCACTGTTCATGTTTATTAGTAATATTAAAATTATTATGTTATATTTATTTTTTGTTGTACATAGTTAAATCACGTTGTTTTCCCCCAATGGATAGTTTATTTATTTAGATCAGTTTTCCTTTCACTTGCTGATATTATGGTTCATGAGAGTTCAGATTACAAAGAAGCCCAAATGCACTTGGTGGGTTTTTGTGTGTGTATTTTAGTAAGGGTCTAAAATTAATCAACCCCCCCCCCCCTTTTACCCCCAACTTCCCCAAAGCTCCCTGTGCCTCTCAAAAAAATGTCATTTTGTTTATTTTTGGAGAGTACTTTATTTCTCCCCTCTTTTACACTGAGCCCAAGACTGACCTCTCTGTGACCTTGGTGGATTTAGGGTGTGTGGGGTAGAGGAACCCAACCCCATTCTATTTGCCCTGTTGCAATGTTACTGTCCATTTGTAGACTGGACTATCTTGACTGGAGAACAAGCCTCAGAATCCCTTTCATACACAGCCCTCTAGCGCCCCCCCGTGGAACATCCATTCTACAAAGAACACACGGCTTGAAGCGCTCTAACAGCGAGCATTCTGATTTTGGGATACATTGTCTGACGCCGTATTCCATTCATCGCTGCAACTTTGTAGCAGAAAACATTTCATAAATTCGAAGACTGACAGCTGGATGTGACGCTAAAACCCTGGCCAGCTCTCCATACAAAGCCTTACAGATTAACTCCAGATCTCTAAACTGGGGACCATCAGCCGTTTTGGGGTCCCATGGAAACCCCTACATAATATTTCAGCAGGATCCAAGGATCCCTCACTTGGGAAGATCCCATAATCTCTATACAGTAACCAGCCTGCCCCCATCACATGCTGGGGAAAAGTGAGCAGTTATTCGGAGTTAACACATAATAAAAAACGGCAATTATTATTATAAACTAACCACCGATATATAAAACAAATAATAAATAAATAAATAAATTACGGAAATCAGAACGAAGACTGTAAATCGAGGGATTTTAAAAATATTTATTCTCACGTCTAGTAATTTTATTTTAGTATGAAATACTTAATCTTATCTCTAACTAGAATTTCTCCATATTTTATTCCCTTGATGGGCTTTCTCTGTAACATTGGTTATATTAGGGGTATAATGTCCTGTAGATTCGGTTATTTGGAGAAAAAAATGTCTAAGGAGCTATTGAATTAAAGAAAATTCCTCCCCCTTTTTTTCTCTCTACAATTTCCCAGTATATATATATATATCATTCTTGATATATTTTTTTTTGTAAATCTGTACATTCTTGATATTATGCAGAAATATGTATTAGCATGTGTACGATTTGTGAGTATATATATATAAAAAAATATATAGTTCCATATTGTATAGTAATGATATAAAGCCTGATTTTTTTCCACGCTGAGCTCATTCTGACACTATGTAGTCTGTATTTTAGACATATCACAATGTGTTGTGTATTTATAATGCTGAATAAATAAAATGACATTTTTAATCAATGCGTGCTCCTCTTATGTAAAATTATATGCCAACTATTTTTAAGTCAAATTGGTACTTGGAGTCGGTAAATAAAGACCCACCTGAGTCTCTTCGACCTCATAAATGTGTGTATTTATTTCAAATGTCATGCAGGAAACTAGTGTTTATTTGAATACATTACTGTAAGGGAAATTGCGCAATAAGGACGCTAAAACACACATAACGATATATACTGAGCGAGAAAACTCTGCTGTATGTATAATTAAAAATAAAAAAATAAATATATACCTATATGTAAAATACACCCCCAACGACACACCTATATACAGACAGTACCTATAGGAAGACAGAGTAATCCCATTATTCATCATACGCATAATTAGGCACCTTTAGTGAATAGGGCTGACATATTTATCAAGCTCGATCTCTGCCTATCTTGGTAATGATTTATATAATTAATGACAGCACACACAGAATTAGTAAGTCATTAATCAGTGGGCTGAGTACAGGAGCGGGGAGATGGCACCTGGCAGCACTTCAAGGGTTAAAAGACCTCCCATGACATTGAGAGCCCAGTAGTTATACCCACTGCTATAGGGGCACAGGGTCTATGTATTCCCTTCACCCCCCACATAGCATCTCATTACAGGCAGGGACCAATTAGAGATTGGACACAAAAGGCACTCAGACATGATTTTATTCACAAAGGTGAAAAAACAAGCAGTCACTATAACATATATATAAATAAACAAATATATAATAATAATAATATGTTAATAATGTATGTATAAATATGTACCATTCTCTATATACAGATAAAGCGTGTACCCATATAACACATGTTCTGGTACCCAGGTAAATCTCCCAGATCCAATTAGATGATGTTTTATGGACTCTTTAACCTATTGGTTTCCACTGTCTCAGCTGGAGATGGTAGTGAAATGGTTAAGGGATGCTAACTCACACACTGGCTTCCCAATGAAATTGACCTGTTGAATTAAAGATGTCTCTGGTATTGCTGGAATAATCACAGCCATTGTTTCTCCATTGTACTTGTACGCTGGAGAGAGGGGTTCAGCAAAGGCTGGGCTCCAAACAAGCTAATCTGGGTACCAGCCACTGCTTGCTGCCTGCAAGACTTGTCATTTGCCTAATGACTTTGCGTCTTGTGGATAAAAGGTCAGGCACACCTTTAACCTTTCTCTTGCTGCGGTAAGCATCCCCCTTCTAATCAATGGTAATCAATTCATACTCAGAGCCTGACTTAGTCCCTAAAATTTCATGCACTGCTGTTTTCAAGCATTACAGCAATAAAATACCTGGGCTTAGCTTTTTCGAATTGTGCCTGTAATTCTGCAGCCTGTGTGATCTATAGCTGACCTTGTGGATGCTGCTAATGTTCAGAGCTGCCCCAATCAATCTTATTCTGGACACTGTCATGGGATGTATATCTCCCTCCTGGATTCCTGTGAAAAGAGTGTCCAGGCTGAGGATGAGCAGGGCACAGGATATAATGGGGAGGGGTGGTGGGTCTTAGCATTGGGTATGTCCAGGACACAGCTAGGTGTTGTATTAAATGTGTTTATGTGTTAGATAAGGAATTGTAGAGAGCACTGCCCATAGCACCAGCTGTTACTGGATGTTAAAATTGTTTATTTTTTTACTATCTGATTTTTGTACAGCTCTGCAGGATATAAAGCTATATGTGTATATACTAGAGAACAATTACATTGATAACAATAGGGTGTCAACAATTCAATCCCCAATGGGACATTTATAAAGTCCTGTCAGTGACTGAAATCTTGACACCCTGTAGTTATCAATGTAATTGTCTTCACTAAGGCTATCACCATTTTTTCAGTCTCTCTGTTTTTTCTCCCTATGACAGGTTATATGATATGTTACGTTTATATATATATAAAATCATACACTATTATAACACAACTAATGGTGAGATTTTAAAAAGTGAAACATGAATTAAGGTATAAGCATAAAGACATCACTAGGCACCAATGCAAGGATGCTAAAGAATATAAAATACAAACAAAACAATCAAGCAAACCAACTGAGACCTACAAAACAGTTCATTCCAAGTACTAATTCCAGTAATTAGTACTCTCATATCGACCAGTACACTGGCAAGTTCTATAATAATGTTTAACAAGTAAAAACTCAGACAAAAATCTACCTACGTATAACACAACTGTTAAGGTCTCTTTTTGCAATTTGTATGTGTGTTTGGTTAGCTGAACTAACACTTGTCTGGCAATTCCACTATTGATAAAACAATGGAAATCACCTATAACTGGTATTAATGAGACACTCTAAGCACCATAACCACTTTATCTCCCTGAAGTGATAAATGCTCCTGGAATCCCCTGGCACCATCCAACTGCTTAGTGTTAAACTGTTTCTTATTGGTAGACGCTGATTGACAGTCCCTCGCTGCCTGTGGCCCCGCCCTCCGCTGGAGGGTGTAGCTCATGTGGAGGTTACATTCCAATAAGCCATACCAACTCATACCATCAATAAGAAGCAGTGGCAGCCTGAGATCACTATGTTGATGCTTTGAGCCTGTCACTGTCACCAACTGATGGCCTGGCTAAAGCAGAATCATAAGGTGGAACAATAGTGAGGGGCTTTGGACCCTCATTCACTGTTAATTCAATTGAAAATGTTTTACAGGGAACAGCAAGACAACACCAGGGGACTCCATGCACTATAACAACTACAAGAGATGAAGTGGTTATGGTCTTCAATTTTCTTCTAAAATGTGTATTAAAGGTTTAGCAGGTGACATCACAATCTAGTACAGTCCAGGCACAGATGGACACATAATGCAAATGAGAAGAACAGAAACATTGTTTCAATTTCTGAAACCTGGAAGCCAAAACCTGGAAGCCTGGAATGCACATTTTTATACATGAAGATACTACTATATAACATAGATTCTATGGCGCATTAGATTAGCGTACCAACGGCGCATTAGATATCACGGGCACCCAATGACAATGTGCCAGGGCAAAATTGGCATCGTAACAAATATACGAGGTACAGCTTTACCGTACACAGAAACCAAGTCTTGCATCCCTGTCGCAGTGATGCAAATTTCGCTTGACGAATTTTGCCCTGCGAATTCGCGTTGAATGCCCGTTGTATCTAATGCACCATTTGTACTTGAATCTAAGGTGCCATCGAATCTAATGCACATTCAAATTTTAGAGACTTTATTTTAGATTCGAGTAAATACGGTAGATAAAGATTGACAGGGAACCAAGATGGGAGTGCACAATTCCTGAATAGAGATACATTTTCTGTGTTTCAATTTATTTTTCAGAACTCAAAAAAACATATCTGCCAAATATGGGGACACGTAAACATTGTATTAAAAATCCTGGAAGGTTGCAATTCACGAATCTCTCTCTATGTTGCTGTTTCCCACTACAGCAAAAAAAAATTTAGCTTTCACCACTTTTCTTAAATTAATATTTTAATGAAAACTCTGTATATTAATGTTTTCCCGTTGCAAACTACAACATAATAAGCTGGTATATCTGTAAAAATCTTCTAGATTAATTCACACGTGTGCTCGAAAATAAATGAATGGGATTAATGAATAATATGTGGTTAGTTGCAGAATAGCTACATTGTTTACGAAAAAGTGCACCATATTGAAATTATATCTTATTTTTAATACGAAAGGTTTAGAAAATCGGTTTGTTTTGGCTAGCTAGTTTGTCCATCTTTAACCTAACATCATTCAAGTGACCGCTAACGTCATCTGCCTCTTCTTGTGTAAAGCACTGCGAGCTGTGCTAAATAAACTTTAATGTGTGCGAACATGACCAAAAGGTAGATCCCCAGATGTTGTAAAACTAACTCGTATGATGCTTTGGAATGCCTTTAGAATGACAAAGCATTATGGAGGCTGTAGTTTTAAAACATCTGGGGAGCTACCTTTTGGGCACACCTTATGTAGATGATGACAGGCAATCCATACCATTGGCGCTTGTTTTTTGTTTTTTTAATTCTTTTTTTTAGAATCAGGATGCAACAACAATGCTTTCAATGCAATCAATATACAACGGTAACATTCGCAATATATAAGCATATTGATCATTGAAGTTATGACTTATGCCCACATGCCCAAAGCACAAAAGACTGGCTACATTGCACTTGCAAGGAGAAAACATGAGCTCACACAATATGGGTTCTAACAACATCTTTACGGTAAGTAAAAATAAATTACTTTTCATTCCATGGATTTTCAATATGTGGTGCTGGCTCACATTCTGTTCCTTGCAATTGATGTGGCCACCAGCAGCGGCTTGTAGTCAGTTCTTGATACCCTTAAAGCTCCTTCTGAAGCTACCCACACCTGTTCCACCTGTCCATGTCCATCGTCTGTTCACTTCTATGGCTTTCATCTTGACCATCCTGAACATGAAGCTTTAATTGGCTAGTAGCCTTTTGACCATGGTGGGGTTCTTTGCATTGATGGACATGGATCCTACTTATCCAGTTGTCCAGATAAACTATGTTGCCTTTGTATCCTTGAGCCTCTTCCTGTTTTGTCCTTTCCATGTGGATGTTGGTGCTCCAAGTCGCAATATTAGCTCTTCTAAAGTCCAAATGTTCAATTTCTTAAAATGTTCATTCCTCCATGCTCCTTCCCTCTCTCTGTCTTCACCTTTCCTTCAGCTGTCACCCCCCCTCCCCCAGAAACATAATTGCACACACACAAGTTGATCCACTAAACAGAGGATGTACGAACAATAAATTGCAAATTATTCTCCAAAAACCTAATTTAAAATATACTATAGCTGTCGGATTTTTCCAAGTCACTTTCCATAGATTGCTGTGCTTTAGACTACTTTTTATTTCAGATAGACAGAAATATATAGATAGACAGAGATAGGTAGATGACATATAGATAGATAGATAGATAAATGATAGATAAATGATAGATAGATATATCCATGGTGCTTGGAGTGTTGCTTTAATCTCAGGGCAGCAGTGGAATACATTATATATGTAAAATATTCTGGAGACTTGATAATAAATCACAAGACTGAGGGCTCATTTTATAGATGCCCCCAGAAGTCTGCGATGGCATTATTTTCTGTGTTTTCTATATATTTTTTTTTATTACATGATTTTTTATTTTTAAAGTTACAGCTAGGTAAAGTTACATTTCTTTTAGTTTTAGGTTAGTACTGGGGATACATGTTCCGGTCACCCTGAGATTGGTGCCACCTGAAGGGTGGCTTTATTTGTGTGTTATTCACAATATTTTATTATTGTAAAGTGAAGGCAGTAGTAGTCTCAGTTGCAATAGGAGCACTCGGGGCTGTGACGCCCAAGTTGGGGGATTGGCTTCAACAGATTCCAGGTGGGACATCTAAATGTGTCAATCTCCCAGCCGCCGTGAGTGATAGCTAAAAGAAAAGTGTAGACACTGATATTTAAGTTAATCTCATATTGGAGAACAAACCTGATTAATGGTAGTAAATAAAAAATATTAAATAAGTAGACACAGAATACAGGTAGCTCCAAGAATAAGAATACATCCCAAACAAAAACAATAACACACAAAAAAGGTATAAAGTCCACAATAAAACCTTGAGATAAAAATATAAAATAAATACAAAATATAAAAGAAAAGATAAAGGCACAGTTTTAGAGGTAACACTCACCTAGGACTCTTTAGTTGGTTGCAATCCACAGAAGATTCCCAAGGATGTGTCCAAATGTCAGGTAATGTATAAAAAGAAATAAAATCCTAAAAAGTACAGTGAGAGGAAAAAGTATTGATCCCCTGCTGTTTTTAAACGTTTCTCCACTGACAAAAAAAAGATCAGTCTATAATTTTAATAGTAGGTGTATTTTAACAGTTAGAGACAGAAAAACAAAACAAAAAATCCAGAAAAACGTATGTCAAAAAAGTTATAAATTGATTTGCATGTCAATGAGTGAAAGAAGTATTTGATTCCCTATCAATCAGCAAGATTTCTGGCTCCCAGGTGTCTTTTATACAGGTAACGAGCTGAGATTAGGACTCTCTTAAGGGGAGTGCTCCTAATCTCAGCTCATTACCTGTATAAAGACACCTGTCCACAGAAACAATCAATCAATCAGATTCCAAACTCTCCACCATGGCCAGTACCAAAGAACTGTCCAAGGATGTCAGGGACAAGATTGTAGACCTACACAAGACTTAAATGGGCTACAAGACCATCACCAAGCAACTTGGTGAGAAGGTGACAACAGTTGGTGCAATTATTCACAAACGGAAGAAACCCAAAATAACTGTCAGTCTCCTTTGGTCTGGAGCTCCATGCAAGATCTCACCTTGTGGAGTTTTAATGATCATGAACGATAAGGAATCAGCCCAGAACTATACGGGAGGATCTTGTTAATGATCTCAAGGCAGCTGGGACCATAGTCACCAAGAAAACAATTGGTAACACACTACGCCGTAAAGGACTGTAATCCTGCAGTGCCCACAAGGTCTCCCTACTCAAGAAAGCACATGTACAGGCCTGTCTGAAGTTTGCCAATGAACATCTGAATGATTCAGAGGAGAACTAGGTGAAAGTGTTGTGGTCAGATGAGACCAAAATCAAGATCTTTGGCATCAACTCAAATCGCCATGTTTGGGGGAGGAGGAATGTTGCCTATGACCCCAAGAACACCATCCCCACCGTCAATCATGGTGGAAACATTATGCTTTGGTATGTTTTTCTGCTAAGGGGACAGGACAACTGCACCACATCAAAGGTGCGATGGACGGGGCCATGTACCGTCAAATCTTGGGGGAGAACCTACTTCTGTCAGCCAGGGCATTGAAAATGGGTGATGGATGGGTATTCTAGCATGACAATGACCCAAAACTCACAGCCAAGGCAACAAAGGAGTGGCTCAAGAAGAAGCACATTAAGGTCCTGGAGTGGCCTAGCCAGTCTCAAGACCTTAATCCCATAGGAAATCTCTGGAGGGAGCTGAAGGTTCGAGTTGCCAAACATCAGCCTCAAAACCTTAATGACTTGGAGAGGATCTGCAAAGAGGAGTGGGACAAAATCCCTCCTGAGATATGTACAAAACTGGTGGCGAACTACAAGAAACGTCTGACCTCTGTGATTGCCAACAAGGGTTTTGCCACCAAGTACTAAGTCGAAGGGGTCAAATACTTATTTCACTCATTGATATGCAAATCAATTTATAACTTTTTGAAATGCGTTTTTCTGATTTTTTTTTGTTATTTTGTCTCTCACTGTTAAAATACAGCTACCATTAAAATTATAGACTGATCATTGTCAGTGGACAAACGTTCAAAATCAGCAGGGGATGAAATACTTTTTTCCCTCATTGTATATGGCTTGCAACAGGTAATAAGGTAGAGAAAAAAACTTTGCCTCCTAGAGCCCTCAGTTTTTAAATTTATTTTAGCCCACAAAGGATATATTAAGTGCCTATTATATAATTTTTTTCTCATGTTTTGTATTTTAAAGTTAATAACATGCAGTCATGTGACCATGGCATAATTTTGGTGATAATTTTTAAAAATTTTAAAATTACATTTGAAGCCTATATAAACTCAGTGTCATCAGGTATATGTTTTTATCCACGTGAAAAAGCCCTAAGGGGATATACACATTGTGGTTTTTATCTTTTTTTCTGTCTTAAATAAAGTATGTTTGGCTACCTTATTACCTGTTGCAAGCCATATACTTTTAAGGATTTTATTTCTTTTTATACGTTGCCTGACATTTGGACCCATCCTTTTAAATCTTCTGTGGACTACAGCCAACTAAAGAATCTTAAGTGGGGATTATACCACCCACGCTTGAAACATAAGTGGTTAGTGTGCTCATCATATTGTAAGTATATTTCGCTTTATCCTATTGATACTTACTTATATAGAGAGCACTATCGGCCATCTTTTGTCTTCCCTATACCTACTATATCTTTATCCTGATGTGAATTGCCTTACTACTACTTTACTGTGCACCCGTATCAGAGGGATCTACTGCAAGTGGGGATTAAAAACCACTACTTGCTGTTTCCCCTAGATCTGGTTATAAATAATACATTAAAAGTTATGTTGTAGAGAATCTCACATAGGTAGGACAATTGTTTCACCCTTTTTGTACTAGAGTTGGTTCTACCTCTATTATATGCGAGTTGACAAATATTTTGAGTCTTGTTTGCCCTACTATTTACAACATAATTACACTATTGGTTCATCTTTGTTTTATGGTCCATATATGTTAAGTGAAGTTACCCAAAAAAGTGCCGTACAAGAACTAGAAGACTTGTTATTACTTCGAAGACTGTGCCTTTACCATTTAGTATTTCTTTCATATTTTTATCTCAAGGTTTTATTGTGGACTTTCCACCTTTTTTGTATTTTATTGTTTTTATTTGGAGTGTTTTCCTATGCTTGGCACTACCTGTATTCTGTGTCTACTTGTTCTAGTATCCTTAGGGTTTTGAGGGATCCCCCTACCATCAGGTGTGCTGCCTCTTATCACTGTACTCAGTTTGTTTAGTGCTGCTCCATTTCTTTTGTAAAAAAATATAAATAAATATGACATTATGTGGATATTATGTGTGCAAGGAGGAGTGTATAAACGATTAATCTGATGTATAAACGTCAGAAAATGAAAATATAACACTCATAATAGTTACATACACTGACACACACATTTATATACACACAGAGGATACTGACACACATTCACACTGATTGTATACACGCAATGAAAAACTGTCACGGTTAGGTAGGTGAACCCAACACTCACAGACTCTAATCTGCTGAAGAAATATATATCACGTATTACCGGGCCTTAGAATGGCTGGATTTAACGTAAAGAGTAGTCAGAGAGAAAGCCGAAGTCAAGCGTAGGAGAAAACAGCATAAATGACAAACAAGCCAAGGTCAGAAACACAAAGAGTGGAGAGACAAAAAAACAAGACAAAGTCGGTAACAAGAAACCCAAAACACAATAAAGCGCACTCTTGGGTAATCAAAAACCACAACAGGGCAACTTGCTACAGAAAGCCCTCGCTTTATATAGCCAGGGCATTAACACTATTGGTTGGCGTCACCTTTGAGCAACTAAAGACCCAAATTTTGCCAAATGCTGAATTTGGGTACTTCTGCTCATTTGTACCGATCGATTCGGCACTTTGAGTCACTTCGTTATGACGTTGGCGTGACTTTACATAGCACGCAGCGTCTGACCCGCCGCCGGATTGGGGAGCCCTGAAATGGTTAAGTATTACAAAAACACACTCTCACTGATTTTGACACAATGACAGACGCATTTACAGACATACATGATTTCACTGACACACACACACACACACATTTACATACAGAGGACACTGACATACACAGTTACACACAGAGGACATGGACACACATATTTGCAAACAGAGGCACTGACAGACACACACACACATTTTCAAACAGTGGACAGAGACATGCACATTTACACACACAGAACTTTAACACATAGATGACATTGACACACACACTTATACACAGAGAACCATGACACATACATTTACACAAAAAGAACATTGACACATACATTTACACACAGAGGAAACTGACACACACTCACTGATTTGACAGACTCATACCCATTAACCGACACACACTCTCACTGATCTGAAACACACTTACAGACACACACTCACTGATTTGACACTGCTTCCTCTCATACTATCTAATGATTCTGGGACCAATGTGATGTCATAAGCCGGCTCAGGGTATCACCCCAGGACGAGCGAAGGAGCAGTGCTGGAAGATCATGAAGAGTACAGCTCCCTTCCTGCCTTCGCCTTCATTCTCCCTCAGCAGTTCACCTCCTGGGGGACACTAAGGTGGCCAGCTGGTCGACTCTCGGTGTACCCTCTGCCTTTGTTGCATGTACACCCTGGGGTACATGTATTACGTGTTGAGAAACTAGGTCTTAAACCATTTTCTTTAGACACATACATTTGCTTGCACAATGCACACAATGTTTTCAATGCCTTCTGCCCACTTTAAACACTATTTTGATGATAGTTTGCTTCAAGGCAACTTTAAAAGTTCACTATGTCACAAGTTTTGTGATTTTGTATTTTTAGGTAACTGTGCCTTTTTTCCTGCTTATAAAAAAAAACTGTAAACACAGTACTGAAAAGGGATGGGGGAGGGAAAATTCTCTTAGTTGTCGTCTGTCTTCCACCTTGTCACTAATTAATTTGGTAAACAGGACTTAAGTCATCGAAAGAATTCCTGACAACCGGTTACAGTGTACCCAGAGTGTATCAGTAAACACTCTTAATTAACCCCACAGGGAAAAGCTTAGCAATTCTATGCTACCGAGGTAGTCAAACTATTGTAGTGAGAAGTGTAATCTTATTAAAGAGAGCTATAAGCCAAGGCCACATGTCATATAAGACACCCTAAGCACTTGTCTTGAGTACAACTTTATTAGGAAGAGTTTAAAAGGTCTGCGTGAATTGCTTGATGTTGCGTCTACAATCACTTACATAACGTAATTTTTTTGACAAATCAACACCTTTTTTTCCCCTCTTACCCACATGCTTTTCCGTAAGAACACAACCACTTCATGCTGATGACCTGTGCACGAAGAATGCATTTATATATTTATTTTTAATGGCATGCAGGATACCTGTAGTCTTTGTCTAATATCCCGAGGGCTAATATGACAGTATTACTGTAGGGGCTCTATAGATATTTAATTATCGAAACTTAACCATCATTCATGGCAATGTAAAATGCAGAGGAACATAGCATAGTTACAGTGATTGTATCCATCTCTCTCTCTATCTATCTGTGTTGCCCTTACTACATATCAATTGTTTCATTAACAAGGGACTCTATAGGCACCCAGACTACAGGGAGTGCAGAATTATTAGGCAAATTAGTATTTTGACAACATCATCCTCTTTATGCATGTTGTCTTACTCCAAGCTGTATAGGCTCGAAAGCCTACTACCAATTAAGCATATTAGGTGATGTGCATCTCTGTAATGAGAAGGGGTGTGGTCTAATGACATCAACACCCTATATCAGGTGTGCATAATTATTAGGCAACTTCCTTTCCTTTGGCAAAATGGGTCAAAAGAAGGACTTGACAGGCTCAGAAAAGTCAAAATAGTGAGATATCTTGCAGAGGGATGCAGCACTCTTAAAATTGCAAAGCTTCTGAAGCGTGATCATCGAACAATCAAGCGTTTCATTCAAAATAGTCAACAGGGTCGCAAGAAGCGTGTGGAAAAACCAAGGCGCAAAATAACTGCCCATGAACTGAGAAAAGTCAAGCGTGCAGCTGCCACGATGCCACTTGCCACCAGTTTGGCCATATTTCAGAGCTGCAACATCACTGGAGTGCCCAAAAGCACAAGGTGTGCAATACTCAGAGACATGGCCAAGGTAAGAAAGGCTGAAAGACGACCACCACTGAACAAGACACACAAGCTGAAACGTCAAGACTGGGCCAAGAAATATCTCAAGACTGATTTTTCTAAGGTTTTATGGACTGATGAAATGAGAGTGAGTCTTGATGGGCCAGATGGATGGGCCCGTGGCTGGATTGGTAAAGGGCAGAGAGCTCCAGTCCGACTCAGACGCCAGCAAGGTGGAGGTGGAGTACTGGTTTGGGCTGGTATCATCAAAGATGAGCTTGTGGGGCCTTTTCGGGTTGAGGATGGAGTCAAGCTCAACTCCCAGTCCTACTGCCAGTTCCTGGAAGATACCTTCTTCAAGCAGTGGTACAGGAAGAAGTCTGCATCCTTCAAGAAAAACATGATTTTCATGCAGGACAATGCTCCATCACACGCGTCCAAGTACTCCACAGCGTGGCTGGCAAGAAAGGGTATAAAAGAAGAAAATCTAATGACATGGCCTCCTTGTTCACCTGATCTGAACCCCATTGAGAACCTGTGGTCCATCATCAAATGTGAGATTTACAAGGAGGGAAAACAGTACACCTCTCTGAACAGTGTCTGGGAGGCTGTGGTTGCTGCTGCACGCAATGTTGATGGTGAACAGATCAAAACACTGACAGAATCCATGGATGGCAGGCTTTTGAGTGTCCTTGCAAAGAAAGGTGGCTATATTGGTCACTGATTTGTTTTTGTTTTGTTTTTGAATGTCAGAAATGTATATTTGTGAATGTTGAGATGTTATATTGGTTTCACTGGTAATAATAAATAATTGAAATGGGTATATATTTGTTTTTTGTTAAGTTGCCTAATAATTATGCACAGTAATAGTCACCTGCACACACAGATATCCCCCTAACATAGCTAAAACTAAAAACAAACTAAAAACTACTTCCAAAAATATTCAGCTTTGATATTAATGAGTTTTTTGGGTTCATTGAGAACATGATTGTTGTTCAATAATAAAATTAATCCTCAAAAATACAACTTGCCTAATAATTCTGCACTCCCTGTACTTCATCTCGATGATTTAATCCTGCAGATACAAACAATGCCATTCTACAGAGTTAATCTACCTCTAGTGGTTTTTGTACAGACAGCCACTATGGACACTTCCATGAAATAGCAGAGTAAAGCTCTGCTATATCAATCAGATGGTCTCAGAGAGCTTTTGCCGTGCATGTACACTAGCCTCCCAATGCTTTCCTGTAGGAAAGCATTGGATTGGCTGAGATCATCGATTTCTATGATCTCAGCCAAGGAGGCAGAGATCTTCATCAAGGAGACCAGCACTGCAAGGTAGAAAAGGTAATACCTTCTTTAACCTTGACAGTGCTGGTCCTGTTACCTAAACGGTGACTAAGGTATTTGTATTCCTAAAGCTATAGTGTTCTTTACATTTGATTACAATAAGGTAGCCTCATACCAAAACAACTTGCCAGGAGTTATCAGTTACCTACACGTTTTGGTAATTGGTCGTCCCAAAAACCTTGAACACCGAAGTTCCCCAGAAATTGTCATCACCCTATTTTCAACCTACAATGTTTTATCTCAGAAGATAACTGTGTAGCTAAAATTTACAAAATACTGTGCCGTTTACAACTGAGTAATATTACTAGGTCAAAAATGGGATTTATACAATCAGTAGACAATGATTTTCCCAGATTACTTTGTAAAATTACAGGCTTTGCTATCGAGGTGCTGTGCCAAATGGACTAGAGTGGTTTAATAGCTCACAGGCCTCCATTATTTTGGAGAGTGGCTATAAATGTATTTGAATGATATCAGTTGGTAAAGCGATAATTTTGTCTTAAATAAAAACCAAAAAAAAAACACAAAAACCTAGAAACAAGGCTAGTGCATCAGTGCATGTATGTGTTAAAATTTATTGATTTTAGAATTAGAGAAAAGGTCTCTACAAAAAAACCATTTACACATTTACAAAATGTATATATTTTTTTAAGGATATGAACAATGCAGTTAATAAAATAATAAGCTCTACATCTTGTTTGCGGCAGAACTTTATTCTCTGCCTAGCTGATCCTCAATCCTTTTCCCCGGCAAATACTGTTTATATGTACAATACTATGCACACTGCAAACAGAGAAATTAAATCTTATTTTATTAAATTAAGACTGGTAGTACCAATTATTTAAATAAATAAAAAAATACTCATCTAAATACCAAGTCGGCTCAGAACTATTCTATGGTTGAAAGCAATATGGAAATAAATATACATGAAATATTAAGAAATAACCATAAAATATAGGTATATGAATACAAAAGATGTGGCATAGATACCTAACTGTTGAACTGCTGGGAGGTTAAATAAGAAAAGCTTGTCACTGAACATCATTGAAAAATATATACCACATCTCAGGTATACAAATCTGAAATTAGATTATTCAGTATAAAAAAACCACATGGAGTTTAGAAGTCTCCAAACACAGCCACAGCAGACTATTAATCATCCAATCAAGTGTTAGTATAGGTCTAAGAATGAAAGAGATTATGTTGAGATGTCCCAAATTCTAGTCTCTGGTCCTGCTGTACTGATTGATGGAAGACTCGAGGAATGCATCAGAACCCGGGTCTGGGTTAGCCCAGGTGAATATCAAATTAAAAAGGGAATTGTCCAATTAAAAAAAAGGGAGTGGGGTGGGATCGAAATATATGTAATGCCATTATTTCACATTTGGTTTATAACAAGTCCCACTGATTGTCTCCACTGCAGGATAGCTCCACATACACTCATCAGCTCCAACAGTAAAATTATTGACTGGTGAAGTGAATTACATTGATTATATTGTTACAATGGCACCTGTCAACTAGTGGGATATATTAGGCAGCAAGTGAACAGTCAGTTCTTGAATTGTGTGTGTTGGAATTAAGACAAATGGGCAATCAAAAATATCTAAGTGACTTTGACAAGGGCAAAATAGTGATGGCTAGATGACTGGGTCAGAGCATCTCCAGAGCGGCAAGTCTTGTGGGGTGTTCCTGGTATGCAGTGGTTGGTACCTAACAAATGTAGTGCAAGGAAAGACAACCGGTGAACCGGTGTCATGGTCATGGGCACCCAATGCCCATTGATGTACATGAGGAGCGAAAGCTAGCCTGTCTGGTCAGATCACACAGAAGAGCTACTGTGGCTCAAATACTTAAAAGGTGCTGACAGGTGTTAGAACACACAGTGCTGAATATGGGACTGCATAGCCACAGGCCAGTCAGAGTGCCCATGCTGACCCTGTTGACCGCTGAAAGCACCTTCACTGGGGACGTGAGCATCAGAACTGGGCTATGGAGCAATGGAAGAAGGTTGCTTGGTGTGATGAATCACTTGGCTTCCAAATTCACCAGATCTCAATCTGATTGGAGGCTCCACCTCACAACTTGCAGGACTTCAGGGATCTACTGCTGATGTCTTGGTGCTAGATACCACAGGACATGTTTAGAGGTCTTGTGGAGTCCATACCTGGACACATCAGAGCTGTTTTAGCAGCTTGAGGGGGACCTACATAATGTTAGGCAGATGGCTTTATTGTTGTGGCCCTTAAAAAATGACAGATGATTGTTTTCAAAGATGAGGGGCTTTTAATAGCATTCATGTTGCATAGCTTATGCGCACACTCCTGGCAGCGCAAAATAATATCCTGGAGCACCAAATCACTAGCCAGAGGTGACCAGTTTAATCTGTAGTAGCATTTATGTACTCTTTGGTGACAGTAGAGAGGTAAGTAATCTCCGTAAGTGGAGGAGTTCAGCATGAAGGTGACAAAATACAGCATCACCATATTATCGAGGGAGATGGTTATGTCATCTTCAGAAACCTTGATGCAGCTTGTTTTTGGTGAGTACTTCTTCGTTCATGGTGTCTAGGTCAATTGAGAATAGTTTGCATATATCTGGCAATATATCCGAAAAGACCCCTCAAGTGTTTGGAATATGATGTTTCTCAGTAATAGCACTGATATCCTGGACGTTTGAAGATGGGCTAGGCTCAAAGATGCAGAGATGTCCTCCATGCTGCCTTCCGAGGATGAGGAGCATAGTTTGGCCAAGACATCCATTTTATACTTGGGCAGAAAAGGGTGCATGTATTTTGGGATCTGTCCGCTGCCAGCACTCCTTTGTTCCCATGGTGTGCTCCATTGTTTGGGTAAGTATTGGGCTGTGAATAGTGATTAAAAGTGGAGAGCTCTTCACTGTGAAATTAGAACACCCGTAGTCTCTGTTGGGACATATCTGTCACCCTTTTACTAATGAAATCACCTTTTTGGCTGATCAAAGAGAGTTGATGATGCCCAATTTTATAGTGGTGTTAATGTGGGAATATTATTTTCAACTATTGCAAGATTGAGAGTAACAAATACTGTAGAAACCAAGAGAAAATTAGAAGAAAACCATTTCATAACCTCATTCTGCTCAACTAACTGGCAACAGAATTGTAGGCTAATTATAAGTGGTTTTTTTTCTTCTTCTTTTTCTATACATTTGAATTTATTACATATGAATCAGTTGTCACTGGTGTTACTGTTGTAGACTTGAATGGAAATTCTGAGATAAATCCTGCCACATTTATTGCACGAAGAAGCTTGTAAACAGCACAGAAATTGGGAACAATTCATGAGTAAATGAACATAGTTACATACATGTCATTTCTTCGCTCTAACATGTCATGACTGGCTCTGTTTCTACGCTGAGCCTCGTTATAGATAAGTTTAGGAATACGTAGCTAATAGGGATTTGGCCCGTAACTTCTTGGTACTTAGCTCCAGGGGATGTTACAATCACAATTAGACATTTGGAAGCATATGTCACGGTTGATAATGTTGTGGAGAGTGCGGTTAAAGGCATTTAGATATCATAACCCACAACAGTGGTCTTCCTGTGACAAATTGCTAAATTGCATAAAGTTAAAGGATATAAAACTGGATGTGGAGAGAGAATGGAAGTGAAGAGACTGAAAATAAATGCTCGGAATATAGTTTGCTGCACAAAAAAAAAAATAATAAAAAAAATAAATCGAGATGTACCAAAGTTATTTAGAAGGCTGCCATTGCATTCTTTAAAAATATTGGACTATTTAGCTAGGTCTGTCCAAAGGATGTGTATACTTGCCATTACACAAAAATAATGCTTGACTGTATTTTTAATAAATGAGTGGAACCTTAAAGAAAGTGAACGTGAGGAACATGGCAAGTGATTATATTTCTATCACAGATTCTCTAAGCTCATTGTTATTTAGCTCATTAATTGTGAGTTTAAAAATGATGTCTAATAGATCTACATTTACCTCCATTTATACTCATCTAGTCTTTCAATTCTCCATGTTTTTGGTTCTAGATTATCATATTTCAACATAATATTGTTATCAGCAAAAATGAGAAACTGTTTCAATGTCTTATAAAGGTTGTTAATAAAGGATTTAAAAAGAATATGGGACAAGGACAAACCCCCCAGGTACTCCACTGACATGACCAACAGGAAGTTATCCTTCAACTATTTCTTATTCCTGCAGATATACGTCCCCTGGGCCTATATCCTTTAATTTGTACTGTAACCTCCTTTGTATGTGAATCTATATTATGATTTTCACTTAATAATATGTAAAATATTTCTATATTATCTTTACAACTGCCGGTTTTGCTCTTAAAATATAAAATTGGTGTTCTTTCCCAAATTTAGCAACAAACAAAAATTCTAAAGATCATCTAATTCTACCAAGAAATAAGAGTGTAGGGCACATAAAAGATAGAAAAAAACAACAAAAACAAAATAGATACCATAAAAAGAACTAAGTTGTATATTTTTTATCATTTACTTTTCAATTGATTTTTAATACCAGGCTTGAGAATCTTCTAGGTGCAAAAAGTCTTCTCCAATTTTTGTCTGGCATTTTGAACTAATTTAGGGATGAGAACTATACCGGCCCTAGTGCTGACCTGACAACAAATGTTTTATACACCTGAATGTCCATATCTTTTTAAGACAAAATCTTATACAAATCCTCCTTATGTAAGTTCATGCTCAAGTATCTGCTTGTATTCTTTGTTTAATGATTATGGTTCTTTTTTTTTTCCTCTTTTCTTAATTTGTATTTTTATTTTCTCACGTCACAATGCAAGGCAAAAAATTGCAATTAAAATATTACATAGGCAGTAGCCAGGGTTAAAATAATGTACAGATATGTAAGAAATATTTGCAATGTGAGAGATTTTATTAAGAAAGAAAGAAAACATCAACAGGAAAACTTAAGCTTAGCTAGGTTATGAGACTGCAGTAGAGTGTCCCAGTTGAGGAAAGTGTTAATGGCAGAATAACGATTAACCAGGCCCATTCACAGATCCCAGGTCAACCTATGCCCAACGAGGTCAGAACACAGTGCCTCAAGTTGATAACAAAATAATTAGCTAGAGGGACTGATGTTCAAGATGTGAGGGCTTCCCAGATAAAGAGAGACAGTAATGAAGCCTCACAAACTGCTGCAACATTAGCTTCACTGAGGAGCCAGTCGCCAGGTAGGTCTTAGGCCAAGACCCTTTATGGTATGAATGGTATCAGACCGGCTCTATTATTATTATTCTATTATTTATATAGGGCAATCAGATTCCGTATCGCTGTACAAAGGGTGGACTAACAGACATTTAATTGTAACTAGAGGGAGTGAGGTATAGTGACACAAAGGGTAAAAGTAGGGGTATGAAGTAGGTTGTTAGAAAAATATATGCTGAGGGCTTAGTAGGTAATTTTTGACAGTTGCAGGAGAGGAGTCATGGAGGGTGGAGGATAAAAACCTGCTAACAGTTTAATTGCTTTCTTGTAGAAGTGAGTTTTCAATGATTTTTTGAATGAGTGAAGACCGGGTGAAATTCTTATGGAGGAGGGAAGGGAGTTCCACAGAAGAGGTGCAGCCGTGGAAAAGTCTTGGAGGCAAACGTTAGAGGTGGGAGTACGGACAGAGGATATACGTAGGTCTTTGGCAGAGCATAGGTGCCTCGACGGGACATACTTGTGTATTAGGGAGGATAGGTAGGTTGGAGCAGCATTATGTAGGGACTTGTAAGCAAGCACCAGAATTTTAAATTGAGCCCCATATCTAACTGGGAGCCAATGCAAGGACTGACAGAGTGGGGAGGCGTGGGAGGTGCGAGCAGAGAGGAAAATGAGCCTCGCCGCTGCATTCATTATAGATTGCAACAGTGCAATCTGGGAACACGTAAGACCACTGAGAAGAGTATTGCAGTAGTCCAGGCAAGAGAGAACAAGAGCATGGACCAGCACCTTAGCCCCATCCGGGGTTAGATAGGGGCGAATGAGATGGAAGCGACAGGATTTGGCGTTTGATTGGATGTGAGGGGTGAAGGAGAGGTTGGAGTCAAAAAGAACACCCAGTCAGCGAGCCTGCAAGGTATAGTTGATGGTAGCGCTGTTGACTTGGAAGGAGACAGACACGGGAGTAGTAACACTTGAGGGAGAAAAGACCAGAAGTTCTGTTTTGGACAGGTTGAGTTTAAGGAAGTGAGCAGCCATCCATTTGGAAATCGAAGAGAGGCAGTCAGAGACATGAGTCAAGATGGGCGGAGAGAGATCAGGAGAGGACAGGTAGATTTGCGTGACATCAACATAGAAATGATAATGGAAGCCAAACAAGCTGATGAGTTTACCAAGGGAGGCAGTGTAGCTAGAGAACAGTAGGGGACCAAGGACAGAACCTTGGGGGACGCCAACAGAGAGTGGTTGGGGGGAGGAGGCAGAGTCAGAGAAAGAAACACTGAAAGAGCGCTGGGAGAGGTAGGAGGAGCACCAGGCGAAAGCAGTATCCTGTAGACCAAAATTACGGAGAATGCGAAGAAGCTGTTGATGATCAACAGTATCAAAGGCAGCAGAGAGATCAGGGAGAATTAGGATAGAGTAATGGCCACAAGATTTAGCAGCAATTAAATCGTTGAATACTTTGATCACAGCGGTTTCGACAGAATGACCAGCGCGGAATCCAGATTGAAGGGGGTCAAGCAGAGAGTTGGTTTCGAGAAAGTCAGTCAGTCTGGTGTACACAACTCTCTCGAGGATCTTGGAGTCAAATGGCAGTACCGAGATAGGGCGGTAGTTGGATGGGGAGTTGGGGTTGAGGCTGGGCTTTTTCAGAATCGGCTTTATGATTGCAAGTTAAGGGTAAGGGAAATGTGCCAGAGGAAAGGGAGAGATGGGAAATTTTAGTGAAGGGAAGAGCTAGAGAGGGAGACAGAGTGCGGATGAGATAGGAAGGAATAGGATCTAGGGAACAGGTGGTGGGACGGGAGGACCGGAGCAGAGAAGAAACCTCTTCTGCTGTAGCAGGTGCGAATGAGTGTAGACTGGTGGAGGGAGTGGGGTTGGGTGATGTAATGGTAAGGGAAAGAGAAGAAACCTCTTCTGCTGTAGCAGATGCGAATGAGTGTAGAATGGTAGAGGGAGTGGGGTTGGGTGATGTATTGGTAGGAGAAGGAGAGAAATTAGCGATCTCTTCTCTGATTGTAGAGATCTTCTCAGTGAAGTGAGATGCAAAGTTTGTGGTGGACAAGGTGGTAGAAGGAGGGGGAATAAAAGGGCGAAGAAGAGCATCAAAGATATCACAGGGCCTCCAGAATATTGGATCGTGTTGAGCAGGCTCCCTCGTGTGGATGATCCCACCATAAATGTGAGGAAGAGATGGTTGTGGATTTGGAGGTAGGGTAGGTATCTGTGCAATATCCACAAGGCCTGGAGGCAGATTCTGAGCTTGGCTGGACAGGGAACAGCTTCATTAATATAATAATACAGGATTTTGCCATAATCAGTCACCGCAACACTAGCAATAAGTGCCAGGATAACACTTACTGGCCAGGGGGAGGGGGGATTATTGGGCTTTATATTGCAGAGATTCAAGAAGCTAAAGGTGGAGGGGTCAGCCACATCCCTCTAAAACATTACGGTATGTATACTTGTTTACCTGTCAAAATGAATGCCTTTGCCAAGGGTGTTTGGCATAAGAAATAAATTATCTCGGGCTTATATCTTTGTAAATTTTTCCCCAATTAATCTTACTGAGGTACAAAGACAAGATGCGATGGAATAGTTTCTGACACCCTTCTCTGAAAAAGAAGAAAAGTAGAAGACTATATGGTTGACTTTAGAAAATAAACTTTTTGGAAAAAAAGAAAAAAAAACATAATTGTATTGATATTTTAGAAATGCCTCAAATTCAAATAACTGGTAATCATCTCCTTAATACTTTGCATCTAGATTGAAACGAATTACAGAATAAAGAACTCAAATTGTATTCAAGTTGTCTCTGTCTAAATGATCTCTTAGTAATGCAGTAGTAGGTCATCGTGTTGGGAATGTGTTCCTTTACATATACACATCAAGTCTTAAAAATCTTAACAATCAATATAATTCTTGCTAATAATACAAGACCATTGATACAAGAAAAATATGGTTCTGGGTTAGACAGAATTTTCTCCTTTCTTGATACCAGTTTGTATTTCAGAACAGGGTTTTTGTCTTCTTTAGGATCCATAGCAGCTGCAAAGGTTTGTGATCTCTGACCTATGTCTGCAGAACATCTTTAGCATCTTGAATTGTCTTACCAACATATATAAAATTACAAAGAAAGTGAAGCCTGCAGAAGGCATCACGTGTGTAGAAACCATTGAGTCTCATTCTTGGTTGTAGAGATATATGCTGCTAT
Source organism: Pelobates cultripes (assembly GCA_933207985.1). NCBI lineage: Eukaryota > Metazoa > Chordata > Amphibia > Anura > Pelobatidae > Pelobates > Pelobates cultripes. The sequence continues at coordinate 70,149,743 of OW240924.1, forward strand.
TCACTCTTTATCAGTACTTTACAGGATTTGTATCCAAGACTCAGAAATGTTGCATTCTCGGGTATGAAACTTCTGGATCCTTGCATATTTTGTTATGACTTCTATGACAACTATCTCAGGCACACAGATTGTGTCCCCTTAAGAAGAAAAAAAAGGGGTCTCTTATACTTCCAATCTGACACAGGTTTAGTTTTCTCCTTTTTATACCATTTAAATAGTTACTAACAAACTATGCCATTACCTATTGCCTTATGTGAGTTCTGGTATTAAACCCAAAAGGATAAAATGAATGTCTCAATGTTTTGTTCCATTAGGTTATTTTATGTTCTCTGGTTTTAACCTTATGGTTGTATAGTTCTTCATCTCTCTCTTTTTATTTCTTTAAAGATATATAGGAGTATCAGTTTATGTATAAGCGTTATTCACTAACGTGAGAAAGGTCAGGAATTAAAGTTGAATTTCAAAATTAACACACACACACCTACACACCTACTACTACTACTACTACATACACTCTGAACATACTGCCACTAAGCCACAAATTAAACAAAAAGTAAAATAAGGAGGAAGGGAATAGAATCGTTACTTCTATACCCCTCTATTCATTACATATTGAGTTTTTAGTCTATTATGACCAGGGCCAGCCCACCGGGATATTTCTTGGTGGGCTCCCCCTGTCCTGGGCCACAGCACTGGGCGAGCGGCTCTTGAGCCGACCCCTCCCCAGCGCCAGGCCGGTCCTCCAGGCACCCGAGAATGGCACTGACACGATCAGTGAGTGCCTGCCTGTGTGTGTGTCTGTCAATGAGTGTATGTATGTCAGTAAGTGTCTGTGTGTGTGTGTGTATGTCAGTGAGTGATTGTATGTATGTATGCCAGTGAGTGCCTGTCTTTGTGTGTGTGTCTGTCAGTGAGTGTGTGTGTCTGTCATTGAGTGATTGACATGAGAGGGCGGCAAAATAGACCATTGCCTAGCGCGGCAGAAATCCTTGCACCGGCCCTGATTATGACAACTCTTAGAATGTACTGAAATATACTGTATCTGCCATAGAGATCAATCCCAATAAAGTTTAATTTGTTGTTTGTTTAATTCCCATCTTTGTACACTGTTTAAATATATCACTATAATATAAGATAATAATTAAGAAACCTTTATTAGGATTGATCCCTTGGTAGACACAGTCTATTTCAGTACATTTTAAAGTGGTCATAATTAATAGACTAAGCATTCAATATGAAAGGAATAATTTTTTTATAGCCCAGGAATGATTTAAGTGGTTATCCATTCCCTACCTCCTAATTTTACTTTTGTTTAATTGTTATCTTTTTATTAATCTCTTTGTATGTTATACCCAACATATCAACCCTGAATTCAATAGATCTCTATGAGAAGCATTCGTTTTCCAATGGTCAGAAGTAAGAAGCATCAGTCAGACAGCCATTAGAGGTGTGTGGTTTTGGTGCTTAGAATGTCACTTTAAGTTCTGTTCATAATTAATACACGACTAATCCAATTTAACGAGCTGTGGTTGCATGGTAGCTAAGTGAGCAGTCTAATGGCTGACAAGTGCAGATCACTGCATGTCACCTAACAGATGCAGAAAATTCCCAGTAAATTTAGTTTGTGTTTTTCGTTGACATTACTTTAACACCACCACCACTACATAAATAAACACACACACAAAAAAAAAAAACATTTTCTATTACTGCGTCAAAAAGGCCCTGACTGCAGGGCAGGCAAATAGGTATTTTTGTCCAGTTTTGTCACAGAGCAGGTGCTGAGATGTCCCACCTGCCACACAATATCAGTTCTTCAGAAAGAAATTGCGACTAGCTTTTCAAATGCCCTACATTACAAAAATAAAACAAACAAAAAAACTAAACGGTTATATGTGATAAATTATATATATCATTATTATTTATATTGCTATTGCCCAGGTCTACTGAGTATGTTGACGCTATACAAATAAAAGTAATAATATAGTATTGAATGAATGCCACAGTCTCTCCTTAAGGAGAAAAACGAATAGTAATACTGATTTTTCTCAGACTACTATCAGAGTATTTAATAAAGTGAGAATTTAAAGTTAATTTAAAATTCCAGGTCGAAATAGCTGAAAAAGAAAAATTCTCAAAATCAGCCATGCTTCTAATTCGACTACTCTGGCTTTAAATGAGAAATTCTTACTTTTGTAAATAACAGTACATGGCTGCATTCTAGAGTTGTTGGGAGAAATGATGATGGTGACTAGAATGTAATTTAAAACAAGAACAAAGTTTCCTATTTACACATTTATTGTAGCTTAAAGACACATTAACCCCTTAAGGACACATGACATGTGCGACATGTCATGATTCCCTTTTTTTCCTGAAGTTTGGTCCTTAAGGGGTTAAAGACTCTTTTATTGCTGTGAAGCTCTGTTATACACGTAGACACACCACAAATATAGAGCTCCTAGAAAAAGAGGTACAGAAGGATTTGGAACCAAAATAAGGACTGTCCTTCCTAAATAGGGACTGTTGGGTGATATGCATTATCTGTTACAATTTGTGAGATGAAGTATGCGAAGTAATGGGAGCTGTCTGGTGGGGAAAGGCATAGACCAGCTGAAAACATTGACAGGAAGCTAGAATACCGTGCACATGCACACATACACACAGGGGATGTCCAGGATACAACATTTTCTTGCTTAATGTAAACTTGTTTATCTTAATCCTGTCATCACTTGAGTAATGAACATCCCCAAAAACGGAAGTAAAAAAAAAAAAAAATAGAGCTGCAGAGGGGACAATGTTGTCGTCAAATCAAAGCTAAGGGTACTATATAGAGCAATCTATTAGGAACATGAAGTTTTCTAGGAGAAATTGCTTATTCAGGGCTATTTACTAAATAGTGAATTCAAAGTGAATTTCACGTTTAAAGCCAAAATAGCCACACTGGAAAATTCCGGCAATGTTCTCTAATATCAACTACTTTTAAAGAAGAAAAATTACCACAACAAGAGGACATAGTCTTAAATTAGAGGGGAAAAGGTTTAAAAATAATATCAGGAAGTTTTACTTTACTGAGAGGGTAGTGGACGCATGGAATAGCCTTCCAGCTGAAGTGGTAGAGGCTAAACCAGTGAGGGAGTTTAAGCATGCATGGGATAGGCATAAGGCTATCCTAACTATAAGATAAGGCCAGGGACTAATGAAAGTATTTTGAAAATTGGGCAGATTAGATGGGCCAAATGGTTCTTATCTGCCGTCACATTCTATGTTTCTATGTTAGCCTTACATTTGACGTTGCCTTTGAATTTACGATTTCTCACTATAGCAAATAAACCTGATAGTTGCCCTTAATGCCGCAAAGGGTTAGAACCAGCTGTGAAAGCAGTGCACCTCTGTAGATCTCGACAAAGGATTGAGAAGGGCAGTTTGTCCGAGTATACATTACAGTGTTGTACATCTCATATGACAGAACACACGTTATTTGTAAACAGCTTGGCTCGCTAAGCCAAATCTTTCCTTCATCATATCCTATTTTATCTGAGGCTCTTTAAATGCAGGATGTAGGATGTCTATTGAAAAATGTTTACATTTCCTTCCTTTATTGACCCTTATGTAGAAGCCAGTTCCATGAGTATAATTAGTTAATTTTTTTTTTTTAGACACAGCCATGCTTAAAGTGGTACAGTCACACCTCTCCAGCTGCGAAATAGGAGTATTTCATAAAGATAGAATCTTTTAATTTCACTGGAATTCCAACCCAGTCAAGAGATATACTGAGACAAAGTAAGGACGGCACTGCCTGTATGTTTCCTCTGCCTGACTTTCTTAGACTCTCAGCAGAGCTACAGTATGAATTCTGACAGTTGTCACCAGTGATGGCTGCAAGGAATTGGCTCTATCTACGAAAGATCCGTGGTCTTGCGGCATCATTCATTGACCTCAATGCTGTACTCTCGCGGGTGCGCGAGAGTACAGCAGTGACGTCGGCTCCTGGCAGGGAAGTGCCAGGAGCAGAATAGGACCAGCTTGAAGAAGATGGAGGTGCCTGCAAGGGCCAGGTTCAGGTAAGTAAAACTCCCTTTTTCCTGCCCACCCTCCCTGCGGCAATGTCACCGTCCTGGGTCTTTGTGAATTCTGCAAAATCCCCAGACGGCTGTTTGAGAACCGAGTTGTTCGAAAACCGAATCAATATTTTCCATAAGAATAAATGTAAATTAGATTAATCCGTTCTAGACGCCCCAAAAGAACAGCATTTCAACACACATTTTACAGTTTAATAATACCGTTAATGCATAAAATCATACAGAAAACTAATAAATATTTTCCATAAGAATAAATGTAAATTAGATTAATCCGTTCTAGACGCCCCAAAAGAACAGCATTTCAACACACATTTTACAGTTTAATAATACCGTTAATGCATAAAATCATACAGAAAACTAATAAACACAATGTAAATGAAATGAAAATGTAACTTCACTTTACCTGTCAGCTCTGTTTGCTGACAGAATGGAGCTCTATTTGCAGACAGAAAGGAGCTCTGTTCGCAGACAGAATGGAGCTCTGTTCGCTTTGTCTAGCGCTAGGAGGCCGATGCGTCATACTAACGAGGTTCCAAAGCGCATAGCCAATACTGGGTGGGTGCACAGGGTGCACAGTGCCCAGGCGCTCTGTGAGTAGAGGCGCATTGCGGCTAGGCCCCACCCCTCTTGCTAAGCCCCACCCTTCATTTTAAGCCGCACCTCCTGTCTCAAGGCCCTCAGAGCTCCTGGGCTGGAAGGTAAAGCTGGAAGATGAGCACACACAGGGAAGGGGGGAAGGTGGGCTACATAAGGTCACAGGAGGGGAAGGGGCTAAAGATGGCACAGAAGGAGGGTTACATAACGGCACAGGTGGGCTAGGGGCTAAATATGGCACAGGAGTGGGTTACATAAGGTCACAGGAGGGAAGGGGGCTAAGAGGGCACAAGAAGAAGAACACAGGAGAGGAGGGGCTACCTAAGGGGACGGGGCGGAGAGGGACTAAAGAGGGCACAGGAGGAAAGGTGGCTAAAGAGGGCACAGGAGGGAAGGTGGGCTACAAAAGGGGACAGGAGGCTAGGGGGGCTAAAGAGTGCACAGGAGGGGAGGGGCCTACATAAGGGGACAGGAGGGGCAAGTGGCTAAAGAGGGCACAGTAGGAAAGTGGGCTAAAGAGGGCACAGGAGGGGGGCTACATAAACAGACAGGAGGGGAGAGGGGCTAAAGAGGACACAGGAGGGAAGGGGGGCTAAGAGTAAGGAGTTGGGGACAAACAGATGCACATATTGGCGGGGGAAAAAAGAGACACACAAAAAGGCTGGGAGAGATAAAGAGGCACACAGAAAGGCTGGGGGTGAGATACACAGAAGGAAGGGGAAAAAAGAGACACACAAAGGGATTGGTGGTAGAAATAGATGCCTGCTGGTGGAAAAAAAGAGGCCAGCTGCCACAGTTGCCAGCAGCAGCCAGCCGTCTAGCCACAGCAGCCAGCTTGCCTGCCAACCAGGCACAGCAGCCTGCCAGCTGGCCAAAGCAGCCAACTGGCCAAAGCAGCCCGCCAGTCACAGCAGCCAGCCAGCAACAGTAATTAGGGTGAGAAGAGAGAGCTTGAGCTGGGTATCACAGAGCTTTGTTCTATCACTATATTGTGAATGGGGCCAGCATTTTAGAGAAAACACTATATTTTTAACATACAGTTTACATATTTGTGGAATGAATATTCTTGAAAACACACAAAAAAAATTGTGTTTTTTTTTACAATTTAAAAATCTAAAAAACACTGCATTCTGTGCATACACACTCAGAAACACACACCACATCCCCTGCACACAGATACACCCTGCATTCCCTGCACACACACAGAGACACAGTGCATTCCCTGCACAGACTCAGACACACACTGCATCCCCAGCACACACTCAGACACTATTCACTACACACTGCATAGCATAATGGATGTGGTCGTGTTTTGGTGTGCATGCTTTTAGTGAGGAGGTGGGGGGGGGGGGTAGCATTTCATAATTTTAATTTCAAAAAACAAAACAAAATTATGGTACAACTGAGGTGGATTATTGGGCAAGCTTAATGTCAACTATAGGAGGGGTTATCAAATGGAGTTTTTGGGCTGAAGTCCCTAGTCCACAGGGCAACACCCCTGGGGATGGGATAGAGCCAAAAGTGGAAGAGAATGGTGAGATAAGTCACACAGGGACATTCAGAAAAATAAACAAACATACTGCTGAAAACAACAATGCATGCTCATTGTTCAGTGAAGGACACTCATACATACAAACACACACACACGTGCGCGTCTTACAAATAGATTATTGCATTTACGAATACATTCCATACAAATATTCAATAACTGCATCTGCACACATTAATATTATACACAAATATTCATTTGAATTCACATACATCTGTAAATACATTTCTGTATTACAAATACATTGACTCTCTGCAACATACACTCAGCTTACACACAGTTCATACAAAAACACTACCAGCTGACAAGATTGCATTTGAAGCTGTTTTGAGAAAGAAATGTCACTGATTAATAATTTTGAGACAACAATGACACTGGTCAGCGATTTGGGCACATAAATGGCACAGATAAGATGGGGTCAAAAATATTTTGAGACTAAATGGCACTGATTAGCTATATTGGGACAGAGAGATGGCACTGATTAGCTATTTTGAGACAAAGATGGCACTGGGAAGCTGAGTGTGGACAGATACGGTCTCCATTACTGTGTACAATACTCCACGTGAGGTCTCACCAGTGTTCTGTACAATGGCATGAGCACTTCCCTCTTTCTACTGCTAATACCTCTCCCTACTAAAGCTTTTTGGGGGTATAGCTGGCACTGTAGGCAGGGCCGTCTTTAATATTGATTGCTTGGCCCCCTGGACACTGTACACTCTCCCCAGGCTTGCAATCACGTTATCCCCCTTAACACAGTGGCAACCTAAAGTAGAGAGGTGCAAGAATATTTTTTTGGGCCTCCCTATTGCAAGGATGTTAAAAGGTAGATCATCTTCTGTTGTGCAACTCCAGCAATGCATTTACAGCTGGGGCTCTACCATTTACCCGTGTTTGCAGGTTTGTATTTAGCACTAAGCAGTTTTTGTGTGTTTCAATGTAAACAGGTTTTTGTATGGAATATGTTTGTATGTGGTGCTGGCGTTTGAATGTAAGCATGTATTTATGTGTAGTGTTGGTTTTTGATTGCAGGGGTGTGTATACATATAATGTTGGTGTTTAACACAGATGTGTATTTGTATGTAGTGCTGAAGCTTGAATGCAGGGGTGTATTTGTGTGTAGTGTTAGCGTGTGAATGTTGAGATGTATGCACAAATACACACACGTAGATATACACACACTGAAACACATGCAGACACACAGATATACACACACACTGACACATAAATACACAACCTGAAACACATTCAGATACACAGACACACATAATGACAACATACAGATACACCGAAACACACAAAGACAACATACAGATACACACTGACACACATACAGACACCAATACACATCCTAACATACACAAAGATACAAACACTGACACACATGCAGTTACACAGACACACATATACACACCTGACACACTTTTAGATACACAGATATACACAGAGACTTCATACAGATACACACACATATATACACACTGATACACACAATGACAACATATAGATACACACATAGATTTACAGAGACAGACAAACTGACACATAAACATACCCTGATAGACTTACTTACACTGACACACAGACAGACAGACAGACATACTGACACATAGACAGACAGATATATACTGAGAGACACACAGACATACCGACACATTGACAGACATGCTGACACATTCACCAACACACACACCGACATACTGACACAAAGAGCCATACTGATACAGACATGCACACACTGACATACATATGGACACATACAGACACATACACTAACAGACATGCTGACACACACACATATACTGACAGACATATTGACACACATTCACAGACCCACACACAGGCATACTGACATGCTTACACATACACTGACAGACATATTGACACACACATATACTAAGACATACTGACATACATTCACAGGCATACTGACACACACATGCATACATACTGACAGACATACTGACATATAGACATATACTAAGACATTCACAGATACACACACATTGACACACACACATTGACACACACTGGCAGACATACTGACACATATACTGACAGACATAATGACATACAAACATATACTGAGACATTCACAGATACATACACACACACAAAATTTACACTAATAAACCCACCCTCCAGTTTCCTACCTTGGAGGGTGGCTTTCCCACTGGTGGCTGAAGCTGTTGAGAGTTGGGGTCTGGCTAGCTCAGCCCAGACCCCCTCCGCACTGCCTTTTCCTCCTCCTGTGCGGCCGTCACTTCCTGCCAGCCGACTGCAAGACCGGGCCCCTGCTGACAGAAGCCCACTGGGTGGTCCCTAGTGCATGGGCCACTCGATGGGCATCCTTAGTGTGTGTCTGCCCCTGTGGGTGGGAGAAATGCTTGAGGCCAGCGGGGCCCACGGTGCAGCTGCTTCGGGCCCCCCTGGAGTAACTGGGCCCAGGGCAGCTGCCCCGTTTGCCCGCGGTAAAGATGGCCCTGACTGTAGGCAGTGGGTGACATGTGACCTGGGTTGAGGGTGTGTAGTTTCCATAGAAATTGGGTGTGGTTAGAAGTGTTATGTTTGTAAAGGGGAGGAGTTAGCAATATAGTAACACCCACAGGGGGGCACCAAAAATATTCTTGCACCCAGGCATCAGTGACCCCAGGATCGGCCCTGTGCAGTAATGTGTCTGATGGGTGTAATATGTGTGTGTGTCTATGTGAGGGGTGCAGTGTGCGTGTGTGGGGTGCAAGGAGTGTATGGGGTGCATTGTGTTTGTGAAGGATGTAGTGTGTGTGAAGGATGCAGTGTGTGTGTAAGGGGTGCAGTGTGTGTGTATGTGGGGCAGTGTGTGTGAGGAGTACAGTGTGGGTAGGGGCAGGTTGTATGAGGGGTACAGTGTGTGGGGGCAGGTCGTGTGTGGGGCAGTGTGTGAGGGGTACTGTTTGTGTGTATGGAGGGGCACTGTGTGTGTGGGGGCAGTGTGTATGGAGGGGCAGTGTGTTTTTTGAGGGGTAATGTGTGTGTATGGGGGGGCAGTGTGTCTGTATGGGGGCAGTTTGTGTATAGGGGTCTTACGTGCTCCCAACTTCCGTCGGTTACAGTCCATAATGAATGCGGCGGCGAGGCTTATATTCCTGTCTGCCCGCACCTCCCACGCCTCATCCTTCTGTCAGTCCCTACATTGGCTTCCTGTAAGATATAGGACTCAATTTAAAATTCTGGTTCTTGCTTTCAAATCTCTACATAATGCTGCTCCCATCTATCTATCTATCCTCACTAATACACAAGTATGTCCCGTCTAGGCCCTTACGCTCTGCTGAACACTTATGTCTATCTTCTGTTCGTACTACCATCTCCGACGCTCGCCTTCAAGACTTCTCCAGGGCTGCACCGTTCCTGTGGAACTCACTTCCCTCCTCCGTTAGATGCTCACCCAGTCTCAACTCCTTAAAAAAATTATTAAAAACCCACTTCTTCATAAAAAGCGTATCCATTAAACTGAACAAACATTACAGAGCTAGCGGGCCGGAGAAGGAGATCTCTGTTCTCCCCTCCGGTCCTGCAGAGCTGGCATGGCAGAGGGAGGCACATTTCCTGGTGCTATGATCATAGCACCGGGAAATTATCTTGTGGCCCACCTGTGTGCACGTTGCGGCGCCGCTATATATTATTTTTTTTGTACTTTAATCATTTTTTAAAGAGACATAAACATAGTACATTCCAATGAAAGTAGTATATATCTGATCAACATGTCACAGGTAATGTATAGCAAAAGTAATGTATACAGATACATAAAAAAATAAAAATATATATATATTTTTGTTGTGCACAGATAACAGTCAGTCTTGCATTACCCGAATAGCAGAAGCAAGCTCAGTAAAACACATAGTATAACATAGAAACATAGAATGTGACGGCAGATAAGAACCATTCGGCCTATCTAGTCTGCCCAATTTTCTAAATACTTTCATTAGTCCCCGGCCTTATCTTATAGTTAGGATAGCCTTATGCCTATCCCACGCATACTTAAACTCCCTCACTGTGTTAACCTCTACCACTTCAGCTGGAAGGCTATTCCATGCATCCACTACCCTCTCAGTAAAGTAATACTTCCTGATATTATTTTTAAACCTTTGTCCCTCTAATTTAAGACTATGTCCTCTTGTTGTGATAGTTTTTCTTCTTTTAAATATAGTCTCCTTCTTTACTGTGTTGAATCCCTTTATGTATTTAAATGTTTCTATCATATCCCCCCTGTCTCGTCTTTCCTCCAAGCTATACATGTTAAGATCCTTTAACCTTTCCTGGTAAGTTTTATCCCGCAATCCATGAACCAGTTAGTAGCCCTTCTCTGAACCTCTCTAAGGTATCAATATCCTTCTGGAGATACGGTCTCCAGTACTGTGTACAATACTCCAAGTGAGGTCTCACCAGTGTTCTGTACAATGGCATGAGCACTTCCCTCTTTCTACTGCTAATACTCTCCCTATACAACTAAGCATTCTGCTAGCATTTCCTGCTGCTCTATTACATTGTCTGCCTACCTTATCATCAGAAATAATCTCCCCTAAATCCCTTTCCTCAGATGTTGAGGTTAGGACTCTATCAAATATTCTGTACTCTGCCCTTGGGTTTTTACGTCCAAGATGCATTATCTTGCACTTATCCACATTAAATGTGAATTGCCACAACTCTGACCATTTTTCTAGTTTGACTAAATAATTTGCCATTTGGCTTATCCCTCCTGGAACATCAACCCTGTTACATATCTTAGTATCATCAGTAAAAAGACATACCTTACCATCAAGACCTTCTGCAATATCACTAATAAAAATATTAAAGAGAATAGGTCCAAGTAACAATGTGGCAATAGAGATATTGTCACATTTTTTAAATATATATGCAAGAGAAAACACAATAATGAATATGTCAGTGTACATGGATAAAATAGCAAGCTAAGGTCTGGTTATGGTAACGGACAGCATACAAGATATTTGTAGTGTGAAACATGTTAGCTTAACTTTGCTTGATGTGTGTATACCTAAACATTTAGCATGTTAGATTAGTGGTGAGCTAAGCTAGGCTGGAGAGAGTGTGATATAACATGCTTGTTTGAATAAGGCTTGTTTTAGAGCCACTGGGTACTCAACTCTGTTGAGAGGTAAGTGAGAGAGTACATAGAAGATCTCACAATGGTGATGACAGAGACTTTGTGGAAGCTGGTTGTCCAGGCTTCAACTGATACCGCAGGTATGCCGCAGGAGACGGTTCATGGTTCTGCCAGGTGTGTAGCCATCAGTAGCTCCTTGGTGGAGCCAGGCATCATGTTGCGGCTTGTAAGCTGGGTAGGGTCCACTGCACCTGAATGTATCTCCCTCCGACTCCTGGGCCTTAGGAGGGACCATCACTTTGTGAACAGGAATCCTCCTTCTCCAGTCAGCAGGATTGAAAGCCTGAGGGAGCTCTGGGTTACATGGGGAGGAAGAGGGGGCACTGGGCTGTGTAGTCGGCTGGGGACCTCCATACTGGTCCCCAACCCAGACTGGTGTCGGCTATCCGGTTTAGGAGCGTGGGTTACCGGCTCCACAGACGAAGTTGTGGTAGGGGTTCTGCAACGGATGCGCTCCCAGAAAGCTTGACACACCTTATCAAATCTGGCCTCAAAGCTTGATTTCCAGGCTTGGATCGTTGAGCCCTCTGAGTGTAGTGTATGTTCAGGCTTGGCGGCCATCTTGGACTCACCGTGCGCTAATCGGCTTGGCAGGAGATACCGCTTTTGCAAGTAAGGTTTCCGCAGTGGGGACTGGGATATCCCCCACCAGTCCAGAGAGGGTGGTTGCAGGGCCATAGATTGAACTCTGTTGAGAGCTAGCCACGTGTCGGGAGATCGGCCTCCTCCCCCAGTCACCGGGCAGCTTGACATGCTAGGCCCTAATGGTCAGACGACTAGAATACATAGAGTACCGGCTCATATAAGGCGTTGTCTTGTTTCGCTTGGTATATGTCGGGTCATATATCCCATGTGACAAATATTTGGGACTATGAGCAGTTAAGACTGATTTTGTGCACGGACAGGTCAGAGCTTAGCAAAAACGCGTCCGGACATCTTGGCTGTGAAGCCCGCCCCCCTGTATACAGATAAATAATGTCTAGTTTACATTAAAGAATTTTTAAAACAATAATATTTCTCAGAAGCAAGATCTAAGCAAAAATAAAAAAAATAACAATTGATGCTACTGTTAGCTTGTACTCCGAGAGAGACTTTAAAGATTCACAAGAATATATGACACTAAACATATAACTTAAACACACAGATATATACCACTAAAGCAGCTGAGGCATCAACTTAGTAGGCCAGAATAGTAAGTAAACTAGACAAATTAGCAACTAGGTATGTGACAAACGCTGCTTTCCACAGACGTTTGCCACGGACTTCTGGAGGAGTATAGAAGCTGGTCTTCTTCCCACCAACTATTGGCCAGGTCAGCAACTGTAAAGACCGATATTTTATTCCCCTTGGCTCCACTCGTTCAGCACTTTCCATTCGTGCGCATAGAACCGAACGCTAGTTCCCTGGTAGCCGTTCGCATGGACCAAAACTGCGAATAGGCTTCCCGGTCGGTCCCCAGCGGCACTTCGCCGCGATTCTATGGAACTATTTTCAGCATGAAGACTTTGCAGTTTCCGGTCGGTTTCCCAGCGGCACTTACCTGCGATTCTATGGATCTATTTTAGGCATAGGACCATGTGTGCGGTCAAATTATGACTTCCAGGAAAATCCTGAACCCATCTGGGTGATTTTTGGATGTTGGTCACCCAGATCAGGGGCTATCAGGGTATGTAACTTTTAGTGGGTTTTATGTATTTTTTTTCCATTTAAAGTCTTTTATTGATTTTGTCATTCAATGTCATAAACATAAATATCACATGAAACTGGTGTAGGGGGGGGGGGAGGTACAGAATAGAAGCGGGGGGGGGGTTCCATATCAGACATTTTACATTTAGGTGTACAACCACCTTTGCGAGAAAACATTGGTTGCATCGTATCCTATAACAGCACACAGTTATTATCTCACTACAGCTCTCTATTTGTCCGTTCTGCTGTTTCTGTCCCAAGTATGTTTCCTTACCCACTAGTGGTGGGCCTATTAGCTTGGTTGTCGGGCTCTCCCGTATTTCCTTCGTCCCACAGTTTCCACGCTTTCATGGTCGTTACTGTCAGGGGGAGAACCCCTCTATATCGGGATTCGTATAGTTGCTGTTTGTCTACGTCCCTACAAACCTCTGTCACTTGTGGGGGACTACATTTTTTCCACCGTCTAGCTATCGCCCTCTGAGCTGTCAAGAGTATGTGGAATGTTAGCTTTTGTACCTCATTAGGTGTGTTGTCTGGCATGTGCAGTAATAGGTACGCTAGGGGTGTGCAGGGGAGCTCGACTTTTGTGGTGCTTCGGATCAGGCGGCTAACGTCTTGCCAGAAGCCGGTCACCCGATCACATTGCCACCAGATATGGAGCATTGTTCCCTCACTCTTGCCACATCTCCAGCACGTCGGAGATGAGCTTGGGTATAGCTTCTGTAAGCGAGTTGGTACCATGTACCACCTGTATAGAGTTTTCCTATATTGTTCCAGGAGGGTTTCTGATTTGATTAGTTTCTTAGTTGCTACTATGGTGCGTTCCCATTGGTCTTTACTTATGTGGCATTGTAAGTCTCGTGTCCATTGTTTGGCTGGTTTGGAGTCAGCAAAGTGTTGTGTGGGTCTGAGAATCTGATAGCACCAGGACAGTGGTTTAAACGTTGGTGTCTGTGAGCCAGTGGTGGTCATCTGTTCCCATTTTGTCATAACAGGTAGACTGCCTTCTGAGGGTGGGGATTTGTCTGTGTGTTTACGCAGAAACGAGCTTAGTTGCATATGGGAAAATTGAGAGGCCGCCGGCACATGATACTCTTTCTGTAAGTCTGGGAAGGTTTTTAGTGTGTTCTGTGAGAGCATTTGGTACAGGTGAGTGACCCCGTTTGATATCCAGGGCTTTGCGTTGAAGGTTGGGATACAATATGTTATAGTGTGGAGCGGGGTGGCCGGTGATAGGGTGTGAGATGTTAGTTTGTGTCGGATTTTGTCCCAGGTATTCAGTGCTATTTTTATCTGTGCTGGCATCTGTGCCACTGCTGGTCTAAACCGGTTTGGAAGCCACAATAGGGTGGGTATATCAAAGGGCCTGACCGCTAGTTGTTCTAAGTGCACCCACTGCGGTGTAGTTGTGGTCATGAAATGGGGAAGAAGTGTTGCTAGCATTGCTGCTTGGTAGTATGACTTAATGTCCGGTAAGGCTAGGCCACCTTGTCTCGCTGGTGCTCGTAGCAGTGTTCCCTTTACTCAGGCCTTTTGACCCCCCCACACAAATCTATTTATGTCTCTTTGTGTTTCTCGGAGATAGGATGCGGGTATCTGAATCGGTAGGTTGCGAAATAGGTACTGGAGCCTAGGAAGTATGGACATTTTGATGGTTGCTACTCTCTCCGTCCAGGTTAGAAACAGTGTGCCCCATTTTTTCATCAATTGACGGCATTCACCCCCCACCCTAACGTAAGTTGGCCGAGAAGGTCTCTGTAGGGTTTTTCGTAAAGGTCAGTCCTAGATACTTTATTGTATCCGTTCTCCACTCAAAATGATGTTTCTCCTTGAGGGCAGTCAGGGTTCGGTGGTTGAGCCGAACCCCCAACGCTTGCGTCTTACTGGCATTAAGAGAGTAGTAAGACCTCTTGCCATATTCCCTAATGAGATCTAAGATGAGTGCGGTCGACTGTTCGGGCTCAGTGACACAAAGGAGTATGTCATCTGCAAATGCGCTAATTTTAATTTCCCTGCTGTGAAGCTCTATTCCTTTGATACCCTCTTGATTTCTAATTTGGACTAGTAGTGGTTCTAGGGCCAGGACGTACAACAGCGGTGATAGAGGGCATCCCTGCCTCGTGCCGTTTGTCAGGGGGAACGGGTCTGAGAGGAAGCCTGCTTGTAGCACTCGGGCTGTGGGGCTTGCATACAGAGCAAATATTTGTTTGATAAATTCGGAGGGGATGCCGTATTTTTGAAGTGTGTGTTCAAGAAATTACCAATTCAATCTGTCAAACGCCTTCTCGGCGTCGAGGGCTAATAAAAGCCCACCCTGTCCCGATCCCCTCAGTTTTTCCAGCACCAAGGAGAGTTTTCTGGTATTGTCCCTACCCTGCCTACTCTTAATGAATCCTGTTTGGTCGTCTCCTATGATAGTTGGGAGGATGGGTGCCAGTCTGTTGGCCAAAATCTTAGCATATATCTTCACGTCTGTATTAAGGAGGGATATAGGTCTAAAATTTTTGCAGCTATCCGTAGGCTTGTCTGGTTTCGGGAGCGTCACTATCGTGGCCACTAGCATTTCAGGGGGAAGGGATCCTGTTTCCGTCGCTGTATGGTATACCTTGAGCAAGTGTGGGGTTAGTATATCTATGAATGTCTTGTAATAGCTGTTTGAGAGACCATCTGCGCCCGGGGATTTGGCCGAGGGCAGACTCTTAATTACTGTCCGGATCTCCTGTATGGAGATCGGTTCGAGTAGGGCGCTCACTGATTCTTGGTCTAGTTTGGGGAGTTCCACAACCTGTAGGTAACTGCGAATAGATTGTGTGTCTGGTGCTGTTACGCCCCCACTTGTGTTTAGGTTATATAGCTGTTTGTAAAAGTGTGCAAATTCCTGCACTATGTCCATGGGGTTCATAAGCTTGTCTCCTGCGTGTCCTATAAGATGTGGGATTCTATTGGCGGCCTGCTTAGTTCTCAGTCTGTTGGCCAAGTATTTGGTTGCCTTGCCGCTGTGGTGGTACGTGGTGGCTCTTAGTCTATGTAGGAAATATTGGGTCTTGTGGGCATTGAGCTCATTTAGGTCCTGATACAGACCTCTTAATTTGTCTGCTAGGGCTGCCGTGGGTGTTTTCTTGTTTTGGGCTGTGTGTATCGCTATCTGTTTGTGGCATTCTAGTAGGGTGGTCTGATGATGTCTCTTTATGTACGCTGATTGCCTGATGAACTGGCCCCTCATCACCGCTTTGTGTGCGGACCACACTGTATAGTCCGTGACCTCGCCCGTTGCATTCGCAAGGAAGTATTCCCTAAATTCTATCTTCATACGTTCTACAAACGATTTATCTAATAGGAGGGACTCATTTAGCCTCCATGTGTTCCTGCCTTGGGTCTGATAGGTATCTTCCACGTCCAGATAGATTGGGCTGTGGTCTGACCACGTTATCTCCCCTATCCTGCAGTCTGTCAATTGCGGCATGGTCTTGTTATCTATAAAGAAGGTGTCTATACGTGTGTACGTGTTGTGGACCCTTGAGTAGAAGGTGTAGTCCCGGTCTGTAGGGTGTAGTGTTCGCCAGCTATCATATAAGTTGTACAATGTCAAGGTGTTGGTGAGATTCTTGCAGAGGGCTTGGGTCCCCTTTTTGCGCTTTCCCTGTGGTGAAGCAGTAGTATCTAAGGTCGGGGACTGAATGAAGTTAAAGTCTCCTCCCAGGATGAGCCCTCCTTGTTTATATGTATCTAGTTTGGACAGAAGTGCTTTGAGAAAAGAGGCTTGATTGTCATTCGGGAAGTATGCTGTGCCAATGGTGTATTGTGTATTATTGAAGAGCCCTACCACTATGATGTATCTCCCTTTAGGATCTATGTAGCTGCCTTGTGGCGTGAAGGCGATGTCTTTATGCACTAGGATGGCCACCCCTTTTGTCTTCGTCTCCGATAAGGCATGATACTGTACGGGGTATAGTTTTGTGAAAAGGGTTGGGGCTGTGGGGTGTCTAAAGTGTGTTTCTTGGAGGCATGCGATATCTACCGAGTTTTTCTTAAGGTCTTGGAACAGCAACCTGCGTTTTCCCGGGGAGTTTAATCCTTTAACATTATAGGACACTATTCTCATAATGATGTGGTTGTGGTTGGTGACCCAAGAGCTGGTACTTGTGGTAGGAGAACTACGTTTTAGGCTTTACACCCAATGTTTCGGTGAAAGCCTTTGTGTGGCAGTTCGGTGTAGATGTCTGTTGCAAAAGTGATATGGAGGCAAGAAGGGGACGGGGTGAGGTCAGCCTTTAGCTGTTGTCCTTGTGTCGTTTCAGTATGTATGGGGGAGGGAGGGGTAAACAAAGGGCTTAACCCTATGAGGCTCCTCTGGATCGAGCCTGTTTGCGGCGCCCAAGGGTCGCACGCAGTCTGGGGGGATGGTGAAGTTGGGACTTCCAGTGCGGAGTGTGTCCCTGTGACAAGCACACGTTGGGGCACCATGTGTGCTGATGTGTTTTTTTTTGTTTATATTCTCTCCCTTTCCGTCACTTCCCTGCCTGTGGGCCTCCAGTGTCCCGGCTCCCCAACCTTTGGTGTTTGGGCAGTGTCGTGGTCTAACCGAGAATAAATCTCGTTGTGGACCTGGCTAGTCGGCCTGGGAGGTGGTCAGGGGGGCCCCGGTACATACCCACGTATTCCCCAGGTGTAACAGTAAAATAAGAAAAAACGGATTAACAGAGTATTAAATACAATAAGATAACTGACAATTGGTTATGAGTCTTACGTATACCATACGGTCATGCAGTCTCTTTAGCGGGATGCCCAATCCTGGGCCAGGTGGGGAATTTTCGTTGGGCCTGTTTTTTGTAACTCTGCCAGCGGGATTCCCCAGTCTCTGAGCATCTTGATGCCTTGCGTCGCTGATGTGATGGCGTGGAGGGAGTCTCCATGGTAGACCAGCAGCTTGGCCGGATATCCCCACCTGTAGTTTACTCCTTGGTTGCGCAGTGATAGCGTGATTTGTGCCAGAGATTTGCGGTATTGTAATGTCTCTGCCGAGAGGTCGGAAAAGATTTTGATGTTGGAGAATTTTTCCGGCATCCCTCTATTCCTGCTGGCCTTGATAATTCTTTCTCTGGCATGGAAGAAATGTACTCTTGCTATGACGTCTCTCGCTGCTGTATTGGGTAGGTGATTAGGTCTTCTGAGGCGATGTGCTCTGTCCAGCAGAAGTTGGTCCGGGTGTAGTTCTGGGGTCATCTGTTGGAACATGTCTTGCAAGTATTTATCTAGGTCCGCATTTGTAACTGATTCAGGTATCCCCCTAAATCGGAGGTTGTTCCTCCTAGACCTATCTTCCAGGTCTGCCAGCTTGATCTTTTGAGCTGTAATGACATCTTCCATTTCCTGCATTTTATCAGCCACACTGTTATGTGCCATGGAAAATTCGTCCATCTTGGATTCTAGATGTGCAGTGCGTGTCCCTATGTCCTGCAAGTCTTTCCTAAGTTCGTTTGTCAGTGTCAACATTTGAGCCTTAAGGCTTCTTTGCACTGTGTTTGTGAGCTCTGTCATCATACCTCTCATAGTTGCCACTGTGAGTGGTTGGTCCTCAGCAGTTGGTGCTGGGGAAGCTGGGGATGCAGGAGAGCCCTCCCGGGATCGTGGCGGGCCGCCATCTTGATCGGCGTCTTCCCGCGCTTTTTGTGAAGTGGCTTTCGCTTGAAAGAAGGACGCTTTATCCGTCCTCGCTGGTTTCGGTTTTTGCCTCTGGGACATGGTATGTGACAGTCTGCCGTCTCGCTAGTGCTGGCGCTCGGTAGCCCGGTTATTTGGGTGCCCCTTGTGTCCTGAGCGGCGGGAGCTACTCCGGCATGCGACCGTGCAGCTCGAGCGCTTAGCCACGCCCCCCGTTTTATGTATTTTTAAGGTACTTTTGGGGTGTTTTGGGGGATTTGGGAAATGTGTGTTTTCTGTGCCTGGAGATAATTGAGTTAGTTCAGTTCCTGATTCAATTATCTCCCAGGCACAGAGGAGGGATTATTTTGTTTTGTATGGGAGTGTCCTGGACCTGAGAGCCAATGTAATCGTGTGTATGTTTTTATTGTATTCTACTCTCAGGTCCAGAGGGAGTGCCCCTTGCATGGGGACCTGCATATAAGGCCAGTTGTGGCTGCCAATAGACATGTTTTTACGCCCAGAACTATGGTGGAACTATGTCATCTGGTTGCTGGGAGGGGAAAGCGCTAATCACTATTCCAGCGTGGAGGATTCAACATGGAAAGTCCTTGTAAGGACTAGAGCTCCCAGAACCGAGTGTAGTCCAGCGTCTGGGGGTGTCTAGAGCGAATTTCTCATTCGGCTCCAGGACCCCAGTCAAGCCGAGGTTTGTCCCCTGTTCCAGCTAGGAAGCGGTCCTTGGCAGAGTCACTCAGCCAGGGGTACAGTGAGCTCCGTTAGATAAAGCAACTTAAGGAAGACATCTGCTCTTGCTCTAAACAGCTATAAGTCTGCTTGTCAGCCGAATCCAAGTTCTAATCACACACCTCAGACTGGCCCAGGAATCATGTAATCCAATCTGCCTGAAGAGAAATGCCGGTGGGGTCTCTATCGTGGGGCCTAGCAGGATTCAAAGCCATAGTAGGTGGCTGCAGTTGCAGGTTAACTTGGTTTACCAAGGGAGGTTTCAGGTGATGTTGAATAAGCCCTCCAGTTAGGTAATGGTTGGATCAGCGATTTGGCCCATGAAGACTCTGGCAAGGCTCAGCAGACATTTTCCAACTGGCTAATGGTCTAGGTAAGTCATGGAGAGTAGAAAATGCACTGGAGCTCAATTCCCCTAGTTGCGGTTATCGCTCTCCCTCCGAATCTGCTGATCCAGTGTTGCCTAGAACCTTGCACATATTATTGTTATTATTGGTGTTTATATAGCGCCAACTAATTCCGCAGTGCTTTACAATATTATGATAGGGGGCATTTTACAACAAATGAGACAATTACACAATGACACAGGAACAATTGGTAGATGGACCCTGCTCAAACGAGCTTGCAGTCACATATGGCTTCAAAGGCCTGATCAAAGGCTGTCAATCGAAGGCACTCTATTTCTCCTAACTTTGGATACAGCAACATGGAGTCGGCAACCATCTTTACATTATATTGATGTGCAGACCATCTTAACCAAGATGAAATCCACAGAAGAGTGAGCTGCCCCAGGGTGGACCAGAATAAATCCTCCAGTCCAAAAAGGGTGGATTGGGGCTGTATGCAGAGATGCAAGCAGGCTGGTGTGCTGATGTGCAAGGGATCGACCACCTGCCCTGCACACTGGTGCTCTGTACTAGGCCACAATCTCTAATACTGCTCCAGTGGGATCAATTCTTGATTAATAGGCTAAAATATGGCTCCAGCAGAGCCTGCTGCATATTATCTCTGTCTGCCAATTAATTTCAAGCATTTTTAAGTTACTGATGAACCAAAAGAGTCAGAAAGCTGTAGAAGTTATATTGCTAAGCTTCCTTCCAGCATGGTTGTCAGACCACTCTCCCCCTAAACTATATATTATTGACATTTACAACATATTGATCAGTATTGCTTCACACATGAAGTGAGGAAACTCATGAAATCTGAATTGCTGGACTAACACGCCTATTCCAATGTATGATATATTTTATAATATACACACTTGGACATTTTTATTATCTATAATACTTTACCATCAGTACATCTGGGGTTATAAATTTCAGCCTCTGTAACCATATATTTATAGTTTTGATAATTAAAGAGATGTATTTATTATTCTGTTTCATTATAATTCTATTATTTTCTCCCACTGTTCATAGATAAATGTAATGATAATAATACATTTTTAAATATAGAATATTTAAAGGTCTAGGGGAGTAGGAAAATGAATGTAAGAGAATGAGGTGTGAGAGGGATGAAGTAATTTTTATCATGTCAAGCATATCAATAAAGCCCAATCAGGTTTAGATTCTAACTGGAAATTTCCTTATTACTGCCCTGGCCAGTCTGTATGTAGCTCCCATTAATTAGATTCTGAAACCTACATTCTACAAATAGAGTTCTGGCTTTCAATTTTCCTTTCACATCGTCATAAATAGAACTGCAGGAGAAAGGTGTTTGCAGCTAGTGCCTGTTTGAATTACGGCTCTGCTGAGAGCAGGCTGCCTAATGGTGAGGCAAAGACAGTACAATGCTTAATTTCTCGTTAATCATTTTCCTTCTTAATGAGCAGGGATTCATCTTCACACTTCGGATTTCCAGTTATCGGTTTGTACTGCTCTCTCATCCATAAATTCATTTGCACGACTCTCTAGTGTTTTATCCAAAAAACAAGTCACAAAACCTACAGTAGATAGCTTGCCAATAACGACTGCTGCTGCACCAGATTTGGACACAATGTGGTAAATTCACTAATGTGGAGAGAACTGAAAGGGGAAATTAACATCTTAGGTGAAAATATTCCAAGCTGGAAAAAATAGTTGAGTTTTAATTTTTTTTGTAAAGTTTGGTTATATTGGCCTAAAATATAATTTTACTATAAGCCAAAACAGAAT
Source organism: Pelobates cultripes (assembly GCA_933207985.1). Lineage (NCBI taxonomy): Eukaryota > Metazoa > Chordata > Amphibia > Anura > Pelobatidae > Pelobates > Pelobates cultripes. The sequence goes on from OW240924.1 coordinate 70,171,346, forward strand.
ATATGAGAACATTGAAAACGCAGAAAAAACTCAGTTAGCTTGCCTTTTGATTAGCCTCTGCTTAGGTTTCAAATCAGTTTATACTCCCAAGATGCATTACTCCCAATTACATGCATTCGTCTAAGGCAGAGGAAAGGTTTTTTTACTGTAAGAACAATCAGGATGTGGAATTCTCCGCCTGAAGAAGTGGTTTTATCAGAGTCCATACAGATGTTCAAACGGCTACTAGATGCATACTTGCAAAAACAGAATATTCAAGGATATAATCTTTCAATGTAGGGTAATAACTGCTTGATCCAAGGATAAATCTGACTGCCATTCTGGGGTCAAGAAGGAATTTTTTTTCTAGCTTGTTGCAAAATTGTGCTTCAAACTGGGTTTTTTTGCCTTCTTTTGGATCAACAGCAAAAAACAAATGTGAGGAAGGCTGAACTTGATGGACACAAGTCTCTTTTCAGCTATGTAACTATGTAACTATGTAACAAAGAGAACCAATCCATCCTAAATATCCCCTCCTTCTCAATTATTCCCAATTCCCAATTTAGTGTGAAATCCAAGAAATATGGTCCTAGATATGGCACAAAACTGCTACTACCTTGGATGTCTTCTCCTTTCCATGTCATATGGTGAAAAATGTGCCAAATGCCACCGATATACGCTCATTGCCTTCTCTCTTTGGACTTTCATTAGTTCACAACATGAGGGAACGGATTAACAGTTTCTCAGCAGTTCCAACACAAGGATGACACGTTGGAAGGTTGCAGCAACCTATCAACAAACCCTTCACTCCTTCAAACTGGGGCTCTAAGATGAAGACCAAGATTGTACTTAATTTAGCTCTATCTAAGCCCTCACATCACAAAGCAAATAGGTTATGAAGTATAGTTTATTAGAGATGAGGAGTACAAGCCAGGGAAATTTAGGGCAGGAAATCAACATTGCAGTCTACACTGCAGTTTTGTAATATATTTGAATGTATATTTTTTGTAGCAATTTTTCGCAGGTTTGACAACTACTGCAGGTCAAGCAGGAATTTCCTGCCTACAGGCTCATATTTGCAAGATGTTCTGTAGTAGCAATATATATATGAGATGTTGTTGCAAGTGCATTGTGTAACTATGTGTGACTCCTGTGTTGGCTAAAAAAGTGCATTGTGTAATCAGGTGTGGGTGAAAGATATATATTCAAATTATATAAGCGGAGTAGGTGTACAGAATGCTTAACTGTGTGTATCCGTGCATCAGTTCTGTATGTGCTGAGATTGAGTGAATGTGTGTGATGTGGTTGTGAAAAGCTTGTTTCTGTGGATGCTGAGAATGAGTGTTTGATAAAACTTTGCTGTATACAAAGAGTGTATGTGAGCTGAGAATGTATGTGTGAAGTTTGTGCTGAGACCATGTATGTGGAGTACATGGAAAGGCTGACAAGGGGACAGAGGGACATCTAAACCCCCACACTACTGGCATGCAGAGATTATTTGCCTCAGCCTCACAGCAACGCAACATACTGCAGGATTTATTCAACACCAGGACTTTTACAAGACCTTTGCTATCCCAGCGCTTTGTGAGTCACTGGTGCAAGGGCACTGTAAGAAATGTAGTCTGTGCTTTTTAACATGCACAGAGATTTGATACTACTGCTTTTTTGTGCCCTGACAATTTTTTTTGAATGTATGCCACTTCTTCAGCAACCCAACGGATTTAGCAATCTTTCCTACGTTTTTTCAGACATAAAGGTGTACTGTTTAATTTCTCTTTTTTCCGTTACTCTCAATTCGTTGGTCTTCTGAAATGGAAATTTCGTTGACAACTCTTAGAATATCACTTTAAAAAAAATACGATCAAAATAAGGATGAAATTTACCGGTCACATTTCAGAACACTTTGATAAATATCTCCCAACGTGCTTTAGGTTGTAACTCCCGTTAAATTAGAGTTACAGTTTACATAATCTCCAGTGCATGAGCAGTGTCCAAGTTTAGGTTATGGGATTGCCCACACAAGTTGTAATGACCAAATAATGCTTATATAGTGTTATTATAGTGCTCTACAAAGTTAGCCCTTAATCATATACATGACTAAGGCCTCTAGGCCAAAACATTTTATATATTTTTTGTCCTTTTTAATCTCCAAGAAATATATTTTTTTTGCCTTCACCCTACATTGTGACGCCTGTGGACCTCTATTTCTTGGTAGACCTTAATCAAAGGTAGGGTTACCGACAAAAAGATATAGCATTATATAACATAGTACAAGAGGATCTACTTTGACGTTAATCTAACAGTTGTAGCACTGTTATAGAAAGCTCTATGCATGACAGCCAGTGAGCTAAATGTCTAAAGTGAAATATGTATATCAAGGCATTTTTCTTACTACATTTTATGCAGTTATTTATGAGTATATAAACAATTTAAGTAAATTACAGAAAAAAAAAAAAACACGTTAAAGTGATACTAGATGGGAGCAGAGTTCCCTCTGATTGACTTGCTTACTGTAAAGAGGAGGAGGAGATATAGAGATCTTTTAGTGAAAATGGATAGATGTATAATGAAAAACAAGAGACATAACAGGTGTGTAGTCTGCAGTTCTCTAAGTAGGTCATGTGACCAATTAGTGTCTATAATATGGGACAGAGCCTAAGGGTGGGTGAGTGAGGGGGCAGGTGGGAGGGAAGAGTATGTGTGTGCCTTAAAGATCTCGCGGAGACCAAGCCTTATAAAGAAAAGATCAAATAAACAGATTTTGGCATGGGGTGCATGAGTCAGGATTATTAGTGCACAGAAAGCTAACCAATGACAGACAGAAAGGCCTGAGAGAGGGCAGACTTATTTGCATCTGTGAGCTGCATAGAAATTGCATTATATAGACATTTGATGCTGTAGAATAGTTATGAGTTAGGTTGCAAACTGCTGGAATGGCTTAGTAGGTGCAGTTAGTTTTCGGTACTCGGGGACCTATTGCTCCATCCCTCTTAGCCAAGCAGAACTTGTTACAGTTACCGTTCGCAGAACTTCTAGTGTCTATGTTTGGTTAGCTTCAGATTATTGTCCACATCATAGCAAACTTTTTGTCAAACAAGGGAGGATAGGTTTTCATATTGGGACTTTCTTTTCAGTATTTTACCAACGACTTGAGCCAATCTATCGTACAAGTGATATTTGAGGAATAATGAAGGGTGCCGAATCTGCTCCATTAAGCAAATATGACAATTCAGGAATAATTTGGAAAACCTCTGAATGCTTGTATATTATGGCCTTTCAATCTAAAGCAGGGGAAGATAAATAACATTACGCTGCATGGTATCTATACACAGGGGGTTATTTAGCCTCTAACTAAATTAATTCTCTTTGTACATTATAAATACTGTCATTTTTCCCCCTCACTTGCTGTCATCTATCCTCTAATTGACAGTGTTGCTAAGTCGGTACGGAGAAAGAGGATGGTTTTGAGGCCTGTGTCTATTCAAACAATCTCTCCATCAAGAGCAGTGTGTAGCATCCTTTATGTTTGCATTCACATCAGAACACACAGCCTTTGGAAAAAAAGCTGCACTTCTGTACAGCTAACAAAAATTTTAAGTTTATTTGACTTTGCCTCTCTGTTCATCTGCACAAATAATCACAACCTTAATCGTAAAGGATATAAATAAGGAACACAAACAAAATCCTGTAGTTTTATATGCTAGCACTGTCACATTTGTATAGGATGTTAACAAGGAATGAACATTCCTTTTACAAATATGGGTGGGAGTCTAAAATTCTGTTTTCTTTACGTTTTCGAAAATGCTCATTTTTATTGTCACCCTCTTTAAACCTATTTCTAGGAAGTATTTAGCTCGAGGGCTTTCAGTGCACAGTGCATAGATGTGTGTACACAAAATCCTCTATCTTTTGTCTCTAATATTCCTCGGTATTTTAATTATTAAACATAAGTATTTGAATTATAAATATTCTAGTTATGCTGGAATAGGCAAAGCAGGTCCTGTGCCCTGAGGCAAAAGTCTTCCATTATCTGCAATTCCTTGCCGCCTGCCGGCAATCTACTTCTTTATAATTTATTTTATTTTAAGTTTCGAAAAAAAAAAAATGGCATAATAAAAATAATCCATCTCTTTTACCCACTCAAACCACAGAGATCCCTTCTCAATATGTATAGGGTCCTTGAAGTGAAAATATGCCACCGCAGTGTCCCCAACTGTCTAGTTCTCCCGTTGAAACCCGTGTGTTTGTCACACATCACAGCCAAGAGGTCCCTTTATATTGGATCATTAATATTGTCAGGATGGTGATGGAAGGGACTATAGTTGGGATTCAACATCAGCCTTCTTTGAATATACAAATAAGTGAATTGTCATCTCTCCCACCTTGGCACAGATCAGCGAAGAGACAGAACGGCTTACAAACATGACAGATTCTTTTTGGCTGCACCATTAGACAGAGATATACAATAGGTGTGAATCAGTGAGGCAATGAGTCAAAAGAGTGAGCAGTCCTGGAAGATATGAGGACACCTCGGGGCTTTGTGACACAAAGGTGTGTATTGTAAGACACCGTCACTAAACTACCCTTCTGCAAAGTTCTGCTGACTTCTGCTATACACAGCACAACATATTTTGTATATAAAATTCACTCTGTGTAAAGAAATGAAATCTCCACCTTGCTATAATATAGAAACCTGGCTATATTTATTATCTTTATTTGAGTGGTTGTGTGGCCAGGGGTGGGGCTGCTCGGAGACATTTTAGGTTACAAAGTCACATAGTTGTCTATGTTGACAAAAGAATAAAGTCCATCAAGTTTTACCCCTTAAGGATGGCAGGCGTGCTATGCCATCCTTGGGGACCCGGCTCTAAACGCCGGCCAGCGGCTTAGCACGTCCATTGTGATGGGGGCATTTACCTGGCATCCCAGGGAGTTGCCCTGCTGCCGATCCGGCCTTCCTGGGCCATGTGATTGTGAGGTCCTTGCAAGTAGCTCATGATCACATGGACAGAATAGCCATCCACAGCAGTGCCAGCAGGGGGACTGCCTGGAATGACAGGGAGTCCCCCTGTTGCATGAAATAAAGTTTAATAAAGTTCAAACACAGTGTAAAATAAAATAATATATACTTATATCATATATATATTATATACACACACTTACACATACATACACATACACTGTCTAAGTGTATTTTAATGTTAATATATATAATTATATATATTGATATTAATATCAAAATACATGTAGAATGATATTAATTAAATATATATATAATTATATATATAATATAAAATAAATATATAAATACGTTAAAAATTAAAAATAAAGAATAGTTCTAACTGTAGTTTGATAATAATATATATATATATTGATATCAAAATACACTTTGAACAAAATAATACATATATATATATATATATATATATATATATATATACACACACACACACACACACACACACACATACATATATTCAGGGGCGTATTAGCCGTGAGGCAAACAAGGCATTTGCCTTGGACGGCAGCACAAAACCAGGATACACCACTGCATATATTAGTTCTACATATATATTTATGTTATATTGTAATATTCCTACATAATTAAGTCATTTTATTAATTACAATTTGATAACCCAGGCAATAAGTCCGGAGAATTTACTTTGCTAGCACTATATTTAACCCTGTAACTTTCCAAGACACCATAAAACCTGTACATGGGGGGTACTGTTTTACTTAAGAGACTTTGCTGAACACAAATCTTAGCGTTTCAAAGCAGTAAAATGTATTACAACGTCTAGGGCAGCAAAAAACAAGGATACACCAGTGCTCCTCATGTACATGTTTTATGGTGTTTTTGTTTTTCAAAAGTTACCGAGTCAAATATAAGGCTTGTGTTTCAGTTTTTTCACATTGAAATTCGCCAGATTGGTTACGTTGCCTTTGAGACTGTATGGCAGCCCAGGAATGAGAATTACCCCCATGATGGCATACCATTTGCAAAAGTAGACAACCCAAGGTATTGCAAATGGGGTATGTCCAGTCTTTTTTTAGTAGCCACTTAGTCACAAACACTGGCCAAAATTGGCGTTCAAATTAGTTTTTTTGCGTTTTTCACACACAAATATTAATGCTAACTTTGACCAGTGCTTGTGACTAAGTGGCTATTAAAAAAGACTGGACATACGCCATTTGCAATACCTTGGGTTGTATACTGTTCCAAATGATATGCCATCATGAGGGTAATTCTCATTTCCTGGGCTACCATATGGTCTCAAAGGCAACATAACCAATCTGGCAAATTTCAATGTGAAAAAAACTGAAAAATTTTACATGCTATATTTGACCCTGTAACTTCCCAAAACACCATAAAACCTGTACATAGGGGGTACAGTTTTACACGTGAGACATCGCTGAATACAAATATGTGTATTTTATTGCAGTAAAAGCAAACAGTATTATGACATTCACAGTTAAAATGTCATGCAGAACTAAACAAAATAACATTTCCTAATTTCTCATTTTTTAAAATATTTTATTCATATTAAATTATGTTTTATGCCTAAATATTTGATGTTAAATAAAAGCTCTGCTTCCCCTGAATAAAATGATATATAATAAGGGTGGGTGCACTTAATATGAAAGAGGTGAATTACGGTTGAACAGACATATAGTCAAATTCCAAGTTTTGCTTACGTTTTATTTTGATCAAACGTGTACAATTGGCTCAGTCCTTAAGGTGTTAACCCTGAAGCCCATCCTTTTACACTGTCAATCAAAAAGAAGGGCAAAAAAGCCAATTAAAGCCATTTCCAATTATGTCTCAAAAAGGGGAAAAAGTTATTCTCAACTCCATAATGGCAATCATATTTCTCATTGGATCAATAACCTGTATACATACATATCAACTATATCTTTTAATATCCTGTTATACAAAAAAAGCATCCACGCCTTTAAAAAAAAATTATCCATAGGATCTGATAACAATCTATTTAGGCAGAGAATGCCATATATTTTTATTATCTTTACTGTAAAGGTCCCTTTCATCTGCTGTAAGTGAAAACGCCTTTCTTCCAGTCTCTATGGGTGACCTCTTGTCTGTTTGTATATATTTGTATAGTTTTATCATATCACCTCTCATGTGCCTTTTTTATAAAGAAAATAAATCCTGCTTTTCTATCCTTTCCTCATTACTAATGTTTTCCATTCCACTTTCTAGTTTTGTAGCACACCTCTGCACTTTTTCTAGTTTAGCAACATCCTTCTTTAAAACTGATGCCCAAAATGTTCAAGTTTAATTTGATAAAGAGGCAAAATGATATTTGGGTCATGTGAAATAAATTCCATTTTTATAAACGAATGCACCTTACTAGTTTTTGCAACGGCCGACCGGCATTGTCTAGTTTGTGATCTATAAATATTCCCGTTCTTCCTTTTAATTAAATGTTATCCATAACTCAACCCCATTAAATATATAAGTGGCTTGTGGATCCTTATCCCAAAATGTATGACTTTGCATTTATCTGTATTGAATCTCACCTGCCACTTACCTGCTCAGATGCCCAATTTATCCAAATCCCTCTGTAGAGAAGTTATATCATGTTCCGACTGTATTTTCTTATATAGTTTTGTGCCATCTGCAAAAAACACAGACAAATGACTTTCAATGGCCACGTCAAGATCATTTATAATCAGATTAAAGAGAAGTGGACCCAGAACAGAACCCCACTTACCACTTTTGTCCAACTTTCCAAATTTTCCATTTACAACTGCTCTCTGCACTCTATCTTTAAGCCAGTGTTATATCCAACAGATTTCAGTTTTACTAGTAACCTTTTGTGTGGAACTGTATCAACTGCCTTAGCAAAATCCAAGTAGATCACATCTACCAGATCATTCTGGTCTGTATTTCTACTAACTTCTTCACAAGAAGCGATCAAGTTTGGCATGACCTGTATTTCATAAAACCACATTGATTCCTGCTAATTATATTTTTTGTCCAAACTAAATTCTTGAATATTATCCCTTAAAAATCCTTCAAATCATTTCTGTACCATATATGTTAAGCTCACGGGCCTGTAGGTTCCGGGTTGAGCTTTTGAACGTTTTTTAAATATGGGCACCACATCTGCTTTTCTCCAATCCTCTGGTACAATTCCTGAAAGAAAAGAATCCAGAAAAATTAAAAACTGTTGTATGGATATGCCTATACTTAGCTTAATTTAACTTCTAAAACACTTTATCCTGTAATAACCAATCACCTATTTGTTGTAAGGCTTTTGCAACAGGGATTTGAAAATCTACAGCCATAGATTCGTATTCCATATATACTGAAGAAAAATTATTATTTAGAATTTCTGTCTTGTCCTGATCCTCCTTGATTAACTCACCCATCTCACTTGTCCAATGGACCATCAATTTCACTCTTAACCTTTTTGGCATTAAAGTATTTTGGCTGTGAACTTTTCATTTTCAAGTTTAGCCCATATAATCGTCCTTTTGCAAGCCCTATTGACATGCTTATATTTGTTATAGGGAGCAATTGACCGATCTGATATTATCTTTTATCATTTGAATGACCCTTGTACTAAGCCACGCTGGTTTTAATTTGCTTTTTTTATATTTTTTTCCCAAAGTCGTATATTGAGAAATTAACTTTTGCAGAATTTGGTTAAAGACCTTCCATTTATCCTCTGTGCTTTTGCCAGTGTGTATTTCCTGCCATTCAGTTTGTTGTAAAGATACCTTTATCCTATTGAATTTAGCCTTTTAAAAGTAAGTGTTTTTGTATAGCCTATATATATATAGATTGTATTTAAAAAAAAATTTTGGGGGTTAAATTCAAATTATACCATATTATGGTCAATGTTTTCTAAGTGCTCCGTAACTTGAATGTCTGAAAATTAGCCAACATTATTAGTGTTGATAAGACATGGTGACTTACTAATAACAGTTTATGCATCTAAAATGTAATATGGAACAAGAACAATGTATCTTATCTACATAGACTGATTTCTAAACACATTTACTGTAGTTTAAAGACATACTACTTTGTTGTATTATCACACTCAGACACACCAACAATATTGAGCTCATAGAAAAGAAGGACATTAGGATAGAAATGAAGGACAGGAGGATTTGGGCCCAAAGTAGGGACTGTCCCTCCTCAGTAGGAACACTTGGGAGGTATGCCCTAAAGGATCAATCGTCATTTATGATCAGTTCTGCACTTTGTCTCTTTTGTTTTCCATTCAGCTCTAAAATTCAGTCTAACTAACATGTTGGAACTATTAACAGATCCACTGACTCTGTGCTCCTGACCCTTGCCTGTCTCGACTACACCTTGGTTTCTGTGTTTCCTGTTACCTGCCTATATCTGCTATTGTGTATTTTGTACTTTCTGTATAGTGTTTCTCTCCTGGTCTGTAGCCTTCTCTTAGTCTAGTTATGTTACATCCTAGTTCTACCTTTACATTAGCCTGGCAAATCTAAGGTCTAGTTATATATCTCATCCTATTCCTCCATCTTTGCTCTTGTTAGGTCCCTGCCTCTCACCTTGCCTAGGGAAGCCGCCTGCGAGAAGTCCTGCAAGCGTGAGTTGGCCGTACCGATGCGAGCAACAGACAGGAGAAGGTCACTGGTTTGGATATACACTGGAGGAAATACAGTGGGAGTTTTTATGCTGCACGGTTATAATGTTGTTACTGCTTATTGAATCAGTGCATTTTCTGCCTCTACCTCTTACTGCATAGGAAATTACTAGAGCATGGACAAGTTCCTTGGTAGCATCTTGCTTAAGAAACGGGCAGGTGCAGGCTATGTTTTTAAGATGGAATCTACAGGATATTGGCAACATACTGGATGTGAGGCTCAAAGATGAGGCCAGAGTCAAGTATGAGGCCAAGACAGCGCGCTTGCAAGGATGGACTTATGTGGATACCACTAACTTGAAGGGAGAGCGAAAGAGGAGGATCAGTATTAGGAGGAGGTTAGGAAAGGCATGATCTATGTGTGGTGGAGAAAGAGAAAGGCAGGGTAGGGAGAATTATTTTCTTAGCTGTTCAATCTTATCTGTAAAGTAGCATACGAGAGAGGAAAAGTATGGCTGTTTGGCGAGGGCAAGGGCTGCGCTATATGGACACAATATGAATCTATAATGGAGAAAGTCTGACTGGGTGCGAGACTTCCTCTGGGAGCGTTCAGCACAACGGGAGCATCTTTGCAGGTAGCGTGTTAATTTAGGATGCCACAGTTGGGGGCGTGTCCTCTTCAAGGCAGAGGTGATGGTGGTGTTATATGTGGAGATGGCCAGTGAGGGATAGGAGAGGGAAAGGATGGATAGCAGCTGTGAATCCATATCAGTTGACAGCTGCTGGAGGTCAATAGAATTAAAGTTCCTCCTGAGTTGAGGGGGGTTAGGCTGGGGACGACTAGGGAGCTGAATGCTGTAAAACATGCACTAAACATACATTTTATTTGCAAAAACAACTGGGAATTTAGCATGTATAAATATAGCATGTTATTGAACCCATATCTATAACATGCATTAAAGCAGTGTTGTTACTTTGAATGTCCCATTAGATATGCTATGAAAAATCTATGACATTCTTTATTTTTATAAATCTTACATATTTCTCTGTAAAGTAAGACAAAAACAAAAACAAAAAAAATTATAAAAAACAAAATTGCAACTTTCATGGTAAACACAAATGTGAGTAGGACTGTATAAACAGGAAAAAGGTGATTTTATCCCTTAAATGGCAGTGAATTGAGCAGTGAAACTTCACCACTTTATTAAACTAAAGTTGTTTTGGGGACTTCAGTGTGCCTTTAAACTCCCATATTGACAGCTACGTCTCACTTGACCTTGTAAATATACACTCTCAGCCAGAACTTTTACAATCTTTGTGTGTCATAGGTTTGTTATTTATTTGTTAATCCATTTAACTCAATTTGCTGATATTATATAAATATTACCAAAACATGTAAGACACCCAAGTGTAATGGTCGAAGGAGTTTTTATTTTTTAAAAAATTTTTAATTGCAACAGAAGCTTTAGTAGTATATTTAACAATAAAAATATATACAAATCATTAAGAAATATCGGAGCAGTGACACAAAGACCCATACTATCTTTGGACAAAACTCGCTACACGTTCACTATAATTATTTAATGAGAAATTCACATTTGCCATACGTTTATCTAGCTTAACACCCTGCAGAACAATGCATCATATTTATCTAACGTATTCTAGTGCTGATGGATAGATACATCGACACTAGACCATGTTAGAACATATCCAGTGGTACATACACAGGGACCTGCATCTAAGATTATCTTAGGATGGCCTGTGAGGTGTACAAACGATCTTGCTGTATGCACTAAACTCCTTGTGAGTACTTATAAATAGAGATGTCGCGAACTGTCCGCCGAACTGTTCGCGAACTGTCCGCCGGCGAACAATAGCGTGTTCGCGTTGGGCGAACATATCCGATTTCCGGTCCGCCCCCTATACGTCATCATTGAGTAAACTTTGACCCGGAACCTCACAGCCAGCAGACACATTCCACCCAATCAGCAGCAGACCCTCCCTCCCAGGAAGTGTCTGCTGACTGTGAGGTTCCGGGTCAAAGTTTACTCAATGATGACGTATAGGGGGCGGACCGGAAATTGGATATGTTCGCCCAACGCGAACACGCTATTGTTCGCTGGCGGACAGTTCGCGAACAGTTTGCGACATCTCTACTTATAAACCACCATTGTGGGACACCATAAACATCCTGTTAGTTGCTGTTAACGTAGCCGCATTTAAAGTGCGGCCTTAATGATCTAATTTAACATTGCACATCTCTGTGCCATGCAGTGTTTTTCATGTTTATTTTGGAATGGTCATAAATCCAGAATGCACTCTAATCTAGAGCATTCTAGATACTTTGTTACCATTATTAGATCTATGTAACGGCTTGTTTATTAGCATTTTCGCTGTTATTTCTATATTACATATCAAGCAAATATGTTATTCTAGTTTTTGTTTTAAGAGGATAAGATGATTACTTCTATATAGTTTAAGATTATTTTAAAATTTACAATAAGGTAGAGTTGAAGCATACACTGCGTGAATGTTGTTGTAAGACAAACCACAGCATCATATACCATGTTGCTTTATTTATAATATTTTCCAGATAAAATTTGTATATATTCATAGTGCATGTTATTGCATACTGTGACATTAAAATTATTATCCCCTTATAGCTGGCATTTTTTATGTGAATCGTTTGGGTCCATGCTGCAATGTGTACTCATTGTACCAATTAATTTCTACATTATGCTATGTGTGAAATTCTTCTGAGTCAGTGTTACAATTAGTATCATGCTGATCTAACTAAATGAAGATATGTGTCAGTGCATCCTGAGCCAGTGTTACTGTATGTTTCTATATGAATCTGTCACAGACAGGCCTGGTGCAAGGATTTTTACAGCCCTAGGCAAAAATCCAGTGGGCCACCCCCTTGTTTGTTTCACATTTCCTTTCAGTCTCTTATTTGTTCCACAGTCTCTTTTTCTTCCGTTTACTATTTTCCAGTCTATTTCTTTCCGCTAATTCTTTCCCCGTCGTTTTTTTCTCTTCTCTACTATCTTTTTTTATCCTAGTTCCCCCCTTTCTTTGATTGTTTCTTTTCCCCCCAAACCTCCACCAGAATTTCCCACTGTTTCTTTACGGCCCGTAAATTGGTTCTCTGTAGAGGGGGTTAGCACTTTTCTCTGGCCGATGGAATGGTGATCCCCCAGTAAATCTGTGAATGAAACATTAATGAGGTATGGAATTGGGGATTATCTATACATTAATTGTTGGGATCACCTGATTGATGTGAGATACTATGAATACCCACTTTGAAGGTAATTTACATCTCTTTTCAAAGCAAAGAATTTTGCTGTGTGCAGCTTATTTTGATAAATGCAATTTACTGATCTGATGTATTTTGAAATCAATGATCTAATAGTATTTTACAAGTAATCTGGTTATCATCAGAATACATGTAACACCCATTCACACAGACAAGGCTGAACACTAAACACAGGTATGGAGCAACGGTAGAAGATACATAGGCTTTTACCTGTCACAAGCATGCCTGGACTTCATGTAGGGCCTCTAGGGATGTGAACAGTGGAACCTAAATTGGGTGAGAATATTCATCAATTAGCCAAGGTCAAGGAATAAAGAAAATCACATCTGAGTAAACAAACCAAGTCAAGGGAGCCGGAAAACATTATAAATGGAAAGATAGGCAAATTTGTAACTGGAGTGCACAAAGAAAGTGCTATCGGACATTCAAGAACCATGGAGAGCAAGACATGGCTGTAAAAACTGATTTAAATAGTGTTCCTGAATGACGGACGTGTTCGACACACCTCTGTGTTTAGCCTCAGAATGTTGCAACTGCTGATGAATAAAAGGAAATAGATTGGCATCAAAATCAATGTGAGAAGGCTGCTGGTGATGTTGGGCATTAGAAGCATGAATTCCGGAGAGGTTGATTACAGGCTCTGTGAGAGTAACATAGTATATACTATATAGCTTTGTCTCTAGTACAGATGTCTACCTTATTTTATACAGAATAGTAAGTGCGGTACATGTTATATGTATGTCTGGGAAGTATTGAGATATGTGTGAGAAGTCTGAACTAATGTTTTAGGATAAATCATAGAGAGCTTTCTCAGCCCGGGAATATACTGCATGAAATCTGGGAGATGGTATTTCCAACAGCAGCTTCGCACGATTTCCTGTAAAACAAACACTGAGTCTATTGCAAGTGAAGTGGGATTGGCTTCCGTTGATAGAAGAGGAGATGAGTGAATTGTTTTATCACACAATGTGAAGTTTCATATGAGTATATATGTGTGTTTGTGTTTCTGCGTATATATATATATACTGTAACAAACCACCTCTTTTACAGGTAGGATTGTCACAGATCTTGCAGTAACCACAGCCTTCTAGGGTATTTAAAGTCCAGGACACATTCAGCGCAGTTTTCCTTTTTATTTGATAAAAAGCAGGTGCTTTAAATAATAACAAACAAACAAAATCCCTTGCTCTTACTTGAGCTCTTACTAGACAAGAATTACTATCTGTAATTGGGTGGCTTTCCCACTTACCAATTTTCCAAAAAAAAGAAATGGCTTTGCAATAAACACAATTGTTGTTCTCTCTCCTTCAGCTCTCCTAGCTGGCTTTTTCGCCCTCAATCTGCAGCAGGCTGCTCTCTTCTTTTAAAGGCATGTCTGCTAATTGACTAGCTACAGGTGAGTGCCAGTTAGTAAACCCTTAAAGGACCACTATAGTGCCAGGAAAACATACTCGTTTTCCTGGCACTATAGTGCCCTGAGGGTGCCCCCACCCTCAGGGATCCCCTCCCGCCCGGCTCTCTGAAACTGCTATGTTTATAAAATAATGGGTTAACCCTAGAAGGACCTGGCACCCAGACCACTTCATTAAGCTGAAGTGGTCTGGGTGCCTAGAGTGGTCCTTTAAGTCAGATCCAAATTGTGGTCTGTTACACAGCAACTAGTGCTGTTGGAGCATTGGCCCACCCTGCTTTCCAAATACTCCGCCCCAGGGACCCATACCATGTTTTGCAGAACATCAGCAATGTAGATTGCAAACATTAACATCTCTCCCTGGGGCATTTAACTGAAAATTCTCAGGTTGCTGTTTAGCAAATCAGGCCTGATGTATCTATCAACCACAATTCCAATTTTACGCTCACAATACACACACAGTATCTCACAAAAGTGAGTACACCCCTTACGGTTTTGTAAATATTTCATAATATCTTTTCATGAGACAACACTGAAAAAAGGACACTCTGCTACAATGTAAAGTAGTAAGTGTACAGCCTGTATAACAGTGTAAATTTGCTGTCCCCTCAAAATAACTCAACACACAGCCATTAATGTCTAAACCGTTGGCAACAAAAGTGAATACACCCTTAAGTGGAAATGTCCAAATTGGGCCCACAGTGTCAATATTTTGTGTGGCCACCATTATTTTCCAGCACTGCCCTCATGGACATTGAGTTCACCAGAGCTTCACAGGCTGCCACTGGAGTCCTCTTCCACTCCTCCATGATGACATCACAGAGCTGGTAGATGTTAGAGACCTTGCGCTCCCCCACCTACCGTTTGATGCCCCACAAATGCTCAATAGGGTTTAGGTCTGGAGACACCTTTACTTTCAGCTTCTTTACCAAGGCAGTGGTAGTTTTAGAGGTGTATTTGGGGTCGTTATTATGTTGGAATACTGCCGTGCTGCCCAGTCTCCGAAGGGAGGGGATAATGACTTAAAGATTGGCAGACAATGTAATTGAGCAGCAGGAAATGCTAGCAGAATGCTTGGTTGTATAAGGAGAGGTATTAGCAGTAGAAAGAGGGAAGTGCTCATGCCAATGTACAGAACACTGGTGAGACCTCACTTGGAGTATTGTACGCAGTACTGGAGACTGTATCTTCAGAAGGATATTGATACCTTAGAGAGGGTTCAGAGAAGGGCTACTAAACTGGTTCATGGATTGCGGGATAAAACTTACCAGGAAAGGTTAAAGGATCTTAACATGTATAACTTGGAGGAAAGACGAGACAGGGGGGATATGATAGAAACATTTAAATACATAAAGGGATTCAACACAGTAAAGGAGGAGACTATATTTAAAAGAAGAAAAACTACCACAACAAGAGGACATAATCTTAAATTAGAGGGCAAAGGTTTAAAAATAATATCAGGAAGTATTACTTTACTGAGAGGGTAGTGGATGCATGGAATAGCCTTCCAGCTGAAGTGGTAGAGGTTAACACAGTAAAGGAGTTTAAGCATGCAGTGGATAGGCATAAGGCTATCCTAACTATAAGATAAGGCCAGGGACTAATGAAAGTATTTAGAAAATTGGGCAGAGTAGATGAGCCGAATGGTTCTTATCTGCCGTCACATTCTATGTTTCTATGTTTCTATGCTCTGCTTCAGTATGTCACAGTTCATGTTGGCATTCATGGTTCCCTCAATAAACGGTATCTCTTCAGTGCTGGCAGCACTCATGCTGGCCCAGACCATGACCCTTCCACCACCATGCTTGACTATAGGCAAGACATACTTGTCTTTGTACTCCTCACCTGATGGCCGCCACATACGCTTGACACCATCTGAACCAAATAAGTTTATCTTGGTTTCATCGGACCACAGGACATGGTTCCAGTAATCCATGTCCTTAGTCTGCTTGTCTTCAGCAAACTGTTTGTGGGCTTTCTTGTGCATCATCTTTATAAGAGGCTTCATTCTGGAACGACAGCCAAGCAGACCAATTTGATGCAGTGTGCGGCGTATGGTCTGAGCACTGACAGGCTGAACCCCATCCCTTCAACCTCTGCAGCAATGCTGGCAGCGCTCATACATCTATTTCCCAAAGACAACCTCTGGATATGACGCTGAGCACGTGCACTCAACTTTTTTGGTTGACCATGGCGAGGCCCTTTCTGAGTGGAACCTGTCCTGTGAAACCGCTGTATGGTCTTGCCCACCGTGCTGCAGCTCAGATTCAGGGTCTTGGCAATCTTCTTATAGCCTAGGCCATCTTTATGTAGAGCAACAATTCTTTTTTTCAGATCCTCAGAGAGTTCTTTGCCATGAGGTGCCATGTTGAACTTCCAGTGACCAGTATGAGAGAGTGTGCGAGCGATAATACCCAATTTAACACACCTACTTTCCATTCACACCTCAGACCTTGTAACACTAACGAGTTACATGACACCAGGGAAGGAAAATGGCTAATTGGGCCCAATTTGGACACTTAGGGGTGTACTCATTTTTATTGCCAACGGTTTAGACATTAATGGCTGTGTGTTGAGTTATTTTGAGGGAACAGCAAATGTACACTGTTATACAGGCTGTATACTTACTACTTTACATTGTAGCAGAATGTCATTTGTTTAGTGTTGTCACATGAAAAGATATAAAATATTAACAAAAATGTGTGGGGTGTTCTCACTTTTGTGAGATACTATATATATAAACAAAACCTCATGTAAAATAAACACACACACACATATATATATATATACACACACACACACACACACACATTTATATAGGCCTGGGAGTCTGAGGGTTCTGCACAGTATCTTAGTTGTTCCTAGAACTGCCCTCTTCTGGACAGCGATCTCAGATGTCCCACCTGAAATCTACTGAAGCCACTCCCCCAACTTGAGGGTCACAGCCCTGAGTGATCCTATTACAACAGGGACTATAACTGCCTTCACTTTCCACATCCGTACTAGCTCCTCTTTCAGACCTTTGGAATTTGTCCTTCTTCCTGGTGTTGTTGTCACTGGGTATTGTGACATCCATCACTTTTGTTCTTTGCCTACCACCACAATGTCAGGTTGGTTGGCTACTACTTGCTTCTGTGTCTGGTTAAGACAGTTCAACAGGATCTTAGCCCTGTCATTCTCAACGTCCCTTTATAGTATCTCCCATCTGGAATTAGGCAGGTCCAGCCCATATTCTGTGCAGATGTTTGGCTACACAATCCCAGCAACTTTGTTGAGCCTCTCAGCGTCCCTGCTAAGATCTTGCACCCGGCTACTATTGCTGGATTGTATCAGAGTCCTCTTTGCACAGTCTGTACCTTGGGTCTTGTCTGGTGTGGTAGACCCCCACTTCTATTGATCTTGTGTTGAGTGCCTGCTACTGTGCTTCTAGAATTAGTATCTCAGTGCGGTCTTCCAGTGTGCCTTTTCCAACCACTGGAAGGACTTTGTAATGTGAGCCATATCCACTATCTGCTGTTGTCTCAGGCATTTCCTCTTTGAGAGCCATCTTAGGATGCTCTGTGCTTCATCCAGGACTGTGGCCTTGACCCTCATCGTGCACTAACCTCGTTCCTTCCAGCTAGTGTATGGTTCTGGGTGGTGGATTTCAGATGGAATCTGCCATTCATAGTGAATAGATTTCGGGTCTCGATATAAATGGCGACCAGCTCTTCTCTTGGTCAGGTTATTATTCCAGCTGGGTACCTAATGACTGGTAGGGGATATATGTTGATGGCTCACGTATTTCACAATAGCTTACCATGGTTACATTTAAAAAGTTAATATCTAAGTTGTAAGTAATGTAATGGGTGGTGATGGTTTATTTGGTCTTATGCCATAAATCTTCACTGAGCTTAGGTCCATTTTAAGCTCAGCCTTTCTTGGCAGTTATAATGGTTATACATTCCAATAATAGTAAAAAATTCAGTGTATGATGAAAATAACTGAAGAAACCCAAATAAGGATGATTAGGACAGGACAGTTCCAATACTATCTTCGACTCCTGTGCTAATAGTGATCTTTACTTTATGTATCTATGCCTACATATACTACAAGAGATCCCCAAGGCACTAAAACGGAGGCTCAGAATAGTTGAAAATGTATGGGTAAGGGTGCCTTGCATAATACCCATGGCAGTAGTATAAAATCACAGACTTATTTTTATTACAGAGCAGCTAAGTGAAATGTAGGTTTTCAAATGTGTTTTTATAACAGTAAGCATTATCTTCATCCATTCAACATGACACAACTGATAAAATGAAAACAAGCTGTAACGCAACAAAAGCAGATTTTCAAATATGAAATATCTAGTGTGAAAACTGCCAGGATACAGAGACCCAATACCCAACACAAACGGATAACATTCTATTTTCTCGATGGGAACCTTTAAGGAATATTTTAACATTTCAAATAGATACTAATCCGCCCGATACAATTAGATTGGATTGAGTCAGATTAGGCATCAGTGTGGATATTTAAGGTATTTACCTTGAAGTCTAATAAAGATATAAGCGAATGTATCCCGTATGAGATTATGTTATTTGTCTAGGTTCCCCCAGGGAAAGGATGTCTGGTTTTATCAGAAATCCCATGGTGTGGGAATTAGGTTCAATATCCTGAGACTACAGACATATCTTTACCTAAAAGAAGTTGACCAACAAAAAGCTTTTCGAACACAAAAGAGGTCTAAGAACTGAAGAAAACACATCTTGGAAGCAAAAACCAAGCAAAATATAGACTCGTATTCGATTCCAATACAGTGTACCTTTTACTCGAAGAAAAATGAAAAGAATGTATTGCTGCTCACCCTTCATGAAATGTGGTGTAATAATGTACAAAATGAAGAATAAAGGTAAAATGCACTGCGCATCAATAATTATTATGAATTAATGAGGGGCTTGAACTTTGAACCTCATGGTACATCTTTGCAGAATGATGTGAAGCTGTAAAAGATAACAGGACACAAATCTTTGTTCCGTTTAGTATACAAACTAGTAATGATAAAGCAGTGGACGCTTGGTCTAAAATGTGATTATTACTTAAATTATACCTCCTTTCTTTGTAATTTTTTTTTAAATTACTGAGCGAGCTGAGCAAGTTCGGAATTAATAAAGAGTGACATGTTCATTCAGAGTTAAACTAATAACATAATATGGAAAAACACAATAGTCAAGACTGCTAATAATTAGCCATTTTTTTAAAACCAGGTCCTAAATGTCTAGACAATATACCTTTCTTCCGGCAACATCTTATCATCATCTGCATTCAAGCAAAGGATGTAGTGTATTCCACAGAATTACCTCTACCACTAAATATGTGCTATAGATTATAACATGAGCAAATGATAAGCCAAGGAAACTGATCCATGGGTATAGTTCCAATATTTGTGCTTATTAAACTGTGGCACTAAATAATGTCTGATAACCTTGTATAAAACTGAATAAAAATATATTAAATGCAGGTCTCATAAAAAATCTAAACCAAATTTCCAAATATAATTCACTACTAGAAAGCACAAAGAATATCACAAATTATGTAATGCACCCTGTAGCAAAAAAAGCTATACGCTTAAAGGGACACTATAATCACCAGAACAACTACAGCTTATTGTATTTGTCCTGGTGAGTATAATCAGTCCCTTCAGGCCTTTTGCAGTAATCATTGAAAATGCAGTGTTTACATTACAGCCTAGTGATAACTGAACTGGCCACTCCTCAGATGGCTTCTAGAGGTGCTGCACACTCTGCATGGAGACAATGAACTTTCCTCAAAGAGATGCATTGATTCAATGCATTTCTATGAGGAGATGCTGGGCTGTGTTTGGCATGTGCTGGCTCTGCTCCTGATCTGCCCCCTTGACAAGCTCAGCCAAGCCAATGCTTTCCTGTGGGAAAGCATTGTGATTGGCTCAGACCACCACTTCTGATGATGTCAGCCAAGTAGGCAGGAATAAAAGGAAGATTTTACTATATTTAGGAAGGGCAAGGGGCTGGGTGTGGGGGAGGACTAGATGGTGTTTTAACACTATGGGGTCAGGTATACAGGGAGTGCAGAATTATTAGGCAAATGAGTATTTTGACCACATCATCCTCTTTATGCATGTTGTCTTACTCCAAGCTGTATAGGCTCGAAAGCCTACTACCAATTAAGCATATTAGGTGATGTGCATCTCTGTAATGAGAAGGGGTGTGGTCTAATGACATCAACACCCTATATCAGGTGTGCATAATTATTAGGCAACTTCCTTTCCTTTGGCAAAATGGGTCAAAAGAAGGACTTGACAGGCTCAGAAAAGTCAAAAATAGTGAGATATCTTGCAGAGGGATGCAGCACTCTTAAAATTGCAAAGCTTCTGAAGCGTGATCATCGAACAATCAAGCGTTTCATTCAAAATAGTCAACAGGGTCGCAAGAAGCGTGTGGAAAAACCAAGGCGCAAAATAACTGCCCATGAACTGAGAAAAGTCAAGCGTGCAGCTGCCACGATGCCACTTGCCACCAGTTTGGCCATATTTCAGAGCTGCAACATCACTGGAGTGCCCAAAAGCACAAGGTGTGCAATACTCAGAGACATGGCCAAGGTAAGAAAGGCTGAAAGACGACCACCACTGAACAAGACACACAAGCTGAAACGTCAAGACTGGGCCAAGAAATATCTCAAGACTGATTTTTCTAAGGTTTTATGGACTGATGAAATGAGAGTGAGTCTTGATGGGCCAGATGGATGGGCCCGTGGCTGGATTGGTAAAGGGCAGAGAGCTCCAGTCCGACTCAGACGCCAGCAAGGTGGAGGTGGAGTACTGGTTTGGGCTGGTATCATCAAAGATGAGCTTGTGGGGCCTTTTCGGGTTGAGGATGGAGTCAAGCTCAACTCCCAGTCCTACTGCCAGTTCCTGGAAGACACCTTCTTCAAGCAGTGGTACAGGAAGAAGTCTGCATCCTTCAAGAAAAACATGATTTTCATGCAGGACAATGCTCCATCACACGCGTCCAAGTACTCCACAGCGTGGCTGGCAAGAAAGGGTATAAAAGAAGAAAATCTAATGACATGGCCTCCTTGTTCACCTGATCTAAACCCCATTGAGAACCTGTGGTCCATCATCAAATGTGAGATTTACAAGGAGGGAAAACAGTACACCTCTCTGAACAGTGTCTGGGAGGCTGTGGTTGCTGCTGCACGCAATGTTGATGGTGAACAGATCAAAACACTGACAGAATCCATGGATGGCAGGCTTTTGAGTGTCCTTGCAAAGAAAGGTGGCTATATTGGTCACTGATTTGTTTTTGTTTTGTTTTTGAATGTCAGAAATGTATATTTGTGAATGTTGAGATGTTATATTGGTTTCACTGGTAATAATAAATAATTGAAATGGGTATATATTTGTTTTTTGTTAAGTTGCCTAATAATTATGCACAGTAATAGTCACCTGCACACACAGATATCCCCCTAACATAGCTATAACTAAAAACAAACTAAAAACTACTTCCAAAAATATTCAGCTTTGATATTAATGAGTTTTTTGGGTTCATTGAGAACATGGTTGTTGTTCAATAATAAAATTAATCCTCAAAAATACAACTTGCCTAATAATTCTGCACTCCCTGTACATGTTTGTGTTCCTGACCCTATAGTATTATTTTAACATCAATAGTTTGCTGTGTCCAGTCTAGTATAGAAATAACTTATTAGAAGTATACAGCCTAAAATGTTTTTATAGATATATTTTAGTGTGTAGGTTCTTAAACACATCCTATATATATATATATATATATATATATATATATATATATATACACATATACATATATACATACACACACACACACATAGATATATATATATATAAATATAGATATGTATTTTTATGCATGTATATTAATTGTATATTAGTTAAACCTACTGTGAAGGTGATATATTGATGGTGATATCTATATCTATCTATATATATATATATATATAAAAACACAAGGGGGGTTGGCTGAACTCACCTGAAAATGCATAAATTGGGGTGCTGCTGGGGGCTAAATTATACAATACACAAGATCCAGCGCACTAACCTATCCACTAAACAGCAACTTCAATGTTGAAAGATTTTGTTTTTTTAAAAACACCTAATCTAGGCAAAAATAATGGGGGTTTAGTTAGTAAACCCCCATTATGTTTGCCTAGATTAGGTGTTTTTAAAAAATCTAATAAAATCTTTCAACATTGAAGTTGCTGTTTAGTGGATAGGTGAGTGCGCTGGATCTTGTGTAATATATATATATATATATATATATATATATATATATATATTCACAATGTTATGTATGAACAATTTGACTTATTGGGACAGTACAAGAGGTGGTCCAACAGGGTTTAAATTTGAGAGAAGGAGGGCATCACTTTGACTCTGACGAAGCCAGTATAGATGAAATAAGTAAGTCGCGTGATACTGTAACCCGAATGGAGTGATGTAGGAAGCATGCATGCAGATACTCGGTCTAGTTGACAGAGGATGGCGGAAGACAGGAGACATAATAATTAATAAATCAAAGTTTTTTACCATCTGGAATGTCGTAGTGCGACATCTGTGGGATAAGAGTATTTGTCCCTTTACAAGGTGAGCAGAGCAATTTTTGGGTTGCAAGTGGCCACTGCATAACTTTATTACACTGTTGTTGATTATCTTCTCTAAGCTGATTAGAGAGACCACTCTTGGGACACGAGCCGGTGGCACACCTCTGAAGTAAGACTGCAAGTAACCGCAAAGTTAATAAGGCACTGATAAAGTTAAACAAATAATCACTGTGCCATGGATACTTTTTCAGTTTGAGTGTGTCTTGGTCCAAAATGGTTGTGTACCACTGTTCTAGATCCACACTTTGTAGATAGTAGCACAAATGCGTCTCAATGAGAAACTCTTTCAGCACATTGTTTGGATACTCAATAAGGACAAAATGTTTGTGTTTTGCATTTCTTATAGTATAATAGCTGTACTTTTGTCCCAGTGAATATAGCAGCTCAATACATATCTTTATGTCTAATACCCTTTAAATTATGATCAGGGATTTTACAATGTACTGAACTGGATCAACATTTGTGATGGCTGGAACCTTGTTCCATTCACTTTTTTTTTTCCTTTTTTAATATCAGATTAGTCATGTTACACTACTATTTGGTAACTACATATTGGTATCATTTTTTTTCCTTAAACACATTATCCATATGGTTATTATATTATATGCTTGATAAAGGTCCTACACACAAGATTACAGGATCGCTTGATTTCTTTGTTGCTAACATATATTTTGGCAATTTTTATGTTCTTGAAATAAGATCCATTTAGCGCTTTCCTATTTAAAAAAAATAAAAATATATATTCTTATGCAAAAATATTACAATTAAAACACTTCAGTTCATTCACTAAAATGTAGTTAAGCATGTTCCCTATTTATCTGTATGGATTCATGAATGAAGCATGCTGGTTTCATAGATAACATTTCATGATTTTACATTACGTACATTGTTGCACATATTCGAATATTTTCTATACATAGAAAAGAAACAAAAAAAAACAAAAACAAAAAAAAAATAAACCCAATCAACAATCAACCTATTAACACTTGTATCATACTTGTCAGGAAAAAAAAAAAAAAAAAAGAGTTCCCTTGCCCCTTGGCCAATTGTTTCTTTTCTTAAACCTTGCATTCAGGCCTCAATGCTTTGTCCGTGGAGGCTGATCAAGGTTTTAGCGGACTGATAAAGACATTGAAAGGATTGCTACAGTTGCAATTTCACAATAGATTTAGTATATGAAAATCTCCCATGGGGACAAGGATTGCTTGAGATACAGAGGCTATCCCCTATTTGTGGTTTGGGGAATTATCTTTGCAGGACGAAAAGTAGGTTTTAATTTTATAACGCATTCAAATATCAGCAACTTAAGGGGGGCAGAATCTCAGCAAAAAATAACGGCCTCGTTTTAATATAGTTGGATAAGCTTTTCAAATGATTTAATATTTTTTTGGATGAACTTTAAAATTATTTAATATGATTAACAAATATTCAAATTTTGTAATAGTTTGATATTTTTTTAAATATATTTTCTTTATATATTAAATGTTAATATTTTAGTAAAAAAATTATTTAAAAAGTTTATTCAAAAATATTAAATATCAGAATCCAAGAATGGGGTCAAACACAACTTAACAAGTTAGGTCAAATACAAAGAATTGGGTTAAATATAACTTAAAAAAATAAAATAAGAAAGAAATTAAAACACTGGCTGAATTACGTTTACAATTAAATTCAGAAAATGCCATGCTCCTTGGATATATTTTTTTGTATTCATGTTGTTCTCCCCATTTTCTTGTTATTATTGCACTAATTGTAGTTTCAAAGCATTTCAGCAGCTAATGTGGAATTATTTAATTTAATTAGCACAATATGTTTCAATCAAGAGATTATTATAATTTTTTATTTGTTCAGCTTAACACATTGTACCTATTGCTCATCTGAAACATGCGTCTTTTCGGCTGGTTTAATTCAAGCCAACGTTTCATTGCATAACTCTGCTGGAAAGCATTAACAATATATTTAACATCACAGAATTAAATAAAAAAAAATAAACACCAAAAAGATGTAGCTGTTTTTAAACTAATTGGAATGGATAACTCATGGTAATAACAATGAGACATGTTAGTCTTTAACAACAAAAGTATTATTTTTTTTAAAGGGAAAAATACTATTATGTTGTATATTAACCACTTTACTGCCAGGAGAATTGTGAAACATGGTTCTCTACAGTTTTTAAAGGGTAAAGATTCTTGAAAGTTTTTGTCAATCTTCCTTGACGTGAGCTTAGTGACATTTAAAAGTTCTGATTTTCAGCTGTCAAATGCCACTCTGAATGAAAGCGGATCCTTTCTCATTTCTGGAATCTAAGAATTGAAAGTGACATGCCTTTTTTAATGTTACATTTTCTGAATTTCCTCTAAACTGCCCACAGGTGCAAGTGGAGATGAGAGGGATGCATTTAGAAGAAGTGATTTTAGAGAATGCCCCTAGTTCTCTTAATTCTTCCCTTCATATTGTATTAACTTACAGCAGCCGGCTATAGTGATATTACTGCCCAACACACCCATATAAACTTTAACAATTCAACTAGAGGTCTATACGAGATAAAAAAGAAGAAGGTTTGAGAGTTCAGATTTGTCTTCAAAACACTGCTATACTAATATTTTGTGTTTTTTTGTTTATATAATTTTTATTGATTTTTGGATATACAATCATACAGATAATAGATACTTAAAATAGAAAAATGCAATGGTAAACATGAAGATATACATAGTTAAGCTATCCAAAGGCAAACTGTTATTCTATGGAGTATGTAGAAATTTCAATTCCTAGCATAAAAATAAGATGAACTGGAAAAGGAACAGACAATGACATTAAATAGCTCTTGAAGGGAGGCCCATAAAAAAGTGTCAGAGGGGGTTGAAGTCGACTGTGGTAAAGCCATACCTACGCTTGTAGGTCATGAGCTTTTAAGGTAAAATAAAGCAAAGAGGGGGCATGGCTTGACCGATGACCAAGATGGCCAAATAGTGGAAGAGCCTCTGACTAGCCTAGCATCTCAATGGACACTAAAAACAACTCATGGCAATACCCAAAAGGCATCTGCTTTCTGCCACAACCATAGTGCCCCACCAGCAACCCTCATCACAAACTATAATGCAATACCTCCTCCCAGTCATGGACTTGGCCACGGCATTGGAAATGGACAAAATGGTGGCAAAGCCACTCACCCCCATGGGCTCCTCCATTAACTCCCAGGTCCAAGATGGCTTGGACTTCTCTGTGCAAGTCTCAACTGACAAAAGAGGACTTGGTATCAGCCACCAACACCATCATGGGTGACATCCAGGCCCTTAGGACTACAGGGACTCACCAGGCGGATGGGAGTCCTGGAGCGTGCACAGCAAACAACAGCTGTGGAACAGGCAATGACTGCCACACAGGTAGCCCAACATACTACCATGATAAAACACATGCGCAGGCACATTGAAGATGGTGAGACCAGAGAGCACATCAGTGTGAGGAGCTTAACAGAATGTGAGAGTGGCCCTGAGGACCTCCGGTGCTCCATTACTCACCTGTTTAAGCTATTGCTGGGAAGCGAAACACCCATAAATATAGAATATGACAGACTTCACATGCCATTATGCCCTACAGGCCTCTTAACGGCCCACCAAAAAATGTAATATGCTGTCTCTTGAGACATGAAGTAAAGGAAGTCCTAATGAAACAGACAAGAGCCTTCAATTGTTCCATGATGTCTTTCACTCACTCTACATAAGAGGAGATTGCTTAGGTCCCTCAGCTTGGCCTTAAGCTGCAGGGGCTTCACTTACTGGAGGATCACTCATTCGGACTTTCCATAAGAATAGACTATGGGCTCCTAAACATATTATAGTGGAGCTCCCTGTACCCCAGGGTGGGTACCTCCGCCAAGGACTGCTATGTAGCTGGAACAGGGGACAAGCCGCAGCACTTCTGTCACCGTGGCTTGACTGGGGCTCTGGAACTGCTCTCTCCTGGAGCTGAATGGGGAACTCACTCTAGACACCTTCAGGCACTAGACGACACTCAGTTCTGGGAGCTCTAGTCCTTACAAGGACTTTCCCCGTTGAATCCTCCACACTGGAACAACGATTAAAGAATAGCTCTGTCCCCTCCCAGTAACCAGACGACACACAGTTCTGGGAGTACAAGTTGAAACACGTTTATTGGCAGCCACAACTGGCCTTAAATGCAAGTCCCCATGCAAGGTGCACTCCCCCCTGGACCTGAGAGTAGACCACAGTAAAAACATACACACGATTACATTGGCTCTCAGGTCCAGGACATTCCCATACAAAACAAGGTAATCCCTCCCCTGTGCCTGGGAGATAATTGAGTCAGGAACTGAACTAACTCAATTATCTCCAGGCACAGAAAACACACATTTCCCGAACACCCCAAAACTACCTTAAAAATACATAAAACCCCATAAAAGTTACATCCTCTGATAGCCCCGATCTGAGTGACCAACATATCCAAAAATCACCCAGATTCAGAGGTTCAGGAATTTCCTGGAAGTTATAATTTGACCGACTGCAAATCAGTTTCAGAGAAGAAGGGCTTGCAGTCGGTCTAGTTCGGTAGTTTAAAAACCGAACAAACTACCAAACATAATCAATGTTCTTACCCTGGAGATTGTTTCCCTTGTTCATGGGAACGTTTCCTCCGAACAGTGTCTTTCTAAGTGTTGTAGAACCGAACACAGGCGATCATGGAAGTCCAGTGGGGTTCGGGATTTTCGGTGCCCGAAAATAGTTCCATGAACTCGACGACAAAACACCGCTGCCTGTGTTCATGCGAACAAGATGGCCGCCACCTTGTGGTCGTCCATAGGAAATGCAGTCACCCAGATGAACACTTAGAACACTGAGGTGGAAATTTCTACAAAGTTTTCATTAGGCTTAACAGGGTGGTCTCTGGTTCCTGCGGCTGTTCGGTTCCAGAACCATATAGCCCAAATACACAAACTGAGACTTTTATATTACATTTTACAGGGTCCATAGTCTGTGGGCAGAAGGCTGGCAAGCAGGCTCTTCCAGGAGCTTGTGGCAAACTCACTTGGAAAGGGGAGTTTGTCGCACATATGCCCTGAGGTTGATCTGACAACTGCTCTTCCACAACTTAACCTACCAGAAGACACCCTACAGGGTTGGCCTGGCCTGTTGTTCGGATAACAATTGGCACCACCATGAGAACAGAGGCTGACATCAGGGCCGATGTTTAGCAGTGCCATCAGGAAACTCGTCATCTCTTATCCACTCTACACACTGACCTGAACTTTGCTGACTATATCACTTCATAATTAGTTATACTTGTTTCCCCTTTCATTTACTCTGTGTCATCCAGTTACTATGATTATCGACCCAAAATGTTACTTGATGTTTTGCTGTGAAGATAGGGCCTCTAACCACGCACTGAATTCTTTTAGTCCCATATATCTTACAAATTCCCCATTAGGGGTTAATTGATAACCATTCGCACAGACCAGAACTAAAAGTTGTACTTAGTAGATATTTGTTGCCCCTCCTCCTGATAGAAGGGGAGTTAAGTTAAACAATATTGATAAAATAAAAAAATAAAAAATAATTTACCTCCTCTGATCCTAAACATTTTGCCGTAGGCGTCCCTTTTACTTGAGGACTATTTACAAACCACAAACAGGCTCTTATATGTGATTGCAACCATCCATAGCGTAGTTGTAACCATAATGGGTCCTTGAATGAGGACTGAACATAATTATCTTCCCCATAGATGCACAGTTTGCTTTATTCTATTGATGGTATTCTAAATATCATGGATACTAGAGGTTAATCTGGGGATTCAAGTCTTGCCTGAACTTATGAGTTCACACCCCCAGGAGCAGTGCTTTGAATACTGAGACCTTTAGGTGACCCAATATAACAGGTCCTCTGTATTTAAGGTATCAGGCACTGTACTCCACAATTTTAAAATGTATAACACAGTATTTTCTGGTTACACCCCTCAGCCTAGCCTCCTGCCCTCCCGGTTTAAATTTTCTTACATTCATTGCCGGAGTCATCCTTTAAAATAAAGCAAAAACAAAACAAAATATATTGATGAGATAAATACACACATAAACCTACTAAGGCTAGAAATGGCTTTTGAACATGACCAACTGAGAATCTTATCAACACTAAATGTCTGAATGTCCCAGTAAAGAGACATGTTGCCTTGAGAGATTTCCACAGTCATATGACCTCTGTAGTAATTATCCAAGAAACTCTATTTTGAGAGGGTAGGAGCCCCCAAATAAAAAATGCACATAACTACTATGCAGGTTCTACAGTAATTCACAATATGATAAAAAGAGGGAGGTTGCTATCCTATTTGCCTAACTCATCACAATATATTATCTTATTTAGGATTATGTCTCAGCTGTCTGGCTTCCAGGAGGGATCCCTTATCTTGGGAGGCAATCATAATGTCCCTATGGACCCCCGTTTGGACACCTCTGTGGATAGCTCCAACATTCCGTCTGGATCACTTTGAGCAATCAGAATATCCTTACACGATCTGTGCCTCTCTTATTGTTGACGTGCCAAGCATCCGGGGACAGAGATTACACATTCTACAGCTCACTACTCATGACTTATAGTAGAATAGCGTACATCTTACTCCCATTTAGCCAGCTACACCTAATAGACTCTTCCGACATTCTCCCAATAAATTGGACAGACGGCTCCCCAGTCTTCATTACCTTAATGTCTCCATTACACAGATCAAAATGTTCTCACAGGAGACTACATGAGATACTCATAGATGTCCCTGCAATAAAAGATGGACTTAGGTCTCTAATCCAACAATACTTCAAAGAAAATGGTCTGCTGGATTTGCCCCCCACCTCTTCGGAAAGCCCACAACGCCGTAACTAGAGGATACCTGATCCAATGGGGAGCTATACGAAAATGAGAGTCCCAGAGGCAGGTATAGAGCCTTATTACTCAGATTGGTGACAAGGAGAGAAAACACACTATGTCAGAGGGAGATTACACTCAATTATTACATCGTAAATCCCAGCTCAATATCCAAGCATCTAAAATCATACACACATTGAAAAGATTTTTTATAAGCTAGGTAATAACAGTAAAATATGTAGGTGAAAGCCCTTCAGAAGGCAAGGTCCCTATCTTATGTTCTGAGACTCAGACTGACAGATGGATCTCACAAACAATCACCAGAGGATATGCTCTCGATGTTTCAAAACTGCTATTGTTCCCTGTACAAGATAGGGAACACCTCACACACAGCTAACCCAAATGCTCACCAAGGCCACATTGACAGCCACCTCACAAAACACTTGACCTCAGTTCTTACACCAGAGTAAAGAGAGTCCCTAGAGTCCATTATCACCTTAGGAGAAACTGAAATATACCCTTAAAACCAACCCATTGGGTGGGGCCAGATGACATGCAGATGAGATGCAGTCCAATACTACAAGAGCTAAAGAAAACCTTTGTGCTACATAATTTTTAGAGTCTTGCAACGATCTAATACATGGGGCACAACTTCACACTGATAACCTGATGGCGACCATTATGGTCCTCCCGAAATAAGGAAAAGACATAGAACTCTGCCTTAGTTATAAGCCCATCTCCCTGCTCAATGCAGACCTCAAGTTGTTGCAAAAATTCTAACAAACCACTTTAAAAAAAATATATCACATACTCTGCCTTATAGGTCCAGATCAGGTTGGTTTTGTTTCATGCAGAGTGGCAAGAGATGGGACTTCCAGGGTTGTTAATCTTATCGACAGAGAAAGCCTCTCAGGATCTATGCTGGGAAAACTTGAAGGAACATTATAGGATCAGAAACACAAACATGTATTCCTGACCCTATAGTGCAAAACCCACCATTAAGGTGGCTTGCCCCCCTTATCCTTTTAAAAGCATGAAAAATTCACCTTATTTCCAGTGCCGTGCGGGTTCATGGCACTGGCCCCGCCCCCTTGGTGACAATCAGAATTGCCGATTTTTAGCCAATGGATTGGCTAAAATTGTCAAGGGGGCGGGGTCAAACACAATTTTGGCCAATCAGCACCTCCCCATAGAAATGCATTGAATGAATGCATCTCTATGAGGAAAATTCAGCATCTCCATGCAGAGCATGGGGACGCTAAACGGCACTGCTGCTTACTGTGCAGCCCTAAGCCAGGAAACCCCTCCAGTGGCCATCTGAAGAGTGGCCATTTGGAGGTGTCCCTAGGGGCAATGTAAACACTGCATGAAAATGCCTGAAGGGAGCTATTATACTCACCAGAACAACTAAATTAAGCTGTAGTTGTTCTGGTGACTATAGTGTCCCTTTAATAAAAAGTGATCATTTGTTGCAATTCATCTAAGAACAGCACTTTATAGATGCCTGCCAATTAATTTTTTATAAAAAAACAAACAAAAACAAAACACAATGTCAATAGATTTGTGGCAATTTACATCTGAAAATTCGACAATGTGGCCACATAGAGATAGAGGAAGGGCTACTGCATTACCCAAAAATCTAAATTAAATAACCTGTTAACTCTGTGGCAGCACAACTAGATGCCACATGTGCACAGGGATTTACAATTTATTTGGTCCTTCAAATATATTATATTTAGCAGCCCCTGTGCACACTTGGCATCTAGTTTCCTAATTTCTTTATTCTTTAAAAAGTCTACAATACTGCAACCTGGTCCACTACGCACGCACAAGCCACATGGTTCTCTTTACATAGAACACCTAGCAAATATTCATGAAGCATTTAACAGTTATAATTAAAGTTTACAATACACAAGTTAAGGAGTGGCAGCTTTATTTAAACATATTACATTTATTTAAGAATCTTATTTTGTCCGTCTTTATCGCATGCTGCATATTAAGTGCCGCATTATTTCTTTATTACTCAACTTTTATACCATACACTGATGGAAAAGTAAGCAATAGCACAGACATTGCAATCCAAGGCTGTGTGACCTTGCACCTCTGCACTCTTTTTTTTTTCCAATTTATATTTTTTTAATTAAGTGAATGACATCGTTATCAAACTTTTTCATTCATTATGATAAATGAACAACGTATAGTAAGCAACATATTAGGAGACTGCTGGTGTTATAACAGTAACAGCATGTCTCTTGGGGTCAACAGGTATGGCAACCTTAGGCAACTTGGTGTTTGGAACCCAGTGGCTAAGTTATCAGTGCTAGGTAAGTCCCGGCCTCTGAGCAGGAGTTGGTTAGGTCTCCGGACCACGGCATCCATGGAACTAACTCGCGTCAAGTGAGGCTTCTGATGTGGTATGGGCTAGTCAGTGTTCCCGAAGCGCTGAGGCCGGCGTCCCGGCTTCTTGCTTGTGGGTGCACTTTCTTGGGTATGGTCTGTTGCGGTTGTGTAGTCGCATTGTTGTTCCTAATTTCATGGTCCCAGTCCTTATTTTTTGCCTCTGGAGAAGCTCCTCGTGGGTTAATGGACAATCCCAGTGCCTGCAGGTGCGGCTCTGGATCTTCCGCTGACGTCAGCGTAATTGTCTCTCTTCCACTCTCTACAAAGAGGGACACCTCTAATCCCCAGCAGTATTTCATGGAGTGTTCTCTTAGTCGACTAGCGACTGGAGCCAGCTTCCTTTTCTCTACCAGGACTGAGAACGGGATATCCACATATATAGCAACAGTGTGCCCCTTATAATGTATCGTCCCCATCTCCCTCGAGCAGGTCATAATCACAGATCTCACTGCGATAAGTCTTGTCACCGCGATTATACCTCTGGTCCTGCTGATTTTTCTTCTTTTTCCACCCTATGCTTGTGGGGGGTGCTGTTTTGGTGCAAAAGTTCCACTCTTTGTGGCTCTAAGTCTTAGGTTTCACCTAGGCCCGGTCAGAGCTCAGGGAAAAGACGTCTTCGTTGGAGCTCTGTTGTCCACACTCCCACACCTCTGCACTCTTTACAAGTCATATATTTGCATTCTTGTGTCAGAAAGGAAGATCTTTCTTCTACCTCTGAATCATAGAGCTTTGCAGAACAAGAAGAGCCTGTGTAAAATGAAAAATTCTGTATCACTCCAGACCAATGGAGGTGAACTATGGAACATATTGTATGTAACAACTCTCAGAGTCTTCTAAGGGTAATACTTGAGTGTCAAAGATTGACAACTAACAGGCACTACATACAGTTTGCACCATAATGCCTTTATCAGGTGGCTGGTTGCAACTAGATGTAAAATTGTCACTCAACAAGCACCATAACACTCAGTTGACGCTCTCAGCCTATCACTGCCCACCACCGCTGGTATAGCATGAAGTAGAGCAAAGCTCCAACTATGCCATTTTGTCATTGAAGGCTGGACTGCAGGCTGCCAGGCATTAAGCATCTCTGCTAAATGGTGAGTAACTGGTTTAGCAGTCATGCGGGACTCAGCAACATAAACCCTGTAAAGTACTTGTAGGTATTATGTTGTCCCTTTAAGGGTGCATATTTGGGTATGCCTGGGAGGCATGTTTAGTACGGGTAGGAAGAATAACAAAATATGGGTCCCAGCTTTACAAAAGCAGAAAACATCTCACCTGCTCCGTCACATACAAGAACGGACCGTTTGTGTTTGTGTTTGTGTGTCTGTGTGTGTCTGTGTATTGTTGCATGTTTAATTTTCATGCAACATACGTAAAACACAGACTATTTGCATTTTATGTGAACACTGTAGGACAGTTGTAATTATTCCCACATGAATAACTGAGAATATTCAGTATCTGTAACAGTATTTGTTGCTTGTTTTATTTCATCTAAAGAAATAATGTAATATTTGCTTTAAATTATTCGTAGTATTCATTACTACCTTCCATTTTAATTATGTTCTTCAAGTTTCTCCATTCTTTTAAACTCCTACTTTTTCATATGTTTGTACTTTGTTGGTCTGGAATTAACCCACATTTGCTCAGATCCTTTTTATGAATGTATTAAGGACTTAAATGATTTCTTCTACAATTTGTAATATTTTCCATTTTACCAACAGCTGCGTTTTTGAATTCTGAATTTCCATAAAGAGCCATAATCTTCTGCAATTGTCATAAATAAACATAGAAATGTGTCATTGCATTTCTGATTGTGTTTTGGTAAATAATATGGGAATTAATCTCTCAGGACTAGAGAATTAAATTATAAAATTAAAGGATTAGATAGGCTAATTAACATGTTCAATGTATTTCAATAAACTCTGGAGTTTTGGAGAATTGACCAGGGAATTACAAATTTTGCAGACTGGAGATTTTTTTTCTACCTCTGGTATTTTGATTAAAATGTGGAAATTCTCCATTCAATTACGTATTTATTGAATAAGCTAGCAACTGATTTAGAAAAAAGAAGACGGCACGACAATCAGCAATGAAGAGCTCACTGTCAGCAACATAATAAATAGCAGGAAACGGTAAAAATAAGTAAAAAAAAAACCATAAAAGCGGTAAAAATAAAAGTATAGGAGTAACATTATAAAATTATACAAACAAAATAAAAAAAAATCTATAAAACATAAAAAAACCCTAATAATGTCTTAAAATAATCCTGTTATGATCAAGGTGAGTACAACAAAGTACATTCTCTTCAAGGGAGCAATACACTAAAACAAAAATATTAATTTTACAATATAAATGTTATTCCAATCAGAAATTGTCTTCTGATCTTGAGTTGCTCATCAGTATTTTTGATTGAGGACTCCAACTGAGTTCTAGAACACATGACATAAAGAGCTAAATAAAAAACAATTACCATGGAAACCAATAGAACAGTGGTCCCCAAAATGTAGATCCCCAGATGTTTTAAAACTACAGCTTCCGTGATGGTTTGTCGTTCTAAAGGTATCCAAAGGATCATGGGAGTTGTTGTTCTACAACATCTGGGTATCTACCTTTTGGGCGCTCCTGCAAAATAGAACATTTCTCAACATTTAGCAACTTGTACCCAAAATAGCTCCTGTCCAGCCTTGACAAAACTGTCTCATCGCCCCATGGAGTGAATTCCTGTATTGCAAACCTTATATTGGGCGATAATGTAGTTGAGTGCTTGGCATACTTCAACAGCATAGTTGCATTATATAAAATTGGTAGCAATTTGGCTAGCACAGTATATAAAATAATGATATAGCTTGTGCATTTTTCAAAATGCCAACAACCTGATTTAATTGTACCAAAATGTGATCAGCTCATCATCAATATTCTTCTTGAGGTCCAAACAGCAAACAGAATTTAACCAAATGCATCATAAATCACCCACTTGCTGTATCTCACTGATACATTGAGGTTTATTTTCTAAAAAGTAAACGGACGTGAGCAAAAAACAGAATTGCAAAAGTTAGGCCAAAATAACAGAGTTAAGGCTCTCCCAAAATGAGATGGTTTTGCAACTCAGCTTCAGTGTACATTTTTGATTTAGTTTTGAATTCATCATAATTTACTGAAAATCATAATTTACAGATCCAGTAGTATCAGAAAAGAACAAAAATGATAACTAGATATGTCAAAAGTAGGTTGCCTCAAAAAAATTCAATCAGTTAGAGGACAGTAAAATATAAATGTGAGGGACTATACTCTACAAAGCATAAATCGTGTTTGTTTGTTGTTTCACGGCACATGTTTCTAAAACATACGATGCTCATGATACCATAAGGTATGAGAACCATATTTGAAGACTATCCACCAAAGCACGTCTATGTAGAATTGGAGGAATTTAACATCTGCATTACACTTCCTATGCTGGTGTCAGGAATACTGCAAGATCCTACACGCAGTGTGTAAATGTTAATGTAAATGTATACTGTACCTTAAAGTGGCTGGACTTCATGTTAGAGAGACAGAGAATGGGACAAGCCGGACTCAGGGAAACCAGGAGTCAGGGAAGCGAGGTACATTAGCCGAGTCAAGGATTATAGAATGGAGAATAACCACAATAGCCAAGATCAATGAACCAAAAAAAGCAGAGAGTATTATAACGCGCTATTGGAAATCAATATAGAACCACAACATGACAAGGACCTATGCCCTGACAACCTTTCTATAGTGTGGCTCTTTAATGTTGTAGCCACGCCCTCAAAACTTTCAAATTTAAGCATTTTGGACTATCAAGACGTCATTAGCATTATGACATTGGTTAACACGTGCCGCATCATGAAAGGCAGCGGAGCTACGTCGTCTGGCGTTGGAACGGCTAAGGAGAGGAGAGAGACTATGGGAAAGGTCCCTCTCCACTTGATGGATGTCCAGCCTGGGAAACACAAGGTATTGTGACAGCTGGTCCTCACATGCAATAATCTACGTGGCTGCAAAGAGCCACAAGATAATGGTTCAAGATATACAGTCATATCGGGCTATTTTCACTAATCCCAAGTCCAGTACAAAAAAAAAAAAAATTCTGAACAAGAGTGAGATATATGAAGTTAGCATTGCATTCTAAAAAATTACTTTTCAACAAATCTAAAACCTGTAAGACTATTTTGAATGTCAGACATGATCAGTTCCACCAACAGTAAAGCACGGCAGTCTGACTATCATACTAAGACAGTGCTTTGCTGCCTCAGGATTCAGACATCTTGCAATCAGTGTGGGAACACTAAAGCTTGGATTGTAATGACAATTGCACAGTAGACTATCACAAAGTCCATTCGTGAACTGAACTTTGACAGAATATGGGCTACTTCTCATTACATGGACTTTCAACACACACCAGCACATATCCGGTAGATGGGTTTTGTCAAGACATAAAATATAAGGATCAATTAGTTTAGTCGGTTATATAAATTAAAATGAACCAAATTCCATAATTCAATGTACGTGATAGATTAGGAAATATAGGAAATATATAGTTGAAGTTGCAAAGATTGTAAATTGGGAATCAAAGTGTTCAATAGCGAGGTGAGCATTTTTTTTGTGTATGTATTTAATCAGATACTCTTTATAATTATGATTTTTGAATCTGATGATCCGCAAACTATCTTTTTACACTGTAATTGACATTATTACGATTTTAAAGTGCAACATTTTATTTTCTTGCGTAAGTAGTAAGCTTTTAACAAAATAAAAATGTACTTAACAAAACCTAAATGTTCGTAATGAATATTCTCAGAAAATAAATATCACTGTATGAGGCAGATCTGAAAAGAAAAAAAAAAAAAGAGAAAAAAAATATATCAATAAAGCTTTGAATCTAAAAGTATGACCACCATACTGGGCAGACGCGTGGCTGCCGAGCTCCTCACATAACTGCACATAAAGCTTGAAATTACGCATTCCACACCTATCACTAACATCCAGCAGCAGCATCTCTGTACCTGGCAACAAGTGGACTCCTATTGGTGCATTTCTGAGATGTGTACTGCTGGATAGTTGAACCTTGCAGCCGCGGCCTAGCGGGACCTGATTAGGAGGGGCGGCCGACCTCCATGTTCGGGCTCCATTGTACAGGTGGCTGGCGGGCCTTGTATCCCCCTTTGGACAGGTGGGGATTATACTGGTCCCCACCGCAACAGTGTAGGACACATACCTGCAGTCTGATACGACACCACGGGGCAGCGCCTTTGATCTCAAGAAGGTGACGGTCCTCAAGCATTCTGCAGGGTTAGCAACAGATCCACTCTTAAGCTGGAAGGAGGCCTTTTGTGCCAAATTTGACCACACCTGTGCACGATTCTGGCAACGAATAAAGGCAAGAGCTCTGCAACCTGCCACCGCTGACAGACATCTGCCTTCTGATGATATCGGGGTCTGTACCTCTCTTTCTGGGCCAGGAACCCTAAAGGGGCCATACCCTAAGCGGCAACCATACACCTCGGGCCAGGGGCGTACCTGGAGCATTTGGCAGGCGGATCCTATATTTGGCACACCCCCTCGGCACCCCTCCCTTAAAAATGTAAAAAACAACAACTGAGCAGTGTTTTTATTTTTATGTTTTTAGCACACTGTTTGTGTGTTTGAATTTAAGCATGTTTTTGTATGGAGTATATGTGAGTAAATGTACGGGTGTGTTTGCACGTATTGGCATTTGTAAGCAGGAGTGCATTTTTCTGTAGTGTGGTTTTTGAATATGGTGGTTTTTTTTGTAGTGTTGACATTTCGATGCAGGGTTGTATTTGTGTGTAGTGTAGATTAATGCTGAGATGTATGCACATTTACATACATACATATACTTACATATACACACACTGGCACACATACACAGACACATAGGTACACACATGCAGTTACACAGAAACAGTCATACACAGACAAACACTGGCACATACAGATAGACACACAGATACAAACACATATAGATAAAAACACACACACATACAGACACACAGAGAGACACACAGGCACAGACACACATACAGAGACACACACATACAGACACACACATACAGACACATTGATACAAACACAGACACACAAACAGATACACAGACACACAAAGACACACTGACACATACAGATACACATATACCAACACACATACAGATACACAGACACACATGTATAAGTGTGTGTCTGTGTGTGTTTGTATAGTGAATGCAGTGTGTGTGCTTGTGGAGTGGATAATGGTGTGAGGGAAGGGGTGATGGTGAGAGGGATGTGGGTGGGTGATGGTGTGTGGTGGGGTGAAGTGAGAGGGAGCTCAGGGAGGGGGGTGAGGATGAGAGGGAGTGATTGAGTGATTGTGAGAGGGAGATTGTGAGAGGGGGTGGTGAGGGGGGGTGATTGTGAGAGGGAAGGGGGTGATGGTGTGGGGGGGTGAAGTGAGAGGGAGCTCAGGGAGGGGGGTAAGGATGAGTGGGAGGGGGTGATTGTTAGAGGGAAGGGGGTGATGGTGTGGGGGGGTTAAGTGAGAGGGAGCTCAGGGAGGGGGGTCTGTCCCGGGCACCCCCCAGTGAGTGGCACCTGGGGCAGACCGCCCCCCCATACCCCTTAGTACTCCACTGCCTGGGGCACTCCACCTCACGAGACGCTGGCCCGAGCACTGAGGTCAGTGGACATCGCGCTGTAGTTCCTGTGAAGGTTTGGAGCAGAGGGGCTGGAAATCAGGAACAGTCTAGGGAGAGACCTGCCACGATACTCGTGACTGTGCACCTACAGGCATCGGCTGACTTTCTACATCGGAGACATGCCCTGATAGTATACTAATATAAAAGTGGTATATATAGTATTGCTTGGTGTTACAACGTCTTCACGCTGGAGCGGTGGTTATACATCTTGTTAGTAAGCATGGTTACGAAGCATATTTTATTTTTCCCTTCTAAAAATGTGCAGTACTCACGTATGTTAAGCTTTGTTTTTCCCCCAATACCTTGCCTATGCTGTTTTGGCATCACAAGAAAGTTTGTATTTTTCATGCACAACCATAAATAAAGAATGAAAAAAAAAAAAACAGAGAAAGAAAAATCATAGGCTATGAAATTGCACATTAAACTAAAATGAACCGTGTTATGTTGCTTAGAAGACTCAAGTTATCATTGGGCCAAAGCCCACAATAAGGAATCAATGCACACACAAAATACACAGTTTTAGATCCTGAAATTCATACCAAAATATAGTGATTATTATATAAGTTAACACATGGGCATCTAGTATCAGTGTTCTGATTGTTAGTCGACTAAATCTACTGGAGGTTTTAGTCAATACGACTAAAATCTAATGGGTTTAGTTAAAGCCTCTGTCACTTTTGCCCCTTCCCCAGCCCCCCTGTGTCGCTTTGTGTCCTCCCAGCCTCTCTAGATGTCTCTCTCCCAAGCCCTGGTCTGTCTATTTTGCCCCTTCCAACGCCCCTCTGTGCATGTTTAAATTTGATGGCAAATTTCAATTTAGTTTTAATCATAGTCTTTTGACTAAAATATTTTAGTTTTAGCCGTTTTTTAGTCTAGTTTTAATCCACTAAATCTCAAACGTTCTAGTCGACTAAAATTGGACTAAATTTATTAGTCGACAAAATTAACACTGATAGTGTACTCTCTGGCTACTTTCTCCACACAGGAACTAGTGCCGTCAACGACAAAGGGATCTGCCAAATCCAACAAACTATGAACCCTGTCAAAGCACTGTTCACAGGAAGGTTATCATTGGATTTAAGGTGTATTTAAAAATAAATTGTCATATACTGTTAACTTTCAGAAATTGAGCTTGATCCAATATATACAATTGTCTATTCTGTCTTTAATTTAAAATTAATAATTTCTTTTTTTTGTTCCTTTTCTCATCTGACTTATTTCATTAACTCTTGTTTTTTTTTTTTTAATACATTTGTTGTATTTTCTTCACTGCAAGTTTTATGTCTCTTTATCTACATCTTCTGTATCAATAGAGATTTCTCTATTTCTTGTAGATCTACCTGACCACATAGTGGCATATTATCTTGAAAGCTGAGGAAAAAGAGCTTGCAATTCGCAGTCACTTAAATGTATGTTTATTCCACTAAAGGAAATATTATGTCCTCTTCAAAGAAATTAATTCTTTTTTTTGAGTTAGATTTGGAATTCTGTCTTTTCTTACCAGTATTCAGTGAGTAGGCTTGGGTTTTCAAAAAGTCATCAAGACCTCTGAAAAATGTCTTCTTTCTCTGGACAACTAATAGTAGTTTTACCGACATCTCCATTTTCCCCCCTTTAAGTCTATATTGAGGACTCTCTATTTCTTCATTTAATCCAACCATCATTAGTTTGGTTTGCATCCTTTTTTTTTTCCATTCTCCCAAGTATCTTAGAACATAGATTTAATTGTGTCCACCACTCTTGCTGTAGTTCATTCTCATCACCAATTATACATATTTTTTTTTTTTGTAAGACATACACCTTATGACATTTTGTATACTTTCTATTAGTTCAGATAACTTTCCAGGTTGAACCATATCCGACCTTCTTACCATTTCCTTTTTCATGCTGTTTTATACACTTTTTATTTTCGACACAGGATTTTGTCATTAATCATTTTAAATCCATGACACCATAAAATAACTGCATTGCTTTTCCTCGTTATCCATCTTGCAAAATGAAACACCTTCTTGAAACAAAAAAAACACAACAAAAAAAAACCACCAAAAGTTTAATTTCATATTAGCCCTGCTTAATATTTAGCCATAAAACAAGATATTCACATTTATATTTATGAATGCAGTTTGTGGTGTGCTTCTGTATAGTCTCATAATAATGAGGTATTGGTTTGTAAAGTCACACTTTAAATTGGTAACAATTATACTGTAACATCTTTGTAGTTGGTTCTATAAGAAAGCTTAGTTGTGCTACATTTGTTACTTTGTTTCTATGGGAGTTATTTTTGTTAACACAGATCTCATATTTATTTAAAGAATTACAATGCACTCGAACTACTGAATTTGCAATGCACTTTAATTTCGCAAAACTTCCTGGTAACTGGTTGGAAATATTGGTGCACTCTATCGATGTTTCACTGGAGTTATTAAAAGGACATTCCAGTCCCCTAAAGCACTTTGGCTTATTTTATAAAAATGCCAATTCAATAAGGTTAAGCATTAGATTTTGGAGATTTGGTTTCAGCAGAATTTTGGACAAATTTGGGCCAATCAGCGATTCGGATGAAAAACCTAATTCAAAGCCGACACTTGCGTTAATCCCAGAAAGGCTAATGACCACACTGGTTTGGTTGGCAGGAGGCAAATAGTTAAAAACTGCATGTGGGAGTAACTATGGCCCTCAAATTAGTACAAGCAAGGAGTTATATCTCCCGCCTCTCTCCGCCTGCCATGCCGCAAGTTGGGTCATCCCTGTGCTTTCTCACTCCTAATACTGACCACTGCACACTCACAAGGGGTGAATTTCTACTTACCCAGGATGAATTGAGTTTCATTTGTCAATGGCTAGTGGGCAAGGGGAAATTTTGAGCTCTTGTTATAATGAGGAGTATATGTATAACTCTATTAATTACAAATAATTACTTTATATATACGGAAGTTAATTGTAATTTGGTGAGATGCATGCTTTTCATTTGGGTTGACGTTTAAAACTAGGTTTGTAAAGCACTTACAATAAAGTTGCTTGTTCTTCTTTGCACCATATGCACTGTATGGCAATGGTTTGTCATAAATATATGTATTAGTTATATAGTAATCTGCGTTTAAAAGAAGACTCAAGTCCATCAAGTTCAATCTATATGACAAAGTAGTTCTCTTGAATGATCATGCACTCACCAGTTTGACAGTGCGTGAATTGCAAAACCCATACAAAACCACTTCCCTAGAATCAGATTTTTCCACATGCAACCATGTGTAGCCATACTCAGAGGGACAAGCACACTCCCAGACAGGTAGACAGACACATTGCGTATAAGCACTAGATTTGCAAAGAAGCTCAGGCACTAATGTCTAGTGAGCGCCTTTCTAGATACGCAAAGTAGGTCAGGCACTAATGTCTAGTGAGTGCCTTTCTAGGTACGCAAAGAAGCTCAGGCACTAATGTCTAGTGAGCGCCTTTCTAGGTACGCAAAGTAGCTCAGGCACTAATGTCTAGTGAGCGCCTTTCTAGACACGCAAAGTAGCTCAGGCACTAATGTCTAGTGAGCGCCTTTCTAGACACGCAAATTAGCTCAGGCACTAATGTCTAGTGAGCGCCTTTCTAGACACGCAAATTAGGTCAGGCACTAATGTCTAGTGAGCGTCTTTCTAGACACGCAAATTAGGTCAGGCACTAATGTCTAGTGAGCGTCTTTCTAGATACGCAAAGTAGCTCAGGCACTAATGTCTAGTGAGCGCCTTTCTAGATACGCAAAGTAGCTCAGGCACTAATGTCTAGTGAGCGCCTTTCTAGATACGCAAAGTAGCA
The DNA here is from genome assembly GCA_933207985.1 of Pelobates cultripes. Classification (NCBI taxonomy): domain Eukaryota; kingdom Metazoa; phylum Chordata; class Amphibia; order Anura; family Pelobatidae; genus Pelobates; species Pelobates cultripes. Next base: position 70,214,077 of record OW240924.1, read on the forward strand.
CAGGCACTAATGTCTAGTGAGCGCCTTTCTAGATACGCAAAGTCATAGGTGTGCACACGGGGTGTGCCGGGTTTGCCTGGGCACACCCTAATCCCCGCGGCACGCCTATGGAGTGAGACCGGCAGGTGAGATCTCAGGATCTCCCCTGTCGGCTCATGCAGAGGCGGCGCTATCCGAGCGCCAGCTCTGCTCTCAGCCTCCCTCCCCACCGATCCACAGGCAGGGAGGGAGGCAGAAGAGGACCTGGAGAGCTATTGCTGGCAGCTCTGCCAGGTTCTTCACGCGAGATCTGAGCGTTGTCGCGGCAACGCTCAGATCTCGCGAGAGTGAACTCTAGCCCCGCAGGCTAGAGTTCACTCACCACTGGACCACCAGGGAAGGTAGCAAGGAAGGATCCCCCCTCCCTACATAAGGTGAGAAGGGAGGGGGGACATTAAGTAATCTGCCGCGACCTCCACTGGACCACACATACAGCACCCACACACATACACAGCACCAACACACATACAGCACCCACACACATACAGCACCCACACACATACAGCACCCACACACATACACAGCACCCACACACAGACAGCACCCACAGACATACACAGCACCAACACACACAGCACCCTCACAAACAGCACCCTCACAAATACACACAGCACCCTTACACACAACACACAAGCAGCACCCTCACACACAGCACACAAACAGCACCCTTACACATACACAGCACACTAACAGTACCCTCACAAACACAAACAGGACCCTAACAAACACACACACAGCACACTACCAGTACCCTCACACACAAACAGCACCCTCACACACAGTACAGTACATTAACATCACCCTCACAAGCACACACACACACAAACAGTACCCTCACACACAGTACATTAACAGCACCCTCACAAGTGCGCATACCCTCACCCACATAGCACACTACCAGCACCTTCACACACACACACATCACACTAACAGCACCCTCACACAGCGTACACACACACACACACACACACAGCAGTGTATGTGTGTGTGTATATATGTGTATATATATATATATATATACGCAGCATGTGCTTGTGCTTTAGGGTGCACACACTAATGCAATAGGCTGCGCACGCCTATGCGCAAAGTAGCTCAGGCACTAATGTCTAGTGAGCGCCTTTTAGATACGCAAAGTAGCTCAGGCACTAATGTCTAGTGAGCGCCTTTTAGATACGCAAAGTAGCTCAGGCACTAATGTCTAGTGAGCGCCTTTCTAGATAAGCAAAGTACCTCAGGCACTAAGGTCTAGTGAGCGCCTTTCTAGATATGCAAAGTAGCTCAGGCAGGCATTATGTTTTATATTAATCCTGCCTTCTAATAAAGCAACATTTCCCATACAACTTTTGTATATGCTTTTCAAATGATTCCAATCTGTTAGAAAAACTTCTACAATGATTTATCTATAACGAAAATCCCTTAGACTTTCATGGAGATTTTTGTTGATAAATCATTTGAAACTTTTTCCAACAGATTGTAATCATTTGAAACGCTTATGTAAAATGATTAAATTGAGATCTATATATGAAAGTTTTGTTGAGAGCAACACATGTAAATAATAAAAAATAATAAAATACCATTAAAATGTACAGAAATATTTTGAGTTTTTTAATCGCAAAGGTTCTATTAAATACTTTTCACCGGAAAAACGAACAAAATCTACTGTCTGGTCAGGGGTATCCAACTGTAGAAGTAAGATCCCAAATTTTATTTTTGTGACTATATCAGATTGAAAATAAATAACACAAAGAAGATAATAAAAATCCTACATGTATGGGGCTGCATTTACCCCTAAGTTTCCAAGTTACTGACCCTATAATTGTATAAGTATATTTAAATTACCCCGTTTTTCCTGTATATACTGTGTCAACATTCACTATCCTTCTCAAAATATAATAATATGACTTGTCTTTTCTTTTATGGAACCAGGAAATCCTGATTACCCTCAATTCACAAACAGCATCATGTGGCCTTCTCAACTTACTAGACATCATGACAGAGGGTGGTAGATTTCTTTATATAAAGTGGACCTGGGAGATTTTAAATGTAGCACACATTTGTTGAAAACATGGCTTAATTCTAGAAATATACATGTCTCCAGATTCTAATTGCTGAAGACAGATTTTTCAATAAAATTATTTATTTTATTACAACACACATTCTGTCTAACTGTAGTCTTGCGTATATTTGAAATTCCACGTCCAATAAAATTAGAGAAAAAAATATATTTAAATATATATATATTTTTTAATTTTTTTTACTGTGCGAAAACCCCCCAAAAACATTTCTCTCAGTTTTTTCCTAACCTCAAAGAAATTTCTTAAACAAAGAGAACATTATTTCAGACTTGAACATTTCTGTCTGCCTATTAACATTAGTTATATGCTTAGCCTCGCTAATGTCTAGTGAGCGCACTAATGTTCATTTTGTCTTGAAGACAGGTTGCCGCTTGTCATGGGGAGATGGGGAATAAATGACAGCTTTGAACCCTGTACCTAGCAGGCATATTAGACTAAGGAATCGCCAACATGATGAAAAATTATTTTGTCAAAAATTTGTAGGTCACTGTGATTTTCTAATGTATTTTGTGATTAATTCTGAGCATAGATCAGTATTATGACCTTCCTATGCATCACTTAATTGTCGTGTGCTCCATACTCTTAATCTATCGACACTGCATCTGCTTCTTGGGGTTTTATTAAATGCCAGTTCCTGCATGCAGGTCTCTAGAAAAGCACTCTTTTCATTTATTTATTTTACACAAAGAGAGAAAATGTACAGTTGTCAGTTTTGCCTTCCTCAGAACACATAATATAATAACCAAATGATCATGAGATTATCATGCAATCAAATATGAAATGGATTTAAATGTATGTATTTATTTTTTCAAAATATTTAGTTATTATTTGCGCTGTAATTCTAAAATTAATAAAGGTAGAATTCCAGGAAGTAATATGAATGCGAATTTGCAAATGGAGGCATATTTAACTAAAAGTATTATAAATGTAGTTAGCCTGGAGTTGTGTAATGCAAAAATAAATTATGAAAAAAATATATAGTAAAAAATTATATATATGAAATTATAATTTAAGCAGTAAATATCTGGTACATGTACGTGTAATAACAATTGGCAAATAGGTATTCATATAAAAAAAAAAAAGCTTTTCCACATAAATTAATTTCTACAGAGCACAGATTGAGTAAATCCTTTCACATCATGATATGTGCATCATGTTATTGGTCCTTACGGACTTAAAAAATAAACAGCAAGAGACGGGATTAAACAGAGACAATGCAGGTACATATTACACCTGCCCCAATTGTAATGACATTCTATAATGTCACCATTTCAAAATAGGGAAAGACAGCAAATCCATGATTATGCGTGGACTGCAACCGTACACGAACTGTTGCCAACCAGATAAATTGAGGAAGGGGCGTCTGCTGACAGAAAATGACACTAATTGGCGTCATCAATACAAACATACATACGGGTTCATTTTCTTTGTTAAATGTGGACTGTGTCTTTAAGCAAAAAGAAAAGACCGTAAAATGAAAAGGTTTGGTGCGCCCTGACTTACACTCCTTGTTTTATAGTTGCTCTTATGCTAGGCTGAGTGTCAGCGTTAATGTATGTAGATTTCATTTCTGACTTGTGATTATTTGACTGTTCGTTTTACCAAGATTAATGGTGTGTCTGCTATCTCCTGAATGCAGTGCTAGCCTTATCTTTAATAAAAGAGATGAGGCCATTAATCAGACTTTGTCAGCAGCCCTGACTAAGACATTAAATGTACTGTATGGGATAGGTAAACACAGGACAGACCATTCCTTACTTGACTACATCAGGCAAAAAAACACTCATTATATTTATCATAATTTCACATCTGCTGTTTTTGAAGCAATGTACCATGAGGCTATAAACTGTATTACAACTGTGCATAAATTCAGCTGATTTGTGGATGGACTGACTAATTCTTAAAGTACATTTTAGAAAAAAAAAAAAACAAGCACTGAGGCCTGAAATTGCAATTTCATAAAGGTACTAAATTATAGAGTGCAGAATCACGATTTTGCTTGATGTGATTCTGCGGTGACCATTTTTATAAAAAGTGACAGATCTCCTTGTGATTGAGTCAATAAAATAAGGACGAGTGAGCCGGATACTCAAACAAGATTAAAGAGGAAGTGAATGACAAAAGACGAGAATGCCGGAGAGACATAGACATGGTACTCATTCTGCCAAGGAAATGGCTCTGGGATGTAACTATTAATAGCTGGCACGCTTGTGCGGTGTTAATTAATCTGCTCACCTGGTTCAGACAATATAATACGTTGAAGAGATTGAATCGTTGTGCAAACTCAAATACGGCCTGTTGGGAAAATGCAAAAAAAAAAAAAAAACACAATAAAATAATTACTTTAATATAAATTAAAAAAGAAATCTGCAGTGGTTAACAAAACAGAAAAATAAGAAATCTTAATATCAGCTGTTCTCTGAATTAATTTATCTGTATTAATATTGTTAGATTGATGAAATGTAAGCTCTCTTTTTCCCCGTTGTTCTCTTTATCAGATAGTCCATAGCAGAAGGAGATATTAATTTCACACTGAGAAGGTGACAACGTACAAGACACACCAGGGGTTATGTATATACAGCAATGTTCAAAAAGTGCAGCAGTCAGCAGAAACATTCCATTTGTTTCCATGGTGATTGCTCCACTTTCATAACTTTATTTCTCAACTGTCTCCTAACAATAGACTTACAGCAGCTGGCAATTCTAGAATCTTGTAATACCCAATATTATTACTGTTATTACTATTACTACTATTACCTCCAACATTTTCTGTAGCGCTGTTCAAAAGATGAATTGAAGAAAAGTAGAGAGTGAAGACAGAACAGAAAATAATTAGAATAAAATAGAAAATTTGAAATGGTGATCCCTACCTGTGAGCCTAAAGTCTAGTAAGCATAACAATTTTTTTTTTTTTTTACAGTTTGGTGTGTGAAATGGCTCATGAGCTTACAATCTACAAGAGATGATGGCATATCTCCAACATCAGTGCCACAAGAAGCGGGATAGTGACACAATCACGTTACTGGCATTGCCCAAAGGGGCGGATCTGCCCGGAAAGAGGGTGGGTCTGCACGAATTACTTGCATGTCAGCCAGACGTAAATGCATGTCAGATTGCCTGCCAATCAATCAAGCCAGAGCACCGAGGGCAGGACATGCAGGAGGAACTTTTTAAGTGCTCTCCGCAGGGTCCGAGAACCCTGAATGTAGTGAGACTACCTGGGAACTGATCCCAAAAAGCAGGACACCAGAGAAATTGGGATGATTGGGAGGCACTCCATTGGCTACATGTTCATAGTAACATATCTTACCATGAAAAAATGAAATATGCAACTCACATGTTACTTTTTTAATACCATGCATTATGATACCACACTTCTGATGAAACCCCAAGGTGAAACACGTAAAGCGTGGTTTTACCATTTATTTGGATTGTTTTATATATTATTTTTTATTGTTGTGTCTGTTTATTATAATAAAGTTAATTTCTTTCACATTGTATTTATGTTGGATTGCACTCTGCACTATTTTGGCTTCCTGGCTTCATAAATCCCAATTGGGATACATCCCACTAAAGCTCTTACAACCTAGAACAGGTCCATGCTCTACTCTATGTTAGTATGATACCCTTTTTACCTTATGCATAGTCACTTTGCTATACAAAGTGTATCATTGGATATTTCTACTATTGTCTTCACATATCTGTGTTCTTGGAATATATACCATAATCCTGAGACGGGGATTATACATTCCACTCTTAATACAGCAGAGCTCTTTGAAGCTCTATAAATTGTGAATGTGGTTTTGCTACAGAACTTTACTCAATTATTTTAGACCCTGCTGAAATATGTATGCATGTGTACTCTATATGTGATCTCACTTAATAATTCTAATTTATTTAGGCAAAGTCATCTGTTTGTTTATCTATTTTGCATGTTCACAAGGTTTGGGAATCCTTGTATGATTGACAGTTTACTACATTATTAGTGAGCACCTATTTTTGTATTTTTTTCATGCTTATTTTAGGCCTTACTACCAATGTTCCACTAAATTTCCTTAAAAAAATAGAACTTAGCAGTCTTAAATGACCGGCAACATAACAACATCAATGAAATTAAGCTGTTATGGTACCAGGAAGTCCCTGGCGCAGGCTCACCTTAAAAGAATGTACATTTTTCAAGCCAGTTTTATTAATGGGTAGTTAGTGATTGGGAGCATCAGCCAGTCAGCAACACCTCTGCTTGATTCTGCAAGAGCCTTCCGGTTTCCAAATTTTGAGAAGGACAGAGAAAAACGGTAGGTCAGAGAGACAGAGAGCTTCGACACTGGAACGCAGACTTAGGGGTTAAACCCCTTAAGTTGAGCCAGCGCCAGCAACCTCCTGGTACCATATTAACTTTATTTTGATTAAGTTGTTATGGTGTCCAGAGTGTTCATTTAATATTAAATGAACTTCTGACACTCTCAACCTATCGCCAGCCACCCAGGTAAGCATTACTCAGAATGGAAGTAAGCCAGGAGGCAAAGGTGCAAAATGGTTTAACCCTTAAAGTATGATAGAGTACTTTGTTTTGAATATTTTTATTGTTTTCACAATATAAGTGCATAATGCGAACTGGTTCATAGTAAAGCAAAAGGTTGCCCACGCAGGGGCTTAAACAGTAATTTATAGCATTCGTTAAGGTGAAAGGTCGCCTGCGTAGGGGCTTAAATGTTAGCACATAGGAATAAATGCAGATTATCGCCTGCGCAGAGGCATATTGATCAGAACACACAGGCGTATTTGAACTTTTCAGGAATACACTTCGAATCATTACAGCATAAATTGCAGGCACTGAGCTAATACTGCGCACCAGGCTGTCTACGCTTAAATGTTAAGCTTCTTGGTCATGTCCTTTATAACAGCGGTTTGTGGGTCGTATGGACCTATTTCGCTCCAGCGGTGGCTGAGCATGATCACACGTAGCTGTATGAGGCAGATACCGCTAGTGTGATGTGATGATCAGACAGCGTGGGTCGGTTTAATAAATCTTAGGTGGGTGCAGTTTGACCGTGTCTAACTAGACCTGAACCTGTTGGTCAGCTGCAATCTTTGCATATTACCACTTATTTAAGTTATGCCTATCTGGTCAGAAAATAAAGTGTGCAGCTGGATTAATCGTGTATGTAGATACGATATGCCGCTGTTCCTTGATAAGCTAATATGGTTACGAAGGTATACCGCCATATCTTGGGTGCTTCAGTTTAGTTATCCACTGATGGGTGCAATTCAACTGCGTCGAGGTAGGCCTAAACCTGTGTACCATAGCAAACTAACGTATATGTGCTGCAGCATAAACAGCGTGTCCACGCCTATTACAATATATTAGGTAATAAATGAGTTAGGGTATAACAGTAAGCAAATTCTGTATGATGTTCATGGCTCATTGCAGAGAGAAACAGTAGTATGTCTAACTCCCGCAAAACCCATATAAGATTTAGAGCTTGAGTCACTTCTCTGGAGGGGGCGTAATGGCGCTCGGTGTGGCGATATGGTCCTTTGTGGACTCGTCATCTCCCATGGTTGTATTTCTGCAGGCTTCTCTCTGGTGTGTCCTCATCATGGTTGCTGCAGGGCAAGCATGTACATGGCGAGTTAACTGTGTCCACCTGGGTCTTCCCGGTTCCCCCAGCTGTGGCCGAGCCCCCCCTGCACCCCATCAAGGCATGCTTCGGTGTCTTTTAGGGAGTTCCACCTCGCCGTGGGCACTCAGAGATCGGAGCCATTCGGCGGTCTCCCCCCCGTAGAGTCCGCGTGGTCTCAGTCTCCTGCACCTCCCCAGCCTCAGTAGGGCCTCCCTGGAGCTCTAGCCCTGTCTTGCCTCTCCCATCTCCGGCCACTTACATGACGCCGGCACGCGCCCCCCGGCCACCGGTCCGCCGGCAGGCACGCGCATCTCAGCTCCACCGGGCTCGCGGAATTGGGGGCATATTTCCCCGGACCACCACCAAATCCAGGAATCAGGGCCGGCTCCTTGTCGACCAGTCCACAGCCCGGAAGGGCCCAGCTGTGGGCTCAGCCACCCCAGGGGCCGCGGCGCTCCAGCGCGGATCTCTGCTGCGTGTATGTGTTGTGCCAGTCAGCCATTTTAGCTCTGTACAAGAAGGCATCTCGCTCCGAGCACGCTTCCACCTCCAGCTTTGAAAGTTCTGACTTTTGGGCCGGGATCACCCCCCCGGATAGAGTACTTTGTATTGTGCATTCAAATGACAAATACACTATACTTATATAAAAAATATATGCTTTAAATATGATGTCTGGTCTTCTCTTTAATCTCATTGTGCTATGATAAATTTAAGTACTTTGATATGTGCTTCAATGTTAAATGGTAATGCTTTAAAGCTAGCACGTATTTTTTCCTGCAGGATATATGGAGTTAGCGGTTGTTAACATTTTGCACCAGACAGAGGGTGGTATTATGTTGTGAAGGTTAGTGGTAGCTGTTAAACAGTAAATACAGGGATAGAAACCAGTTGTTAAGTAATGTTTACTGTCTCTCACAAAGAATGATGGGAGCCGTTAGCCACTACTTAGTGAATAGCTTCAAGTAGCGGCAGTTGGTAACTCCCTGTCACTACTTGTGAAGTTTTGCAGTTACTAAACAACCCCGCTACTCACTAGCAACAGGCTCTTTAACAAGCAGCGCTTGGCCAGTAAAAAGCCGAGAAATCATTGTAACAAGTCCACAGTAAGGATATCACATTCAAGGTGAATTCAAAAGTGAATCTGAAATTTAACATCAAAATACCAGAACTGGAAATATTCTCCAAGTCAGCTGTGCATTCAGATTGGCTACTCCGGCCTTAAAGTTGAAATTCTCTTTAAATTCACTTTGACTTCTCACTTTAGTACATAACCCTGTATGTCTGTCTGTTGCTCCTTTGACTTCCTGTTATGTGGCTGTGTATTAAATAAAGCAGCTTTATTGTATATTACAGGAACACTATAGTGTTAGGAATACAAGGCTGTATTTATAGTGTCCCCCTCCACCCCCCGTGTCACTGAAAGGGTTAAATAACACTTTAAACACTTACCCGATTCCAGCACCCTAGACCAGGGATAGGCAACCTTCGGCACTCCAGATGTTGTGGACTACATCCCCCATAACGCTCTTACACCCATAATGCTGGCAAAGCATCATGGGAGGTGTAGTCCAAAACATCTAGAGTGCCAAAGATTGCCTATGCCTCAGTGCTGAGTCTCTCCGCCTCCTGTGACATCACAGTGATGGGAAACATAACACACATGCGTGGAAAGTGCAGGACGCATAAGGCCTTCCCCATTAAAAATCTTTCCTGTGGGGTTTTGCAAGACGCTTGACGTCCTGTCTGGAAGACAGCCACTAGAGGCAGTTGTAAACATTGCAGTTTCCTTAAAACATTGCAGGGTTAAGAGGACAGGGACGCTGCACCCAGACCATTTCAATCAGATAAAGTGGTGTGGGTGCCTACAGTGTCCCTTTAAGAGTGCTGAGAGGAAAGTAACGATATGGACTACACAGGGCAAGGTGGTACATTTCATGGAACTTGGATGGAATACTAGGGTTAAACATGAGCTTTTTATACAAAGTCTTGTTTTATAAATACCTTTTTTAAAAAACACTTTTTCCCCCTTCAGATTTGCACCTATGCAGCTTGTCCAGACAATGCCCAGGAAAATTCCCACATTGAGCAGGTCCAACAGCAGTAACCCTAGGACCCCTCCTGCTCTGTGTTTCATTCAGTTAACCAGCCATGGTATGTACTGTTTGGCCCATGAGGCTGTGTTCTTCTGTTCACTTGTAATGTACAATAAAGCTGCTTCATTCAATCCACAGCTAAGTTGCATATAATCAGAGAGACAGTAAGTGTGTCTCCACATGTCTGTCTTTGTTTATAATGTGCTTGCAAAATATATATCTCCCAAGTGTCCCTGTTTAGGAGGGACAGGCCCTATTTTTGGGCACAAATCTCTCTTTTCTATCCTAATGTCCCTCTTTACTAGGAGATCCATGTGGTTGGTGTGTCTGATTGTAACAGAGCTCCACAGCAATAATGCTCCCAGTAATGTGTCTTTAAACTGCAATAAATGTGTTAAGAAATCAGTCTGTGTGAATAAGATACATTGTACTTGTACTAAATTCCATTTTTGTTGCATACATTGTTATTATTAAGTCACCTGGCCCTAGCTACACATTGGAAATGTTGGGAGGTATGGAAAGTGAAACTGACAGCAGACAGTCAGATAAACAGACAGACCAGCAAGTAGTGATCTACTTACTAAGTTTCTGCCCAGATTCCCTGTCCTTCAAATGCAGGCTGCGTGACGTCCAACTCACCACACACCATAGGAAAGTCTTTTTTTTTTTTTTTTTTTTTTACCCAGGCCGGATAAGAAGACAGCCTTATAATTCAGCATTCTGCAAATCATGTAGCATATTAATAAGGCAAAACGCTATCAAATACATTAAAGGAACACTATAAAGTCAGAAACAAAAACATGTATTCCATACTCTATAGTGTTAAAATCACTATTTAGGCTGTTTAAACGCACCTTTTTTCCAGCTGTGCGTTGGTCTCGCCATGGCTGCCCCGTCTTGCTCCGCCTTCATTGCTGGACTCATTAAATTTGACGATCTCAGCCAATCCAATGCTTTCCCATAGGAAATAATTGGGAGGCTATTGCGCATGCGCGGCAAATGCCAAGCGTCTCTTTGCAGAATTTCACACTGTGCAGCACTGACCCAGGAATCACCTCTAGTGGTCATCTGAGTAACTGCCACTAAAGGTATTACTAGGCAGTAATGTAAACACTAACTCTTCTTGGACAATGCAGTGTTTACATTAAAAAGACAGGCTGTGGAAACCAGATCAACTACATTAAGCTGAAGTTGTTCTGGTGACTATAGTGTCCCTTTAAGGTTTTTTTAAAGCCTGAAATTTTGCTATAGATTACAAGAAACATTAGTTTGCTAAAACACACTTCTAAGCAACTTATTCTACCTATAATGGAACATTACTAACAAAATATGTCGCCATTCTATAAATGTTTTATAGAATACCACTTCATACATATTTTATAAAAATTGAATGGGGAAAAAAACTAATGCTTACAGAATGTCCTTACTAAACCTTATATCTCTTTCAAGCCTTTAGCAGTTTACATAAAAAATAAAACAAATAAAACATTCATAGTATTATGGAAATAAACAGAATTGGCTGAAAAAATCTCATACTGTAACAACCAGCTCTCTAGAGCAATTGCACATCTGGCAGTTTACCAGTCCTAAATTATTTTGTTTCTATTTTCCTGCTCAATTTATCACAATCTAGAAATCATCTGTTATAACCAGCTCACCCGCTACCTCAATGGATCAATATAGAAAAGTGTCCTTTCATTAATATTCTTTTAACAAATTACTTCCGGATGAATCAAAGTAATTGCCCAAAAGAAAATGTATCTTTTACTCATTCATTGTGCACAGCCTTGGAGTTAAAAAAAAATTCATAATTTACAACCAATATATAATATTCTGACACCAGATTAAAAATAAAATAAAAACAAGACAATCTTGAAAGTTCAATTATTTCAGTTTAGGATTATATGCAAATGAATTTTGGAGCACTCATAAATATACTAATTGTCATGTAAAAAAAAAATCAGGGTCATTCACTAAATACCAGATTTTATTCACTGAAAATCTTAATGACAAAATTCATGCTTAAGTAGCCATGCTGAATTCTCCCCATGAGCTATTTTAGCCTCGATTTTGCTTTTTGGACTTATTTAGCTAAAATTAATTGTGTAGTGGGTATTAATTGTGTTGTGAGTAACTCTGCAAGTCATTTTCCTCTAGCATGTAAGCTCATTGAGCAGGGCCCTCAACCCCTCTGTTCCTGTGTGTCCAACTTGTCTGGTTACATCTACATGTTTGTTCGTCCACCCACTGTAAAGGGCCGCAGAATTTGTTGGCGCTATAATAATAACAATAATAATAATTTTATATATAATTTTATATTCGGAGTCCTCACTAACGTAAGAAGAGCTGGAATGACAATTCAACCCCCCAAAACATGTGTGTGTATATATATATATATCTACACATAATAACAGTTGTTACATATTTACCGCTATGATATATCTCGACCATGGTACAACATATTTGGAAGAAACTAAATTCACACATTTTAAAAATTATCTACTAAAACATGCTTTTGGTTTGGGTTATTAAAGCCCTGGAAGATCAGTCAATTAAATTAATTTGCACGAGTAAACATGTGTGACATCATTTGGCAGAATTTATGAGGAGAATTAAAAAAAAACATGTAGCATGGAGAAATTAAGCAGTCTAATTGAAGGAAATACCAAAAAATTAATTTAAGTATGAGAAGCATGACTGCATTCTAAAGTATTACTCTATTAAAAAATATTGCTAGTTTCATTGTTGCAGATTCAGTAGGCTACCAGTTTTATTATTTTTATATTGTAATATTTATGCGATGGTGGATTGTGTAAATTTAATTCATGTGTTTACCATAATAAAACTTTAAAGAGTGTGTTAATTAATTATTTATTTTTTTTTAAAAAGACAAATTTAAGAAAATACAAAAATTACAAAATGGCCACTGTTTCTACAGTTAACATAACTCATTAAAACTGTTTGTCTTTCTTAGAAAATGTGTGTAAAGGTTTAGACTCTAGTTAATGAAATGACAAATGCGTGAGTGTAAATGACTCTTTCATATAAAACAACCACAAACAACTGTTTACAACATCAGAATCACAGGTTTTTTAAATGAATCCAGTACTGAGGCTCCGTGTTTGTTGCAACCTGCCCTTCCTTTTGTAAAATCACTGTGGAAATGTCACTTCCTCTTGCCAATCCAAAACTCGTCCTAGAGAAGCACTAGGGACGAGAAGCATGTGCACAGCGAGTACTGTATGCATGCCAAATCAAATACTTCTCAAAGGAAAACGTTGCATTCATGCTTTACTATGTGTTGCATCTGGTCACATTACAGAGTTTCACTCAGTTGTTGCAGAGGAAGCACCTCTAGTAGCTATCTGGAAAACCGCAACTAGAGGTGTCTTTAACCATCCAATGTAGACATTGCAATTTCTATAAAACTGCAATATTTTCCATAGTATGGTTAAATCTATAAGGCCACTACACCCAAACCACTTCATTGAGATGAAGTGGTCTATCTGCATTTAGCGACCCTTTAATGTCAGGTTTAAGATGTTTTTTATGAACTTTCTTCTAGTATGTCAAGAAGTAGGACTCGAGACAACCACGCAATATAGTGACACAGGTCTGGAAGATGTGGAAGATTTTGATGATGCTTAATAAGCTAGAAATAGTTGTAAAACCCATTGCTAGCTACTGACCTCTATACATTCAAAGTCAATCCAACATGGAACAAACTAAGGGAATTCAACATCATAACCTTACCATCTTACCCTTCCCAACTGAAATCACCCTAAGGACAAGTTGTACTATACTCTGTGAGATCACAAAGAATCCCAAGGTAATGACTTAGGGTGGGATGGCCTCTCTTTTCTTGTCTACTTTATTTTTTAGTCCTCTATAAAGGAAACACTGAACATGAGTGGTGTGTGTGTACAGGAAGTCAAGAACAAAACAATTTTCAATCATATATTAATTTACTTTAGAAGTTTTGTCTCCGGCTTTGTAAATAGAACTTTAATCACATACGTGAGGCTCCTGGAGGGTCTGGAAGGCTATTAACAATGCAAGAGATACGAAATTCGAAAATAAACAGAGGACATTTAAACATTAGATGACTCTTTACAGGAAATGTATAGGGAGGCTGTGTAAGTAACAAGAAGCAAAGTGTGTATATTTCTGTATTTTTTGCGAAACATTGCAGATCTTACAAAGCTCCTAGATCAATACCTGTAGTGAAATACAATTACATTTTTATTCTTTTTTGCAAAACCCTGACTGAGCATCATAGTTTTTGCAGTTCACGGCAGCCACAATGTAACAGATTTCTGTTTACCTATACAGTTCTAAAGTATGCATATTCATATGTAAAAAAAATTGGAATAATGCATAAATTTAAGGAATTATGATTTATCCAAAATAACAACATTTAGTGGAATGAAGACTGCATCATTGGTCTCTTAAAAGCTTGAAGGGGTTTATTCTAGCACAATAAATTGAAAAGCACAAGAAAATGTTAACTATCTTTCAAGACCTTTTGTGACTTTTCCTCTAAGCTCTATGGTGTCAGACCATTATATCTTAATCAGTTCACAAGTATTATTCTTCAAGAATTTCTATAGAATGTCTGTATGAGCAATACACCCTCAACCCGCAACTTAATTAAAAAAAACATACATATAGACATTCCAACATTAAATAAAAAAATAAAATAAAATGCACGACATCTGATAGATTATGGAAAAAAATTACAGCAACAGAAGTTTATTATAATGTTAGTGCTGTAGTTCCCATGGTAAAGGACTCAGTAGCTAATTAACATTCAGCATTCCTTAAAGTGGCAGGATGAAATACCTTCAATTTCACCCAAGTAAATGTTTAATTAAATTCAAGACGTAACATTTAGAAGTTGGAGATACCAATCAGACCTTGCCTATCTAGCTGCAAATATAGTAACTTCTAAGCAGTGTATAAAACATAGTGCTCAATTCACTTTATTAAAATATCCAATAATAATTGATTTAAAGGCAATAAAACGTGTTCATTAGAGGGTTTATATTCAAGAAATATTGAAAGTATACCTAAAACTGTCACTTTTATTGTGAGTGAACAGGATAATATGATTTGAACAGAGTGTGATGATACTCAGGATTTGTCCTGCAGCTTTATCCGATAGCTCGTAAAGAGCAGAAATTTAATATGATGCTTTCAGTCAGTTTAATTGAAATTTAATTGCCACTTTGGGCAGAAGGTTTAGATCTGATCAATAAAATACTTTAGTTCTTGCTCCTTGGCATAAGAATATCCCTTAGAACGCTTATTGCCATCATCTCATATTCCTATATACTAAATCTAGGACATTTAAAGAAGCAGAGTGGGGTAATATGTTATTTGCCAACTAGAATTAACCAATTTGGATGTCCAGTCAATTTCTGGCTTGATTAGGTCAAGAGATGGAAACGCGTTGAGTGGCAACCTCCCTTATGACGTTTTTAATTAAACAAATTCAGGCAAAGTCATCTTAAATATTAAGAGAGATATAATAATTTTTTTGACTTACGTAGGTTAACTGCAATTTACTACTGCCTATGTTGAACAAACAATTAAGCATTCATGCAAAATTAATAATAAAACAAAAATATGTGGTTCAAAAACAAATTCAGAAGAAAAGCAATTATCATTACTTTTATGAACTGATGTGTTTTGAGTTTATATAGAACCTTAAGAAAAATGAAAATGGACACATATCTCGGGGCAGGTACGTTTTGCTGCTGTTTGTACTGGTGGGATGTTTCCGTATTTCCTTTTACGGAATTTTAATCTGTCGGAGTTAATTGTGTTTGCGAATGTGTGTGTGTAGAGAGGTGTGTTTCCGAGGGTATTGGATTGCAAAATGTAAATAGAGGTAACGGAAAAATGCTTGGGTGCTATCACAGCTCGAGAAGCGGTGAAAATAAGATGGGACTCTAGAAACATGGTCACCTTCACAAAGTCATTAATGAAAAAATGGCTATAAATATTTTCAAATGTCAGCACTGATAGGGGAATCCAGCAAGGCGTGCACTGTAAATCAGCGACAGGACCTTGGGAAGGAATTAAAAAAAAAAAGAAAAAGAAAAAAAAAAAAGACAAGGCTCCTTGATATTTTAGAAGTAATTACTAGTAGAGAGAGGGTAATGATGGCACTGTAAATCACATTAAGTTTGGCTATTAGAGGTGGATTGGTTTATAAAGCGCAGAGACGATTCTTGGAAATTGCGGGGAAAGTTATTTCTACTTTTCAGTTTAGATTATTCATGTCCCGCCCAGCTTCTCATGTTCCCATCTCTCCTTAGCAATAGCTATCAGCTGAAGCAAAGTTGCAGTATTGCCGTCTCCAAACGCATGTGCAGTGGTCCAATCAAGCGCCTGCAAATACACATTCTTCTTGTATGGCAACTTAGTCTTTCTCTATATTTTAACGGTAGGTCTCTTGGTCACCAACCAACTTTCTAATTCCTTCTTCTAACCTTTTTTTTTTTTTTTAGCTCTCAACCTCTTCTTCCTTATGTTTGTCTTATCTTTTTTTTTCTCCTAATTGGTCAAGTTTTATAAATTATCTTGAAATAGGCATTGAAAGCCATGTATCAGTGTTTGCAGATGACACAAAACTTTGTAAAGTAATAAAATGTGAGCAGGATATTGCTTTGCTGCAGAGGTATTTGGATAGATTGGGGGACTGGGCACTAAAATGGCAGATGAAATTTAACGTAGAGAAATGCAAAGTTATGCACTTTGGGGTTAAGAATGCACAAGCAACTTACACACTAAATGGTAGTGAATTAGGGATAACCACACACGAGAAGGATTTGGGAATTGTTATAGATAACAAATTAGGCAGCAATATGCAATGTCAATCTGCAGTTGCTAAGGCCAGTAAGATTTTGTCATGTATAAATAGGGGCATAAATTCTCGGGATGAAAATATAATTTTGCCTCTTTATAAATCGCTGGTAAGACCACACCTTGAATATGCTGTGCAATTTTGGGCGCCTGTTCTAAAGAAAGATATCATGGCACTAGAAAAAGTCCAGAGACGAGCTACAAAATTGATAAAAGGAATGGAGCATTTTAGTTATGAAGAAAGGTTAAAAAAAATTACATCTGTTTAGTTTGGAAAAACGGCACCTGAGAGGGGATATGATAACTTTATACAAATATATTCGGGGCCAGTACAAACCTTTATCTGGAAATCTATTCATAAACAGGACTATACATAGGACACAAGGTCACACATTTAGGCTGGAAGAAAGGAGATTTAATCTAAGGCAAAGAAAATATATTTTTACAGTAAGAGCAATAAGGATATGGAATTCTCTGCCTGAAGAGGTGGTTTTGTCAGAGTCACTACAGAGGTTTAAACTGCAATTGGATAAATACTTACAAAAACATAACATACAGGGATATAATTTCTAATTAGTGGGGTAATAGCTGTTGATCCAAGGAGACATCTGATTGCTATTTTGGGGTCAAGAAGGAATTTTTTCCTAGTTTGTGGCAAAATTGGAAGCGCTTCAGACTAGGTTTTTTGCCTTCTTTTGGATCAACAGCAACAACATATGTGAGGAAGGCTGAACTTGATGGACACAAGTCTCTTTTCAGCTATGTAACTATGTAACTATGTAAGTTCTCTAGTTTTTTTTAAATATTAATTGTTACAGCGCAATCTAATCTAATCTCCACCCACAGACAGTTCATTGGTGTCCCTGGATGCAGAATAACAGAATCTGGATGGTGGGACAGGACCCTGAAATTGGGACTGTTCTGCGGAAAACGGGATTGTTGGAAGCCCTGCCAATGGAATGTGTGTGCCTGGTTCCATTGATTTAAAAGGTGATTGGCCCACTTTTAGTACTATAGACGACTTTCTAAGGGCACGTAACACTTATTTCCTTTATTTAAGAATAATAATAGAAAAGGTGGCATAAGGTATATATTCAAAAGATCTAACTAATAGTAGCAGTTGATGTGTCGTGGAGGAGGCTGATCTGATAAGTTTGTTTTTGGTGTGCTGTTATAATTTCTGTTATAATACAATTATTAGTTATAATAGAATTTCTACAAAGTTTGACATCAACAACTCTGCAGTGCAACTTCCACCCCAACCATCTCCTGTGTAAAGCACACATGCTCTGGGAAAATGAAAAATAAAAAGTCTGTCCCTCTAGCTCTCGGAGAAGAATTATGGTACAGCACAGGATGATTCTGCTGACCAAAGCCTTGCTTCATAAGTAATCAGGGCTCGGAGAAGATTAATCTGTGCTATCAGTGGAAGATGGTGTGCTGTGAGCAAATATCAGAATTTAAGAACAGGTGGTAGTTAACTCCTTCCTGCTTGTAACCTAGTTTTCTGTATAAATGGGTTTATTACTCTAATGATTATGAATTGGTATTATATCAGCTTTCTTCAAAAACAATTTGCATTCAATATTTGATGTCCTTGAGTAATGTTATGCTATATCAAGAGACACGTTTGAAATTAAATATTTTGCACCTAGTATTAGAGACTACCTTGTTGAGGTGATAAATTAGTCTGGATGCATCCATGTGCACACGGGATACAGCTCTACTTCGGTGATATTTGTCAGGCAGAAGGCCAAAATCAATTTATACAATTTCTGCACCTCAAGGTGTTACATAGTGACCATGGTATAGCACGGAACACTTTAGTTGTAATGACACAAGTAATTTCAGCTGATGACCATTAAGACCACACTACCGTCCTTTGATTTATTATCTTCTTACTTCTAACATTTTACTTCGGCTTACATTTTGGAATGGTTCTTCCTTCCCACGTCTGTTTTTTTTTTTAACGACAAATCTTGCAAATACGCATTAGTCTTCAAAAGGTACTACAGGTACAAAACGCGTTGACCACAAAGATGCTTACATGCTAGTGCCTGTAGGATGTGCTTTTGTTTATGGCTATAAAGCTACTTTCTAACATTCTAAATATCCAAAAGGATCTTGATTGTTTGAAAGCTATGAATTATAGTTAAACCACTACACTTTTTTTAAAAATAGTTTCTGTGGAGTCTATGGGGTGCTCCTGCTTCAGTCAGACTCCTTAACTAACTAACAAAATTACGCAAGTGTCACGATAAAGTGACCCCAACACGCAGAGTGCAACCTACTATAAAGAGAACGTATTAACGGACCTTCGAATGGCCGGGTTTAACGTGGTTAGTCAAACAATAGTTAGGGGGATAGCCAAAATAACACAATAGCACTAAAGGGAGCAACAAGTGAACCACAATTGGGCACTGAACAAAGATAAAAGACACTCTATTTATAGGGGAGCATCTTTTGCTTTAAAACCACACCCCAAAACATCAGGGGGTGCTGAAAATATTGATTGTCGGCGGCATTGCTGCTATGATGTCGGTGCTCATGCGCTGCATCTTAAAACGAGACATGGCGTGCAGACGCCGAGAGGAGTCAGCAACAGTAGTGTCTCCATGTGGACGTGAGGGACAAAGGTATCGTGACAGTCAATTAGTAAATAGCAATTCTGGAGTTTCTTTGCTGCAAAGCCAAAACAAACAATGCAACGCTCTAGTAAATCAAACCCTTAGACATCACATTTTTATATATCTAGTATGGAAATGAGATAAGTATTGATCTCTAATGGAGATTTAAAGCTTAAACTTACTTCAACCATCATAACCTCTATAGCCCACTGCTCCCACCAATCATTCATTGGATAGAGCGTCAGCTGATAGCTCTCAGCCAATGACTGATATTATGTGTATAGAAATATGCACAGAATTGATATTGGTAGCGTTATCCCTCTGGCAGCAAAGGAGTCAAACTCAGTGTGTGCAGCGTTTCTTAGAAAAAAGCTGAACATTCAGATACCAGGCACCATGACCACTTCTGTAACTGAGGTATAGAAACAAGCCCATTTTTCCTATTACACTCACATAAAAACATTATTTTTACATTTTGGTGGTATTTTTAGGAAGCTACAACCCCAAAAATGTAATTATTTAACAACTGAAGGGTTTACAACAATTTTATCTTTAATTCATTAATTCCATTTATTCATTCATTTATTTGCTATTTTCCTCACATTTTCCATACTGGCAAACTCCTATTTCTGCTTTTCTGATAATATTTTATACCCTGTCTGATATATTGCATGATATTCGATGCTGTAAAGTTTTGAAAAATTCTTATTCCCCTATTTGTATATCTACCGTATATATTATTTACATTATTCTGTGTATTCCCATATGGCAATGATATCAGAAAAAAAAACTGCAGATAGAGTCTTACTTTAAATAATGATTGATTAACTCAGGTACTGAAATTCACAAGTGGATCCAGTAACCAGTTTGAATGGAAAAAAGTCAAGTGTACAAAGTAACTACGACATTGAGTTGAATATTTCAAAGAAGAATACACTATGTATTGGGCAAAGATCTTTAGAACGAAAGAATGATACAGAAGTTAATGACCTGACTAATATTGTCCTGTTGAGAATATCATGCAGTTTCGAGGAAAAATGAAATTTTTGGCAAGCACTGGAGACTGAAAGTGCTTATTGATTAAGGACCTATAATCGTGACTTCTACCCTGACACCCAGGCTATCTCACAGCTGAGATAAGCATTTAACAGGTGCATGCAAATGGTTTGTTTATCCTTTTCCTCCATAGCAGATAGCGAGTCTCATTTATCAGTGATTACAGCTAAACCTACACAGATCTATTTATTTCATCAAATGTAGCGTTACAGTCAAATTGTCTAGAACTGCCAAATGCGCCACTAAAACATAAGAGCATCGGACGTAAACGAAATGGCCTTAGTCTGGATTAACCCATTCATGGAAAGTACAACAAAAAAGTAAGCTTTTTCTAAAAAAAAGTATACTGCAATCAAGCTGAACATACGGTAAGATGCAATGGACCGAACAAATTAGTAAATAATTCTAATGTTATACGTATAGGGTGTATTGACCCAGAGCAAACAAAATTGAAATATATGACAAATGGGCCTCCTAATGGCAAAAAATTCACCCTGACACAAATAAAGATAAACACATATATTGTATCCTTTCCTTGTTTATATATACTTTAAAAAGTGGTGTCTAATTTATGTTTGAACAAATGTACATCATCTGGTGTGTAGCAGGAGGGGAGCAAGAGTTTGTGCACTTGATTTGTGCCTTGGATGTGCAAAGATTTCACATTGTCTGCTCTTTTGCTTTCCCTCGGAGATATAAACTAACATCTTAGTAGTGTGAGCTTAAAATACGCTGTCTTGCAACGCTTATCTCGCCAATCCAAGTAAATTATACATTTCATTCACTTCTCATAAGTGCCGTATTGTACCAACAAATGTCACGCTGCATGACAATAAGTCAGAATTCAAAGTGAATTTCAAATTTAAAGGGACACTATAGACACCAAATCAAATTGTCCAGTACTGCGCGGGGCTCCTTGTGTATGTTCCCACCCTCGATCGGCCTCTGAGGCTGGCATAATCAGAACTGATGTTTTCAGCCAATAAGAATGTTTTCCCAAAGGAAAGCATTGGATTGTCTGAGATTGTAAATTCTGATGATCTCAGCCAAGGAAGGGGGTAGAACCAAACGCCGGCCTGGCAGATCAGCATCTCCTCATAGAGATGCATTAAATCAGTGTATCTCTATGGGGAAAGTTCAGCGTTTCCATGCAGAGCCTTGAGAAGCTATAAGTCAGTGCTGCACACTGTGTACCTTTTGAGTGGCTGTCTGAGAAGTGACTACTAAAGGTGTTCCTAGGCAGTAATTTTCTCTGAAAACTCAGTGTTTACATTAAAAAGCCTGCAGGCACTGACCATACTCACTAGGATAACTACATTAAGTTGTAGTTGTTCTGGTGACTAAAGTGTCCCTTTATGCAGTTTGGGTGTATAGATCATACCCCTGCAACCTCAATGCTTAATTCGCTGCCATTTAGTAGTTCAATCACTGTTGTTTCTGTTTATGCAGACCTAGCCACACCTCCCCTGTCTGTGACTCACACAGCCTACATCAGTGATGGCTAACCTTTTTGAGCCCAAGTACCCAAACCGCAATACGTGCCAACACGGCAATTAAACCTGAATACACACACACAGACTGCTCAGTACACACAGACCGCTGAATACATACACACAGTCAGCTGAATACATGCACAAAGTCCGCTGAATACATGCACACAGTCCACTGAATACAAACACAAACATACACACAGACGGCTGAATACGTACACACAGTCCATGGAATACACACACAGAGACTGCAGAATACACACAAACTGCTGAAGATTGCTGAATACACACACTGCTGAATACACATACAGACAGACTGCTGAAAACACACACACACACACACACAGAATGCTGAGTATACACAGACTGCTGAATACATACACACAGTTTGCTGAATACATACACAGTCTGCTGAATACATACACAGTCCGCTGAACACATACACACACACAGACTGCTGAATACATACAGACTGCTGAATACATGCACACATACACATACTGCATTGAGGGGTGCAGTGTATGTGTTTGTGTGTACGGGTGCGGAGTGTGTGTGTGGAGTGCTGTGTGTGAGGGGTGACGTGTGTGTCTGAGGGGGGCTGTGTGTGTGAGAGTGCTGTGTGTGAGGAGTGCAGTGTGTGTGGGAGTGTGGGGAGGTCCTGTGTGTGTGTGTGGGAGGGTGCTGTGTGTGGGGGGGGGCTGCGGGGTGCTGCGGGTAGCAAATTCTTTTTATCCTGACCTATACATTATTAACATTTTTATCCCCCCTCCCTTCTTCTTACCTTTGGTGAAAAAGGGGGGGACACAGCCAGCCCTGGTGGTAAGTTCTCTGTAGGTTCTGGCTGCAGCTCTTCTGTCCTCCTGCACGCAGAATGCTGTGTGGAGTGTTGCTATGGTAACGAGCGGCAACGCTCCACACAGCCTGCTCACGGGAGGAGTGATTTGCTTTACAGATTCCTCCCCCTGCTTCCGGGTCCTCCCGATACGAAAGCAGAGTAGGCACCTGCCATTTTGGGCAGGCAGGTGCCTACTCTGCATTGTTGATGAACGACGCCAGCGGCCCACCCCCCTCTGGTGATCTATGGCCGCGTGCCCACAGAGAGTGCCATAGGATTGCCATGACTGGCCTACAGGGAACAAATAGTTTCATTTTCAGTTAGATGTCAACTTGCTTTATCAGTTTTTATCTCCTTATCTGTAAATTAAATTCTAATCACACACAGGAGTCTCCTGCAGGGTCTCGAATGCTACTACAAGAGCAGTAAATGAGAAACTCTAAATTAAACATAATTTGCAATATAGGAAGTGTAAACATTAGATGACTCTTTACCGGAAGTGTTTAGGATAGCTGTACAAGTCACATGCAGGGAGGTGTGGCTAGGGTAAAAACAAAGTGATTTAACTCCTCTACCTAATTGCAGAGAACTGAGCAGAGATACTGCACGGGAATGATCTATACACCAACACTGCTTTGTTAAGCTAAAGGTGATCTAGTGCCTATAATGTCCCTTTAAGGCCCCAGTAGTCAAAGTTACAGCATAGTTGAACATTTACAATTTGGCTATTTTGACCTTTAATTTTAAATTTACTTTGACTTCACTTTGAATTCCTATTTCAGTAAATAATCCTGCAGATCTTGAATTGTGATTAGTTGTTTTTTTTTGTCAACCAAGTTGCATCCATGTTTTTAATTTTCTCTAACATCAGCTAGCCTAATTTGAGTATAGAGTTGCTGGAACAAGTTTGTAAAATTTACTATCAGTTGATACAAAAAACTGAAAAGACCCTGTTCACTATAATAGTAACCCAAGTTGCTTTAAAATTCCATGCAATATGAGGATTCATTAATCCCGGTGTGGTAAATTCTAACTCTGTGATCTTCATAATATTCCCGTAATATCATAACTTGGTAAGATCACCCCCAGCCCCTATATTCCTAACAAATGTGGCTCTCAAGACAATATGTATCATAGGAAGGGTGAAATGGAACAGAAATGGCAAATAACTGGAATGTGTTACTTATTATTCTTCTTCATTAAATAGGCCACCTGAGTAAGACATTCTCCAACAGTTTGCAGACATGGGATACTCTTGGGAATTTGATTCTCCATATAATTATATATAATAAGATAATAGTAAAAGGAAACTATTTAAATTTCTTCCTCAAAATGGAGCATAAGGTTTAATGGACCCTGTGACTTTTTGGTTTCCAAAGAAGTGTCCATTTTTGAAGATTCTATTCTTTTGCAGAGGACAACATGAAAATATTTATTTTTTAAAGAATTGAATCCCGTTTCTTTTGCTTCTGGTCACCTATTACATACAATTCCTCCAAAATCATAGTTTGGATACTTGAGGAGTTTATAGGTTTCTGGGAAATGAATTTAAATCCATTGACGCATTTGCGGAAACTGGTGATCGGGATGTCAGGTGGAATAATTGTAATGTTCGTTCCATTATATTGTTTTTCTCCTCTCCTATAAAATACATAATTTACAAAAAAAATAATGTGCTAGTGGGGGTAAGGATAACACAACTGAAGAGGTATTAAATTATCTTTAAGGTCTGCCAGTCACGCTGAGTTTTTTTTTTCTGATCATCGTGCACCATAAACTCATCTTGTTGCAATTAACTTGAAGATATGTGGATGAAAAGCTAAAGACAACATTATTACTTCTAAAGGTGCAAGAATAAAAGCCCTCGGGCCAAGCCAAGATTCGCAAAATTCAAATTTCCCGTCTTGCCGGACGACTTGCTTAATTAGTTTCAGGTTTCTCCGTTGCATCCTATAATTGATAATATAATAAACAGTACATGTATATCATCATTAAGCGTATTCTGGTCGCACGCGGTCATGTTTGGAAGGGGATTGACAGGTGTGTGGGAGATACCTCTGTGGAGACACGAGGCAACGAACCTGAAAATTGGGATGTTTTCTGTCTGAATAAAAATCCACCTGATATGCAATTTCCTCGTTATTCCACAGTAAATGTAGTAACACTTTGCTTGCCAAAACAGGTTGGCGTTAAACTCCTGCTTCTAATTCCCCTGTCAGGGGCGGCGATTTAAATTCAATCTTTGACACATTGTAGCTTGCTGTCTGGTTCCGTATGCACCTGCGATTTGAAAGTAAATTCTATGAACGTGTAATGCAGCTGGAAGCCTCTGTCTGTAGTGCGGTGTAATGCAACAAGCAGCTGCACCACTCCTAATGTGAGTGTCAATATCCAGGGGCCTTTTAAATATATGGGATGCAGAGTAGGCTGAATCTGTTAATTATCCAGTGGGGCCACGTCCAATTAATTGCATTACAACCCACTGTGTTTTATTTGTGTAATTCACTGCATTTCATCTGATTATCAGCAGGACTGCTGATTAGAATAATTGGTTTAATATTTAAAAATGGAATGGCCTTTCCTGCGGCAGAAGACCAGAGGAGCACCATGAGAGTTTTGTTATCCATACAGGAAAGGTAGGTATTTACTTAGAAATTGTCACAACAGACTGTCAATGGCATAATTCACAAGAGCATATTGTCAGAAGGACATGTGTTCTCTGGGAAAAGCAGAAGTATACAGCAGCCGAGGGACTGAATTCAACACCTGAGGCAGAGTTTTTACTTCCGAGTCCTAAGCAGCTAATCCTACACTTAACTTGCAAGTCTTTGAGTTCTGGAGTACTGATCTAGTGCGGCGAGTTGCCAACTATGGCCTCAATTTAATATAGTTGCATAAGTTTTCCAAATTATTTAATATTTTTATATAAACTTTTAAAAAATGATTTAAAGGGATTCTATAGTGTAATAAATAAAATATTGGAATCCTTACACTATAGCTCACTCTGCCCCCCCTCAGCAAGGAAAGGGCTAAAAAACCCTTTGTGTTCTCTTTCGATTCCATCATCGATCACCCTCAGCAATGGGTCGACACTCTGCCTCCAACGTCATGCGACGGGGAGGAGGGCTAATGTGCATGCCCGGCGGGAACATTAGGCCTTCCCCATAGGAAAGCATACACTTGACTAATGCTGGATGCCCTCATGCAGAGTGTGAAAACGTCCAGCATGAGTTAGGTGACCTAAAGTCAGTTAGCCACCAGGAAGTGCCTCTAGTGGCTGTCTGATTGACAGCCACTAGAGGCAGTCTTTGTCAGACTGAAAGCCACTAGAAGCAGTCTTAGTCCTGCAATGTAATCATTGCAGTTTCTCATTTGAAGGACTAAGGGGGGCAGGGACATTGTTCCCAGACCACTTCAATGAGCTGAAGTGGTCTGGGTGCCTAGAATGTCTTTTTAGTATGAAAATTTAACAATTAATTTTTTTATATATTCATATATTGTTTTTATTTATGGTATATGTTTTGATAATTTGATATGTTGAAAAAATCATTTGAAAAGTTTATCTAAAATACTAATCGTAAGGAAAGTTTATCCAACAATATTAAAAAATAAAAAAAGCCTAAGCTGGAAGCCTCCACTCAGACGATGCTCTTTATTTGACCAATTTGTGTTTTTTCTGATAATTTTACTGGATTGCTTCACCTGCTGAATTCACTTACTACCTACCTGATATGAATGACATGATATGTGTTCTCTTGTGACGTCCAATATAGTATTATTCCAGAATTTATTTTGATCGTTGTGATGTTTATTTAATAAATGCCAGGTTATAGAGAATCGATCACTAAATTGCAAAATTTAGGCAAACAAAGCGGATATCAAAAAGTCTTAAAGGACCACTATAGGCACCCAGACCACTTCAGCTTAATAAAGTGGTCTGGGTGCCAGGTCCAGCCTGGATTAACCCTTTTTTCTATAAACATAGCAGTTTCAGAGAAACTGCTATGTTTATATTAGGGTTAATCCAGCCTCTAGTGGCTGTCTCATTGACAGCCGCTAGAGGCGCTTGCATGCTTCTCACTGTGATTTTCACAGTGAGAAGACGTCAGCATCCATAGCAAAGCATTGTGAATGCTTTCCTATGAGACTGGCTGAATGCGCGCGTGGCTCTTGCCGCGCATGCGCATTCAGCCGAGAAGAAGAGGAGGAGGAGAGCTCCCCGCCCGGCGCTGGAGAAAGAGGTAAGTTTAACCCCTTCCACCCCCTAGAGCCTGACGGGAGGGGGACCCTGCGGGTGGGGGCACCCTCAGGGCACTATAGTGGTCCTTTAATTTTCGCGATAGTCAAAGTATGGCTATCTTGCACATTTAAGCCTAAAGTTTGCAGTATCTTACAATCTCTGGGATGGTGGATCGCTGGAGTGTGGGTAGGTAATATTTTGCCTGCCGGTGGCACCCTCCTCCTTGGCCCTATGTCGCTCCTATCCACTGTAATAGGCGACTGTGGTTGCTGCTGCATCAGCCCAGAAGGCATTGAAGATTTTGTCCAGGCGCTGCACCCCTTGTTCGATGTACCTGCAAGAGGATGGCTGTGCTGGGCCTTGCATGTTGCAGAGAAGGGCTGCCACTATCTTGGGTGTTTGGAGTTGCAGCGGTGCTCCTCTATGCTGAAGCCAGGTGTAAGGGTAGTTTAGCAGAGACTGAGTGTGGTCAGCGGGGACCGGGATAACCCCCGCCGGCCCAGAGGGGGGGGAAACGGGGTTCAAACCGCTGTAGTTTCTGCTAGTTTCCCAAAAGGGAGGTGGGCCGCCTCTCCCGGTTGGGTCCCGATAGGCCGCAAAGATTAATCAGTTCTTCGTACCCGCAGGGTGCTTGATTGCTCTGGTTAGCAGCCGGTAGCCTCTCTGCACCCTCAGAATACAATTGGTCCGTCCATTAGTCGGCGTTGAGCTGTTTTTTTACGATTTTTGTTGTCTTATGTGAAGAGCCCATCCGCCATGCATCCGCTCAGAATGGCGGTCAAGCCCTGCCCCCCGACATTTACTTTTTATAAACTTGTATAATTTCCATATTACGATCACTGTATACTTAATTATTTATAATAATTAATTTCGTCTGTGCTACAATAGTGCAGAAATGAACTATGACATAAATTATATTTATAGGGCGTTATGGCATACAATACGATGGCGGGAAAATGAGGCTGTATCATGGTGGTATTGTGATTAATAATAAATTCCAATAAACATTACATAAGGTATGCAATATGACTGATGGGGTGAAATATGGTATATGGGTCATAGATGTATACAAGGTGATGTGCCCAGACAAACTCTAATGTGGAGCCAAATTGTCCTCCATTTCACTTGTTTAGATCTCTATGGTAATATTTTGTTGGGTTAGCTTGTTTTAAGAAAAAAACATTATGTATATTCCTGGCCTCTAGTGCAAAAAGTGTATTTCATACTTCATTAATTAGCATTTTAAGGTAAAATCTAGATGGTATTTTTAGTTTTATAATATGGGGGCAATAATTGTGCAAATGGGTTAATAAAAACACAGAGTCATATTTTTACTATTTATTTATTTGTTTATTTATTTGTACACCCTGTGTACTTGGAGGACAGAAAAGACTAGCTAATGGTAGTGATGAAGTGAGTTGATTATAGAATCATGCAGAGACAGGGATAGATGGCATTCCATTCTTTAGCTATGTACACTTGTAATGGCTCCACCTACTGTCCAGTCTGAAAAATACATTATATATATTGACAGACTTAAGAGCACAGTCTAGTTGCATCTGCTACTTACCTGTCAAAGAGTGCCCCCTGTCTCCTTGCTTCTAGTCTTGACACAAAGCATTATCCACAACTTTTAGAGGTGATGTGCTGCCACTCTGGTTAATCCAGTTTAATCTTGAAGTCTATCCGTTAGTGGTTTTGGAGTTAAACTGGCCAAACCCTGATTTTTGAACTACACAGTCAAAGTAAGATTGTTTATTTCAGTCACATCCATTGCTAACAAGCAGTCTCCATAGTAAAACCTTGCCAGTAGAGTTACCTTCTTGCATAATACTGAAGGGGGTTGCTATCTTTCCAGCAAATTGACAGAGAGCTTGTACCAAGTGTAGTGGTACTAAGTGTTTTTTTGCCTTTTTGACACACAAAGTGAGTTTGCACAGTATATTTTGCAAATCGTATGTGTGCCATGACTGTATAATACTTCATATGTTGCTCAGCAATACCCCCGTATGTACCTTTGCCTGGTATATGTGGACATCGGAGGGGCACATTTGGGACACAGCCATTCCAGTTCTTTTCAAACTTAAAATTTTTACACTGTGTCCATGTCCCATTTTAGAGTATTTTACCAGGCTAAATAATCCAAATACCCCATAAAGCCATACCATTTCTTAAAGAAGACATCCCAGGGTATTTCAAAAGGCATATTTTGAACCTTAGCGTGGGATAATTTTTTCGCTAGCTTGTACCAAGTGTAGTGGTAATAAGCATTTTTTCTGCCTTTTTGACACACAAAGCGAGTTTGCGCAGTATATTTTGCAAACCTTATGACCCAATAACAGTGCCCCAAATAATTATTTGGGGGTCAGAATTGATGCAAATTTCTCTAGTTCTTCTCCTGCCATCTATTGTATTGAGTAAGGATATAAATGAGCCAAAACTTTAAAACCACCTGCCTAATCGTGTCCATCCCCCTCCTGTTGTCAAAAAAGCTCTAATGTGTCGAAGGATGGACTCCACAAGACCTCTGAACGTATTCTTTGGTATCTGACACAAAGATCCTGCAAGTTGCGAAGTCCTGCAAGTTGCGAAGTGAGTCCTCCACGGATTGAATTTGTTGTACCAGCACATCCCACAGATGTTCAATCGGATTGAGATATGGGGAATGTAGAGGCCAAGGCAACACCTTGAACTCTTTGTCATGTTCCTCAAACCATTCCTGAGCAATATTTGCAGTGTGGCAAGGTGGACTATCCTGTGAAAGAGGCCACTGCCGTCACACCATTGTCATGAATGGGTTTACATGATCTGCAACAATCTCTAGGTAGGTGGTACGTATCAAAGTAAAATCCACATGTAATGCTAGGACTCAAAATTCTTCCCAGAGGGCATCCTGCTGCCATTTCTTCTCCTGGTAAATAATGCACAGGCATCCAGTAATCCACCTGGTCTAAAAGAAAACATGGTTCATCAGAGCAGGCAATCTTCTTCCATTGCTCCATGGTCCAGTTCTGATGCTCACGTCCCCCTTGAAGGTGCTTTGACAGGCGCATAGGTTCATCATTGGCACTTTGCCCAGTCTGTAGCTATGCAGCCTTACACGCAGAAAACTGTGATGCACTGTGTGTTCAGACACCTTCTATAATGACCAGCATTAAGATTTCCAAAAAATTTGAGGTATAGAAGCTCTTCTGTGTTATCGGAGCAGACGGGTTAGCCTTCTCTCCCCATGTGCACCAGTGAGCCTTGGACGCCCACAACCCTGGCTAGAGGTTCACCCGTTGTCCTTCCTTGCACTACTTTTGTGAAGTACTAACCACTGCATACTGGGAACACAAGATTTGCTGTTTGGAGCTGCTCTGATCAAGTTGTTACTATTTGGCCTTTGTCAAAATCATTATGATCATTTAGCCCATTTTTCCTGCTTTCAACATATAAAATTCAAGAACTGACTGTTCACTTGCTCCATAATATATCCTACCCTTTGACAGGTGCCATTGTAACGACATAATCAAGGTTGTTCTCTTATCCTGTCAGTTGTTTGTATGTTGTAGCTGATCAGCCTTCTGTAATAGTAATGGTGTCAGGAATGTCCTGGCACCATTCCACAGTATGTAGTCACACTATTTCACGACAGTTTGATATCTTACCTGGGTCCCGTTAGTTGCATACTCTGCGTCCGATCTTCTACTTTAGGATAATCTGGTTTACTCTGCATCAGCTAGGCTTAGCTCTGTAGAGATATTCGGCTTCTCCTGCAGTTGAAGATCAGATGTGGTATAGGTGCTCAGGGGACCCAGGTAAGTTGTGAAAACATTCTAAATCCTTTTGAATACTATTGTTATAGTGCAAATCACTGTGCACACACCTTTTGCTATATATTTTGTGTTTTCGGTTCGCTTGTTTCTTCATTGTATTTATTATATTTTAAAGTTGCACAAATTATGTTTGGGGGTTCAAATATATTTTACATATCATTTAAAAAAAAGCTGCTTCTTTTTATTTAATTTTTTATGAAAAGTGGACTAATTTGATTGGCTCCCATAACAAACCAAAACAAAACTGAAAATGAAAATGTTGTAGACTGATTTGGACTCACCATTTTTAAAGCTCTGTTTTAATAGAAACACTCAATGGATATATTCCTCTTCTTTTTTGATAACTGCATTTCTCCATTTTATATCTGACAATGACGCCACCTCTAGTTCAGGATGCAATAATATATGTGCATCTTTCAGTAAAAAATGCTAACGTGTTTCAACGATACAAGCACTAGCCATTGTATTAATATTGTAATGTTTCATTGATAGTGGGTTTTTTTTTAAACAAAACTACACATATTTCTTATATAAATGGCAGTAGTTGCAACCTGTGTACCTCTTGTGCAGTATAAAATGTATAAAATATCCTGGTACACCATAGGGCAGGGCCAAATTGTTCTCTCTTTTCTCTATTTAGCTCCGGTACATGCATATGTACAATAAAAACATATAATAACATATAATAACAACAATAACCCATCTAGTCTGCCCAATTGTCTAAATACTTTCATTAGTCCCTGGCCTTATCTTATAGCTAGGATAGCCTTATGCCTTTCCCACGCTTGCTTAAACTCCTTTACTGTGTTAACCTCTACCACTTCAGCTGGAAAGCTATTCCATGCATCCACTACCTTCTCAGTAAAGTAATACTTCCTGATATTATTTTTAAACATTTGCCCTCTAATTTAAGACTATGTCCTCTTGTTGTGGTAGTTTTTCTTCTTTTAAATATAGTCTCCTCCTTTACTGTGTTTATTCCCTTTATGTATTGATATGGGTCACTCATGTTCTAAATCGTAGGTCATGCCAAATTATGTCTGCACCTTTTAATATTTCAGGCAGATAAATTAAGATGCATAGTGGGCATATTTATGAAAGAAAATCCCACAAAAAAATGGTATGTTTTGGATGATTTTTCTTAAGTTTTTTGGATAAGTTAATAGTTCTATTTTACTTATTTTGTTTTCTAAAAATATACGCCCTTTATGACTGTGTATCGTATATGGTTTATTGTTATGAATATTTATTATTAAAAAAAAATAAAAATTGTAAAATCTTTATGAGTGTCCCCCCCTTCTCACCTTTGTCCAGGAAAGGGGACACACAGCCAGCCCTGGTGGTCCGGTGGTGACTGGTGCTCTTTAGCCCGCAGCTCTTCTGGCTGCAGGCGGTCTGTACTTTTCCTGCGAGGTGAGTAATCTTTGGGAGCATTGCCATGGCAATGTGTGGCAACGCTGTGATCAGCATTCTCGCTGGAGGAACTTCCTCCCAGGTCCTCCCTTCCTCTCTATCACGAACAAAGGGTCTCTCGGGCTGGTAAGGGAGATCCTTGATCTCCTCACCGGCCCGAGAGGGCCCAGAGCAACTGAGCAAGGCCAACTCTCCATGGGCCGGCAGGGGAGAACAAAGGATCTCCCCTGTTGGCTTGGGAACATGGGCAATGCTAATGGGGTCCCTATTCTTGTGGGGCCCGTGGGCAAGTGCCCAGTGTGCCCATGCGGAAAGATGGCCCTGGTTCCCAAACCAGTCCTCATGGCCCACCAAAAATCTAGGATTTATATATTTACATATTTTATTCCAATGGAGATACTGACAACACCTGGACTGTTGTTGGGTGCTGAGGACGGTTTGGGAACCACTCGTCAAGAAGGCTAGGAGAAGGTATACCAGAAGCACATGCTTATCTGTGCCATTGTTACACCTTTGATGAATTTCAGAGCAGTTAAACCCATATGCAAGTACTTTAGCAGAGCTTGGTGTATGGGTTGTCCTGGTTGACTGCACTGTACCCCCTTTAGAGATGGGCTAATTGTCCATAACGCTAATTGCATCATAGACACCCCACCTGCTCACTCATCCAACTCTTCCTACTCCTGATATCAGACCTGCCAAAGTTGGCAGCAATACATATAAATTAGGTAATGATTTTTTAGATGATCATAAAGAACAGTACTCATGATGCTACTAACGCGTGCAGTGTAAATTGGACAAATTGTCGATTTCATTTGGGTAACCTGCATAGAACGCTCACAGTGAATCACGCTGCTTCAAATCCATGCATCTTCTTTATGGATTCTAGATTTAAATGGCATTCTGATGACTTTGGCATTGGTACAATTACCAATGTAAGAAATGTGTTGTCAGTATCTAGTAGTTCCCTCATGTTCTTTAATTACGCCATTCGGCAACCTTAAAAACTTGTTTTTCTTTTTACTCTTCAGACATCAAGGTCACTGTCCAAAACAAAAAGAAAAATGAAAGTAAAGAAACCTTCATTCGTTCGAGAGCTTTGTGGAAATGATTATCCAATTAGCAGCAGTGGCCAAATCATGCAGCTCTCCAAAGGGCGGTCCAGATCTCCGTTAATTCTCCGCATCTCTCTATGAACTTGCACGAGGTAATGCAGCTCCAAACAGTTTTCTCATCACTGCTAATTATACTAATACATCTAAACGCCTCTTACAAAATGCATGAACCCTTTAAGGAGCCTCATTATAATGGAATATAATCTTTGCCTGATTATATATCAAACCTCTTATCTCGGCAGATTTTTTTTACACTTTTCTCGGCTGCGTTTAACGAACTGCAAGCTTTGAAAAATAAACAGACTGTGTTTGAGCGGCCAAATGCGTCTCCTTCTCTTATTTAGAGTGCAAGCTATTAACCAACGATTTGCTTAGGTTTATGCAAACATTCCACTTTGTAATTACTATATACGGAGTTTCAGGCCCTATGAAACTTTAGAAAAAGTACTTTATTACTGATATCAATTACATAGAAATGTACATCAATAATTTGAAGAAATCAGAAACACTTTTTTTCTTTTTCCTCCAAGCCTCCGCTAAAAAAACTACTTTGAAAATCCAACTTTCCCTCTCTTCTGTTGGTGCAAATTCATGAAATCTTTTTTTTTTTTCATTTTCTTCAGAATAAATTCTTTAAAAGGCAAATGGGCTGTGCAATAATGTGCAAAAAATGAGTTATACAAACTGAAAGACGGGGTGTAAAAAGGAGCATCATCCGGGACTAAAATAAAGACAGATTTTATGGTATTTATATCAGTTAATTTAACTGCTGGTAGGGGCTTCGGTGGTAACATGAGTTAGTTCCAGTGTTTAACCTTGCAGGATTAATTCCTGCTATATGACATTTGTGCTTTATCATTCGCTCCTTGGTAAGACAGTTATCTCATTAGCTGGAATTTAATGAAATGCAAGGATACACTTCTTAATTTCTAAGATTACTATAACACAAATCGATTGTAAATCTTTGCCCGAGGGACCTTTAAGCAGTCACCTGTTTAAGAAGCTCAAAGAGAGGGGGTGAGCAGCTGAAATCTGTCCGTAGGTGCCCAAACTATGTGTTGGTGGATTACTTGATATTTTGGCTAAAAATAGTGTATTTTGGTCAACATTTATGAAACAAAAACAAAGTAGAGAGTAGAACTGATTATCATTCAGTCTTGTACTGAAAAATAATGGGGACATTGAACTAACATAATATAATTTTACTATTCTGACCACATTTTATGAAATGAATATCAAGCATGTGGGTTATCTTGGTGTTATCCTTGTGAGTGGCAGAACTAATGTAGAGAGGGTCTTGGTACAAGAATCTTTTGCCCCCCTCCATCCCCCATAGCAAAAAAAGTAGATATCCATCTGCCATTCACATCCTTGCAGGGCTGTATTTGTGAGCATTGTTTGTGGGTTTGAATGTAAGGATGTTATTGTATATTTTATATGTGCATGTAATGGTGTATTTGTATGTAGTGTTGCCATTAGAATGCATTGGCGTGCTTGTGGTTGAACGGAGGGGTGTGCTTGTATGTAATGTTGTCTTGTAATGTTGTCTTTTAAATACAGGTGTGCTTTTGTGCGTAGTGTTGGTGTTTGAATATAGGGTTTTTTCTATATAGTTTTAGTGTTTTCATTCAGGGGTGTGTTTGTATGTAACAATTGTGTTTTATTGCAGGGGTGTGTTTGTATGTAATGTTTGTGTTTCACTGCAGTGGTGTGCTTGCATGAAGTGTTGTCTTCCAAGTGCCAGTGTTCTATTGTAAGTAGTATGGGTGTCTGAATGAAGGGTTGTGTTTTCATATAATGTATGTGTTTGATTGCAGCCGTGTGTTTGCATGTTGTTGGTGTTCGATTGATGGAATATTTGTACATGCACACATCACTGCCACATACATACACACATAAACACACTCAGATCCACACACTGACATACACACACGCACTGACATACACACACACACACACACTGACATATACACACACTGACACACACATAGATACATACACACATATGTCATTATTTTATATTTGCAACCACCCTCCAGTTAGCATATCTTTTGTGTGCAGGAGAATGGCTTGCCGGTTAAGGCTGATGTGCCTTGTTGTCTGTGCTGCCTCCTTCGCTTCCTCTCCACACAGGCTCTCCCTGCATCTGGGAGGAAGTGACCTTCACTCACTTCCTCCTAAGCTGCCAATGTGAAAGAAGCCCGGTTGCACTGTTATAGGGCCATGGTGCCTGTCCGGGCCACTTTTCAGCAATACCCATCTGGTGGTCCTAAATGCTTGGGCCACCCAAAGGGCCCCCTCAACGTTGTGTAATTCCACCGCTGTCTTTTGCCTTCTTAGCTAAAAATCTGCAGCTAAAACCATAATTTAAAAGGAGCTGTTGCTACAGGGCAAATCATGTCTTCCTTAAAAGATTCTATATGAGAAGAAGGATGTAAAATGATTTCAAATCAATGCTCGATGATAAACATGTCGATAGCTATATATAGCAGAGGCAGCGGTTTTATTAAGGAACCAGCCACTTACCCATCTCTGTAAGTGTCAAATAATAGTTATCAATGGGTTAATATAGGCAGGTAACTTCATTTTATTACAACTGCTGTCTTTCGAACTGGGACAGAAGCATTACAGTGTCTTCCGAAGAAAAGGCAGCATTTTGAGGCTCTGGACACAGATCATTAACAATGTAATTTACATGGAATTACTGGCATACTGCTTCTGTCATTTCATGAGTCTTGTTACTACCAAAGAACCGTAAATACATGGGTTCCAACCCACTGGCAATGAAGAGTTTCCTCTTCGTGCTTAACTCCTTCATTGCCAAGGCTATCAGGAAGGCAAGCCTTAGAATAAGAGCTAAATGGGCTCTTCTTTAAGAGAATAACCTTATGTGCGAAAGGAATAATCAATGCAATTGTAAAGCAGAAAAATTCCATTAAAAAATTCTGATAGTAGTTAAGAACCATTAGGTATCTTTCTAACTCACCGAAGTGTCTATACAGAATAATAAATATATTTGGAAAAAAATATTTTAAAAAAATAAAATATATATATATATATATTTTTTTTTATATTTTTGACCAAATATATTTATTATTCTGTATTGTTTTGAACCCAGTCATTGTATTTTCTTCACCCAATACCTCTGGAAGCTGTTCATGTCATTTATCTCCATGAATATTTTTGCTAATTATCACCGAGTCTCCCACCCACAACTTCTATTCACACTCTCTTTTATATTGGAACTCCGCTAACGAAGTTCCTTGAATATATTTGAAGAATTCTATTGCCTCTCTTTTCTCTAAGCGTCTCTTTTTAAAGGTCCGTTGGGTTTATTCTAGTAATGTATTTTTTTTTTACTCCTTCTCGCCCAGATTTAGTTCATGGCCAGATGAGTAAGAATGAACTTATTTATTGATTTAACGTCTCTTTCCTTGAAAACATTGTCCAGAGATATCGGAGTGGAAAATATACCATTTATATAACAAGAGGCCTAGTTAAGCTTCTGTGTTTGTCAAGCCTGCCTGACAAATGACGAAATCACATCTCCAAGATTTGTATTTCTGCATACACGTTATCATTGAAAATGCTTTTATCTGATTGATAACATTTTTTTTTTATTCCTATGGAGATTATTATAGCTTCTAGGGTATATATGTATACCTTTTGGCCTTTGTGCTTCTCGTGAATAAACAACGTAGAGTTATTCAATAAACAAGAAACTGCCCTGAAAATGAAAAAATTCACACGTCAATTCCTGATAATGTTCTATTTAGCTAACGTTTGTGAAATGATTATATTTTAACTACGTGATGTTTTAAAATCATCTTCCTTGGCCATATGTCATGCTGTTTTTTTAAAAATTCATCATAATTAGCTGATTATTGAATAAGCACTTACCTGTGCTTTATATTATGCAATGTGTCTGTACATGTATATTTTGTTTTTCGTTCGCTGAATCCCTCCCGTGTTTGTGCGTGGATTTTTGCACCTATATTTAAATATCTTAGTGGGCGTGATCCCCAACCTGAAATGACTGATGCAGCTGCCTACACACTGTCTAAATTAGCTCGCTCTTTGTGTCGTAATAATAACAATTGTGGAAGTTAACCTCTTCCTGTCAGTTTGTTGTTTTAAGCTGAATTAAAAAGGATATTCTCAGACAAAAGTGTCATTAGACCACATCTTACGAAAAACATTTTGCGTCTACAGTGTGCCCTCTCCTTTAAGAGCTGTTAATTTGTTTTAGTGTAGTTAAAGCAGAAACAGGCACGTTTGCCTAAGATTACAAGGAACTGCCATAAAGAAGTGACCCTTTGTTGCTATTGCATTTATTGTTTTTTTTTTACTTTGCGCTAACAGCTATCTACAAAGTACTATTCACCTTTATATTCTCAGAAGACTTGCGGTCCTGCAATACAAGGCCATGTATAAAAGTTACAACATAAATACCAATGGGTTCTAGATTAAGTCGATTTAAGGGTAGATTTAAATCAAAAGCTCATGTATCATTTTCAGAAGAAAAGAATAATGCATGACAGATCTTTGGCAATAGTCTTGAGCAATTATCTAGGCAACCTTCTTACTCTAGATGTTGTGGACTACATCCTACTTAATGTTCTTACAGGCATAATGATGGCAGAGCATTAGGGGAGATATAGTCCACAACATCTGAGTCCATCAAGAGCACAACATCTAGAGTACTGTATGCTATACATTCAACTATAAAAGAAAATTGAGGTTGGTTAAATTAATTCTATAAACACCAAAGCAACTTTTGCTTAAAGAAGTGGTTTTGGTGTATAGATCATGCCCCTGTAGTCTCACTGCTCAATTCTCTGTCATTTAGGAGTAACAACTTTTTCTTCATACAGCCCTAGTCACACCTCCCCTGTATGCGACCTTCACAGTCCACCTACACACTTCCTGTAAAAAGAGATCTAATGTTTAAACTTTCTTCGTTGTACAGACTGTTTAATTTAGAATTTCTAATTTCCTGCTCTGTTAATACCCTGCTAGAGCGTCTTGTGTGTGATTAACGTTGAATTAACAGAGCAGAAGATAAAAATTTCAGAAGTAAACACACTGTGCTGCTAGATTGGATTAAAAAGTAAACCATTGTTTTCATGTTGGCTGTGTGAGTCACCCCCAGCTGGGGTCGAGGGGAATGTATAACATTTGGGGGGAGATTTGTCAAAGTGTCATATCATAAACAATTTTGCAACTGTTTGGGCTTTTTTGCGTAATTTATTTATTTATTTAATGTCAGATTTTTTCATCTGTTGCTTCTTTTGTGCCCTATCAATAATTTTTGAATGTAAGCTATTTTATTGTTGACGCAACGCCAATCTTTACATTGCTTTTTCTGCCAGATAAATGTACTGTTTCACTTCTCATTTTTATGCCACTCCAAATCTGTCTTTTCAGAAATTGACGTGCGAAAAAAGAGGAATTTAGGTAGAAAAAAGCCAACAATTTTTAAATCATTTTTAGAACAATTTAATAAAGAACATATCACAGACCAAAAACAGACACTTTACAGATCATTTTGTGTGTTCATAACATCTTGGCAAATATTGAGAAACTTCCTAAAAAGTGAATAATACATATGCATATAATTATAAAAGTATACCTTGCGCATGTATACTGACAAAGAGATATAATAGTAGTCATTTTTTTTTTAAATGTTGTAGAAATATGAAAAATAGGTACCAAACAAAGCTGAGTTTTAGTCTTGATTGATGTATATGTATATTCTCTGCATATTATCTTTTAAAACACTAGAGATATGTAGTTGGAGAGACTAAGGTCCTGACGCGGTTCTAGAAGAAGAAGGAAGTGCAAAGGATTGTACGAGATTAGAATAATTCTTAAGAAACATGGAGGTAGGTATATGAGAAAGTACCAAATGACTGAAATGTCGTCTTTTTCGTTTCAGTACCACTTAAGTTTCAGTGCACCACTTACACAATTTGTTGGAGTCTTTTGTTTCAGATATATTTGGAAGAGGACATAATTGTTTTGTTGTAGTGTTTCATGCATTGTTAAAATGGTTTTAGAATGAAAAACTAAATTTTAATATGCTGTTGCATGTGATGCTACTATGAATTGTTAAAATGGTCAAAATCCTATAGATTAAAAATTAGTTGTGGTTTTATTCCCTCTTGTAGACTCTAGATCTTTAAAGTCACCGAGAAGGCTTCAGAGCAAGCAGTCATTGACCTTCGTATAACCGGTACATCAGGTGTTAGACAACTTATATCTGTATAATACTTGGGAAACATAGCATTTCAGACTGGAGAAAGGACAATGATCGTGAACCAAAAGCCTGATATATTTTACATTTAAGGATCATGTTAACATCACAAAGTAGCATAGCCTAAAACAATATGCCAAAACCATTTGTTTTTCATTAAAATATTCGCCTCTACAGGTCACTATAAAATGTAGATCCAAACTAGTTTTTAAAAAAATGCATTGTACATCAATATTTTTTATATGAAAGTCAAATAAGAACCAATCCAGATGTCTAGTCTTTTGAAAATATAGTCTTAGGTTGAGGAAATTAATAAATACATTATTCCCTACATGACCAAAGATGTATATTGTAAGTTATGGATGTTAGGTTTTTGAAGACCGTGGTCATCTTTTACATGCTAGCAATACCGTGAACCATTCCTGCATCAGGATACAGGGAGTTTAAGCATGCGTGGGATAGGCATAAGGCCAGGGACTAATGAAAGTATTTAGAAAATTGGGCAGACAAGATGGTCCAAATGATTCTTATCTGCCGTTGCATTCTATGTTTCTATGTTTCCTAGCCAGTAATATAACAATGATGCCTTGTGTATGCAATATAGATTCAAAACATTTATCGTTCAATCAGCATCTCTACATTGACTTTGTGTGTTCTTTCAGCGTCAAGAACGAAGATCTTCCATAAATATAGCCAAAAAGACATTTTGGTGCCATAGTGATGATGTCAAATGCTAGGCCTATATATACGATTCTCTGTGTTATTGCTATTCTGGTTTATTACTTTGGCTTGTACATTGACTTTGCTGATCTTCCCTGTTTTGATCTTGGCTTGTTTGGTGGTCCTGTTGTTACTCTGTATTCCTTTGAATCCAGCTTGTTACTTGACCCCACCACCTCTAAAGACTGGTAATGAGTGCTTTTCCTTTACTGTCTTAGATTTGCATGTTGGGGACTCCGTACATTCCTCACATGGTGTTCTTTATAGATAATGCAACAGGTCACCTGAAATCAATGCGCTTACCGGAATCGCAGGAAACCAAACTGCTCTGGTCCTTTCAATCACTGATAGCTAGTTATACAGTTGTCAGAAATACCAGTCCTGTAATATTAGAAGTGAATTTGATCACACATATTTAGCTTAGGGCCAGTGTATGAAATTATGAAGCTGGGTTACTAGTAAGGAATAAGTAGGGTCAAAGATCTAGTAGCTGATGAGGTGTCCTCAATATATATCGAATTTCCATACTCAATCACACATAATCTAGCTTGAATTTGTGTTTCAAGCATCTCTGGTGGCAAAATTATACTTGTAGAA
The DNA here is from genome assembly GCA_933207985.1 of Pelobates cultripes. Lineage (NCBI taxonomy): Eukaryota > Metazoa > Chordata > Amphibia > Anura > Pelobatidae > Pelobates > Pelobates cultripes. The sequence continues at coordinate 70,254,945 of OW240924.1, forward strand.
CAATGCTGACAATAGACTTTTTCTAGTGTAGCCTCCGTAAGTGGAATTTTCCAAGATGGGATCTTAAAGCAGACATATATATAACTTCTTGAGATGACTCAGGAATTGCTAAGGCTCTCACTTAAAAAGCAACTACATGCTAGTATGGGTACATTCAGCTGATATTTAGAGATTTTTTCTAGTTAGTTGATAATTGTTGTTTTCTTTGTTTAGCAGTTACCATTTGAATTTTTAAAGAAATTTTGACGAAATATAAATAATAATAAAGTATAAATCCTTTCATTTTACTAGGAGAACCAACTAAAGTCTATAGTAAATAAAATGTTTTATCTTTTGAATAAAGATGTCCATTAAACATTTCTAAGACGGAGGAAATCTAATAATCAATGGCAATAAGATAAATATTATTATAAAAAGATTAAATTCAATCAATAAATTGTGGAAAAACTTGACAAAGCACATAAGTCGGTTGATATTTTCAGTATCTTTCTGTTGAATTGATTGATATATTTTGATTGATATATTTTCATTTCTGGGTAATAAAAAGATCAGAGACAAATACAAAGTAGAGTATGAAACATCACAGGATATCTCAGAATTTCCAGCTCATTAGAATTTTATTCTAATGACGCAATCAGAAACCTGGACTAGGACCTTTCCTCTGACCTCTCAGGGCATATTCTTTTTAGATACAAATGAGAAGTCACTCGCAGTGAGGAATTTCCTGAGTCCAACAAGCCCAAGGTGTCCCTCATAGACATAACAGTAGAAAGGACTGTGCACAATGTCAAGAATTTAGTCCAAGGGTGCTTGATAAAGGATCATATGTGAGCCAAAACCCAGATTTTTCTTCATTATTGACTTTGTGCACAGTCCTTTCTACTGTTGTGTCATTTTATTTTTACAGATCTGGCTGTGGCCATCAAGAAGAGGGCTCAGTAAGAAGGAGAGTTGTCTCCTTCTGTTCTGAATGAGTCCTCTTCTTGATGGCCACGGTCTCGCTTTTGCAATTTATTGAATATTGGGCTCCTGCAACCAAGTCATCTGTATTAACCCTTTTCCAGCCACAGCCTAGAAAGAAAACATTTCATCATTGTAGGTATAGGAAAGGCATGGTAGCCTGTGACCTCCCTGACAATTTGAAGCTTTGTCTTTTTTTGTTGAATTACTGTATGATAGTGTCCTGAAAGCTTTCAGTTGCTACCATCTCTGTTAATCAATGAATCTATCACATTTATTTTGCTTTTATGGTGATCTGAATTTGAATAAGCCAAACTATTTATATGTGCATAGACAATAGAAAAGCACTTTTTTAATCAATACATTTAGAGAAAACACAAATGGACGTCTATAGTATAATTTCTTTCTTATATGGAATCGAATCAATGTGTAATGTCTGGATATTTTAATTTAATAGGTACCTTTGTTGTGCTGGTATGCTACGTTGTTTTGTCTCATGTACTCTGGTTAGAACTTAAACTATTCTACTGCCCTTCGTAACTATTGACCACTGTCAAGAGTTTAGTAAACAGAGCCCATTATGTGGTAGAAGGCTAAGTGGAAATCCAGGCGTAGTCAAGGTAGCAAAAGGTCAGGTCAGACAGCACAGGTTCAAAAACGGAAAACACGCCAAAGGTAAAATACCAGGAAGACAACACACCACCTCTGACAAAAAAAACCTTTTACCTTTGAGACACGCATGGCTAGGTGCACACATGGCGACATGAGGATTGAGCCACAACCCTTAGAATTGGATGGCATATGGTAAATACTGCTAAATACCATTCAAATACTCCCAGCCTTTGGAAGAGTAGACCTCAAGGGGAAGTGTGACCAAACCAACATCCACCGACACCTGGGGTCCTGGAGAGAGAGAGGTGGGATGCAGCGTTGGAGCATGAAGTGAGTGAAGAGCAGAGCGGGGACCTGACAACCACAGACTTTATACCCTGACTTTCAGGTATTCCGTATTTGTCTTGATTCCACATGCAAGAGATCATATTATGACTTTGACGCCTCTGTTTGGACAATGCTCCAATGTTCCCTTAATTCTATATGTAGCAAACCTGACTATTTCCTCTACACTTCTCAGTAGACTATGATTAAGCTTTACCATGATTACACATGTAACGGACTGAGTTTTGAGCTCAACACCTCTCAATGGATTTTGTTCATCCTCTATCGTGTTTCACTGTTTATCAGATTGGATAGTTAATTTTACATCCTCTCTTGTAAGTACAAATATTTATCCACTTCCATGATTCAGAATTGTATCCTATTTCAATTGGACAATCCTTGTTCAGGACAAGTTCTTAACTTCAAGTACATTACAGAAAGTCATTCAGACAAGTTCCTAGTTCTATACAATATATGTGTACTGTACATTATATATATTTTAGGGACCCACTATATAATTATAGGGGAGGGGTGCATCACATGTTTAGGTTTTCTTTTGTTAATGTTCTGTATAGCTCAGAGACTTATTAGATGAAAATATATGCCACTAAAATGCTTAGTTAATAATTTATTGATTTGAAAGTATTTCCCAAACTTCTTTTTTTTTGGCGCATTCCGTAATGTGGCATTATACTGCACGACAAATGCTTCCTACTTGAACGAGAGCTCATAAATCATAAACATACGTGGGTAGTGTAATATTAGAGAAAGTAGCACTGTAGAGTAAATCCAGCGAAATACTTTGGGGTAAATGTGTTTGTATCAAACCAAATATTCAATGAATGTCTATTGGATAAATGCATTCAGAGAAAATCCAATGAATGTCTAATGTCTATCCAATAAAGACTTTTCTATACTGTGAAATTCAGTGAATGTCTTTGGGGAAACTTTTTTATATAGACAGTGAATGTCTACATGGCAAATGATTTCCATGAAAATAGAAATTCTAATAAATGTCTTCTAGTCACATAAATGCATATGTGGATAAATGTATTTAAGACGCTGTTGCTTTATTGACAGTGTCCTATGGAGGGAGACATAATAAAAATGTCTATGGCTAAATATATTTTTAGTGGAAAAATCCTTTGGGCATGAAAACTATTTTGCAGAGAATCTAAGAGGACAAATATTTTCTTATAAAGCTGCGTCTGTGGTTATAAATACTTTCTTATGGAGACATTCTCTAAAAGAAAATTCTATGGACTCTGGTATAGCTAGATTCTAGACCAGATTCATCCCATGAACTACATTTAAAAGGCCTGAGTTTCCACCCGACCTATTATATACCATCATTAATTTAATGGTATTATCGTCCCAAAATGTTATTTTTGAATATAATAATTCTTATCCAATTATGCTATATCGATTTGCTGAGTGGACTAGTAAATGTCTTTCTCTTGACTTTTAATTTTACCTTCTGACTTGTATACAACAATGGTCTCATCCAGCGTTACCTATCTCAACTGATTGTGTAACCTGCAATTCACTAGTGTTAAGGGACCCTTACAATATATGACATATGTCAGTACAAGTAGCTCACCCATTTAAATGTGATTAGGGGATGTCATGGCTTGAGTACTCTTTAAAAAGAATGCAGATGATCCCAGCTGAAATAAAGTGTTACCACGAATATCTACAGTGATGCAATTTTATTTGCATTCATATAACTAATAAAAGCAATAGATAAGATGATTCATTTGTTATTGAAGGGGATCAAGAACTTGCAAAAAAAGCGAGTGTCCTATAACAATTTTATGGGACTCACTTTAGCCCAGTGGAAGTGATGAACAAATTATTGCTATAGATAAATAATTCTAATTGTTGGTATATAATTGATAATCCAAACTGGATGGTGGGTTTGGGTTATACATATGTGATTCAATTCTTCTAATGATTTATATTAATACACAATAAAATCTTCTGAATATTATGACAGTCTATTAAAAAAAAAAATGTAAACCTAGCAGAAACCATTAATAAATGAAGTGGTGGAATTCGGGTATTAGATATAGATGCAAATAAAATATGTTTGTTTATTTGTAATTTATTCATATTACTGTTTTTTTCACTCCCCCCCAAACCTCTCACACTCCTGATTACAGTTTATTTTAGTGTAAATTTTCCCATTGTCAGTAGTGGACCAATTACAATTAACATTACCCAAGAGACACACAAATAGTATCACATTGGTGTCTATAATAGGAAGAGCCTTTTTTTTGTTTTGTTAGTGTGCGTTTCTGCTTCTCAGCCCAGAATACAGTATTGGAAATGATGTCACGGACGATAATGCATTCCCTGTGGGTTTGTCTTTTATTTACTTTTTTTCTCCTCATAAGACAAAAGGCCCCCGGGGGTTTTTCACATTAGGGGTTAATTTTCTTTCTCTTTTCTGAACATGCAAAGGGTTTAAATTAATGCAGCCTAATTAATGTCATGTCAAACTGTCTGATCTTCAAAGACAAGGGAAGTAGTCACAGCTTTCAGATGCATTGCTTATATGTTTTGAGATGCAACCTCCCCTCGGAAAGGAAAACCTGCTGTGTCCCAGCATTGAGTGGCGTGTAAGGGTTTTGCAGCCTGTCCGTGTACAATCTTGCATGATTTATATTTAGATTCATATAGAGAGACAATGAGCGAGCATTCGGTGACTTCTTCCAGGCTGTTGAGTAAACTGGACTGCAGTGTGCACTACAAAACAAGTCACTGTCTTTACAAACAAGATGTCTTAGCAAGAATGGCATGCTGACTTTAGCATTGTTCCTAAGCAGCAAATACCTGCGCTGTTATACTTACCAAAAAAACCTGACATATTCCTGAAACTGCGTAACTGGCCAGTGACGCCAACATACGCCAATCAAGTTCGCTCAAATGTTTTTATTGCTCCGGCCACCTTTCTATCTCAGAAAACCTACATGTTTTTTAGCTGCATGTCTTAAATATTTTATAAGTAGGCAGCATTTAGTTTTGCACTTTTCTTAATAACTATTCATTTATTTTTTTACAGTAGACTTGGCACTACTGGAAACACGCTAGAAATATAGAAATAAGACTCGGATAACAATAGGAAGGGTCTTTATAAGTTTAAAATTTCCTGGGGTCGATTCTACGTATAGTAGGAGTATACATATCAGGTGTTAAGAATCTGTCAATCTTGTTAAACAGAAAATCAGGCAATTAAACATTTTGCTTAATTACATACAGGCCAGTTTAATTCATCTGTTAATTAGAGAAATACTAATGGCGTGCTCTCTCATTGCCTCTAGAAGTTTTATGTCATGGGATATCCAGTGCTGTTTATTGTTTTTCAATGGAACTCAAAAATAGAATGCTTGTTTGTGATTTTTTTTTTTTTTTAAATAGATGTCACCTCTGTGGAATCTTTGTCACAATATTAATTTGGTTTGATTTGATAAAGTATTTACCGATGTAAAGCCTAGAATCACGATGATTTATTTATGCGGAGGTTTTACTGTAGACACTGGTAAGATTCTCCTTTAATTAAACACTTAACCCTTTTCTAACTGACAATTGCGCTGTGCGTCGTACTGATGCAAAAAGAGTAATTCAAAGAATCTACTTCTTTATATATATATTGATAATAAGGAGAGAAACATCTCTGGCTGATATAAAAGAGAATGTCTTCTCGTCTCTTTTATACCATCCTCTCCCCACCCTTTCATCCCCCATTTTAGTCTGCATAAAAGTAACTGTGATCCCAAAGCCGCTGCTCGGAATGACTGGATGGCTGTCAGACTTGCGTTCTCCACACGCCGCAAAAATTGACAGAAAAATACCGACCGTGACAAGGGAAAAAAAGAACTTAATGTCCTTTCACCCGTCACTTCTTCAAATTGCTCAATCTCGACTGACATATTATTATACATTGTTTCTCTGCAAGAAGAAAAAAAAAAGCCGATTTCTTTTCTTTTTCCTTTTTTATTTTAAACTACAGAACTTTTAAGAACTACAGAAGAGATGACAGGGGGGACGAGAGAAGAAGGAATTTTTAGTTCAAGAAGCTGGTTATAGTTAACCCTGTATTGGCATTCACATTAATGGTTCTCATGAGCCCCACAGAGTAGGTACCCCTGCTAAGATTAACCACTTGATTCTGGGATGTGTAGCACATGCTGAGATGGGGTGGTCTCACCTCTCCAAGTTTTAGCGCATTTAATGCAGACATATCTGTAGATCATCCTCTATATTTTGGTCACATACTGAATCTGCCCTGTATTATTGTGTTATCAGCAGGAGGTATAGCCAACATTCGATTTTTGAACATTTTCTATTATCACAAAAATAGCTATTCACTTTAAAATGAAATTATCAAAATAAAATTAACATATATGATTACATAGAATGGTGCAACAGCTTTTAACTCTCCTTTTGTAAAAGAAGCCGAAGGCCTCCAGGATGATATGTAGTTAACTGTTGTATTGATCAAAATTGTGTCCTTTAATGGCGATTAGGACAATACGTTGCTCTGGGGTAAGCGAAGCAGGAGTGTTCTTTAAAAGCGTAATGTTTGCTAAGGGCATCGTTATGTTTATCTGCCTCGGCAGTTGTCTGGGACAGGATAAATAAATTATTTTAATATACCTTTCCCTTTTTTTTCCCCTTTGCTCGTCTGCCTTGTTCCTGCGCTCCGGTGCGATTTTCATCAGTGGTACGTGCTATTTTTACAGCCGCGTACATGACATTGCTTTGAAAAATCTTTACATATGGACCTAAAATACATTATGCAAAACTCTGAGAATTTTGACACAGTGAAAACTCTAAGGGGAGACAGTCTGTGCTAACATTTTAAATCCCCTTCGCAGCTGCTTAGTTAATCGAATATGTTGAAAAATATTGATGTGTATTGTGTCTTCTCTGTCAGATCCCATGTCTTTAAAAATCATAGCAAATGGCCAGAATCTTCCATATCTTTCCTAGTTTGACTTAATATTATGCTGCACTGATGGGTGAGAAATCCGCTCACAAAATGTCTTTTTCTTTTTGTGCTTTTCTCATTTGCATTTATCTTGAAAGCTTTTAGTGTATCGAGAGCTTCCATTATCAACCTTTAGTTGTGCAATAACAACCCAGCGAAACAAAATATATATTTTTTTCATTTCTTTAACTACATTAAAAAAAAAAACACAAAAAAAAAGCAAATTATTTAGCTCGACGCAAATGCAGAGATAAAATTAAATAGAGATATAAATTAAAATAAAAAAAAGTGTCTCAATATGCATTGAAAAAAAGGATAAGGGAAACATTTAAAGAAACAAAATACCTTTAATTTTAGAGAAAATGTGTGTTTTTTTTTCTCCACCCTCTAGCTTGTGAATAAAATACATTTCTTTCCTTAACAATCACAGTTATAATCAAATTGTCATTTTTTCCCCCTGAAATGCTCGGATCCATTGTGACTTGTACTTTTTTCTAGGTCCATAAAAGTGGTTTATGTTTGAAATGTATCAACTGCAAAGTACTTATTACTAGTAAATGCTGTGCTATTTCACGTTCTGCAAAGTGAGCTGTTAACGGATATAATTTGTGCAGAATGGCCAGAGGAAACCTTTTGATATGCAGAAGAGCTGACCCGCGTACTGTGCCTTTAATTGGGTTTTTAATTTTCCGGGCCATCTGACAATATTAAACAGGGTCCAAGACCTCCAAATGTTGATTGCGGGCTAGACGCGATGTTCTGCAACATGGCATTATAGAAAGGTGAGGGCACTGCAACAGACACAGGCTGAATAAGGTTCTAGCTGAAAACCCTCTTTCAATCTACAATATAACACACAAAGCTCATGTAGGAGCGCTATTTAAGCTCCCACTCCCAGAACATATATTAACATAAACATACATTGCAAAATCTGTTAATATGTACCATCTACATATCATAAGATTTTTTTTATTGCAATTTGCGACTTTGAAGAATTGTGTTTCAATAACATTCTCAGGATATGCAGAATATGCAAATAAGCACAAATAACATATTTGCTTTATCCATTTAATGCCTACATATCTGTAATTATAAAACGTAAGTTGTTCCCCACCACCAAACCACAGATTAGGATCTCAGTTAGAGGTGTCCTACGTAGATCTTGTACAACTTTGTCCAACACTGATCTAAATTATCCAGATCTCCAACCACAAACAGGTATTCAGCCCTACTGATTCTGCCAAATGTGGCTTAGGTTCAAAACTGAAAATCAAGTCAAATGTTAATTAATAATGAGAAAAGAATTGATGGAAAGCTGTTTACTCATACAAGTATTGTAGATGAATACAGGCAGGTGCTTTTAAAGATAAGATGAGATGTTATAAGATGATTGTGTGTTTTATGAAAGGTTATTCTACCACCAGAGACATTTGTGTAAGAAAAGCCTATTCAATCCATAATTCTTAATCTATTAACCTTGCTACACTTTGCCTCAAAGCCTATTTTCCATTTAGATTGTAAGCTTTTATATATAATATACAAACATATTTATATACTTAGCTAATATGAGTGGGATGCCTTATTGTTACCAGAACAGCCATTTAAACTATGTTTATTTGGTTTTGAAGACCGTCTAAAGCTAATACAACATCCTTTACCTCATCATTCCACCACTTTCCAGTACCTCGGGAATGAGGCCCAATAATTCCATGGCTTCATTTGGTTTAAGTAAAATTCTGATGCCACTATCTGAAAGCTGATGCAGAAGTTAATGTTAGTCAGACCACATAAATTATTACATTGTTCATTCTTTTTGTTTTGATGATGACATGCCACCTAAAGCCTCGTCTTTTTGTTCTTAGTTGACAGGAGAGGAACTCGGCATGGTCTTCTCCCATTGTAGCCCATGAGTTTCAAGAATCAAGATGGTGCACATTCAGAGATGCCTTCATGCACACTACTCAGCTCTGCGAAAAATGTATTATGGAAAACAGACTTATAAATCTGACCATTCCCTCCAATCTTTCGAACTAAAAGGTGTGATCGCCCAGTGAACTGACAAAGGATCACAAGATAACCACCATACCTAACTCACTAACTATCATACCACTGTCCGGTAACATTGTGCACTTATCTTCCCCATTCTCATGTTTAGTTGAATGTCAAACCTCGTAACAGTGTATCCATACCTTGTGTATTGGGTTGAATTCATTTTTTCTTTTTGGCTGTATGCTTTATGAGCAGGTATAGCTGAAATGTCCATTACGTGTGTGCATAAATAATATTGTATGTAATGCATGTAAAATATAATAAAGAACTCCCTCTAATCTTCTGCCTAAGATTAGAACTATACGGAGCCGAACCATTAATTATTCTCCACTGAATACACTTCGAGATTCTAAAAACACAATCTGCTCTTTAAAATTATATATATTTTAATTATATATATATGCATGTTAGTGGACGTCTAAATAGAATGAAGTGAATATAAGTTCTGATACGTTCCTTAATGGTTTTCTCCACTATTGTGTATCATGCTTTTTTCAAAATTAGGTGTTTAGCATTATTGTGTATCTCAAGAAAAAAGAAATATGTTTATATATAAACTTGCATTATGTTTCGAAGGCAGGTCACAAATTTTCATTATGGCCGATTCCTCTGTGTTTAATATTTCTATAGATGCTAATGTACATGTAGTTTTGTAGTTTTTAAGTTTTACAAAGTTCACTGGATCAGAAAAATAAAATATATATATAAACACATATAGGTATAAAAGTATATGTTTTGCGAGTATCAATATTACAATGAACATAGAGTACAAGAGCATAAAAGCAATGATAGCCTCAGAAATTATTGAGAAACACACAGAATTATCCCAAATTGTTACTTGTAGAATGCATTCGGTTCCTTCCACCTTTTTACTGCCTACCTAAATATTTATTCTACTCTACATTTCCCTGCAGAAAACAATACTTTTTATTGCACTTTTGAGATTGCCGAAATTACAAGCTGCTGTAAACAGCAGATAGCTCGAAATGCTGCACTTAAATGTTCGTCATGTGCACGGGGTAGCAATAGCATGGGAAATATACACTTTACAAGAATTTGTAAAACGGACAACATGTAATTTATGACAAGTCGTGCGACCTCAGTTTTTTGCGTCTTTGCCGCTGTTAGCTTTTACACACGTTTATAAAATGCGAATCACCAAAAGCCAAATCATAAAAAAATTCCATCTTAGCTAGAATCACAGCTTGGCAATATGAATATTGGATAGTAATGTGGTACACGAATTATTGACTATTTTTTTTAAACCTTAATTTTCTATTCTTTGTCAGGTTATATTTAATCTTGTTTTGTTTGGAAATCACGTGGCTTGCATATGCATAACATCATATATCACATGTAATTATAAAACACTAGTCCACTGAAAAAAGCTATCAATACAATACAAAACACGTTGACAAAAAAAAAATATTTAAAAATGTAAAACAAACTTGACGTACAAGCTTTTGTAACAGTGATTTAACTGAAAGAAAATGTGTATTATAATACATATATACATAGTATATACACTGGACAAAATTATAAACGCAACACTTTTGTTTTTGCCCCCGTTTTTCATGAGCTGAACTCAAAGATCTAAGACCTTTTCTATGTACACAAAAGGCCTATTTCTCTCAAATATCGTTCACAAATCTGTCTAAATCTGTGTTAGTGAGCACTTCCCCTTTGCCGAGATAATCCATCCACCTCACAGGTGTGGCATATCAAGATGCTGATTAGACAGCATGATTATTGCAAAGGTGTGCCTTAGGCTGGCCACAATAAAAGGCCACTCTAAAATGTGCAGTTTTACTGTATTGGGGGGAAGTCCAGGGGGGCCCGAAAACAGTCAGTATCTGGTTGACCAACATTTGCCTCACGCAGTGCAACACATCTCCTTCGCATAGAGTTGATCAGGTTGTTGATTGTGGCCTGTGGAATGTTGGTCCACTCCTCTTCAATGGCTGTGCAAAGTTGCTGGATATTGGCAGGACCTGGAACACGCTGTGGTATACGCCGATCCAGAGCATCCAAAACATGCTTAATGGGTGACATGTCCGGTGAGTATGCTGGCCATGCAAGAACTGGGATGTTTTCAGCTTCCAGGAATTGTGTACAGTTCCTTGCAACATGGGGCCGTGCATTATCATGCTGCAACATGAGGTGATGGTCGTGGATGAATGGCACAACAATGGGTCTCAGGATCTCATCACGGTATCTCTGTGCATTCAAAATGCCATAAATAAAATGCACCTGTGTTCGTTGTCCATAACATACGCCTGCTCATACCATAACCTCACCGCCACCACTCGATCCACAATATTGACATCAGCAAACTGCTCACCCACACAACGCCATACACGCTGTCTGCCATCTGCCCTGTACAGTGAAGACCAGGATTCATCCATGAAGAGAACACCTCTCCAAAGTGCCAGATGCCATTGAATGTGAGCATTTGCCCACTCAGGTTGGTTATGACGACGAACTGCAGTCAGGTTGAGACCCCGATGAGGACGACAAGCATGCAGATGAGCTTCCCTGAGACGGTTTCTGACTGTTTGTGCAGAAATTCTTTGGTTATGCAAACTGATTGTTGCAGCAGCTGTTTGGGTGGCTAGTCTCAGATGGTCTTGGAGGTGAAGATGCTGGATGTGGAGGTCCTGGGCTGGTGTGAGTACACGTGGTCGTGGTTGTGAGGCCGGTGTGATGTACTGCCAAATTCTCTGAGACGCTTTTGGAGACTGCTTATGGTAGAGAAATGAACATTCAATTCACGGGCAACAGCTCTGATGGACATTCCTGCAGTCAGCATGCCACTTGCATGCTCCCTCAAAACTTGCGACATCTGTGGCAGTGTACTGTGTGATAAAAATGCACATTGTAGAGTGGCCTTTTTTTGTGGCCAGCCTAAGGCACATCTGTTCAATAATTATGCTGTCTAATCAGCATCTTGATATGCCACACCTGAAGGGCCGGAGCAAGGATTTTTGCCGCCCTAGGCAAAAAACAATTTGCGGCCCCCCATATGTCCTGCCCACCATGTGACATCACAATGCCCCGCCCATATGCTCTGCCATATGGGCCAACACCAGTCTGCACAAAGTGTCTTTTATCTGAAAAGACAGTGTGTTTACATTAAAAAGCCCACATACACAGGCTATAGACACCAGAACCACTACATTAAGCTTAGAGATTAGAGCCACTAATAATATATTGGATTGCCTACTTACCACCAGATGAGGACAAGAGGCTGATGATAGGCTCAGTCTGGCTCCACAGGTCTGGTGTAGAAGAGGCTCTCTGGAGACTGTTTGTAACAGTGATCACAACAATTAACGAACAGGAAGCAGCTCCATTTTTTGGGGCCCCTTACACAGCTCAATGTCTGGGCCCCTCTGTGGTCCTTAATCCCCCCTTGCCCTCCGCCCCAATGGTCCTTACGTCCCACCCTCTCCCAGTGGTCCTTACTCCCCCCTCCCTCTTCCTCAGTGGTCCTTATTCCCCCCCTCCCCAATGATCCTTAGCCCCCCCTTCCCTCCCCCCCCCTCACCTCACCTCCCTCTCCTTCAGTGGTCCTTATTCCCCCTCCCCAATGATCCTTACCCCACCCTCCCCCAGTGGTCCTTATCCCCCCTCCCCCAGTGGTCTTTATCCTCCTCTTCCCTCTTCTTTTGTTCCTCCTGCCAATGTAGCGTGGCTGGGCGGCGCGGAATGCAGGACAGGAACTTCTGTTTCCTGTACCCGGCCGCCAGCGGACTGAAGGGAAGCACTCACTCAGTGAGCACTTCCTGTCAGTCCGCCAGCAGCCGGGTACAGGAAACAGAGGTTCCTGTCCCACGTTCCGCGCTGCATGGCCACGCTACATTGAGAGACCGGCAGGAGGTAGCGCTCTGCACTCAGGCGGCTCAGGCGGCGCAGCATGAGGAGCCGCACCGGTAATTCCGGGTGCAGGGATCCGGCGCCCCCTGCTAAGGTGTGCCCTAGGCGGCTGCCTAGGTTGCCTAACAGGTAGTGCCGGCCCTGCACACCTGTGAGGTGGATGGATTATCTCGGCAAAGGAGAAGTGCTCACTAACACAGATTTAGACAGATTTGTGAACAATATTTGAGAGAAATAGGCCTTTTGTGTACATAGAAAAAGTCTTAGATCTTTGAGTTCAGCTCATGAAAAATGGTGGCAAAAACAAAAGTGTTGCGTTTATAATTTTATTCAGTGTATATTAATAACATATTGTACATCTATGAGATATGTAAACACAATAAAATGCTTAAATTAACAATGGACACCAAGAGGTTGCCTAATATTTTTTTTAAAACTTTTAACATAGAAATTTCAAGTATCATTTCAGTTTACTGGCTCAGTTTCATTGCAATTGAATGGATTTCACATCTTTTCCATAAAGAGACTCTTCAATATTACAACTAAACAAGATGGATTCCAAATGTCACAACTTTAAATTTGAGGAATGTTAAAAAACGAAAGCATCTGGCAAATGGATTTTGACGGAAAATAAATTGGGAATCGTACTATATGTGATAACGTCACATTTTATATTATATAAAATTTCGAGTGGATTTGCTGCAAGAAAAATGGTTTACATAACATTTTAATGTGCTCCTGTCATGCCTAACATGAACTGGTGTTCTACGAACGATCATAACATTCCATCTATGCATTATGCCGAATAGAGGAAACATTAGCTTGTAGTTGCAGTATTTGACCATTGGTATGAAGTTGGCATTAGCAGTAAATACTGCATCTAGGTATGCCATGAGGAGCTGTACGAGCAATCACTATGGACCCAAAAGACACAGCCACATATACAACATCTAATTTGAAGACAAAAAGCTCTTTCACCAACTAAACCCCCAAATCCAGGTGAAATAAGACATGTTTTACAATTCTGTAACCTTTGCTTTTGCAAAATGACAAAAGAATGTTCAAAGGACCTATAGTACCTATTGTACTTGGCCCCCATAATATATGGATTGATACTTTTTTTGGTACAACTTATTCTAAGGTTTTGTACAATTTAGCGGGTAATTGAAAAATCCATAAGTAAAGATAATAAAATGCAAAGTTAAGATTCACTGAACAGTAGATGTTTATATGCACCCCATTCATTATCCTCCCAATGCAATAGATGGTGCCCATGAAAAAGTGTAGTGTCAGTGTACCAGGAGTATCATACAGAACTAAATAATTTGTCACCAGACAGTATATTGAATTGGCTATTGGGGTACGATGATTCTCCAACTCAGCTAGCCTGGCCTACATTTTACTATTATTTTCTTACTTTACCACCATTCACAGTTTAATGAACTAATCTCTAAAATTGAAACACTCCAAAAACTAAAACTTATAAAACGAAGTCTTTGTGTCTACTCGATCTCTTTCCACCAGCTTATATGTCACTCCATTATCCCCTCCTGTATGGCTTTCCCCCTGTATCTCCTCATACCACTCCTACCTGGAGTCTCATAACCCAGCTGAACAGGATTGTGGCACAGTCTGCTTGGTCACTTTTGAGAATGTAGTTTTGACACTGGACCCTTGGTGAATGGATAGTCAGGCAAGGCATTAGAATAGACCCTTGGTGAGTGGATAATCAAACAGGGCATTACAGTATGTGGCACCACACAGCAGTGGCACCACCTATTGGAAAATCAGGGAAATAATTCCTCTGCCACAATTCTGATAATGTTCTTCCATGACAGAAGGATTGTATCAAGATCCCCATCACATTCCTCCCCAAGTAGGTTCACCCACACTGTTAGTAGGTCACTGGTAATGTGAAATGCTGGCTAGCTAATTCTCAGGAAAAAAATTTACAAAATCCAGCCCCGGTATATGATAAATAATGTTGTTGGTTTTTTTTGCTTTTGTTTTTATGCTGGTCTAAAATGTATGTGTATTTTCAACAAAATCACAATACAAAAATATCCCAACATTTTCCCTCTGTCAACCCCATCGCAGTTAGAAAACATTATTGACCAATAATGGACTTAACGTCAGTCATCGTCTTTAATCACGAGATCACAAGATCGATACACAAGTAAAACAAAATTCACAACAAACAAACTGTAAACAAAATTGAAATACTGGGGGGGTTTGATCACAACACAGTTTCAAGTTTATTGAAAGCAGTACTGCTGAAAATAGGTGATATCTGTGTCGTAACTCTGTTGTGCTACAAATGTGAAAACATTGTTCAAATGTCCCAACAATATTTCCTATGACTCATACCCAGTTTAATCGAAATGTGTATTTGGACACTTATTGTGTTTGTGATTTTGCTATGTTATGTTAGTGTAAAAGTGCTTAATTTTACTCTTTTATTTTTTTGATCACGCAAGATCCATTTCTATACGTTTGGTGATGTTGCTTCCAAACTTCATCAACCCAAAGGAGATGTTTGTAGTTTTTGTTCAGCTCATATAAAAAGACATTTACTAATTTTCAGGGCTAATTAGTTGAAAAATATGTCCAGTCATTTATCTACTTCTTTTGAATCTGATTAGGAAAAAGTGGGCCCATAGATGTGTCTACAAACTTCCTTCTGAATAATCATGATTGCTTAAGCTTGCCTGGTCAACGTAAAGTATAGAGCCACTTTATGCCCAACTAAGAATGGGAAAAGTCTTCTTGAAACGTTCTTGATGAGTGTGATTGTAATGCCATTGACATTGTTATCATGTCGATAATTATCAAATGACACATTGGGATTGAAGCACAACTAAGACGGAAGTTTCAACCATCAAATATACGGTTGAGTAGATGCAAAAAAACTTATCAACTTTTATTTTTGTTTAATGTTGTTTTTTGTTGTTGGTAACAGAAATGAAAATATGTAAACGTCACAAATGCTCATTGAATTTGACCTCCTTAAAATCAATAAGTAACATTTTGCAGATGACTAGATGTGTATTAAGAGCATGTTGTGTTATATTTTGCACAGGGTTCGGTAATGCGTTTCCCAAGGTTTTATGCAGGGGTTAATCTTGTTCATTTATTTCTGCGGAGCAGTATAATTTAATAAGCCTTTTGTTTCATAGAAGAAAGTGTAATGTGACAGTTAATCAAAGAATGAGTATTCCTGTTTGCTTTGTTAACAATTGATGTTTTGGGGCTACAGTAAAGGGTCCTAAAAATGACATGAAAGGGGCTGAATGACTAAGATTTGTAATTTAGAAAAAAGAAAAGCTCTTTAATAAAGGCCCGGGGAATTATTGTTGAAGAAAACGAAAGAAGGGAAAAAAAAAAGGGCCTCATGACAGCTCCTTCTCCTAAACGAGAGATGACAGCACCCTCATTAAAAGAATTAATAGCAGGCTCTGAAATGTTAACCCTTTTCATTCTCATTGAAAAGCAAGATATGCTGTAATCTGCCTTTGGTGCCATTTTGCAATTGATCTCTTACCTCTCTGTTTATATTAAAGGTCACCTTGGCAAACTCTCCATTTACAGTAAATATTAATATTGGAAAGAGAGTGTAAATCTCAGTACAATGGACAAGCATACATCGTGACAGAACTTTTTTAATTTTCATTTATAAAAATATTAATTACAACATTTCAGATGAGGCTGTTGAACATCCAGAAACTCACATAGCCATTAAATAATATTTCACGTTCCATACATTTGAAACGTATAGTCCATGATAGACATTGAGGGGATTTTATAAACCCAAATAACGGTTATATGAGTGATATTTTTTACATCAATACTGGCTTGATAGCCAAAGAGGGAACAGTACTGCAACCCTTTTGCACCCATTTTACCCCTTAAAGACAATTCCATTATTTGCTGTAATTTTAGTCTGATCCCTGAAGATCCTATGTCAACATGGAACATGGAACTTGCTGTTTTTTTTTTATCCATTCCATGTTCTATACAAGACTGCAATCATTAAGTAAGAGGGACATTCCATTTTGGAATTAGATACTTTAAGACTGTTATGTCAGCACTAATCAATGTCATCTGTCAGATTTGTAAACAATGCCAAGTCTTGTCAATGCCACTAGTGGTAGAAGCTCTGATAGGACCTCTTATGTGAGTCCTGCCAGTGTGGTGTAGTGAAATAAGCTTGCCAGGGGCAACCTCACAGTAAAATCAATGTACCATTGGTGCAATATACACTTACAATGAAGGGCCTCACCTCAACAAAATTTACAGCTTAACTTGGCATGGATTAACCAAAGAAAGATAGGCATGTCTAGGATGAGGAGAAGAGCTACCATGAATAATTGGGGACATTGAATGAAGGGGTAACTCAGTTGGCACGATGCAAGGTGAACATTTGGGGCTAATATGACAGAAAAGCTAGAAACCATTGGGAGATTGGAACATGGCAAATATGGAATCAAATACAAGTTAGCTTCTATAGTGAGCAATTTCAACTACACCATATAAGCTGCATTTTAATTAATAACATATTTGTTATAATTGAAATACCTAATAGTAGATTTGCCGTTTCCCCCCGATTTACCTTTATCAACTGATTCTGGCAGTATTAGTAATAATACAAGTGACTCATAAATTTACTATGAGGTTGTTACAGGACAATTAAAGGCAAAGATAATATTAATCCTTTTAAGGTTACTCCAATGTCAGGTTACATAATAGAAATCGTTAACACAAAGCAACGGTCTCAGGTGTGGGGCAAATCGTTACTTACAGATCCCATATGCAACAGTAGGTAACAACAGTAAAATACTTTATATTGTCTAAATCAGTGGTTCTTTACTCCTTGGTCAGAATCGAAAATAAAATCCCCATGTTATTTTAATGGGTCTCCACTGCTTGGAATAGGTACATTGTATTTGTATGATTACAGGTAGATACTCACAATATATTACTTACCATGGCGACATTGCCTTCTTCAGCACCACTATATGTAACAATAGGTCACTAAACCAATTTTGTGTTCACGGAATGGGTTAGCAAGCTGTTGCCATTTTATATATTTTCGGTTCCTTTCAAAAAAGTAAAAAAAACACTGATCTCGATAGTATTAATTAAAAATAGAGCTAGACTGAACCATCTCATTTAGGAATTATTGGAAGCTAATGAGGAAGAATTTAACTTAAGCTGTCTCATACACAGATTTATAAAATATATGGACATTTTTGCCATCCCCGTGCTCGCTTTGGTCTGGGTTTTGAGAAAAAAGCACTGTAAGTTGATAAACTGTAAATGCAATTTGATAAGTGCACAGACTTTTCCAATATATATGGTATTGTATTTCTGGCCAACGTTTTGACAGCCAATCTATAATCTAATGTTGTAGGCAGTATGAAAGGTATACATACCTTTTTCAAAGCACACCAATGGTTCATGAATTGTCAGTATGCACATTGGAATAGAATTGGTGAATGCCTAAATTCTGGAATGACAATATACCTTGAGGACTGACTAGGAGCACTGTACTACAATATGACATTTTTTTTAAAGAGATCTGGTTCTTTCTGACAAATTTATACATGGCTTTGGCGCTATGGCAAATATGATAATTTACCCCGATATTCAAAAGTCTTGGTTCGGTGTGAATTACCAAATGTTGATCAGTTCCTGTAGTTCCTGTATGAAAAATAATAAATCATTATTGAATGTGTATTAAACAAATTAATTCATTTGACTAAATTTATTCTGTTTTTTTTGTTTTGTTTTTTTTATCATGAAGATATCAATTTATTTGGTAACTTGAATACAATCTCTGAGAAAAATGAAATCCTGTTATACAAAAAAATTGAACAACATTGTCAACTATTTCTAAAGATTTGTCCCTTGGGTTTAGATGAATAATGATGAATTGTCAGATGTTTTTCGCGAGTTCTGTAGGGAGGGACTAAGCATTGCTTAACCAATGTACTGTAAATGGAGCTTTAGACATGTAAAAGATTGTAAATATACAAACACAGTAGAATATCATTACATGCCTAATAAATGTTGCAAACCTGCCACTGAACCAGGCTACTGAAACTGTGAAGGAAAAGCCAATTAGACTTTCATAATAGTAAGGCTATGCTGGAAAAGAAATTAGCATATATGCTAATTATGGCACTAGTTCACTTGGTAAGAAACACGTTGATGAGGTCAATCTATCACTATGACTTAGTAGGAGATGGTGACAGCTAAAGTCCTAATTGCATTTTGTGTATAACAGCTCTTTAACTCTTTATTTGCTAGTGTAACTCCAGCTTTTAACAGGTAACATTTTGCAGGTCCAGAATCAATTGTGAGTCTATATAGACAGACGTTGGCTGTAGCATGTAGAATCGCGGTAGATCTAGACCAGCAATCCATTAAATTATGTTTCACCAACGGACAGACGGAAATATTATTGTAGACGAAGGCAATCTATAAAATGCGTGGGTTAATGTTCCATTTAAACAATAATTAATTTCTTTAATGCACACAACATTTTGTTTCAACTTAAGGAAAAGAGGATACGTAGTTATAAATCAATAAAGAAAATCACAACAGTTTTTACAGGACTTGGCTGAGTATGTAGTCATTGTATTGAAACCGAGAACCAATTGTCATTTCTAATACATAACATATTTGTTAAAGGCTCTATGTGTGGAAGATGAATCACAGGGTGCTTCTTTTGGCTGAGTAATTTCTTCATCCTGAATCTGAGCAAAGAAGACAGGGAGTGAAGGAGGGGGGGAGTGGAGGAAAGATGAGGACGAAGGAATCTACATACGGCCTCGCAACAAGAACTCATTAATGGGAAATGTGCCAATCTACCCAGCAAAATATCTGGACAGTCAGTGAAGCTGGGAACGTGGCTGGTGAATGGGCAGTGGGCATGTTATTGCCCGCTCTGCTTGAGCCTGTACACACATCCTTAATTAGATACCTGTTGTCCAGGAGCTGAGCTGGCTTGGCGTTTGCATTTTATACACATCCCATTAGCTGCCTTGTGTCACGTCGAGTTACGGTACAAGCGGTGAGCCCCGCTGCTTCTGGTTGAGACATAGGATGAGCAACATCCCAACTGATTTAATCAGAGCAGATGGGTAAGAGAGGAGGGCAGGCTCATTCCTTGACCACAGTGATTTCCAGGAGACTCCTGCACTCTGCCAAGCTAATTATCTGAAGATGCTTTGGCAGGTGACTGCACAAAAAACAGGTCACCGGGAAAAGGACTCCAAAACCGAAGGCTTGAAAATATACAAAAGAATTAAACCATTCTGCAACACAAATATTCATAAGGTTTATGTTTGTTTTAAAAATACCACCCCAAAATAAAATTATGCTGCAAACAAAAATAACCAAGATAGCCACGTTGCAAAATAAAATAATAAAAGACCCATGTGACACTTCGGCCAAGCTAGCACAGAAACAGACCCTTCCATGACTGAGTGACGTGACTCCGAAAAAGAAATCATATCAAAGTTAACAATAAAATATATATGTTGTCCCACAATTAGCATTGCCAAGGCAACAAAAAAAACAAAAACAAAAAAAAAACGCATTGCATTCAAGTCAGCCTATAAAGATACTGATGACTAAACTGACATTATAGGCACCCAGACTCAGGGAAGTGGTCTGCGTGCCATGACCCCTTGTTTCAACCCTGCAATGCAAAATGATGATTACTTACTTAAATGATTACTTGCAGTTTTACTTAGCTATTTCTATCAGATGGTTGGCACAGCATGGCATTTTGGTGCCCATGCGCACCAGCCTTCTGCTTCTTTTCTATGGGAGGAGGCGAGATGGAAATACAGAGACAGGCGCTGGGTGGAATAAATGGCTTGTTATGTCCTCCTTTGGGGGGAGGGTGGGGCATGGACCTAAATGTTTAACCCCTACCCCCTCTCAACCAAATAATTGATATAATGAACAAGCAATACTAGCTTACAAATACTCTTGCAAAGTTCACAATTTTGTTTTTGCATATGGTACAGTTACTCACTAACCTGAATGAGCTCTGTTTAAACTCGCAATGATAGAGCCTGTAGCAAAGCCACACATGCTGGCCCATGAGTAATTCATTTATGGGAATAAAAGGAATGATTCTATTGGGCAAACAAAAAGAAACGGTACTGCCACTTCCTCTTTTAGCTTGCACAGTTGTGTCAGTAATGTATTTTCATGAACAAAACTACTGCATGGCTACTGTAGTACATATTTAAAACCGTCTGCTGAACAAGGGATTTTGGAACATCCACAAAGATCCCAATGGGGACAATAGGATCGGCTGAGAAAACACTGCCACTTTCTGGTCTCTGCTGTAGATGCATATTTGTAAAACAATTAAGAAAATTCAGAGTTAAGTAATTATTTTGTAAAGTTTTTTTTCTTGAATCTATATTTTATACTATGATCTCTATAATGCTTTAATGGAGCACTCTAAGCACCATAACCACTACAGCTTATTGTAACGCACTATAGCCATCCCAGCAAAGGTACTGCTGTCAGAATAACACAGTGATAAATGAACATTCACTAATAGAATATGCCATATAATATAAGCTGATCGCTAATAATATTAGTTTTTGGATGCTTAACATTTACAATGCTATGTGTACCCTGTGCTCTTGTTTCAAGTGCATTGCTAGGCCATATTATTGTAGCATGACCCATTCTTACTTCCAGCACCCTCTGCTACTGATCCACTACTGATCCGCAACACTCTCGGTGTCACATTCCAAGAGCCTTTCTTGCTATTACACTCCGTCGGATGCCTCCTTAGAGGACTCTGACATTTAGCATTTGGCGCTGAAATTGCTTATGGCTGACCCTCTTTTTAGCCTTTGTTTAAAATTACCATTATGTGATTTAATTGCAAGCTTAAAATGTATACAGGATACTTGACAGAGTATTGCAGTATTCTTGAAAACCTTTCTAGTGGACAGGCAGAATTTTTGAATCACAAGATTTTGGGATACAGGAATTAATTGCATAAAAAGGCCCTTAAAACACTGCAATAATGACAAGTAATATGCCAGAGTAGCTGTTGTTTCTGGGGTAAGTAAGTTCTTTGTTTTGGGAGTAATAAAAAGCACTAAAGCAAAATAAAAGTACAAACTTTTTAATATAAGCACATTGTATACTCAGACATTAAAATAAACCAGTCTGTGTAAAAAAGACTCACCCGAATACTGGAATCAGTGACTATAACATTCTTCTACTCGGTAATCCACTCTTACATCACTGATTTAAATTATATGTTTATTTTATGTAATAACACATACATGAGAATGGTAAGAGATGAGTCTGACATACACGGCTAGTTCGATCTATCTACATTATTACAGTGGCTGTATGTGTGCTTAATGGGAATGGTGGTGTCATTGTTGTCTAAAGTTGTCCTATCTTCTTGTTCTGCTTCCAATACAGCACATATATGGACACACTAACACACAATGAAGATAGCCCCAGCCAATCAAATCATGACTTTGTGTTCAGGACAGGAGCTGGTTGTTGTCACTTAGGAAAGATGCCATCTTTGACCTCACATTGTCCAGAGGCGACCTTTGATCTAAGAGGTGAGGGCCATCCATGAATTGTTGGGCTTGGCTGTAATATTCCTCAGTTCTTGTTTGGTCAGTGTTACGCTACTTGGGTTATTTGGATTGGAACTCAACTGCAGCTTGTAAACTCCCTAATTACAATAGTGAAGAAATGGAGAATCTTTAAAGTATCAATACTGTAGCTTTAAGAAAAGAGAGGATTGCTGGCAATTGGAGAATCAAACGAAGTTTTAATGATTGATAAACTTAAATGAATTGCATATAGGCAATAATCCAATAAGACGAAAGTGCAGATTATCAAACAATACAAAGTTCATTAATAAGTATTTCCTCAGAGAAGTTTTTAATAAGATTTTTTAGGTTGCTGGGAATAATCTTCAATAGAAACATGAAGCAGGTAGCAGAGAGTATTTGCAAAGCAAGAAACAGTTCCTAGTAAATAAGCATGATGGGAGTTGTCCTCCATATAATTATTAACTTGAAGCAAAGAAGATTTAAGCAAGCAGGAATTGGTTCCAACAAACAGTTCATAGTAAATAAGCATGATGGGAGTTGTCCTTCATATAATTAATAACTTGAAGCAGAGAAGATTTAAGCAAGCAGGAATTGGTTCATTAATAAATGATATTGCAAACAATAGTTGAAAGATATACGTAAGGTTAAGATGAGTTGTCCTCCAAGAGTTCAGAGTTATAGTCCACTTGTAAATTAGCAAGTATCCGTTCTCCAGTAATCCGCTATGGCTTGCAGCAATCCTTGCATTGGCTCAAAGGTTGGAACGGCTTGTCAGAGCTTGTGCAGCCGGTGTGTATACCCGGAAGTAGGTCCCACAATCACCAAGCGCCTTCTCCCTGGCGCGGTCTCCCTTAGTATTGTCAAAGCCGCGTCAGAAGGGACGGGGCCAGCTCCGCAATGCGGAAGTGCCGAACCCGGAAGAGATATCGCATGACAGTCAGGAGAAGTCCAGAAAGAGAAGACCAATTGTTTTGTAACATAACTGCTTCTTGGTAATCACTAGACTTGAGGATTCAATGGAAGAGGTGTATATTTATACCAGTCTGCCGCAGTTGGTGTGAGTCCTGGTCTCCTTAACACACTATGCAAGTCACCTCACATAATATAATGGGAATTTGTTGACAATTTTTGCTAAAAATAGATGACGTCCTCAAGAAGCATGCATAACTACTTATGAGTTGTAGGATTCCTAAAATACACTTGCACATACTTCCCAACACCATTGTCCACCATGCCAGGCCAGTGACCTGAACTGAGTCACTGGTGCCACCATAAGGAGGTGGACCTGTCTAGAAAGGGGCAGGTCTCCCTCAAGAATAGGCTTGCCAGACTGGCATGCACGCACAGCAGGATGACTTCTAATCATGCAGACTGGCCCTCTGAAGAGCTGATCATGCCCAAAGTATTGTTAAAGCACTCTCTGAACAGTCCTAGTGTCCTCATGCAGTTGAACTACTTTTTCTGGGGAAAGTTTGGTGTCCTCAAAAGTGGGATATCAGTGAACAAACAAAGGATGACAGGACTGGACCCTGAAATATAGACTTCCTGACTGAAATCAGGACAGCTGGGAGGCTGCGTTTGCAGCAGGCCTGGACTATTTCTTCTTTTGAGATGGCTAGAATCGAGGATAAGGCTTTCTCAGGATGGGTTAATTAGTGTTATTTTAACGCATAGTTAATTGATCTTATGTAATAATTTTGACCGATAATGTTTGATGTTTTGCAGTCTTGTATCAGGTCATGCATTGCAATACAGCGAACACGCAAAAATACCACTCAATGGATTTTTTGAAAATGTGTTTGTTTCTGCATAACTTTACAATTAAAACGTGCAGATGAGATAGTCAAATCACAGATACGGCTTTAAGCTTTATCATGAAATACAACAAATAAAGCAATGTAATGAATATTTGATAGAGTTTGTGCATGTTTTTATAGCCTACCTTCCATGTGTATGCTGTTATGTGATGCTCTTGTATGGCCTGTGTAGAGTTTCGATTACCCACTAGGGTGCAGTCATTATATAAAGTACAACAAAGATAATAAGATCAACTTATTACACAGTAACGTACAGTGCTGTTCGTCATGGGTTTTAAAGTTTCGATACAATACATTCCCAAAAGCCACAAGCAGTCGGGTTTTATCGAGTGCAATCAATAATTTATGGGAATTAATGAAAAGTAAGAATCCAATATATTACACGTTAAGTGTCATACGAAGGAATAAGGGAAATCACATGAAAATAGAAAATTGTCATTGTGAATTGTAAATGATTTAGCTGTTTTGTTTTTTGGAAATTAATGTTTATTGGGATTTATGTAAGAAAACAGTGGATGACATATGATAAGCAACGTAATAGTTGAGTAAACAGCTTTAAGTGTTCTGTACGGCAACAAATAGAATAAAATCAATGTCAAAGGCAGAGAGATGTTCATGTAATCTTCCTGTAAGGATACAGAGATGAATATGTTAAGGATATGAATATATATAAACAAAGAAAATGTGGGGGAAGGCTGAAGTTACAAGACAACTACAATTGAGCAGATACACCTTTAGGTGGTCTCTGAAACTACCCTCCTGGCTCCATCCAGGCATTTTTTACAAAATTGGGAGTCAAGATAAATGGATGTTGGTTTGATGGGGTTCCATTTAGAGAGGGGCAATGTCGTGTAGAACTAATACTAGTTTGTTCATTTGAAACACAAAATTAGCTGATTAACTGATCACCGTAGATGTCTTGTCCAGTAATCTCAATTATCTCTATCGAAGTTTAAGCTTGAGGTTGGCATGCAAATAATGTCTTGTACCATACCAGCCTAAAGGTTGCAATTTTTACTACATATTTATATTTACACTTAGGTACTTTTATGGAACATAGTGATGAAGAAAGAGGTACATGTTTTCCAGTTTTCTACAGGTACACCCTGCAATGAAACACAGTGCTTCACAAAGTTCTATGAAGGAACCGGTATCATGAATGGTGCATCTGTAGCTCCATTAATTAAATTATGAATGAAACTATGTATCTTCTGTTGTAAATAAAGGAGTGGTTAGGATTGGCTAACGTCTGTCAGCTACTTCCTGCTATAAGTCGATGTATTTATTTATTTTTTATACATATTTTAGTTTGTTTGTTTATTTAGTACATTAAAAATATGTGTTGACTCTATACTGCAGTTTTCTTCAAGCTTGCCCTGCTACTTGATGTTAACATGCTTGTGGGACCAAGAGCAGGTCTATTATTTGGGGTACGGCTTATCTGAATAGGAGGGGTTTTCAAACAGTCAGAAAAAAAGGATCAATTGACTGTGTAAAGCAATAGAACAAAGGAGAATATTGGTGTTGAGGGAAATAAGGGACTGTGTTCACCTGTATGTCTAAGCCTTTTTAGGTAAAGGTCGGTTCTCAGTATAATGACGTTCCCTTGAGCCAAACATAACCAACTCATTTTAGGGGTGTCGCAATCAAGCTTTGCAGTTTTCCTCAATCTATTTATAGGACAATAGGTCTCTGTGTCCAAGCTGGAGATTATCAGCCCTTCAGCAAAGTTCTTCAGTAAATATAAAAAGCTAGCAATGGTGACTCACAAGATGGCATTTTCCAGCACAATAATGCTCACACAGATGCTTGGATATAACTCTTGATTATATATCTTATGGTATTCATAAATTGTCCAGGATGAGTCTGCTGTGAACTCTGGAGAAACATGGAGACAATGCAGATGGATGTGTGTTCTAGTGAGTTCCCATGCTTGGACCTTAAAGCCAAAAAGATATCATGTACCAAGGGCAATCTCTAAATTCAACAAGCTGGTAAAACCATCTAAGATTTTTTTATCAATAATTTTGCGGTTGTTACTCTAGAGTGATCCCTTGATTACTTGGTCCAGAACATTGTTTAGAAAATGACATGATGATATGGTAATTTAACCTTACCCACACGTAGCATTTTAAATGAACATAAAATAATGAGCAGGTGGGGAAATGGCATTATTAAGAAGAAGAGCTTGAACAATTGGATTTACTGCTTCCAAGAAATGGCAAAAGAATTGAGCTGTTGTTGGTATAAATGTTTTCGGGCCAATTTGGTTACTCTACTTTCCATGCAGCGAAATAGCTAAAAACATTTTTACAAATAAAATAAAATATAAATATATGTATATGAAAAAATAATATAATGTAATATAAATATATATATATATATATATATATATATATATATATATATATATACGCTTTGCTACTGTAACTCATTAACATTTTTCAGCAAACCACAGAAATAAAAATTGTAATATGATGTGGGATGAGCATATCACCAGTTGTACAGTTCATTGGGTTTTATTTCACAGAAAATAAATAAATAACTAAATAGGTTCTTATGATTATTCTTTAGCCACTGAGGATGTCATTAAGAAAATGGTTAAAGACTCAATTTATTGCAATAATCATTGCAACGATGTAAAAAATATATATTTTTTTTAAAAGTAAAAAAAAACAGAGTATTCTGGTAATTGATTTATGGTTCATTTAAATGAATGGAGTGGTTCCAACATCATTTCTTATTCTCGTTAATGACACGCGCAAGACTGGTAGGGAAAGATGAAAATTCTCAATACAAGTTATTGCATTTAAATGGATTTAATATTTAATATTTTAAAAAATCATTTCACGTAAATAGCTGTCATGAATCATAGCAAATCTGCTGAAATTAGATAAAAAGTGTTTCTACCCCATATTTTCGAGCGTCTATTTGTTACTTAGTATCTGGCTTCTTTGTAACAGTGCGGATAGTCACTTAACGTGTTTAGTAGTACTTAAAAATAGTAGATTTATCTCAATGTAGATGGAACATTTTGAATTGTAATTGGAACTGACAAGCTAAAGGCTTCAGGAAGAGCAGGTTTTCCCTTCTAGAAATGGGAGGTGGGAGTTGTTTTCTCAATGATAAACGTAATATTAAATGCGTATAATGTTTTAATATCATTGGTGATTTATTCACAAGGAAGTAGCGTAGAAAAATTAAAGGGATCCAGCAAAGCACAGAAGAGGAGCAATCTTTCAAAGAAGAAGTACATTTGAGAGAATAGGTCATGCTCTTCAACAAGAGCACGAGAAGCTATACTGCAGGTAACAACTGGAAAATTAAAGGAACATCCCAAAGAACATAACCACTATAGTCTAGTTTGACTTCTTAGCCAGGGTCCATCAGGTCTACAGGCCAGTGAGAGCAAAAGCTGTAGCTTTGGAGCTTCCGTTAGCCGTCATGAACTAAGCCAGTTCGATTGCAGGGCCTAGGTCAACAAAGAGAGTTTCTGGAGCTTAAATTTTTAGTAAATAAAAGATTACATGTATTATAGCCTAATTTTGCATTATTTTGTAAAGCAGCAATAATAACTTGTTTTTGTCCATCTCCTGGCATTTTTTGGGGCGTTCTTTATTTTGAAGTGTGGTGTTGAATACACAAGTCAGTAGTGACATATAACATGACATATGATATATAAATACAGGAGAAATCTAGAAGTCACGATATGCTGCATTTAAATAAAAAAAGAAAAACACGATTGACAATAGTATTAGGCATAACCGGAGAATTCCCTAGGAGGCCCCCACGTTGGTGAAATGGTGAGAGAGGGAAATAATTGGCAATACAAGACAGTAAATAACTGCAGATAAAGATGTACCCATGTAGGCTTAAGAACATGAAAGCAATAAATTATGAAGGAAATAAGAATTGAAGTTTCCACACGTTATTTGTGTTGAGAGGATTACATGCATAACAAATCTAACTCAGCTAGAGATATTCCTCAGAAGATCAGAGTAAAGGATAGAAAAAAAATAACACTATGCACTATGGTAGCCTCATGTAGAAATGTAAGCTTGCCAATAAGAGGACCTGAGAAATCTGATCATCCGATTCCCCTCTGGGGTAGAACATATAGTTCCGCTTCTGTGAGGCAGCTGCCAAGCATATCTGCTTTAGTAGAGGACTGGGAGACAGCAATCTGTAGCATGAAGTCAGGCCAAACGATAGCCTGATAGACCACTCCGGAGACTAAGTCATTTGGAAAGGTGCAGGATTGCATCCCCACTTGTTCAGACCATCATCGGACTCACCTCGAACCTACGTCAGGACCGCAGTAGGAGTATCTGGGGTGGATGGTCCTGTAGACCCTGCATCTGGTGTACTGTGATCCTCCTCCAGAATTGCCCAAAAAGTAAGTCCAACTTAGAGGGGATATCAGCTCCAAGCTCACACGTGGTGTCCTCCATTTTAAGGAGTACTCAAAGATAGCTTGGTTGTGAGGAATCACCTGATGGTTCAGTGTATTTTCGGGGACCCCAAGGGTACAGACTAGAATCACTCCCACCAGTCCAGATGGGGTGGGGCTGTAGAGAGAGGTAGCTGATATTCGGATTGCTCCAGGCTAGGAGATCGGCCACATCTCCCGCCCGGTGTGCCTTCCAGACAGCAAAGAAGGGCATTATATTATTGTATACCTCTACTTACCTTGCATTGTATTTAACAAATACAGGCCCAATTACATGCACTTATTAGTGAATTCAAGACTCATTTGTTTGCTTTCTGCAAAACAATAAATGTTCCCCTGTTAGTGCTGAATTGTTATTTTGGCCTGAATATAACTGCTATCAGTATTACCAATATACCTTGGGCATTCTGGGATACAGACGGGAGCTAATCTTACCTTTAATTTAAAATAGTTGTAAAGGACACATATTTACCTAAATATTGGACATAAGTATTGTAAGTGGACACATATATCTAAGGATTGTGACCTCATTTATTTTACATTGTTATCACCGTTATTTTCCTTATTTCTACACAATTAATATGCAAAAGGAGAAGAAAGGAACCTTTTCTGCATTGCTCATATCGTCTCCTCCTGAACTCTGTTTCCTGATGGAACATAATGCTAAATAAATTCTTATGGAAGCAGGATACACAGTCTGATACTCCGGGTTCACTGAACAAAGGGGAAGCTAGTAATGTCTCATCTACCATAAAAAAAATAAATGATAAAACAAAAGTAAATGCATACAAAAACTACTAGAGCTTTCACAGGGTAGGTCACTCAGAATAATTCATTGACCATTACTTAAAGACCACTAGTGGAAGAAAATTTCCATACCCACTTCTACATTCAATATGGAAACCCAAAGAAAAAGAGACAACTATCGAAGTGGAAAATGCATGATAGATTGTCCCTGATTATAGCCAGCCTTAATGGCAATATTTAGTTGTCTCAACCAGTTTTTCCCATTGTAAACAAGCTGCAAATTGTCTTCTCAACATGTGGTAAGCGACTTGAAATAATGTATTATAAAGAAAATGTATAGAGCTCTTATATAACATAAACGTACACTTTCATAACTGATATATTAAGAGGTAACCTCTGTGCAGTCAAGAGTTCACAAACATTTTTACTAAAATATGATTTATTTTACTCTCTACACTCATATGTTCATAACGTATTTTTTATTAGCATTATTTATTGAATTAGCTATTTCTATTATTTTCATATTTATTGTGTAATATTTGATGTATATATTGGTTATGAATAGTGTTTTAAACATAGTTAAAAAAAAAAAAAAAATTCTATAATTTAAATAATGAAATTTTGATAGAATTGTTGTATTGCTATATTTGCCGCGTGCTCCTTGAAAGTTCTAGAAATAATTTTATTAGCTACTTGTTATATCTTCTGTATCTTCTGTGCAGTTGTACTATAATGGGTATTACATACCTTTACATTAGAGATTTGTCACGGCAAAACAGGTGCTATTCTGGCGCAGATACTAAATAGGGAGCAATCGCCATGAAAACCAATGGGATCTCTCTAAACGGAAAGTTTAACCCAAAATAGCACATCCTATTACCTTGCTATATCCCCCAAGGGTTCTTTAATGTGAAATCATTATTTAGAACTGTGGTTAGGGGTTTATTTTCTAAGATTCTTTCGATCTTAGTACGACGGAAGGACTTTTAGTCTTTTGGCTTGATCACTTACAGCTGGTCAATCATCAGAAAGAGGAGCACTATATTCAGAAAAGACATGCACCCTATGTTATAATGCATGACGTGGAAGCATTTTTGTAAAATGTGTAGTTGGTGGAGCTATGCCAAAGATCAGGAACAAGCATTATATTACCTGATGCATAATCCTGCCCCAACATCGATGTACCCCAGGTCTTACTCTAGCAACCTAATCCTACTCTAGCAGCCTAATGCCTGCTCTAATATAAATGGTGTTATTATCACAGTAACTTGGAACCCTAAACACGTATACCTTCAACAATGGAGGACAAAGATAACACACATTACCAGTCCTTAGAGTGGCACTTAATGGATTGAAAGGTTAGAGTACAAGCCAAGGTCAAGGGCAGAAGAAAACATGGTAGACAAGCCAAAAAGTCAGGATTGCAGCGATCAGAATAATTGGAGAACAAGCCAGGGTTAAAACCAGAATACAGACAACTATATCGAATGCGCTATTGGGTCAGCTAGAGCCACAGCAGGGAATGTTAGTCTAGGCTGGAGGGGTTTATATAGCACAAGGAAAGAGATGATTGGATTACATCAACCCAGAGGGCCAGAAAGTTGGTGAACAACAGAAAGCTGGTTTCTTACCATCAGTGATGTCAGAATAACGCAACTGGCAATTATATTGGGTTGTGCCAAATGTGACGCACAAGTTATCACAGTTAGGATACGTTGCGTCATAGTTGACAAAGGAATGACGCATCTCTGTAGGAATACTTGGGTTTGCATTTATAACGATGCAAGACTCTGTGTGACTGTGCACGAACACTTGGGATCCCATCACATATTAGACCACACTAATGTGACCCAGGAATAGTATAATTGATCATGCATTTACAATGCAATGCATCACAAATGAGGCTAGAATAGCACGAGGCAGCCTTAGCATGTGTGACAGTTATGTTTTATTATAACCATGCCGATGAGACCCAAAAAGTCCAAAATGTGCAGTTCATGGTTGGTTTCTGGACCATAGTCATTTGGATTACAACTCATGCTTTGGTTTAAACAATGCTTGTTTGGTAAGGGTGCAAGGGTGTAGAGAACTAGAGAGTGAGAAACACCACCAATACTAAGTCACTTAATTTGAATTATGAGAAGACATTTCCATTTGGCATCTGTTTACGGAACATCAAAATGACGGGGTGCAATCAAGATTTTACTATACAATTACAACTTGCAGTTTAAAAATTGCAACTCTGACAGAAAGTGAAGACACGTTTCTTATTGAAATACCCTTGGGATAAAGGTAACTGTTAATTTTCATAACAAAACAAGATAAGGTTGCGCCTAAAATATACAATAAAACATATAAAAATTGTATATAATAAATAGTATAAAATAGTAAAATTTAATATAAAATATTAAATGAATTGTAAAATAAGTACTTGGCAATAGTCCAAAACACTTATCATAAGTCCGTAATGGTAGATGCCACGTGTAAGAACAGGGATTCTGAGACGTAGAGTAGAGTGTGTCTTCACAGTAGTGTGCTTGAAATCCAGTAGAACATATGTGGAGAAAAGACAAAAGGGAACTCCAATGGCACAGTATATAGATGAATAAAATAGTATGTAAAATAAAAATAATCTTACTCACACTTTTCAGACCTAAAACCTAGCTCTGATATAGCGCACGTGAAGTGGAATAATCCCCACTCAAGGATATGCGGAGTAATATTTGACTGACGAGTATCTGGCTGAGATTCGGCATCCGAGTTGGTGTTATTCGACCCAGGAATGAGAAATAAAATATATAGTGCTCTCTGTATAGTAGTTAAAAGGTGTAAAAAAGTATATAATATACTACTCACAGTATATAGAGCAGACTTGTACTGCTCGATGTAAGCGCTTGGGTGGTATAATCCCCACCTAAGGATTCTTTAGGCTTCTCGTCAGATAAGCAGTATATGTATAGTCAGGTGAAAAAAGAAGAAAGAAAATGGCTATAAAGTATTTTATGCCAAAAATAATTTCTTTATTATAAAGTAATAAAAATATCTAAACGCGTTTCGCCTCAAGGGCTTCTTCAAGTAGATAATAGTAAAGAAAATAATTTATTTATTATAAAGTAATAAAAATGATATCTAAACGTGTTTCGCCTCAAGGGCTTCTTCAAGTAGATAATAGTATAGTATATTATCTACTTGAAGAAGCCCTTCAACGAGCGCCCTTTTTCGCCGAAAACCGGAAGTCATCATCATCACCGAAACCAAAAGTGACATCCATGCAAGACGATGAAGAGCAAGGAAGTATAGCTTTCTAAAACAAAATAAAAACTAACACATGTATACATGTTCTTGGGAGGAAAGGGGTCAATGAGGCCAGGGTATCGACTATTGTCTGCTAAATTCGATTTTTCAAGTGTCCTTGGGATGGGGGAAGCACTGAGGAATTATAAGGTGATAATGAGTATATTTAAAAAAAATCTTTTTTAATGCTTGTTTTTTTTTTTAAATCTACTTATACATTACACATGCACTGCTAATGTTTTAGTGTGGTGAAAATGTATTTATTGAAATGTAACTGTGGACCCGAGTGTATATATTACACTTTCACTAACATCTTGATTTTTCAGTTGAGCCCTGGGTTAGTGCCCACTGCATGTTACACTGACACTCAGTGATACTTTCAAAATATTGCGGATAGTGGGTACCAAAGGTTTAGTACCTATAGACAGAAGGGGGTTTATTTGCTACACTGCTTACGGAGAATAATTCAGCCCCTGCCCCCCAAAAAAGAATAAACAAATAAATAAATAAAAATGTATATATAAATATATATAGTATAATTTTATATATCAATTATGATCCAAATATGCATTCACATTTGATTACTGAGCTCTAACACTATTAAGCTCAGCTGTTTCATAATTAAATCTGCAAATATAGTTCACACTATAAACAGGGTAGTAGGTTGAATGGACAGGAGGAAGCTGTGCAAATTTTATCACAGCTGCCGAGTCTTTATTGAACTACTGCTCGCAGGGCCTTCTATTTGGCCCTGACTTCAGCTTGCTTCGTTCTGACACACAAATATTAGCGTCACCTCTGAAGCACTGTGTTTAAAACCAGAGGAAGCCGTTTCTATATTGCCTTTAGAGGCAATATTGTCAATCTTCTAAGAGATGGAGAAAATCCTATCAGCTTCCCGCAGTGCCCCAGTTGACAATGCCAAAGCAAGTTTAACCTTTTGTCTTGCTTCAAAAAGCCTTTGGTCCATTAAGTATTTTCCAACTAATCTCAGTGATCTCGTTCCTAAAGCGCTAAAAGGTTAGGAATCAGTTTAATGCTGAGACAAACGAGGGCTTTTCTCTTCTGTGTTTGTGGTGTGGTGTTGAGTGGAACTTATATTTGTGCCAATATTCCGTACATGCTGCCTATATGAAATATCCGCATTTTAACCATGAAATAGTTTAATCACAAAAAAAAAAAAAAAAAAAAGAAATTCACAGTAAATGTAGACAATTTTTCTGTACTATTACCACCATTACCTTAACAACCTCTCTGACAAACCCCCGCGGTAATTTATACATTACACAGAAAGCTTTACAAACACAGTAATTTAGTCCTTTGAATATGTAGAAGGTATAATAGGGTCTGATAGCTCATGCAGATGCAGTTTCACGTGCTATCCAAAAGCTTATAAGGCCACTGACTTGTAATCAAGGCCTTTGCAAAAACCATTTACAACTTAAATAATGTGCACAGCTAAAGGGTTCTGTCCATTCTTATATATTTGAATTGACAGTTGTGTTGAATTCCTCATACAATGATGAGTTTGTTTCGAAGCATGCCTCGGCCAGCGTGAGACTAATAAAGCTTTAATTTAAAAAAAAAAAAAAAGGCAAGAAAACTAACTAATTAATATGATACATCAAATATTGAGGGATACACTTAAAATTTTGTTATATTATGAAAACAATATATATTTAAATTATTTATCTTATTTATCCTTTTCAGTTATATATATAAGTATACACACAGGCTTTTGCAATAAGAATGCTCAATCGGATTAATTTGGACAATACAGTGTTTAGAGAGCATCATGAAATAGTGATAAGACAATGGTTTATGGAGTATTGCAATGCATCATTACTTATGCCTTCAAGTGTTACCATAAAGGGTGGATGTTGGTCGTTGAACTGTGCTGGTTGTCTAACTGATTAAATGGACATACTATATGCAGTGGCGTACACATGACCCATGGGGTCCTGGTGCGAAAATTGATCCGTGGGCCCTCCCCCCCCCCGCGATTTTCACAGTGAGAGCACGCCAGCGTCCATAGGAAAGCATTATGAATGCTTTCCTATGTGACCGGCTGAATGCGCGCGCAGCTCTTGCCGCGCGTGCGCATTCAGCCGACGGGGTGGAACGGAGGAGGATCGGAGGAGGAGAGCTCTCCGCCCAGCGCTGGAAAAAGGTAAGTTTTTACCCCTTTCCCCCTTCCAGAGCCGGGCGGGAGGGGGTCCCTGAGGGTGGGGGCACCCTCAGGGCACTATAGTGCCAGGAAAACGAGTATGTTTTCCTGGCACTATAGTGGTCCTTTAATTTTGTGTGCCGCAAAAAAAATAGGGTTAACCCATTTTTTTCATAAACATAGCAGTTTCAGAGAAACTGCTATGTTTATGAATGGGTTAAGCCTTCCCCTATTTCCTCTAGCGGCTGTCTCATTGAGAGCACTCAGTGATTCCTCTTCAGCTCCCTCGCATGCTACGTAGGGATGCCGGTATCAGTGCGGTGCGCGAGGGAGCTGAAGAGGAAGCACTGAGTGCTCCCTCACGCGCCCGCCTGCCCGACCGGCCACCCGCCTTCCGGGTGTCAGCAGGGCCAGCCTTGGGGGGCCCTGGGGTGGTCGGTTCCTGGGCCCCCCAGGAGAAGAGGCTGGCCCTGTGGGTATGACCCTGGTATGTACGCCACTGACTATATGTATACAGGGGTGGAGGTGGGTCAGAAACCAAGGGAATAGTGTATACCATTCTACAAAATATGTACTATATATGTGACACAATAACAAACAGTGCTATCACCTAAAAGAATGTACCTCACATATACATACAAATATAATGGCAAACAAAATATAATATATACGACTCCGTAATGAAGTATAAACTAAACAGTCAGATAGCACAAAAGAATATAGAGGATACAACCTGTTTAACAGGAGGTGATCTATGGAAGATATCAATGCTGAAATCAGCTAGCATATCTCCACTAGAAAGTGGAACAAGTCTGGACTATTTTACTTCCAGGTTTTATTTGTTTTTATTTTATTCTGTTTGTACATCTTTGCTACATCTGACTGCTACATCATCTCGTTTGATGGATAAACCACCTTGTTCCACTTGCTAGTGGAGATATGCTAGCTGATTTCAGCATTGCTATCTCCCATAGATCACCTCCTGTTGCACAAGTTGTATCCTCTATATAATTTTGTGCCATCCCACTGTTTAGTGTATACTATTCAGTTTTGAGTATGAGATGTTTCAGTGACTATTGAGAATTTAATTTGGAGAGACTTAACCCCTTAAGGACCAAACTTCTGGAATAAAAGAGAATCATGACATGTCACACATGTCATGTGTCCTTAAGGGGTTAAAGGGACAGTCTTAGAGTGTCCCAGGTCCCTTAACCCTGCAATGGTAATTGCAGTTTTTAATAAATTGCAATAAAAACCCTGGAGGGTCAACTTCACACCTCTAGTGGCTGTCTCCAAGACAGCCACTAGAGGGACTTCCAGGTCATAAGGTGACTCTTGGTGGCCTAACTGATGCTAAAGGTCCTCACGCTATGCATGAGGACATCCATCGTACATCCATTGTACAATGCTTTCCTATGGGGGAAGTCCTAATGGAATCAGGTAAGTGACAGAAGGGGAGGGAGTGTGCGAGGGAGAGGAGCACTATATGGAGCTATAGTGCCAGGAAAACAACTTTGTTTCCCTGGCATTATAGTTTCACTTACATGGTTGAAGAAAGACCCTACTTGCCACTGAATGTTAACAGAAAGCTGAGGAATATAAAGAGGGGTATTGTGGGAAATTAGTTAAAGTAACTGGAAAAATTATTGACAAGTATAAGAAAAGTGTTGAAGAATGAGATAGAGGAGGAGAGACATCTAAGAGATAGAGTAAGCAGTGGGGAGAACAATGTAAATCGGACAGTTTGCAAAGGAAAACATAGGAGGGGCGACCCTGCTAATGCTATGGAATAGATGGGGGCGGGGGAGATGAGAGCATAAGTGGTCAAAACCGCATCAATGGCTCTTTACGGGGAAATCTAGATTTGCCTCAAAAAGATGTCAGTATTAATGTTGTGTCTCCATTTAGCCAGCGGTCCCAGATTTTGGGAAACATTGTGGGAGAATCTGGGACATGCGATGTTAACCTACCCATTTCTAGGGCTTCAGTTGTCTTCTGGTTTACTGTTGCAAGGGTTGGTAAAAAGCAGAGGAATACAATGCTATTCTAGATGTTAATTTATTCTGGTGCCCTTGTGAATGTTCACAGAGGTTTGGATAGAAGTAAGGCCTATGGGGGGGCGGGGCCGGGCCGCCATGCTGACTGGTCGCATGAAGGAGAAGTTCCTGAGGCACTCTGTCAATCTGGCTGAAAAACACAGCTTAAACACACAATTCAAGTTAAAAAATCTACCTGCAGCTGGTACACGACAGTGGACATCGCAGTGGACTCTGAGATCGGGAGTTTTGGAGCCTGTAGGGGTGATCTAAAGCTTTGGAGTTTGCGGCCTACTCGGAGGAGAAGTGGTGCAGACGGCCCCTGTCCCGCTCTCACCCTCCCTTCTGATGCCACACACCTTCTCTTTGGTGCGGTGACCGGCCCTGTTCCCCCCCCCTCTGGGCCGGTGGGGGTTATCCTGGCCTCCACTGGAGAGTCTGAAGCCGTACTACAACACGGGCCTACCCAGCACTCTGCAACAAATGGCAGCCGACCGTGCCCGAAACTGACACCACACTAAAGCCGGAACGGCGCCCACTCCTAGTACACCTACCACGGCTATGCCACAGACAGCGGGAGTCACGCTCTTGGACACTCACGTTCCAACTCCCAACAGTCAGAGCTGGCGCCCGACATGCAAAC
This sequence comes from Pelobates cultripes, assembly GCA_933207985.1. Lineage (NCBI taxonomy): Eukaryota > Metazoa > Chordata > Amphibia > Anura > Pelobatidae > Pelobates > Pelobates cultripes. The sequence goes on from OW240924.1 coordinate 70,292,536, forward strand.
CACAACTCCGTGAGCCGTGCAGAGTATCACCTCACAGCACAAAGATTTAACCCCCTCAGCGATCCCGAGGTCGAATCTGCACCAGCCCCGACAAGCGCAGGATCCGGATCCAAGGTGTGATTTAGGGCTGGTGGAGCGGCACAAACCAACTTCCACACATGATGGGACTGAACCTCACAATTGACCAAGCTGGTGGCGGGAACATGCGGTGGGACTACCCAAACCGCCTAATGACGGAATACCTGGAGCCATGTACTAAACACTTAACTTAGCAGAGTGGGGGATGCCTGAAACAACGAGACCCAGTGGCTTTTACTAAGCAAAAAGTTACCTTACTAGATGTAATCATTCAATTATAATAGGCTTAGCATAACGCTCAGGGAGCATAACATGCCACCTTAATGCCTATTTCAGACCAGTTAGCTGTGTAGCACTATTCAGCCCAGCCATGCTGTTAGAATATGCATTTTATTAAGTTACTCTCACAAAACCCACTATGTTAAGTTTGTTGATGTTACTGCTTGTCACTTTGGTAGCTTACAACTCGATGTATGTTTATCCTCAAAATATACAAAAATGTGCCAATAATCCTATGCCATCTATGTGAATAATCTTGCTTTAATTGGCTTGTACTTTGCTGTTGTGGCATCATCAGCTTTTATGTTATCTTGTGCACAATAAAAATAAAGAATTTAAAAGAAGTAAGGCCTATGGGTTCATCAGGTAAGGTCTGCTTAGTAGTTTGGATAATAGGTTGGTAATATTAAGCCATAAAGGTTTGAGTTTTAAGCAGGTCCACCAGCAATGTATGAAGAAACCGCAGGCCCTCCAGCAAAAACCTGTAGAGAGAAGGTGCGTTTTTGCTAGTTTAAGAGTGGTTATGTACCAACAGAACAAGATATTGTGAGGGACGTTAATACCTTCCATATCGGAAAAATATTTTAATATTAAAATATTTTTTTAAATTTTTTTAAATATTAAAATATCAACAAAAAAATATATATATGAAAATCAAAATATCAAAAATATCAAAATATTAAAATAGCTTTTATAATATTACAGAATTTTAAAAGTTTATCCAAACATGTAATTGCTGAAAATTTGTGAAATGTGGAAACTCTTTAAGGATGAAAAATTGTGAAGCAGTGCCTTCAGATGTCCATTGATATTATTTGTCCAGGACTATCCAAAGAAATTCCAAAAGTACGTTTATCGGGTATTACAGTTGCGAAGAGTGTGGAAGATCATTCTGTAGACTTTGTGTTCTATTTGGTAGACATGGATGAAGCTATAGATGCATTTGAATGCCGCTCAAGTGGCAATTTCTTTATATGGGTTAATGAACAATTTGATGTTCTGAAGGAACTCACTGCTTTGGTTGCTATCATGATGCAACCAGGGCAAAATAGGACATAGGACAAACTACTCAACCTTTAAAAGTATATACCACCAACACATTTTGTCTGTAAAGTATTCTGTGGACTGGAACATATGAAGAATGTCATTGTGGAAGTGAACTAGATTAGGTCAAATGGTCTAAATCATAGACAATTCAAAAACTTTGTGGCTGAATTAGGAAATTAGTTTTATAACGTTCTCTATTTCTATTACATTCGCTGGCTAAATTGCGTAAACATGTTGAAGGGCATTTTTGCTTTGAAATAAGAAATTGAGAATTTATGAAATCAAAAGTCAAATCTGTGAAAGAATATCATTAAAAAAACAAAAACAATTATTGAGTAATTTCGGAGTACTGGTTGACATCACAGGGCATGTGAACTAACTAATATCTTGATTACACGAGAAGAAAAAACTTGTTTTTATTATGTCAACTGATTTCTGGTAACACCAATATTATGTCATCATCAACAGCAGAACAGTAACTATTCTCACTTTACAATATTACTCTAGTTAAAGGGAAACTCTCGGCACCATAGCAACTTCCTGCCAATGTGATTGTTATGGTGCAAAGAGGTCCCAGGCACTGTTAAAAAACAGTTTGTTCCTAAACTCTGGAAGACAGATCAAGAAATGTAGTAAAGGTGCAGAGCGATTGGGTGCCATCATCCAGAATTTGGAGTGAAACTGTTCATTAATGGTCTAATCCCTTAAGGTAAGACATTGCGATGAAGTTATGGTGACAAGAGTTGTCCTTTATGGAAAGTGAATCGCAGAACTCAGCGGATATGAAAGACGAGATGGAATGAGATGATGAGTTGGGGCATAAGACTAGATATATTTCTGTCTGTGCTTTAGTTTGTTTGTATGTGACTATGTTAATGAATGCGTTGATTTGTATGCCTCTGTTTATACACGATTGCATAGTATGTGTGTCTACATGTGTATTTTTTTATGTTTCTGCATGTGTGCATCATCCTTATCTTTTCATGAATGCATCTGTATATATCTGCTGTTAATGATTGTTTCTGTGTGTCTGTCATTGAATGAGATTGTCACTATATGTTTGTATCTGTGCGTGAATATGCCTATGTCTGTATGCATGTATCTGCATGTGTAATTAAATTTTTAATATTTAAAGGACAGGTTCTAGGAAGAGAAGAACAACATGTAAGTGTCAAGGTTATGGCGTAATAATGGTATCTCGAGGTTTAGTCTTCCAATGATCAGATCAGGTAAAAGCCCTAGACCAGGGTACAATAATATTTACTCAGGGCCTAAACCCTGGGTACTTTTGAAACTGAGCCCTGCCATAATATTTACATTGGGAAGAATAAAATTCACCTCCGGCTTTCCTCAACTGGGTAAAAACGGAGGCACAGACTTCCGAGATCAAAGCGCACTCATGTGACTGAAGGCACAGACTGCTGAGAAAGTCCCCTACTCATAGTCACAGAGATTTAGTATTGCACAGAACAAAAAGACTCCCAAATTTACCCAAAAATAACTCGTTCACAAACAAAGCAAATGCAATCTCCTTCTCAATCTACAATCTCATTTTTAACATCCACAAATAAAAATAGGAAATATAGCTTTTCATCACAACCAAGAAGAGAAAGATGTCTCCTATGTTGTAAATCACTGTGTTCAACCTTGCAGCGATATCATCCATAAAACTGTTTAGCAGCTACCACCTTCTCCTGTAATTTATTTGAATAAGCAGCTAGGCTTTTATGAGTGTATTACTTAAAAAAAATCCCCCCCAAAAATCCACACAACCTTCTGCTTTTAGAATCGCAAAAATATGGTGCAATTATGTCACCTGGCATCTCATGATGCTGATTGCTTAACAACAATAATACAGAGGCAATTTGATAGCAATAAGCAAATGCGAGTTCTAAAGTCACACCTTTCCCTGAATCTAACAGAGGGGGAAACTCATCTTTGTTAGTTTGTTTAAAATCCATCCACACCTCGCATTTTTTCCGCTGCCATATAAGGATAGTGCTAATGACACACATAGTAAACATTTTAAATTTAAATTTCTAAATTTGATTCATTTAATCTGTCAGGGATAGTGAAAGAAACATATGTGCATGACCTTAAAGGAGAGGACAAATTATTTTTGCTGGAGGTGGAATTGTAATTATATACTTTCTTGTTGAGGAAGATACAGGTCGCAAACCTATTCTGCATTAAAGGCATCATTTTCCATTCTTTTTTATTCTTCATTATAATTTTCTGCAAACGATACAAAATAATAAATGAACTGACAATTGTATCAGTACTTAACATAATTGTAAGGATTGGAGATGATAAACAAAAGGTGTTGCCAGATAGATTGATGATTAATTTAACGCAGTTGTCATAGCACTTGCACCTAAAATAATACCCACAAGCAACGCACCTGTTTTGGTGAACAAATGGTAACTTTAGTTATGGTATCTAATTTCCATTTGAATTTTTTTTTCTTAACGTGGTCCTCTAAACACTATAACTACTACAGTTCCTTGCAGAGGTTATAGTACAAAGCAGCTATGGGCATCGTTTTAGAGTTTTTTTGTCAAATTCTTTGGGAGGAGCTTGACAAAAACTTTTGCTGAGTGCACTGGAGGAAGGTTACTTTTGGATTTAACATCTGGTGATAGGTCATGTGTTAATGCAACAGTTATCCACTTCCCGGTAAGGTGAACAAAGATAAGCAAAGCATTTCATCCATGTGAAGATGATACCACAAAGTTGGGTACTAACATCTTACCACAATACATACGTAAAAAATGTATGAAAACCAAATGTATCATTTTAAATAATGTATTATTTGTGCACTTCATAATAGAGTCTCCTTGTAGACACAGGCACGACACGTAGCTCTCACAGTTTGTAGACATAGGCTAATTGAAATATGTTTTATCATCTCGTATTTCATTTGTGGCTTCCAATAAAGAGATGTTGCTTCGTTTGAAAGGAAAAATATGCAGGTTAGTCGCAGAGTGAAAAGTCTCATCTGTGGTCCACTTCTCCAAAAATATCAACAGTGTTGGTCCTATGCCAGTTCATGGATGCCAACTTTAAATGTAAATGAAAAATCTGTTTAGAATAATGAAACCTTTTGATATTCCATGTCACTATAATATGGACATCATGGATCCTATCCCGCAAGCCATTATAAATAAGGGAGTGCTTTCCATTTACCTTTTAAGCAAATTATTAGGATGGGACTTGCAATGGTCCTTCTACTCTACAGCCTTATGTAGATAATTAAAAAATGGCACATACCAATCCTCGCATGAATAATTATCCGCTTTTGATGTTTCCAATTTTTTTATTCTCATATTATCTGTAATTATGGATTTTAAGTTTTTTTATAATTTGATTTAAGCAGCGTTCCAAATGTTTAATTACAAGAAAAAAGTCGATTAACAAATAAAAACAAAATTACAAGAAATTGTTGTTGTGCAACAAGAAAGTCTGAAAGTGGCACACTTTGAAAAAATTCAAATTTAGAAATTCAAATTTAAAAAACATTTTTGTTAAATATTAAAATTTGTATCAAAACTGCTTTTAATAAAATTAAAGTTAGACTTCAAAATGCCAGAACTGGATCAGTCGGTTAAAACTTCACGTTTATAGAAATGTAGAAATACAGAAGAGGACTTAAAAAAACAGACATCTGCGTAATCTAAGGTAATTAATCTCATTTGAGATTTCATTTGAAATTCACATTGAATCCACTTCGCATTCCTAAAAATTCTCAATTTAATATCCTGTTTAGGAAACATTTACAGGGAAAACACAATCCTTAATTAACACACACTGTTAACTTTTGAGATTTTTAAAAACACAAATATGTGCAAACATACAATGCAGCTTCACTGACTGGTGTAAAGAATAGATTAAACAAACACAACAAATAAATGATTCTTAGCAATTATCACTTAAATAGAAAGCTATTTAGAACAGTTGGATTGCTTTAAAGATATAGACCATTGTTCCCAACCCAGTCCTCAAGTACCCCTTAACAGTCCAGGATTTAAGGATTACTCAGTTGTGTCTAAGGTGTTTTGGGTGAAAAAACAAAAAACACTTTAGACACAACAGGGTAATCCTCAAATCCTGGACTGGTAGGGGGTACTTGAGGACTGGGTTGGGAACCTCTGCTCTAAACCGATCACACCTTAACACAAAAGCTTATCATAAATTCAAAGCACAAGCAGACAATATCTTACAGGTATTAGATCACAAAAATACCCGATAATAGGAATATCGATTAAGGAATGCTTATTTAAAGAGTTACATTTTTTTAGTATGAAGCTAATTTGTTGATCGTGGATAGCAAAATTGAAAAACCAAAATCTTTTTAATTAAGAACTGACCAGATGACTAGAAAATGAATTTGTAAAATAACCACAACCCAATTCCATACTTTCTTTGGAAATCTTTTGCTTGCAAAGTCTATGTATCTGGATTGAAAAAAACAACAACAAAAAAATAAGTAAAATTGTCTAATGAGCCATTATTTTGTACTCCTTTTCTATCTGGCTGCCTAATACCTTCAAATCACAAATCCTACATGGCAACTGTTTCACGTATCAAGTGTTTTACAAAGGTATGGACAATCATTGCTCAGCATAGTAAAAAAGGTCAAGGAATATATTCTATTTGTGGCCTCGACAATCAGATTGCAACATGATTTATCAATTACAGGAAGTCATGGACCACAGAGGGTTAAGACAATTTGTACCATGTTCATTACTAAATTAGCTGGGATCCTCTCTTCTTAAAGAATGATGCAATGTCAGCTCTGCGCAATATGTTGGAGATATATAAATATATATCCAGTGGTAAAAAGCTTTGAAACATATGTACTAAAGATTTTTTGCAGAATTTTTTAAAAATCTCTCGCGGATTTTTGTACGTTCTATATTTTTTTTGTGTTGGAGAGATCTCCTTTCAGTTTTTATCTTTATTGGATTCCAATATCAGATTTAACCTATGAAATTCTCCTACTGATATTTTGTGGATGTACAAATCAGCTCATGTTAGGCTTGAGTATTTAGTAACACAGCAGCCCAATAACAGAGTCACAATGCGGATGTTAGACAGCTGTCACCTGCCAAGCCAGTTTATGGGTCTGCCATTATCACAGTTTCTCAGGGTTATGAAGATCTGTGATAATAAAGGTGAATTAGAGGTTCCATCATTTAAGATTGAAGATACATTTCTTATTATGGGTTACTTTAAAAAGATTTTGGATCAAACACAGGAGGAGGCCCAAAATGAGGAGATTAGAAAGACCATAGAATTAGGTGTAATATTTGAACAGTTTTTTTTTGAACATGTAGCCTGATAAAAATGTTGTCAAGAATCCTAAACTTTAGAAAAAAAAGATATAAAAGTGTTTCTCAAAGATAAAAAAGCTTCTATAAAGGCAATACATAAACTGTCAGGTAGCTGTGTTGCACCCCTTTTTGTGGCGTATTTACTCACAATACTGTTTTTGTGTGTCTGCGTGTGTATTGTCTACAACATTTGTTTGATTAAAGTACCATTGGCAAAAATTAGATATTAATGGTGAGACATTGGAGAAAGAAAGTCCTGATGCTTTTATGCCTTTTGTGATTTTTTTTTATATAGTTCAGAACGATAGGTGTAGAGGTGTGATAGTTCATAACCTACATGTTTTGCAGTTCATATGCATTAAAAAGGTTAGACCTATTTTTATTTTTTTTAAACTAGGCCTTTTCTTTAAATACTGTTATTCTGTGGAGTTATATTAGATTAAAAAAAAAAGTATATTGTGCATACAAAACATATGCCATCAAGGTTGGGATTGATAGTCTGTAGGAGTTGTTGGGTTTTATTCCACTAGGATAACACTATATATCCAATTTCCTGTGTCTTACAAACCAATACACAGTGGTGTACTATGTTGCAAATCTTACTCTACTGGTTGGGTGTGAAGGTCTCCCCTAAGGCTGTTTCCCATTTACTCACATAGGAGGGAGGTTGGAAATTTCTGTTGTGTTGGAGTGTAGAGTATAGATAGGAAATTGTGTGTGTTATTGGGTCTAGCTAGTCACATGAGAACTCAAAAGGGGTTAGTGTCCTGTGTAGGCTTGGTTGTTGGGTTATGCGAATTATGAACCATCTGAGAGTTTGCCTGAATGTGCTAGTATCGCTTAACAGTATGAACATGCCTTCTTTCACCATGTGGCTAACTTGTGAGCTGGTTTGGGTAAGGAGGCCAGCAGAGGCCCATGTCAGGATATTGAGGGTGGTGCATACAAGTTTCCTGCTGCAGGAAACTTGTTTGCACCACCCTTAATATCTTGACATGGGCCTCTGCTGGCCTCCTTACCCAAACCAGCTCACAAGTTAGCCTTAATGGTTAAGTAATTAATTCATCTGGGCTTGTTAAATACTTTTCAACTACTTATGTATGCCTTCCTTGGCCCACTCCACCACTTGTTGTAGGTGAGTGGATTGGTAATATGGTCAGGCTACACCCCCTTCCACCTTGGTCATTGTCATGACCTGGAACCTCAATCTCGGTTATCTGGAGCCCCATATGTACCCAACCAGTAAAGATTGGAGGGATGCAGAATATGCGCATGGGATCTGTACAGCGATTATTTGAAAGAGGTAGAGAATGCATGTTGACAGGTTCATCCTGATCACCACAATACGGCCCAGCCAAGATATGTGTGGTAAATCCATTCAGTTAGGGTTTTCTGAAAGGAAGTAAGCACTGGTAGGAAATTGTCCGCTTACCCCCAATGCCACCCTATACATGTTGACTAAACATTTTCATGTAGGTAACAGACACACATAAAATGTAAGATACGATGAGAGCAAATGGTGGTAAATATAACCAAAGTAACAGAAATACAACTGGTGAATCTGAATTGACTAGAAGGGAAGAAGTGGAGCAACATTTTATGGGAGTCCTGGTCCTTCACTGGTTGTTTTATAATATCTGGAACTCCAGCTGTCTTTTGGCCACTTTTGAGAAGATGATAGTGCCATGTGGAAGTGAGCTGCGCAAGATGAAGTTTGTCTCTGTGTATTTCATCACCTGTCATTTTAATGACTAGAAGTGTACAGCAACAAATAATACTGCTGTCTTTTATGCAAACCTGTTTGCAATTTATCATTTAATCCCTTGCAATTTGTTGGCCGCCTCTCAGAGGGTGAATAAAATAGTGTTTGATCAAAAATGAACCTGGTTAGTGTCATGAAATACGAGCACAGTATTGATATATTTTTTTAATATCTTACCATGCACAAAGATGAGATAATATGACAAAATATTGGAACGAAGGTAATTTTTGTATCTTCATTGTTGAATTTACAAAACTGCACAATAGACTCCCTTTTCATGCTGTAATACGGAAGAATAAAATATAATGTCTTACCCATAATGTGATTTAATCACAGCAATTATAACATATATTTTATAAATGGTAAGAATAGCAGCAAATTGAAAGTAATATTGTGCTCTGTATGGTATAAGTTAAGGGAATACATAGTTATTTTCTCAATCATTAAATTGCTATTATTGCTTATAGTTACGTTCTTAAAAATGAGGGATTGGGGGGGTGGGGAGAATCCCTTGTCTGATTCAGGGGTGATGATTAGTGAGCCTTACTAGTCTTGCAGCTGTAATTCTAATGGCTTCTTTTTTTGTAGCGTTTTCTGAGCATGCCTTCTTTGTGATTAGGAATAAATTGTAGGAACAGGTCAGTTGTGGAAATGCTTCAATTTGCCTCCACACAATGATGGTGATAAATGAAGCAGGATTTTCTGCAAGTTCCCCCTCACACCTCCCTCTTATATCCGGGAAGCAGATGTTTCAAAATTTCTTGTACGCCCCTTATTTCAGTCAAATTTCTCCATTACTTGTCAGGGTTATTACGGCCTAACGGGGCCTTTACACCCATTAAGTTAATACTGCTGTGTTCTCTGTCAAGCAGACTGCAGACCATCTCCTGAAAGATTGCAGGTGTAGAAAGCCACCTCTCTTAAACCCCTGAAACTCCAATCAGGCATATGTCCTATGTTGGGTTATCATCTTCCCACTGTTACACTGTATACTTATTTTATGACACTGTTCTATGCAATGTTACATGGTTATTTATTATATTAATTAGAGATTCATCCGGATATTTTCATTTCACTTTCACGTGTAATACAAGTTAAAAAGAAATCCCATATTATTCATAAAAATGGATGTCCCAATCTGGAATTTGATGTGAAATGGATATGGTTTTAGAAAATGAGCATATCAGCACCACACAGCTACGACCAGGAGTTAACATGCTCTTCTGACATACACGCAGCACTCGTGGTCATTTGGGCAAGATGGTCATTTGGTAGTTTTCTTCGGAAGGCTCAAGAGAATAGGCAACCGCAAATTAACAAAACAATACTTTGGTGGGAACATCATGCACGATCACATGGCTTCCTAAGGTAGTGACCTGGTGGGTATAACCTCCCACCATGGTTTTACAAGCGTGTCCTATTTTTCCACGGATACTAAGCTGAGATCATCTATTTTGCTGATTTTCACCCTATTTTTAAGTTTATTTTTAACTGCTGCTTACATCCACGAGACAAACACTGAAACCTGTTGATGTCACTTTTGACAAGCTGTAAAATCATATACATTAAACTATCATGAAGTATTATAAGTATTTATTAAAAGAAGTATGTAGAAGTATTTATTAATTTGGACACGTGGCATCCTCTAGACATTCTACTTAGAAGGTATAGTTATAGTTAGGTAAGCTATCATCTCACAAATAAGGGATGGGGGAGCAATGTGGGGGCTGGAAGAATGCTCATCTTTCTTCGATATTGGGAGTTTAGTAATTCTTCACCTTGAACCCTTTTGTGTCAGAAAAAAAGAGGCAACAACTCTGAAAACTAATTTGGTTATGTGTGGTCCAGTCGGCCTTTTAAATTAAATGATTTTATCTATGATGCAGCCACCTAATCTTTGGTAATTTGATCATTCAAATACTACAAATGTGAAATCCCAGAATCTGCCAATTAATTAATTAATCTCTCTCGGGTCTCATACAATACATTTATAATCCTGAATGAATTGCATAGGCAAATTTCAGAACAATGGCTGAATGGTCAAGCAGTTTGCATTCACCAATTTGCCAAATTGGACATTTTTTTTTGTAAATCTAGTTCCTTTTAGTAATTTGCAAATTTGAACCTCGAAGAATAGGACTCTATGTATGTAGATTTAGCTTCATGACTTCATTTTTTATATTCTTTTAACTTTTTACATAAAAGATATTACACTACGGGACATCATCTCTTTTTATTTCCGCTAAAGTCTTTAATAAATAATCAAGATTTCTATCATTATATATTGATTCAGAAAAACTGCTTCTGTCTAGAACGTTGGCTCTGTTTGGGAGTTCCTACATTTACGTACTGATTTACCATAAATTTGAAGTTATACTTTTTTCTTTATTTTGTAATTGATTTTATTTTGCTATACGGCTACTGCATCTTTTTTTTGCCCAAGGTGTGTGCCTTGCACTATATATATCTTGTGTATATATACATCTGCGTAAAGCTGTTCCCATTGTCATCCAGCTGCTGTACACAGTCTTATTTTTATTCTTATTGGTTTTTATTATTGGCATACACCTATTAATGCGTAGGCAGTTTGTACGACCAAACAACTGGACAACCGTGCCTCCAAATCTCACTACCCATCAGAAGGTGACAAACACTGCACACAAGTGACTATGCATAATCATGTTAATTTCACATTAAAAATGTGTTTACCAAATCAGCTGACTGTCATTGAAGGGCATAGAAACTGGCAGACTGGAAAGGGTGAAAAAATGTAAATTGGAATATTAACATAGTCAGCTCACATTAATTTCAGATTCATAAAACGGCCAAGAAAACAAGGGCACATAGGGGTTTATTTACTAAACAGGTGGTTTCGATGATGCTATACAGTTTAGTGAATAAACACCAGATTAAAAAATGATGTAAACATTATTAAATTAACACTCATAAAAAAATACATATATATATATATATATATATGTAAGATTTGTTCCTTTAACATTTAATAAACTGAACTTCCTTCCCCTGTTTATAAATAGTTACAATCTCTATAAAACCTCATTACAGCCGAATCTCAGTGAAGCAATCAAATCTGATGACATTTCTTCAGTTAGATGCTTCTCATAGAGTAACACCAAGGACAAACAGTGCATGCGCTGCATATACAGCGACCCACCAACTCATAGAGCAGAATGGAGTCCATTGCTGTGTGTGATGATACAAAATATAAAGTTCTTCAAAAATCAAAGTATGTCAGGAGAAAGAGCCTCTAGTGCCTGTCTCTCTAGAGATGTGGTTGTTTTGGTGCTTAAACTGAAGAATAAATATCATCTCCAACTAAGGAGATCTAAAAGTGAGGACAAAGGGAATAAATAGACAACAGTGGGGAAATAATGCATAAAAATTCCTAACTTAGTATAGTGAGCTTCTCAAAGAGGGAACATTTGGAATCCAAGTTCCGATGTATTTGCAAGTGCCCTTTACATATACCTTTATTGATCCTTAATTCAAAATTGCCAAAAGATAAAGGGACACTACAACAACTTCCCTATGATAGCTAATGCTGTAATAGTAGTAGTGCAGATGCCTTAAATAGTATTGCCAAGGTCTAAATGGCTGGTATTGCCTGTAGGACCTAATGTAAGGAGACAATTAAATCATCAAAGTTAGTAGCCATCAAAGGCTGTTTTGGTGCTTAGAATGACTCTTTAACTTACGCCAAATGTAATATAAGGCTGTTCAAGCAAGGTTTACTGGAAGAGTTACATGTTTAGTATCTGTATATTATATTAGCTGTTTTCGTAATGAATTTATGTAGAAATTGAGAGTGTTCACGACTGACCTCAGGATTGTCCACTTATTCCAGTTCAGAGCCCGTCACCTCTGAAAACAAATGAACAAGTCTTTGACTAAGGCACGGAAAGCGTTAAGACTGGTTTATAGAATGCACTGAATACAGTTCCCGTGCGATTTTAACGTTTTGTCATCATGTAAACTTAACACCTAGAGAGAGCCTTGTCAGTTACAAAGAAGGGGGAAATGAAGCGAGAGTAAGCCTCATCTTCTTCTTCTTGTTTTATGCTTCGTTGGTGAGACACCATTTACAAGCTGAGAATAATTACTTCCAAAGCTACGCGCCCCCTTCCGCACCAAATTCATTTTCTTCTCTCGTCTCTCTTTATTTCCTTATTTGTCCGATGGTGCACACACTAGTTTTTCTGCAATTTTCAAAGCTGCTCTTCTCGTAAATTTCTGTTTCTCTAATACAAGTAACAATGTCTAATAGGCAATGGGTGCACTCTCTTGAGGACCCAGCGAGCTGTCACGATTGGCGAGTCAAGGACGCTACACATTTCAGTTGGCAGACAGATGCTGTTGTATGGGACAAGCGCACAATTCATTGTCCTGAGCATTAAACGTGTTTTCATGCTTACCTCCATCTAAGTAAAAATCACAAAAATATTGTCAACACAGTAAAAGGAGCTACATGGGTAAATAATACAACTGCCATTCAAATCACTTAAGTTGAGGAAAACCATTACATTTCACATGCCTTAAAAATCTAAGTAAATAAAATTATGTCTAATTCTGGTCAAAGTAGCCTCTCATATAATCCCCCCAATTTTTTTTTGAAGATTCATTTCAGTGTTACTACTGTAAGATGTTAATGCCATTTTACAATATTTCCTCTGAACTTAAAGGTGTTCATTAGTGATGTCGCGAACCGTTTGTGAACTTGCCGCGAACGGTTCGCCACGGTCCGCCACGAACCGCGGCGAACTGTTCGCGGCAAGTTCGCGAACGGTTCGCGACATCACTAGTGTTCATGTCCATGTTTTTAAAATATTATATAAGTTTTACGCAGCGACTGAATCAGTCACAGGGGTTAATTAGAAATATTATTAGTTGATAAAATATTATACTCACAAAATTCTCACTGCATATGCTTTAATTTGTCAAAAAAGAAAAGAAAAAAAGAAGAAACATAGAAAAGATTGTGTTTAAAGGAACACTCCAAGCACCATAACCACTACAGCTGTAGTGGTTTTAGTACCAGGAATTCCCTGCCACCTGCATATGAGCGTCCGGCTTTCCAGTGTTTTGCCAGACCACAAGTAAGATCTCAAACTATTCTAAAATGGTTTGACGTCTTACAAAAGGGAGGGAGTCACAGGGCTCTCCTGACAACATAACCACTACAGTTGTTGTGGTTATGCTGCTTGGAGTGTTCCTTTAAGACATATGTTGTCCATTTTATTTAATGTGCTATAATCATAGTATGCATCAGATTTGTGCATAGTTAGATTTTACTGTCATATGGCCAGAATGTCACCATTGCAATAGATTCCGTCTAGGTTCCGTCTAGGTTCCGGTTACTGGTTGTTTGAACATTATATTATTTTCAAAGTTACAACTAACACCTTTAATTGTATGACATTTCTTGAGGAAGCTGATGATGTGTGCTCTATAATATGAGTTTTTTAAATTTATTTATTTTATTTCTGAGAGCAAAATTTTAAATTATTTAACAAAAATACATTAAGTCCACTATGCAGTAATGGATAACATATAGCCCGTTTCATCCAAACCTTTGTACACCCTCTTCTAAATTCCTGCTTGGCATTTTTATTCTTATATTTTGCACCTTTTTGCATTTGCGGATAATCAATACTCTGACAGTGCCGTATCCATAATATTTAACGTGTAATAAGAAGAATATAAATAGGATTTTTTTTTCTTGCCTTTTTTTAAATAAATTGTTTATTCAGCACGCTTGCATTACATAACACACAATTTGTCAGTATTCAATTTAATGTAAAAAATGTTAATTAAAAAATGGAGCAGAATTAATGGGGGAAAACAGATTAAATCTTAGCAAGAAACAAATCAAAAAGAAATGCTGAAGACATACCAGACAAAATAATCTGAAGAAATATGGAGAAAAGAATGAAAAATGGGCTGAGAGATTAAAGGGTGTAACCATATAGCCGTGGTCCCCAGTCCTATAGCATCATTATAGAGACACATATAGTGGATACCTAAAATTGACTTACAAGTTTTATTTAATTTCACGGATGGAAATCACATTTTTGTTTCATTGAGTTTTATCAATTACATATAGAGAAAAAAATATGTCAGTGACCATCGATAATAGCCTGTAGTAGGTGTAGAGTAAGTCGCAGAGATACAGGGAATTTAAAAAAAAAATTGAACTGAAACATGGCAAAAAAAGGAGCGGCCATGAGCATGTCAGACATATGAAAGCAGCTGTGCATAGGACTAGGCTTAACAACGTAAATTCGCCATCCCGCCCATACCCAGTAACTGTGGGATTGCTACTTAGCAATGAGCCTACTCCCATTCTGATGTCTAGCAAAGCGAAGCAATAAATTTTGAACTTGAGTTACTAGTAAGTTCCCCGTATTGAGGAGTATTTGGACATTTTGTGGGCCATGGGGGGATACAGCATGGTGTCGATGTCGTGGTTGTTTTGGCTCGTATCTGCAGACGTCTTTTGCGATCTATGACCTATAGTGTTAGTGGTGTTTGCCTGGTGGTGTGCGGCCAATTGGTAAGTAGCCGGAATCTCCAGGGGCCAAGTCGAGCTCAGTAATGGGGCTTTTGAAGCTTGGTTGCTAAGTTAGGTCCGAGATCTGCGGCAAGCCTTTCTGCCTGTCTGGCTGGTAAACCGTTGCATGGAGAGGCAGAGACAAGTGATTTCCTGAGCAGGAACCATACATCTGTCCAGTTTTATGACAATTTAACTATAAATAGGACAATTACAAGAAAACTTACAGGAGTGATAGGTTGAAGAGGACCTTGCTCAACCGAGCTTACAGTCTATAGGTGGTGGGGTGTAAAACACAATAGGACAGGAAAATAGCAATCAAATAAGGTGGGAGTGAAGCAGAGCTGGAGGAGAGAGCAGAGTGCTGCCCTTTAGGAGAGAGCAAGAGACAGGTATGCGAGGTGGAGGTTACTCTGGGAGGCTATAAGCTTTCCTAAAGAGCTGGGGTTTAAGGCACTTCTTAAACGATTGAAGACTAGGGGAGAGTCTGATGGCAGTAGGCAAGCTATTCCATAGGAAGGGAGCTGCCCGTGAGAAGTCCTGCAAGCGTGCTTTAGCCATTTCATGCGAGCAGTGAACAGGAGAAGGTCACAGGCAGAGCGGAGAGACCGATAAGGGGCATACCTATAAATTTGTGAAGAGATATAAGAGGGGCTAGAATTGTTCAGTTGCTTTATAGGTATGGATTAGCACTTTTAATTGACTCCTACAGGATACAGGAAGCCAATGTAAAGACTGACAGACAGATGAGGTGTGAGAGGACCGACAAGAGAGGAAAACCAGTCTGGTGGCAGTATTCATTACAGACTGTAGCGGGGCAATACAGCTTTTGGGAAGACCAATTAGGAGAGGGTTACAATAATCCATGCGGGAAATTACTAGAGCATGGACAAGCTGGTCAGAATCAAGTATTACACCAAGACAGCGCACTTGTAAGGATGGACTGATGTGGATACCACTAACTTGAAGGGAGTATCAGTATTAGGAGGAGAAAAGAAGAGGAGCTCAGTTTTAGAGAGATTTAGTTTCAGAAAACGGGAGGACATCCAGTCAAAGATGGAAGAAAGGCAAGCAGTGACACGTTGCAGGACGGCAGGGGAGAGGTCCGGGGAGGAGAGATATATCTGGGTGTCATCAGCGTACAGGTTGTAGTTGAATCCAAATGAGGTAATAAGTTTGTCAAGAGAGGCAGTGTAAAGAGAAAATAGAAGGGGACAAAGGACAAAGCTTTGGGGGACTCCAACCGAGACAGGAGGAAGGGAGGAGGTATCATTAGAAAAGGAGACACTGAATGAGCATTAGAAGAGATAAGAGGAAAACCACAAGAGGACAAAGTCACAGAGACCGAGTGATTGAAGAGTTTGAAGAAGGAGAGCATGATCAACGGTGTCAAAGGAGGCAGAGAGATCAAGAAGAATTAGTATGGAGTAGTGGCCTTTGGATTTAGCTGTGATTAGGTCATTAGTAACTTTGATAAGAGCAGTCTCAGTAGAGTGGAGGGTGCAGAAGCCAGATTGAAGAGGGTCATGGAGAGAGTTGGAATTAAGGAAGTGAGACAAGCGGGTAAAGACAAGTCTTTTCAGAAGCTTTGAGGAAAAAGGGAGCAGGGATATGGGACAATAGTTAGAGGGGGAGGATGGGTCGAGAGATTTTTTTTCAGGATAGGTACTACAGTGGCATGTTTAAGGTCAGCAGGGACAATGGCAGAAGAGAGAGAGCAGTTGAAAATGTGTGTTAAGGAAGGCACAAGACAAGGGGAGAGAGATCTGATAAGGTGACATGGGACAGGATCAAGCAGGCAAGTGGTGGGCCGAGAGGAAAGGAGAAGGGCAGCCACCTCTTGTTCAGTAGCCGGGGAGAAAGTCTGAAGGGTAGGAAAGGCATGATCTACGTGTGGTTGAGAAAGAGAAAAGTAGGGTGGGGGCGAATTCTTTCCTTAGCTGTTCAATCTTGTCGGTAAAGTAGCATGCAAAGCTATCAGCTGTAAGGTTAGTTTGAGGGGTGGCCACAGCAGGGCGAAGAAAAGAGTTAAAGGTGTCAAAGAGACGCCTGGGATTGCGGGAGCATGAAAACCTACCACAACAAGAGGACATAGTCTTAAATTAGAGGGACAAAGGTTTAAAAATAATATCAGAAAGTATTACTTTACTGAGAGGGTAGTGGATGCATGGAATAGCCTTCCAGCTGAAGTGGTAGAGGTTAACACAGTAAAGGAGTTTAAGCATGCGTGGGATAGGCATAAGGCTATCCTAACTATAAGATAAGACTAGGGACTAATGAAAGTATTTAGAAAATTGGGCAGACTAGATGGGCCGAATGGTTCTTATCTGCCGTTACATTCTACGTTTCTATGTTTCTAATGAGAGAAGATGGCTGTTTGGCGAGGGCAAGGGCTGCGCTGTATGAACATAATATTAATCTATAATGGAGAAAGTCTGACTGGGTGTGAGACTTCCTCCAGGAGCATTCATCAAAATGGGAGCATCTTTGCAGGTAGCGTCTTGATTTAGTATGCCACGGTTTGGGGCGCGTCCTTCTTGAGGTGCATGTTTGGAGCGGGGCCACAGTGTTCAAGACAGAGGTGAGGGTAGTTTTATATGTGGAGATGGCCAGTGAGAACAGAAGAGGGAAGGGATGAATAGGAGTTGTGAATCAATATCAGCTGCTCAATGTTAATAGAATTAAGGTTCCTCCAGAGTTGAGGGTGGTTAGGCTGAGGTTGTTGGGTGAGGGGTATTTGAGAGCAAATATTTACTACCGTATATGCTCGAGTATAAGTCGAGTTTTTCAGAACATTTTTTGTGCTGAAAAACCCCCACTCTACTTATACTCGAGTCAATGTCTGTATTATGGCAACTTACATTGCTATAATACAGACCAGGACCGCCAGGCTCATTACAAGCCCGGCGGTCCTGTTGGGGCACTGGCAGCGAGCTGTAACTTACCTTTTCTGCAGCTCCTGTCAGCTCCCTTCTCCTACGGTCCGGTCAGCTCCCTTCGCCTCCACTGCAAGTCTTTAGAGAGCCGCGGGGTCAGAGCATTGAGACTTACAGTGGAGGAGAAGGAAGCTGACCGGCAGGGAGTAGAAGGGAGCTGACAGGAGCTGCAGGAAAGGTAAGTAACAGCTCTCAGCCCCCCTCCTACACAGCCAATGCCACCAGGGAATGAGAGCCCCCCTCCCTGGCCAGCTAGCAAGCAGGGAGGGGGGGACGAAAAAAAATAACATAAAAATTTAAATAACAATAAAATAAGAAAAATGTAATAATATTAAAATAAAATAAAAATAATAATAATTAAAAAAAATACACACATACACACACTGCACTCATACACACATACTGCATTCATACACACACACAACACACACACACACGCACACTGCATTCATACACACACACACACTGCATCGTACACACACACACACACACTGCATTCATACACACACACACTGCACTCAAACACACACTGCATTCATACACACACACTGCATTCATACACACACACACACTGCACTCATACACACACACACACACACACACTGCATTCATACACACACACACACTGCATTCATACACACACACACTGCATTCTTACACACACACTGCACTCATACACACCCACACACTGCACTCATACACACACACACACACAATGCACTCATACACACACACACACACTGTATTCATACACACACACTGCATTACATACACACACACTGCATTTATTATATACACACACTGTAAATAAATATTTAATAGATATAATTTTTTGGGAATCTAATTTTATTTAGAAATTTACCAGTAGCTGCTGCATTTCCCACCTTAGTCTTATACTCGAGTCAATACGTTTTCCCAGTTTTTTGGGGTAAAATTATGGGTCTCGACTTATATTCGGGTCGACTTATACTCGAGTATATACAGTATCTTTTCTTCCTTGCACCAGGTCTCAAAACCTGGGGACATTCATTTTGTTCTCCTTTGTCTGTGATGTGTGCAATTTGGCCATCATCATTTTACTGATGGATTGTTAAGCTTAGCAACTGAAATAGGACTTTGCATAAGCAAACTCCCATTGCCAAAGAGAGCCATAACAAAATCTCACTTCCCATAAGAAAAAGTAGCCTCTATTTTTCAAAAGCTGTTTGTGGCTGATATATCATTGATGAAGGTGGAGGTAGAGGCAGTCACTTGGAGAAAGACATAAGGGATGTCAAGCAGAGCCTGAGTTCTTAAGCCAAAAATGGTCCAACAAGTGCAAACCCAACATTCTTCTCTTACTTTAGAGGTTGGTAACCTGGATGAAAAAGGTAGTTTGAAGACTATTAAGAAAGGGGAGTGTCAGACTTTGTCAATATGGAAGAATTGCCCCATTTGATTAGGTGATTAGTGGCTACACTGTTGCCCACAAAAGAAGCCAAACATCATTGATGATGTCTATCTCATCGTAAAGTCTTCACAAGCACCAGCTGCTGTTTATGGAGACATTATTCTGTACTGTCGGGCACTTCAAGATACATTACACTTAATGGCAACTCTCCAAAGAACGCACCTTTGGACTTTGAGTCTCACAACCTTACATTCTTTAATGACTTACATTGTACACTTCACTTTAGCGGAAGTTAATGCAACCCAAAATTAAGAAGCTTCAGGATGCAGGTTTTGATTATCGCTTGACTGCTCCCAGATCACTGAGAGTATCAAAAGAAGGTAAATAATACAAGGTTACCAACCAGACAGAGACTTCCACCTTTATCTTAGCCCTTGACTTTCAAGATGGAACACGAGATCACCTGGGACTGTTTTCCAATCCTACCTGAGAAACAAGACTTCCTTTACCCCCAGGAGTGGACAGGACTTTGTAACGTAATTACAGAGTCAAACTACTCACAATTCCTACCTCCTAGGTATCTAAACATAAAGCTCCAGGAGGCGTCTGTGCTGAAACTATTCCTTACACTTGATAGTTACTAATATGATGTTACAGTAAACCTCATTCCCCCCCATTACACCTTTGGTATGGAGCAATAACATGACTTGCCGTCTACTGTTTTACATTTAGAATTATACATCTACCAGTTTTTACTAGTCCCTAGTCTTACTCTAAGATGTATTAGATATTTTTTTCTGAGGCTTCTTATATATCGAATAACCACTAGTAATTGTTATATTTAAAAAAAGTGTAATTTCAAGACAATTGTGTGCGTTTTATAACTCGTGAAAATATGCATTTGTGTCTCTTGATTATTGCGATGTACTTTCTCACCAACAAAATTAAAAATGTACTCAATTTGGATGGGGTTTTATATTCATACATCTGATGTATTTTTTGCACCATTGATTAATAAATAAAGATTTTTATTTGAAAAAATAAAATCATACTACTGATATTTCATTCAACTATAATAGAATGCAGAACACCACATAAGCATTAGAAAACTAATTTAAATCACCCATATTCATATTTAGTACATTTACAATATAATATGACCCATACCCAAGAGTTTTGGGAGGGTTTTTAAATTCAATTTTATTCTTACATTTATTTATCATTATTGCACAACCATATGTAGAACTAGAATAAATGTCTTAAAATACTAGTACTAAAATATTTAATAACACTTAAACTAGTTAAATATTTTTAGGGGATTATACATTTTTTTTTAATTTACTTTTTTATTTTTAGCAAGGCAATATTTCTCTTTATAACTGGCAAATGTCAATTCAGAGTGTCCGACCTTGTTGCTCCCTCCAAGCTGTTGTTTTCATATTTTCACCAATTTTTTTTTGTCAACAACAGCTGGAGGGCCAAAGTTGGACAACCCTAGGCTAAAATAGCCAGATTTGTTGTGGTAAAGTCTGTTCAGTTAAATAATACTCAGCGACAGATTCTCAATAAGGGTATCATTCCCTGAAATTATATGACAAGCCCATAATACATCTGTAATCCTACATAAAAGCTAGTAGAATAAAAGACACAATGACAATGTTTCTCCTCGTATACTATGAAGTTCATTCACCTAATGGAGAATTATTAATGAATCGACAAAGGGAATTCAGATTGTGAGGATAGAATGTGGTGGGATATGACTATGTAGGAGAATGTGGTCAAAAGGGAGGCATGGCTGTGAATGAGATAGGGCTATAGAGGACATGTGACTTTTGAGGGGAAATATCGAGCAAATGGCACATGGGAAATAGAACTACAAGATATGAATGGAGTGCGAGGAAATACCAAATAAATAATGGAAATTAAACTGGATGCAAAGAAATTGTACATAGAGGAAATGAATACACAATGAACACAATTAACAGTGGAATCAAAAATACATGCAGTAAAGGTCACAAGATAAGGAAGGCAGGGAAAACACAAAAGGGGCAGATGTAATCGGTAACCATTATATTGACCCGGTAAAAGTCTGATGTATGTGTTTGTTTTCTTCACTATACTTTGTATAAATTTAGTATGATTGGATGTCAATATAGTGCAGTGTATGGAATTGTCTTTTCTCTCCTAGATAACTTTAAATGTAATTTTCAGCTTAGGGTGCATTTTATCATTGTGGGTAAGTTGGTTTGGGCAGGGCCATCTTCACCTACTGGTCCTGTATGTCAAACTGATTTGAATTGAATTGATTGTCCTATTTATTGCCCATTGATGGAATATTTGTTGGTGCTATATTAATAATTGTAATTGGGTGGCAGTTCCACTTTTTGTTTTATTTTTGTTAATCTTTAATTTTCGTGTTGGTGCAACAATATGACAATCAAGCCAGACACACCACAACAGTAGTATCAGGTATATAAACAAGAAACAATAAACATGATATACAAACATGGTATTCCGATTTTTAGCAATTTTTATATAATGTCTAAATATGGGTTGCGGGGGGGAGGAGAGTGGCACAGTAGTTGTGTCTATCAAAGGGGAATAGGTGATTGCCTCTCCTCTGCCTGCGTACCGATGTGACAAGACTATTTTTTTGGTCCCGTGAAGCGGCTCAGACACCTTAAAGTCATTTGAAATAAAATTGAACAGTTACAAAATAAGTAAAACAAATACAACACATCAAAACAAGAGCATAACTGCGTTATTTCTAACTAAAGGAGATTAATTTTAGCGGGTGGCCATAGTGTACTTAAGTCACTGAGTCCTGTTCCCTGAAAGGAACGAAGGGTCTGATGTTCGGGACGTCCCAGCGGTGCCCTTGCGGAGGCCTCCGGAGATCGGGTGTGGTATTCGCAATGTCGAGTACTGTCAGAAACTTGGAGGCAAAAATAGAAAAAGGTCCAGGCTCTCCAGAGTACAAAAAAGGCAAATTTATTGAGCCCACCCCCACTCACAACGTTTTGACCTGAATGGTCTTTGTCAAACTTTTAGGCGTCGTCGGGCGATGTGATCTTGTGGGTTTTCTCCGCTGACTGCACCGTTAAGGCCCTTGGATTTGACCATCGATACGGGATGCTTGCTTCTTGAAGCCTCCGGGTTATAGGCTGCATGGTTTGGTGCCACTGCAAGGTAGATCGGGTAAGCTGCATGGTTTGGTGCCACTGCAAGGTAGATCGGGTAAGATCCTGTTAAAAAGTCAGTAGGTGAGACTCAAAGGCCAGGGGTGTTTTATCCCTCAGAGCATACATGACTTTCTGCTTATCGACAAAGGATTGGAATCTCATGATAATATCTCTGGGGGAGGCCTCAGGTGCCCTTGGTAACTTTGCGATCTGGTACACGTCATCCAGGACTATCGACTTTGCCTGTTTGGCTGGGAGCACTGTAGCCAGCAATCTTCGGAGCAGGTGCTGAAGCTCATCAGAGGTCACCATATCTGATACCCCTCTTATCTTCATGTTCTTTTGTTGGCCCCTATCGTCAATGGTGTCCACCCTGTGGATAGTTGTAGCTTGGGAAGACTGCAGTGCACGTGCCATTTCCCCCACGGTGGCGAGGCCTTGCTTGAGGTCTGCCACATCGTCTTCAGTGACTCGTACCCTCTCCGTGACTGCTTGCACCTCTTCTTTCACCAGTGTAATATCTGCATTAAATAGTTTGCGTATGCGATCGTATAAATCAGCAATATCTTGTTTGGTGGAGGGTGTGGATGCTGGCGTTGCTGCAAGTGCACTGCAGCTTGATGGAGTGGGTTTGGTAGGCCTTGCTCAAGGCGGGCTGCCCTCTTCCTCTGACAAGGCTGTTGAGGCTTCTCTGTCTATCCGTTCCGGGGCTTTCGGGAATCGGGGTGCCAGTTAGCAGTTTACTGATGTCTCTTGTCCCGTCTAGTGCTGTGGATGGAGTCTTTGGCCTCGTGCGACCCATCTCCGGAGAAATATGCGCAGTGTCAGGAGGAGGTGAGTAGTGAGCCCAATCGGCTAGGGTCTCTGCATGCCCTGCAGGAAACCACAGGTCGCTGAGCCTGCATGCCTGCCTTGTGGGTCGATTTGGCTTGTGAACCGTAAAAGAATGGCATGTATATGCTCTTTGAGTCGGCACCCAGGCTTGGCTGACACTTCTGGGTGTTAATGGAGCTTGATTTAGCCGATATTTGTAGGTTTTAGATTTTTGGGCCTGGAGCTATGAGGAATGTCATCATAGAGAAGAATTGGGGACGTAGAACGAATGACTGGCAATCAACTTACATTGCCAGTCTGACGGTTCTCACAGAGAAGCAATGAATCTAGTGCTTCACTATGATAAGATTTAGCGGCCTTTGGCATCATCATGTTATACATGATGACCCTGAATATGAAGACCCTACATTTTCAAAGGTCCAAAGGAGGAAATGTCTACCTGACAGCCAATAACCACATAGTTTTGGACAAATGTATACCTTGTTATTTCTTGAAATTGCCAATGTTTTACATTGTCCAACAAATGAGACAGCAGCGAGACAGCAGCTGTACACCAGAACCAACTAATTAAGATGTAATGGGTTTGGTGCATGTTATTATTATTTTTTTATTTATTTATTTATAAAATATTTTACCAGGAAAGATACATTGAGATTTCTCTTGTTTTCAAGTATGTCTTGAGTCCACAAAACATTGCATTGTTACATTAGGGGACAATAAAATACAAAAACAATATTAATACACAATAAATACAAAATTTAACATAGAACAGGTAGGAAATATATAATCAACCATGACAGGTGCATTCTGTTTTGAGATATGTAGAGAGGGATCTCTTAAAGGACTTTAGGCTTAGGGAAGATTTTAAATTGTGCGGGAGGTCGTTCCACATTTGCGGTGCTCTGTAGGAGAAGGAGGATCGGACCTCTTTCTTTCTTTAGTATTCACTAAAAGGCTAAAACAGATTGCATGGAATTATAGCCAACTTGAGTTTTTTCAGTTCAACTATTTTAGTTTAAAATTTCAGTGAACTGCCATGAAGTAATATGATGAATTAGAATAAATAAATTCAAGAATAAATAAATAAATATACACAGCATTGACTTTTTTTTTTTAAAAAAGCTCATTTAAATTAATCTCATTGTTTTAATATGTACACTTCACCAGCCCCATCTTCCTTATTTATTTAAAAAAAATGTAAAAATAAAGGGCATTTTCATAGTTTTGTTGCATTTACGTTTAAACGTATTGTTTCTTCAGGATTTGATGCAATGTAGCAGCATTGCAGGGGTTAATGCACTTTTACTGTTAACCCACTCACTGCTGGAGTAACAGTCAATGTTTTAAATCTGTTCGTTCCAAGATGGAGCTAGGAATGAATCAGGCCCCACACCCCCTACTTCTGTAATACATCATCTGCTTTAACTGACATCTTATTTCTCATGTATCTCCTCATGTACACTTTAAACTTTCTATAACTTTCTCTTCGCAGCCTTAATTCACAGAATCACCTCTCTCCTCTGTCAGTGTTTCTGACACTTTTCAAAGTGATATTTTACTGGTAATTGCACACCTCTGCTACGCATTATCATTTCTCTCTCCCTCTCTCAATTTCCCTGACAAAGGCTAGAGTTGCTGTCACTCAGACGCGGCATGCTACATATCAGGAGGCAGCCAAGGGGCACCGTATCTATACCATTATGATACCCAGAGACTGGTTATACTTATTGATATATTTAAGATATAATAGAAATGGCAAGAAACATTTTAGCAAAGTAATCTAATTAAATGCCAATATTATTTGCAAAAATATATATATATTTTTTAAGAAGATATTTACAATGTGGAAATATTTTTTTTTCTTTAATCCTCTTCTATACGCAATAATGTTTAAAAAAAAAGTAAGATAATATTTATTTGAACCATGGGATGCATAGCACGCGCTAAACAGTCGCTTCATTGGTGATGCATTACAGAATTTAATGTTTTCATTTATTTATTAATCTTTTGCAAAAATACTTGAAAAAATACATTATTAGAGATTTTGTGGGAAAGTATCTCTTTTGACAGTGTCCGAAAAAATTGCATGCGTCATCAAATATATTCAGTGCATTTAGTAGTTGGGGATTTAAATATATGTATACAACATGATCAAATATTTTGCTTTTGGATGTTGGAAATCTGCTTCAGTTTTTGTGAATTTAAATTCCCAAAATGACTGCAGAATACAAACAGTTTGACTGTATGAATGCCTAATACCCACAGACAGGAAATACTGGTACTGTTCAAAAGAAGATAATGGTTCAAGCATAAGCATTTCAAAGTGGGTATAATACATTAGTGTCTAGTGGTACATACTACAATTCCAATTAGAAGCATTTTTCATGTAATATCTCACATATCTGAGAACGGCTGGATATCTTTTGAGCAAAATTCTAAGGATTAAATTATTCCACATTTCAACTGCAATAGTATGGAACCAAAAAAATAAATTAAAATTGTTACTCCTTGCATGACAGTGTGAGAACAGGGGACTGACGGACTGGACACATTTCACTCTTCTTAAGGTACAGTCAGGAGGTCTGAGATACAGATTCCCTTAAATGGTTTGAGACCATCAGTCGCTCCTCTTTGAATATACCATTGCTGCTTGCTAGGCAGATAGATACGCTGCTTATTACACTAATTATTGAGTATTTTTTTTTAATATCCATAGACACGAGTACCATTGGGTAATATTATCAATACCATCAGACCTCCTTTAATGCTAGAGGAATGTTAGTTTACATTTTAGAGAATATTATTGTTATATATCAAATACTTTTAATTCCAAAATGTAAAACAAACTTTAGGACATGGTAGTGTGATTTTGACAGCAACACAATCACAGCACTGCGCAGTCTCTACGAGAGTATTATTAAGCTACCCAAAAATTTATTTTGCTAAATATTCTGGGTGTTTAAGTGTATCACAGGTACCTAGAGCAATACAATTCACAAATGTGGAGTGTTACAGCTCAATAAATTGCAGTGATGTACTATGTGTATTAGAGATACAGAATTCCACAGCAATAAAACACACGCAATAAGACGTTGTTTGTAGCATAGATGTGTGTATCACAGAGCCTTACAAAATTTAAAGGAACACTATAGTCACCTAAACAACTTTAGCTTAATGTAGCCGTTTTAGTGTATAGATCATGCCTCTCAGCTTTTACTGCTTAATTCAGTGCCATTTAGGAGTTAAATCACTTTGTTTCTGTTTATGCAGCCCTTGCCACACCTCCCCTGGCTATGATTGACAGAGCCTGCATGAAAAAAAACTGTTTTTTTTTCTGATCCCACAATGATGAATGAGAAAAAGCAAGGGCAATGAAACTGTTCATTTGAAAAAATATATATGAAATTATTAAAACACATAAATCATTATGGCATTGAATCAACTTTAAAGGGACACTATAGTAACCAGAACAACTACAGCTTAATGTAATTGTTCTGGTGAGCATAGTCAGTTCCTGCAGGATTTTAAATGTAAACACTGTCTTTTCAGAGAAAAGGCAGTGTTTATATTGCTCCCTAGGAACACCTCATATGGCCTCTAGAGGTGCTTCCTGGGGTAGTGCTGCTGACATTCAATGCCTCCATGCTCTGCTCTGATTGGCCAAGCTGGCTTTGGCCTCGCCCCCCCACCTCCTTGAGGAAAAGCGTTGGATTGGCTGAGATGATCAATTCTGGTGATGTCAGCCAAAGAAGGTCAATTTGAGGCAGAGCCAGTGCCGGCAGACTTAAGCTGGGCTGGATATAAGGTACGTTTTATAAACTTTTAAGGGGGGGGCAGGAAACCTAAATGGGGGTTTTAACACTATAGGGTCAGTAATACATATTTGTGTTCCTGACCCTGTAGTGTTTCTGTAATGACCATAACATTTATCGCATATGTCCCACTCTAGGGGTACTAATACGGGCACACTAAGTTATAGCTGATACATTTTTAATCCCTTATAAGATTACATGCATATAAAAATTTAAAAAAGGTACAAAAAAATTTAAAAAATTTAAAGAAGGTTAGAAATAGCTGAATATACTGCAAAATGTATCTTAACCAGTTGCTTATCATTTCTTGTAAAGTTAAATATTTTATAGATTTTTTTTCCGTAGTGTGCTGTGTATTTTTTATTTTCAACATATTTTGCTATGCAATTAATTTGTGCAACAGTAGCACTTATAAATCATATGTGGATTCAGTTAAATTCGTGAGCCAGCGCTGAGGGATTTAGCTCCACTCTGCCAGAAAAGTGATGTATAAAAAGTAGTGTTTTTTTTGTTTTTTTTAACATCAAATGCAGCTTTTAAACAAAAATTCTGAAAACCCCACAAGATTTCATAGCATAATGTGCCCGGAGATACCACAGCTTCACTCTCTACAGCTAAAAGTTATCCACGCATTGATGAGGCACAACAGTGTTGCAACTCCTGTCAGTGTGTTGTCTGTCTGTCAACCTTCAATCATTATACTTTGCATTATTTGTGGTGATTTAAATAGGGATATATTTAGGAAATCAATGTTAAACTTGGTATAAACACTTACTGCATATCCCTGCCAAGAATTCTTTTTTAAAGTGATGCCCTGTTTGTCAGAGCGTTTCAGCTAAACCAGTTATTTACAATGTTGCTTGCTAATAAAATAAATCGTAGTTTTCCGTAAGGGATGGGGGGGAGGGGGTGGCCTCGTAAGGATGGTCTGAAAGCTTTGCTGTATTGAGTGGACTTTCTAGGAAAAGCATTTAAAAATAATTCTATGGAAAAGTATTTTCATATTTTGTTTTTACACAAAATTTGCTGACAGGTAAACATGTCAGATTGAATTACAGTTTTTAGATCCTTTGGGGTTCCTGCTGTGGTTAGTTCTTACAGCACATTAATTCTACATACAGTAGGATTACTCGTGCAAGACCCAGAGATTAGACAGGGGCAACCATAAATTTGCATGGTCCCTATTAACCATATTATATGAAGAATGATGAGGGGCCCAAACTGGTAAACTGCCTAGCGCCCCATGGGAATTTAATCCTTTTCTGAGCGACTGTCTACAGGGACTCAGGGTAGAAGAGAGAAAGGCAAGGTTTAGGTAGTTGAGATGAAGTCAGCAAAAGTAGAAAAAGAGGAAGAAAAAAAGAAAACAAGTTTTGGTTTAAAACAGTGGTAGGCATCCTTTGGCACTTTAGATGTTCTGGACTACATTTCCCCTGATGCTTTGCAGCATTATGGCTGCAAGTATTATGCTCGCCTTCAAGATTTCTCGAGGGTTGCACCGTTCCTGTGGAACTCGCTTCCCTCCTCCGTTAGATGCTCACCCAGTCTCCACTCCTTCAAAAAATCGTTAAAATCCCACTTCTTCATAAAAACATATTAATTAAACTGTTAATAGCTCCTGACTGATTCCTCTTCTGCAACTGTCACTAGTCTAATACTATCCTTACCTTTTGTGTCATTTTACCCCACTCCCTCTAGCATGTAAGCTCATTGAGCAGGGCCCTCAACCCCTCTGTTCCTGTGTGTCCAACTTGTCTGGTTACAACTACATTTTTGTTCGTCCACCCATTGTAAAGCGCTGCGGAATTTGATGGCGCTCTATAAATATCATAATAATAATAATAATAAGTACATTATGGTAAATGTAGTCCACAACATCCAGAGTGCTGAAGGTTGCCTTCCCCTGGTCTAAAAGTCCTGTTTCATGCCGATTCCCAGTTCAGTGAATAATCCCTATTTATTTTAGGATCAAGTTAATATATCTGTGTCTGTAAGCAAGGAAAACGCTATTTTCAGGTTACAATTCATTTTAAATCAATAGGTTTTCTATATTACCACTATTATGAATGTCTGTCTTTGCAACAAATGGTTTTCAGGCTGGCTATTGTGAAACAAAAATTTAGACGGGAATATGGGTTAATTTAAAAAGCAAAGCTATTTGTTAAAATTAGCGATGCTGTGAATGGGAAATAATCCAACGTCATGGTTCTTTCCATTCTCTTAGTGCTAGGTACAAGGGCTACCTCTTCCTAAAACAATGTAAGATTTAATTCTTCGATGCTACATAATTAAAATGTCAGCACTCAGCCAAATGTTGAAAAACTGGCCCAAGAGAGCTCCTAGTGGCTCCTTAATAAGTGCTAATTAAATGTATGTTCTTTTTTGGCATGAAACTTCATTAATACTTGTATCCATTACAGTCTAAGATAAATGATAATAACTGTCACGATTCTTGTTCCAGGGGACAGTAGATATCCATTAAAGTGACACATCCTGACACTCAATTAATTCACAGAATGAGAAGTGGGAGGGGTATAATGAGGCTCCTATGAAAATCAAGGAGAAAATTAAGTCCACTTACAGCATTTAAAATTATCCTGACCTATAGCATCACCCCTGTGCAGTGGGTATAAGGTTATACTGTTTTGCAGCCAACTTATGAAACAAAGACATACAAAAGCAGTGACTAAGAACCAACGATAAGGGATTCAATATCGTTGCACTACATCTCTTTCGTGTCTTTCATCCCAAAATATTTAAAAGAGTAATATATTTTTTGTACTGTGCAGTCAAACATATTGTAAAAGCTATTTCTGTAACACACACAAACACGCACGCACACACACACACAAACATAAAAACTACTGCTAATGTGAATTACCCACATTATATATTTGTTTAATCTTTACCGTTATATGATTTGTATGAAATGTAAAGTAAGATGTGATAACAATGATAAGAATGACTTCTTATGATCTCCTTTAAGTAAAAGGATAACATAAACATTGAACTCCTTGCTCACAATGCCTTCAGGAGCATCAGCTGCACATCTGACAAAGACCACCAAGACTCAAATGATTATCTAGGTTGTATTTCTCCTGCAAATGGAATCTGACAATATTTTGGAACTAGACTGATGTTTTGGGCTGTAACAGTCTCATATACAAATAGTATCATGGGTGGAAAGGCTTAGAAAGACTGAAAAGATCTCTATTGACGAGTGAATGTTTGAATTATAATTCACCAAACAATGTCATGTGGTCCAGAGCTGTGGACAGGCTCTCTGAAACCAGTTTGAGGGTGCCCCTTTCACGGTAGTAGAGAAGAAATACAGGAACCAGGAACCAACCTGTGGTCTATTTATTGCATATCTAACAATTAAAAAGAAAGGCTTAAAAGCAATGCCCTGCGAGATCTGAAAGGTGGAGGGCTTAGCTTTAAAGTCTCACCACTGGCCAGCTGAAAAAACATAAAACATTTCAGCTATTGGCCTTCATCTGATATCCTTGAGATGCTGTTTTAGCTGGCCAGTGGTGAAACTTTAGAACTAAACCCTTCATGTTGAAGATAGGCAGTACAATATAATAATAGCTGCAATGGTTCCTTGTCCTAAGGGGTTAAAATTACCAGTAAATGTTCAATTATCTGGCTCCATTCAAGAATCGAAGCTTCCACGACTCATTGATGTGGCCACACCAGGTGCATCCCCTGGCGGTCTCCTACCATGCCACTTCAGTCTGCCTCATATACTAACTTGTCCCCTTCTGGCCTTATATTGGACAGTGGCCAATCATGCCTCCTCTAGTAACAATAGTGATGTGAACGTGCCAGAGTAATTTCATCGTTAATGGGCGCACACATTTTGGCATCACATGTGCAGAACTGACTAATTACTTTTCTTCTATGCCCAGTCGTGGTTTCCGTCTACTGATAATCCTAAAGAGCAATTTTTTAAAATGATTATTAGTGTCTTTTTTATCTTTGGCTTGTTTTTCGACTCTTCTTCTTTCTATTGTTGACCTTTGGCTTGTCTTATGGTATTTGTCTCATTCTGAATCCCTGACCTTGACTTGTCACTGGCTAATCTATTTGGCATTAAGTGCAGCCACTCTAAGGCCCATACTCATTTTTTACCGATGTCTATTGACCCTATATTTACTAACTTAGGCACTGAGTGTTGGGTCATATCCATTTACCCTGATAAAGATCTTAACATTTTCTTTCTTCTTATTTCAGTCAGTAAAATCCACAAAAACCTTTATCAGCTACCAATTTTCGCACATGATCTGCCTGATATGGCAAGAACATATCATTCTTTCATGGACATTAATTCATGAGCATGATGCTATGAAACCTCTGATGTAATCTCTGATGAAGCCCTGATGAAATGCCATGATGCACGAAACATGTCAGTGGTGATCTTCACTCTCCACTCTGTTTGTCCTTACCTATGGATCAAAAAGCTTCTTTCTTCGATGTAGAAGGTACATACAGCAATTAATTTAAGTCCACTGATGTGAAATGCTTCAAGTAACATTTGTGAATGATGTGATCCTAGTGAATCAAAACCCAATGGAGAACATATGTCATTGGATAAATGAATGTTTCCCTTTGCCTTGTTGCCATCTAGGTATCTGTGTGTTTGTGTTCCAACATGTTACTGTCAGGATCGACACAGGGATCCAATAAGCAGAATGTAAAAATAGAAGAACTTATACTGGGCCTTAGAATGGCCGGAGTAACGTCAGAAAGAGCAGAGAATAGTCAGGGACAAGCCGAGGTCAAGGGAGCCAGAAAACAGGTAAGCAAATAAACAAGCCGAGTCAAAGGGAATGAGAACACAGAATAGTCAAAATCAGAACCAAATCAAATACCAATAAACCAAACCAGAGTAAGCACTATAGGAACAGACAAGCTAGTACCACGACAGGGCAATGATTCATTGTAAGTGAATACTTTTTATAGTTTGACTCTTTAAGTGATGACCACGCCCGCAAAACATCCTAATACGAAGGTTTCGGTGGGCTGTGATGTCATTGACGTCATGACGTCGGCGCACATAGGCTGCGTCATAAAAAGGGGCGGAGCTACCATGGCCGGCGTCTTAATGGCCGAAATGAGAGGAGGGAATGGAAGGAGTGTCCCCATCATGTGGGAGAAGACCCATAGGCTGGATTCCTGCCAGGGCAGCAACCACAGGTACCCTGACAGTTACTTTACGGTTATCAGTCTGTATATAGCATTTAGTCCGAACCTGACTGTATTTCAATGGTTTACTAACACAATCTGCTGTTGAATTCCTTAACAACTGGAGTGTTAGAGGCCAAAAATAATATCTGACACTCCATTTTCTAGATATCAGTTAAATACAATCGTGTTCAATTATTACAAACTGTACCACGTGATCACATGCAATACAGAGCCGGACATTAGAGGAAAACAATGTCCAAGCATTATACCATGCGATATTTATCTAATTTTATCATAAATAATTTGAAAAGTATATATACATTGTCCCTGTCTTCTTCTTTCAAGATTGCAAATCTGATTTATCTGATATACCTGAGATCTTTGAGCCCTCTGAGGTCTTTCACATGCCTCCCTAAATCATGGCTAAGCATAAACAAGAAATGAAGCAAAAATAGTTAAAATAACTGGATGCCAACATTCCGTAGACCCATTAGTACCAGATGGCCTAGTAAAAACGTAAATAAGTGATAATTACGTACCCATTGGGACTTTCACTGATAATACTTTGCTTGGTAAGTGCCAAACAAAGGGTTAAAGATTGCTAATGCCCTAAACGGAGGCATACAAGCTCTCTTTTGTTTAATGCCTCATTTCATTGCTCCCAAAAATTCTCTATGAACTAGTCATTTTTGTCTCCAGGAGATCATATTGACAATGGTGCCAGTGTGTATGGTATATTGAGGAATAATTGCTGTGTGCTTTCACAGTGTACTCAAGGTAAAAACAATAGAAGCCGGTAAATTGAAAAGAATTGCCCTGATGCATTCTGGGAAATTTCCAGACCAGCATGCCTTTGTACAACTCCCTCACTTTTAATTTGAAATCACCTTTTTAAAGGGCAGCATTTTGTACAATTAGTCTACTGCCTAATTAATGCGCCCGCAACGACAATGAGGGCAGTTTCAGCCTGGACTGTAGGAGGTGGCTCGAAGGCCAAAAGAATTTTAAGAAATTTCTTTCCTTTTTTTATTTTTCTAAACTAGCTCTTTATGGAAGCTTAAGTCCAATTAGAGCAGTTAATCTCATGAGCACTAATGTCAAGAACTGGAAAAGTAAACTTGCTATACTTTTTGTACCATTAAGAAGGAACAGGGAATGCTCATTAGTGAGGGAGAAGCAAAAAAAAAAAAG
The DNA here is from genome assembly GCA_933207985.1 of Pelobates cultripes. Taxonomy (NCBI): domain Eukaryota; kingdom Metazoa; phylum Chordata; class Amphibia; order Anura; family Pelobatidae; genus Pelobates; species Pelobates cultripes. Next base: position 70,326,138 of record OW240924.1, read on the forward strand.
AAAAAAAAAGGAAATAGACAATCTGCAGCTTTTCGAACAATACACACAAATTTGTGTCCGTGGGTGTAAGTATATTTACACATTGTGCGGAAATCAGAAATAAGACATCGATTTTCAGAACTTTTTCATTTCATGCAAGATTTTACTATTAGTTTACTTATTCATTTCGTTCTACTAAATTGGTCTCCAGAAAATATTGGGGATTCGGAAATGCTAGCAATTATCTAAAAAATTGTAATTCCAGACACCAGCAAAACGTTATGTATTTTACAGTCTGTGAATTAATTACCCGTATTTTGCATCCCTAGTTTTGAGAAAAAAAAAAAGATATATTCTGCATCTTAACCCTGTCTTGTTTGTACCCGCTCATTCTAAAATAACCTTCTTGCTGGTTCTTGTACTGTACACCAGTGATGTAGCATGGGGCAGGATGCACAGGGGCTGTTGCACTGGGCGCAATATTCTTAGAGGTGCCTAAGTTGTAATAAATAAAAAAAATAGACGTCTTGTAGATGACATCACAGGGTCATTCCTGGTCTGCAGCTCACCTCACAGAGCTCACTCAGGAAGAGAACGAGTAGCCAACCACAAGATTGACAGGTCAAACAGTAGTCAGGGCCTATTAAAGCAGGATGGGCCTGAAGTTGAAGCACCACCCGCCCCTATGTTAATCTGACCCTGGACCCATTATCTTAGCCTCTATGGTTCAATAAAACAGTTGTTCCCGTCATGAGGAAACAGAGCAAAACTTTTTGAGAGTTGCAGTTTGGTTAACAGCTTTCATAAAGGGAACTGAACTGCAACAGAAACCCCTGGGTAGAACGTAGAGGAACACTGCAGAACGACAATGTGTGCAGGTGCAAGATTTAAGCTACAGGGACATGGCACCCACAGAGATGGAGTGATCTGGGAGCACGTAGTGTCCCTTTTATATTAAGCACATACTGATTGACCATGTTTGTAACTGTTTGTAGCCATTTATGTGTATGTAGTGTGTGCATAGGATGGGTAGCCCAGCCATGGATTGTAAGGGGCTCTGAGAGTTCTGATGGCAGACCTTGGAGTTACCACCTACTACTACCTTATACTTCCTCATGTGAATCACATTGGGTATGGGGGTAAGTGTGGGGAATTACCTTAATTGAAACAAGAGCCTTGTGCCGGTGGCTTGCAGGTTACCTGCTCAAAGCCACAGTCATATATGGTAGAAGAGGTCATAATGCTTTGACACCTATATACACTTTTGAAATGTACTTTTCTTTGTTTTTGTTTTCTTTCTTTCAAATTCTTAGCTGTGTAAACTCCTCCTCCTTGTTTAATTGGTTACAGGCCATAGTTATCCCTCTAAGGTACGATATAATTGTAAATTCGCATAGTCAAGACACTTTAAAGGAAATGAAAATGTTATTTTCAAAAATAGCAAGCCAAGAATATTTGCAATATATATGTTTTATAGTCTGGACAAGTAATTGCCTTATCTTAAATTAAATCTGCTTAGGACAGCAAGTTAGGTTTCATGCTATTAATTTCATATGGAAATGAGTCTCTGACAGCTTCAATGACCAGGTGGTACATATAATGGCATGCATATAAAAAAAAAAAAAAAAATACAAAGTAAAGAGTATTTCTAACATTTGCTGCTATTATTTGGTTCATTCTGTATTCTATATGTCAGCTTTAGATTAAATAAAATAATTCCAATAAGCATCATAAACTCATTTTCTTTTACATTTTATTTCTTTTGTATTCAGATTAAAATTAGGCATCTTAAATTAGACGATTTAGACACGTGTCATGGATAAAAGAAACAATGAAGGCTTGAATTCATCTGTCAGTGTTCTGTTGTAAAAAGTGGGCCAAAAAATAAAAAGTGGTGTAACAACTGGATTCCGCTGGTTTCCATGGTGATTGTCCCAGTTTTAGTGTTTTAGGTCACTTTTTAGGTTGAATAAGATCAAAGCTTCTTCCTGTTTATATGAGGTGTTTTTTTTTATTTTTTAAGCGCTGACTCGCTATACTTGTGTAAAAAGGTCAGGGGGGTAAAGGAGGGAGGGACATGGAATAGGGCCTAAGGAAAAAGGTAAAGAGAGGTACTCCAAATTCATTCCAGGATTTCTGCAGTTCACAATATTTTTGTATATACTAATACACACACATTTTGGAATAATTATTTAAGTTAGATGACATATCAAGAAATAAAATGTTGCTAGACCTTCATGGTAAACAAATTATTCCAGATAATGTTTTTTTCAAAAAACAATTTACAGCATGGAGTTATGCCAACTTTGCAGCCTGCAAAGCAATCTTAATTGTGGATCTTGCCACATAAAATATGGTAAATCACATTTTTTAAAAAGTAGTTTCAAAGTGATTGCAAATATGCATTAACTCAAAGTTTTGCAGTCGCGTCTCTAGTTGACGAAAGTGATTTTGGATGGACGACCTTGTCAATGAGTACAATTATATCCCTTGTAAAAGTGCATATTTAGCAGTAACTCCCTAACGCAAACTGTTGTTTAAAGTCATTAGCAAAGGTCCTGTTTACAACTCATTTCATTAGAAAGGTAATTGAATCAGTACTTTACTTGTAACTGAAAGTGTCAGTTGGGTGCCTGCAGTTATCCTGTCACTCATTTCTTTTAAGGTAATGTCCCCCGTGTGTCAATTATCCCCTAACCACAGCAACCTCTGCAGGCTCCCTTGATTTATTTCATTGTGCTGCCTTGCATTGTTAGCTGGGAGATGACAATCGGAAGCATGCATTTTGTACGCAATGTGTAATTAGAGGTGAATATGTTTGTCTTGCCTTATCTTTCTAAAGCAGCTTATCAGTGCTGTCACGCATCAAGACGTTGCCAGCGGATGGCTGGTAATACAAGCTCACCATTTCACGAAGCCGGAGTCAGTCTGGTCATTTACTTACTTGCCACACATGGCAACATGAATCTGAACATGGAATGTTGAAAACAGTTAGCCAGATACCACCTTTTACCTCGACCAGGTGTTTGACGTGTTTTCTGCTACGTATTAGACTTGTGCACTGTGAGAACATTTTTTTCGGCTAAACCATTTTTTTATTTTTGCAAAAATACAAAAAAAAATGTTTTGATGGTTGAATTTCGTCCAGAATTGATTAGTATATTGAATATATTTTTCAGTTCATTTTGAGGAGAATTTTCCCACGACTTGATTCATATATCAAGTAAGAAAAAGTAAACAATTTATTAAATATATAACATATCAATATAATTATTTAATACTCTTCCTTCTCCCACCCCTTTATTGTTCACTTCTCGCTTGTTCTGTGAATAAAATTAGCATTTAGGGACGATCCCCTAGCCATAAATCATCTTTTTTTCCTATTTATCATCAATTGGCTTGGCCAATGGATCCTTTTGTTTGGTTTGTCATTTGGATGCATTTACGCTCATCCAATTTGCTTAAATTCAGACGAATTGCAGTCCATAACGACGTAAATCTGCAAGTGTACTATGTATTTAATAATTAAACCACAACTGTTTCATTTCTTTTGCTGTAAGGTTCCTCGTTTTAAATATTTGGCAAAATCTCTGGTTTAGAAAATATGTTTTACAGTATTATGGTGTTATTTGCCAAATTCAATCCGACATCAGCAGAGTTTGACTTTCTGAAGTCAGAGAAGGAAGTTCTTCAGTCACTAAAACACCTCTGTATATTCTTCGTTGTGTGGTCAATAAAAGTCATTATCCTGCTCCATAGAAATACCCAAAAATTCATTTAGTTTCTTAAATTACACTTCTGAGTGTTGCAGAAAAAATAAAAAAATAAAGTTAACTAAAAAAAACTCAACTTATGCTGTTCAGATCATTGAGAAAGAAAAATCAAACATTATACAAAAATATTTTTGGCAACATGAAAAGGGAGGGTAAAGTGGGGCTGCATACCCAGTGTAATGTTAACTTTCATCCCAACACACACTAAGGAGAAAGAGAGGGGGCTCTGCTCCAATATGGTCAACTTATACCCAAGAGCCAATTGGTCCAGGAGACACAAACTTTTTTTTTTATTTATAATTATCGATCATGAGTCTCTGTGAAAAACAGGGATCATATGGAATCGCTAGTGTGACATTTATTATGTTGTATGTGGAAGGAAGAAATTTGGCTACTGATAGCTGAGGATCTCATCAGCATTTAAATATTTTGAGCCATTTAACTGGGAGAAAAAAAATCATTACAATGGAGGAAATATATTTGTGCTCACATCCCCATCTAGTTAACTTGATAGGAAGACCATTAATTTCTAAAGAAAAAATAACCTGTGATAGCCTTAAAAAATAATAAATAATGATGATAATGAAATAAAAAATTTAATGGGTCACACTGTTTGCCAATGAACTATGTTTTGGAGAAATATAAAGGAGTTTAAATTGAGCACATAATTTCAGATAATACTTGAAAAATTATATTACTAATAAAATATCATTATTTGCCTCCCCCCCCCCCAAATCTAAAAAACAAAAGTACATAGGCTTTCAGCTTCCAACATAAGGACCACGCAAGGCTGCATCAGCCCACCACTGCGTGCCATCAGCTTGAAAAAGTGGGCATGAGAGCGAGAGTGCCCTGAGAGGAATTTGGAACGTTGCCCTAATAATTGTAGATTCTATAATGAATTGCTTGCAGTACTGGGAGAAGCAGCACCGGGGCTTGCATTCCTCTGTCATCGAGCTTCTCCTCAATGCCAAGTTGATAATTAATGAAGCAGAGTCTCTCGATGCCTGATGGCATGAACACTTAATTACACTTCTAAATGAAGATTTGATTCAGAATGACTGGATCTAGTATGAAGTCCCACAAAGAGAGGCTTACGGACAATAACTGATCCTCCAGTTTCCTCACTCAGAAATCAATGGAGGATGTGCAACTTGTATGGCCTTCTCAGTTTAGCTATTGTACTGTATCTAATAAGCCTGCGAGCCACATGATTTACAAAGTTCCTACACCCCTGGCACCTACACTAATATATAGGGATTCTGGCTATATCTAACAATGAGGTGCACATATCCTGGCTGTCCTGAGATACATAATGCATTAAAGTTCAGTAACGCAAACTGTAAATCAGAATAGCCACATTAGCTTATCATTTGTAAATATATACATGGCTTTTTATTTGCATATGTAAATATCTTCTCCGAGGCACTCATTTCCAAAATTATTGTGGAGAAAATATGCGCATTTTATTTCATGCATATATATATATGAGAGTGCTATCTGGATTATTTTATATATACATATATACAAATATAAAATAATCCAGATAGCACTCTCAGGTCTTAAAAATAAAACTTAGCTTTTAATTAACTTGCCATAAAAATCAACGTTTCAGTTTGTTACACACAAACTTTCATCAGGACTAACTTGCAACATACAAACATTTCCTTATATTCCTACAAATACATACAATTACATACAATTAACTTACCCACCACCGGACCACCACCAATTCCATGTCAGTCCGGTCTGGGGCTAGCCCGGGTTCCACCGACGCCATTGTGTGCATACGTGACGTCATCACGTAACGTCGTTGTCATCATTACCTCATCATGCGAAGTCGTGTTCCGTGGCATCATCGGGAGGACGTTACTATGGGAAAAAAATGTAAACATAACAAAACGTCATGTTATAAAAACTTATTGAAAATCAATCAAACTTCACAATAGCCAAGATTAAACATAGTCTCTAGTCTTATTCTATATAGTGCTAGGGCTAATTAAATTGACAATAATTTTAATTTTAAGCTGCAGCGGTCCCAAAATACGTACAATGTATATATCTCACAGTGTAAATACATTCACCCGGAATTACCCATCCATTGTCATAGCGTACATTGAAAGAAAACAGCAGGATTCCATCGAAATGCACAACTTAAAAAGTTTCATTATGTAATGTAGAGATCCAACTACATACTATTTGCACACTCATATCACATGCCCCCAAAGTGCTAAATACATACAGGGGTACCAAATTCCAGTGGGACAAAATCTACAAGAACACAGAAAAGATTCACCAAGGTTCTATGCACAAGATAATTTACCTGCTAAGAACTTAAGTGAAACTATGCATAGTAGAGCGCTATGGAATCTGATGGCACTATATAAGTAATAAAATAATAATAATATTGTCAGGTTCCTTTCCTGACTAGCAAGACTTTTTAAATTTGGTACCGTTCCTTTAAATTCCAGTACCTGTTTCTCTCCTCTAGTGGCCTCACTAGCCACTAGTCACCTCCAACTCTCATCTGTAGAACATTAAATCAAGTTCTGCTATAGAAGGCCACACCCGACAAAGCAAGTGGCCTTGACATTGAAGTTTGATGAAGCAGTTTGCCTTGGGCATTCCTTTGACTTGCTGTTTAGTACATTCTACACCTCCCTGGAGGATCTTTGCATTGCATTCATTAGAACTTCTGTCTATGTTTTTGTGCCATTAATAGAACTTTGTTCTATAGCTTGTGGGGGACATCAGTTACACTTCTGACATGTAGGCATTGACATACCAGAATAAGCTTCTAGGGGTTTCTCCTTATCTTGTAGACTGAATTGTGAGATGCATGGAAATGTATTATTATTGGAGGTCATCAGTTATCGAGATAGTTGGGGATACTGTCTATTCATCTCGTGAACTTGCTGTTGGTCATTGTTGACTAAGTTCTTGTTCATTTGGTTCATATTAAAACCTTTTTGTCTACATTTATTAGACAAATTCACATCTTCTTTTTGAAAGGTTTCTAAGGTGGATTTATTATTTCTTACTTTCAATAGACTAGTAAGGTTAATCTAATATATATGTTATTGCATGGCTATCCAAACATAGTATGCAACCATTGATGCACCAAAATTATGTAATCACATTGTGAGTGATATATACAACAACTTGTAATTATGCTCCCACCTCTCTAGAAAGACCATCTTTCTCCTAACTTCTAAACATGACATAAAATCAGTTAAGATGTATAAATAAACAAAAAAGCAAGAACAATAATGAAAAGCAAGTCAAGTCCATTGTTAGTGAGTACTTTGGAAAGAGAAGCATTCACAACAGGGCGAAAGACTCAGGTAACCACAGATAAGTATTTCAACAACTCCCAAAACACAAAACACTGTACACAAATCCCCAACAATGACACTTTGACATTGAATACCCCTATGCAATATGCACCAATATGCATTTACATTAGAAAAAAATACCAACGAAAGATAACAAAATAAAGACGAACGAGCCATGAACGTAGAACACTATGCAGTATGTTCCAGTCACATCTTTTAAAAAGTATTTTACATAGAAAATTGTCTGGATCTAATACCAGGAGATAGAAAATTGGTTACATGACTGATACCAGTAGATTCTGAGACAGACGGTAAGTAGCACTTGATTTACATAATACGTTAAATCGTTTGGGCTGTGATACGAAATTATGATGTCTGAAATGAAGAAATTTGTAAAAAATGTAGACAATGGGCCGCCTCGGCTTACTGTTTTTGAATTGGTAAAAGAACCTTGAAGCTAAGGTTATATCTTGGCCATTAGGGGAATCAACAGCAGCTTTGCTTAGAAGCACTGTTATTATTATTATCATAAAAGGTGAGAGTGGCAAATCGTGTCTATTTAAAAAGCAAAAAAAACAAAACAAAAAAAACACTTGCCTACTTCCCGGGTCAGAAAAGGTGGTTATTCTGTCACCAGGCATATCTTCTGAAGAGGGTGACAGGTATTTAGTTGTCACTTCGCATAAGCAGTGTTCGGCATTGCATCAGTAGCAAAGCACACTATTTTCTGCTCTCTTTGAAGATAATTAGACTCCTCTATTGTTGCAAATAAGATGTAAAACAGCTTTAACTGCTAGTGAAAGTGATTAAAGTAACCTGTATAGAACCCCATTACGGAAGGCATACTTTCTTTAGATGCATAATTTCCACATTTTAAGGAAAACATAATGCATGCAGAAAAAAAAAAATCAAAATCAAATCGTCGAGATGTTTCAAACAAAAATTAGAACTCGATTAAAGGTATTCTTTGTAGCTTGTTAACAAAGAGAAATCTTTAAGTGTATCTTTGTAATAATCATGAGATAATGGCGCCTTAGAAAAGATAAACAATTTGTATCAACACATTTAACTAAATATCATGTGTGGAGTGTATATATATATATATATATATATATATATATATATATATATTTCTCACTTTTTACGTAGCAGGACAAAAACAAAAACTAATTTATTGGAAAGTTTTGTTGGCTGATCTTTAAAAAAGTTTGTCGTTTGGGAGAAAGGAAATAAAAAGATGTTGACAATTAATGCTATGCCTTTAAAAATAGCTATAAAGTGTTTTTATCCAACGCACTTTACATCGATTCGTATTGAATCTACAATTCACTTTTCTACACTGTATGGTAAGCAAAAAGGTTACAGCAATGGTTTTGGAGTGCTAAAATCACTCGATTTAGGCCAAAGATGATATACACATGGATCATCAAGAAATTGCTTTTGGATCAATGGCTTAAACAAATGTGAGAAAGGCTGAACTTAATGGACACCTTTCTCTTTTCAGCTGTGTAACTATGTAACTTTGTAATATGTAATAAGAGAAAATATGACTGATGATTAATATTAGTATTTATATAGCACCAACATTTTATGCAGAGTTGTACAATTATAGATAGAGGACATAATGATGGACCTGTTCAAACAAGCTTACACTCTAGAACAGTGGTTCCCAAACCAGTCCTCGTGGCCCACCAACAGTCCAGGATTTATGTATTTCCCTGTTTTATTCCAATGGAGATACTAACAAAACCTGGACTGTTGGTGGGTCTTGAGGACTGGTTTGGGAAATGCTGCTCTAGAAGAATTTGAGGTAGGCAGATATATAATGTTGGATGTCTTGCCCCAGAACACTCACTGGTGAGGTGTCTGACCGGGATTCGAACCTGGGTTTGCTAGTTCAAAAGCAACCACTCTGACCTCCATTTCCTGATGGAATTTATTTGAGAAAATTACATATCAAAATATAAAACTACAGCGATATCGACACCAAATAGGTACAGGAGAGTTTGTAGTTCTGATTTGGAAAACAAATGTCCACTTTCAGTATTTTAGCCTCAATTCTTCCTTTCAGATTTAAATTGCTAAAACACAGTGCTTGGTGAAAACCCCGTAAAGTGGGAATTGTTGAGAATTCAAAGTTAATTCAACTATAAAAAATCAACTGTTTGGCCAAAGTAGCCGAACTGAAACCACGGCTGACTTAAATTTATTCCGTGTTGGCTATCATAACCTAAAATTTGAAATTCTCTTGGAATGCACTTTGAATTCCAAAAAACTCTGGTTTTTAATTTCCAATGAAAATATGTCCTATTTACTAAACAGCTATTAAAATTTATCTAAGATAATCAGGCCATACGGAGCCCATTTAAAAAAAAAAAAAAAGTCTTCAAGACCTCACAAGGAATTATTTTTGTAATTTCTACATGTTGTACATCAATACATGTGTGGTCCATGCAAACTACAAATTAAGTTAACTTCCTGTAACTCAAATTGCTCAATCCTAAATGGAAACTCTTCAGAGCAGTGCCCAAAGATCAATCCTCACTCATTCACTCACTCAATTTGCTGTGTTTTTCCATGCAAGACAAGCCCTTCATCTATGCCGAAGGTGTAAGGGAAAACACGCCAATAACAGTAAACACTTTTTTTACTGGGATCAAGTATATCCAAAAAACTCACAAAGATTTTGGAGATATAGCTCAACAAGAAATGACACCAGGTACATAACCTGAAAAAAACCACAGGGGTGCAGGTTCATTCCTTAGCTTAGTTTCCGAGCTGTATAAATTTGATAACAACAGACAAGTACTGGATATTCTTTCAAATCAGTTTTTTAAATGATATAATCTAATTTAGAATTCTATTTTAAATATTATATAAAAATTATTCTTGGATTGAGCAATACTTTGATACATTCAGGTCGACCTTAGGCTTCCACTATGCAAACATTTACAATTATTGCCATTTGTGGATGTCTAATTGAAACTCCATCCCTGGCTTGCGTGTTATCAAAAATTCAAAGATTTGCTCACAAATCCAGGTGGTCATTTGTGTCTTTTTTTTGGATTTTACTTATGCTTCTTGATGTAAACTCTATTAAGAAAAAAAAAAGACAAAAAAAAAGAATGAATAGCCAGTTTAAAACTAAGCATGGGGTAGAAAATACCCCCACACAGAAATGTAAGATTCAAAGACCAATAGCACACATAGGCCAATTTAATTTGGTGACATTGCCTCTCTACACACGGAAGTGCTTCTCAGCAGATAATGACGTGCACTGCTAGGAAATGCATTAGGCTCCACTGTAGATAATGGTGTCCGGTGTAAATTAACAAGCCCAGTGGTAAACGTACTTCCATTTCAGCAGGAGCCCTTGTGTAAATTAGCATTTGTACCTAATCAGATCACTGTCCTCCTTTCTACAGCTGTATGGTGCTCCTAATGTAGTTTGCTTTGAGGTGAAAATTTATTCTCCTGGGGACTCTTGTACGATTCCTACCCCCTGACGGAGAGGAATCCTTGTCTTAATCAGCTTCTCATCCTAAACTTTTTCTTTTTCTTACACTTTCCTGCTGTGAGTGCCATTGTGAGTTGTTGGATATGATTACTCATTTGTAAGCTTCCTTTATAACATTTCCTCACATGTAGAGGTACCCACAGAGCTGACCGAAGCTTTGATTCTATAATTACACCTATCAGGTATACGAACGTCCATAGTGCCGGTGTGAGATATGGCTCAATGCCATTTAACCCCTTGAAACCAAATCATTTAAAAAATAATAATACATGTATTCTTTCATATACGTAATATTGTTAATGTTACCTTAACTTCTGACTGTCAGTATGAGCCATAAAACCAAAATATTTCGTCATTCAATTTTCTAACAGCAGCTTAACACCAATGGTGATCGGTTGGTGTAGGCAGTACCATAATGAAATGGAAACGTTACCGCAGAAATATAACTACACTGAGAGAGCAGGGAGAAAGGATATATGAGTAATCACAAAAATTCACCGGAGAATGTTCCGTGCACCTGGAAACTATAAAACCTGAGAACAAAGGTTATATTAATTTCATCACTAGTTCACAAGTTCATTGTGAAATCTTATTACTTAAGATTACTTAAAGTTGTATCCATTATATAAGAAGGATACCTCAAGAGAGGAGTACACAGTATGGAGAAATACATCAGTCCTTTGCTGTACGTAATTAAATGCCCAATACATAAGTGAGCATATTGCACAACTATATCCAGCCGTAGTCAAATTCATACTCCGTATACATTTATCTTTCTTTGAACACTGTGATTAACAGCGTGCACTTGAGTACCTGTGAGTTTGACTAGTTGTAAGTGTGTAAGAGAGAGATTGAGTGATTGCGGTGGAATTGAACTGAGTTTGGAAAAGGTTCAGGAGAGCACAAGGCTGGCATAGAGGCAAACACATTTCGTGCCCCATGGGGATCTGGAAGTGGGCAGGTGGATGCTTAGCAACAACTCATTTGGGGTCTAAGTGGGTCGCAGGACTGGCCACCGAGGAAAGCATGGTGGTGGGGGGGGGGGGACGGACGGACATGTTATCTCACATGGAGACTCTGGTAATGGACTACAGTATTCTGGCCTCCAAGGACGTCAATGAAAAAGTATCATTCTACTCCTCAGATGAAGAAGTCACAATATGAAGGATTAGACAGGCATGGATGCAGAAAAAGAGGGAGAAACAGATGGATAAATAAAGACATATTTCCCAAATTAACAGCACAATAAAAAAAGAAAATCCATACCACAACAACTGATAATCCCTTATAAAGCACCATTCTGCACCAGGCATTTTAATTAAATGGCAACTCTCAGACAAGTCAACAGACACAGCAAATCATACCAGTCTGTAGAATAATGGCAAACAACAGTAATTAGATCACTCTCACTAAATCCCAATGATAATGTGATTATAGTGCCACATGACAATGACAGTAGACTGGTATGACTGGTACAGTGGTGAGTTTAATAGTAAATACTTTGTCAGTATAATTTTATAGAAGTTTCTACAAGGTCAAATGGAATTTCAAGGTCAGATTCAAATGCAGTTAATCCAATGGAAATCAATGATCTAGACAACATAAGGTCCCATCTCTATGTTTTATGTATAACGAGCTTCGTTTTTATCTTCCTTTAAAGAGTTAAAGGGTTACTCCATGACCACTTCAGTGATTTGAAGTGATCCAAGTGCCTGGAGTCTGTATATGTAGTTTTGCTGTAAAACGCTGCACATACAGAGATTAAGCCCTCTACTGCCAGAGGTGTTATTCCACATCCAGCAGTGACATTGGGAGTCATTAGCCAACCTGAGTTCCACGAAAGTTCTAGGCTGTCTAATATCAATTCTGTGCTAAATTGTTTTTTGATGCCAGCACGCACTGAGGGTAGAACTTGGCCTTGACAATGGAAGAGAGGTACATTTAAGCTCTTTTCTTTCTTTTCTTTTTTTTTTGAGTTTGAGGAGTGGACCACAACAAAAAGGGTTGCGCTAACCAAACAAGTGTTTTTTTAAATTTTTTGTAAACATTGGTTTTTGGTTGCAGTAACCCTTTGTACATTCCCATTCATTCTCACTGAATTCAACTGTAACTTCATCAAACTCTCATTGTTCTTGTCCATTTAGGTTACAGTCTATCTCCTAAGTGTGATACAGCATTAACTAAATGGTCTGTTTCTGATATTTGTTTGTAATCCACAAGATGGGATTTTAATAGGGCACTCGAAAATGTTTACTTTTTTGGTTCTGGTGCAACTGGTTTGCTGTAACGACCTTGAATGTATTATTAATATATTATTTATAAAGCGTCAACAAGTTCTGTAGCACTGTACAATGGGTGGACTAACAGACAAGTATCTGTAACCAGATGAGTTGGACACACAGGAACAGAGGGATTGAGGGCCCTGCTCAATGAGCTTACATGCTAGAGGGAGTTTTCAAAGATTTTTTTGAAGAAGTGGAGACTGGATGAAAGTCTAACAGAGTGGGGAAGGGCGTTCCATAGGAACGGTGCAGCCCTAGAGAAGTCTTTAAGGTGAGCATCAGAGGTAGGAGTATGAACAGAGGCTAGACGTAGGTCTCCGGCAGAGAGTAGGGGCCTAGATGGGACATATTTGTGTATTAGTGAGGATAAGTAGGTCATAGCAGCATTGTGTAGAGATTTAAGCAAGCATCAGGATCTTAAGTTGAGTCCTATACCTTACGGGAAACCAATGTAGGTACTGACAAAGGGGGGAGGCATGGGAGGTGCGGGTGGACAGGAAGATGAGCCTCGCCACCGCATTCATTATGGACTGTAATGGGGCAAGTTGGGAACACGTAAGACCACTGAGAAGCGGACTTCTAACTGGTTACATCCCTTCTCCTTCCAATGCTCCTATCACAGGTAACAGTGCAACAGATAATAAAGTTGCTCTAAACTGCAGCCAAGAAATAATTAGTAGGTGTGAAAAAGCATTTTAGTTATAGCAACGGAATAGCAAAACATAACATTTCATCACTTTCGATGTTTTATCGCATTTGCTCACCACAGAATAATACCCTTAACACGATGTCTTACATTTTCTCCTGAGTAACAGATTCTTTCAAGTAGATTATTTAGATACCCAGGACTGTTTTCTGGAACTACTGCTAACGTCTTTTTGAAATCACAATATTCTATATATGTCATACTCCAAATCAATGTATTTGGTAGTTGGCTAATAATCTTCATCAGTGGCATGCCAAGATCCACCCTCTTCAAACAGAAGCAAAATAAGTGCCTAAAGATACTGGCCAGCATTGAACTCTCTGACAGGCCCATTGTTGTGTTCACTAGAAAAGCTTCTGATTTTCAGTATCTTTTTCTGAAGGAACATTCTGAGAACATTGCTGGCTGATCAGTAAACATTGACAATCAAATTACCAGGAGTAATATTGTCAAATCTTCCATAGGTGCTCTAACTAAGGAAATTCGTGTAATTGAAATAGTGTCAGAAGGCTAGACACAGACCGGGTTCTTCCATTATCTTCCTACCCCCTCTACTTACTACTATTAGATGCCTAGCATAATTTCCAGTTCTAGGAGTGCTACATAATTTCTGTGACCCTGCTCCCGAACGTTTTGGTGTTGTGGGGTGACATGGACCAATCAGAGTCCATTTCAGTGTATAAATACGTTTTCAGCCCCATAGTCTTTGTCCTGTCGTGGTTTCCTCTTGGTTCCTTGTAGAGTGCATTACATATTTCCTGATTTTCCTATTTGATTTTGGCTTGTTTATTAACACTCCTGGCCACTTTATTCCTGACCTGGCTGGTTCTATTGTATTCCTTTATTTCTGGTATCCTGATCTTAGTTAGTATTCACGTTTACGCTTTTTTCTCTTTACGTTAGATCCGGCCTTTCTAAGTTCTAGTAATACGTCCTATACTTGTAAGTTGGGTAGTGTAGTGGCAGCTGTGTATTATACATATATTAATCTAAGTTTAAGAAGTCTGTATCATTAAGATGAGGGCTCCACTGACACAGACACATCTGTAATAGTCAGCTCTACGTGACAAACTCCCGCAATATTCACCATCTCAGATTTATGTTATTGAACATTTAATAATATGACCTGTATCTAATCCTTCAGTGAAGAAAGGTTACTGGTCACCTTAATGTTTTTTATGCCAGTCTATGCCAGGCAATCCTTGCAAGATGTTTGGCTACGTTGTACTAAGCCTACACACACATACACATATATCTGTAATATTTTATGGACTTTTTATCTATAGTTTCTCATTCACTAATAAACGTATTAGCTCTGCAAGGATTTAAAATAAGCTTGTCACCCTCAAATAGTGGAAAACCTGATACAATTTGCGGGATACTTACTTTTTTTTATTGCGAGAGTCTTCTCATCAAAAGGGATTTTTCCATAAATGTGGTTGAAGAATTGATGGGAAAAAACCCCATATAGTTTATGAAAAGAACCTAATACAGTACCTGTGCAGGAAGTGCTGACAGGATGTTTTATCGGAATAAATCCCAGATATTCTGTTTTCTTTGGGAAAAGGAGGTGTAAAGTGCAGGGGTGGGAAATAAGTGTATTTTTGTGAAAGGAAGCCAGTAAATGTTACATTTCCGGTATTCTTTTAGCTTCTTTCATTTCCTTTTGTGGCTTGTTTTAGATAACTTTAGAGTCCATCATCACTTAGGAAAGAAATTAAACAAGTTTGTGGGCACCAGGCATCTCACCTGTGACCTGCCTAGTAAAAAGCACAATCGGACCGCATTGAAATGCTAAACATGTTCGGATGTTAAAATGATTCAGAATCAGTTTGGTTAAGGACACGAGCACGAGCAAGAGACTGATTTTAATAGTTTGAAGGAAAAAGAGACAATTAGAGAATTACTTTATATGAATGAAAATTAATACTTTTAATACATTCTCAAATTGTATCTCACTTTTCAATGCTTCAAAATTCTAGATATGCTCCAGAATATATTTGGCTTTGCTTATAATAATAGGGTAACTTTGTAAATTAAGTGTATCCTAGTTTAACTTTAAACAAAATTCTTATCACAACATTATATAACATATAAATGCAATTTACAGAACATGGAAGGTATAAATTAGGTGACCAGAGGCTTGGTGGAGGTGAGGTACATAAAAACAGGAGATTATAAAAACTAAGATAATTTGAAATAACATTGCCAATATTATATAATTTTTACGTATAAATATTGGACTAAGCATTCAAGTTGGTGAGGTCTACATAAAATAAGTTCACCATAAATGTTTAGTCTGTGTAGAACCATCCATTCAGTGAGTTTCCTTTTCTTGATTCTGGCTTTTTTACATTTTTACCTTGAAAGATGCCCTACCTCACAATTAAATATTAGTGTGTGGGTAGGAAGGAACATTTACTGAGGGGATGACAGAGGACTGGGGATCCTTATCCACCAGGGGAAGATAATTTAAGTTGTACCCCCTTGCGGGTTTATTTTTAGGAGGCCTGGAGACAGAGCATCTTCTGCTCCTATTGGCATTTTAAGGAGGCCACAAGATACCCATTGGTGTATTATGAGGTAACTGACCATCCCTGGTCCCCAAATATTTTATTATCCTTCGACCTACAGTTCCAGTGGAGGAGGAAGGTGTGGTCAATACTCACCAGGCCACTGCCTTGTATACTCTGTATATCTTTCTTCCACCTTACCTCTCATGGGGTAAAAGAAGAGGAGAGGCCATTCACTAGACCTCTTCCAAGGGACTCATCTTTTTTAAATGTAATTTATTTTATTCAGAGAGAGAACCAATTGGCTCACTCAATGTGACTGAGCCAATAGACTTTTTCTAATTATAAACTGGGGTCTCACAGATGCCAGCATGAATTAATGAATTGCTTTATTGTCCCTTTTAGTGCCACGGGGAAGAGCAGAGCATCACATTGCTTTTTGCTTTAGCACTGAAAGTGTTAATTAGACCTAGGGTCTCTTTGGAGTTGCCATAGAAATAAATTGGAAAAAAGTACTTTTTGTCCAGTTTGCAAAACGCTGAACACATCCAGGGTTGTTTGCTAAGGTGATCGTAAATTTTGGGGAATTCAAAGTGAATTACAAATTTTATTCCAAAATAGCCGAACTGGAAACATAGCTGACTTGTAAATTTTCCCAATTCAGATAGTTTGGCCTTAAATTTGAATTCACTATGATTTCCCATCAATTCTCTCTTTAGTAAATAGCCCTATAAGTGGTGGTTGGTATTAGTGGTAGAAGATGTGAATAGCACGCAAATGTAAAACAGGTGCAAACGCTGAATGGACGGATGACGCCTGGGAACTCCAGACACTATAACCACTTTAAAGAGTTGAAGTATTTACAGTGCCTACAGTGTCTCTTTAATACCATCTCAGGAAAATGTCCCGATAAGATACTTCCTATGATGACCTAAATGAGTAAACCATTTATAGAAACAAACAAAAACTACTCGACAAAAGCTCAATGAATTTTCTGTTTGCACAAGGTATTAAGAGGTGTGATAGAAATATTTCATTAATATGTATTTGCATGTGGCAGAGTGCACTTTTCCAGCTGTGACTAGGGACAGAGTTGGTCTTTTTTATGCAATAAACTTCTTTGATTATATTGTAGCTGGCATGAAACGGGTGCTGACAGGGATCAATCAAATTCCTGTTTGATTTGGCCAGCTGCTGCAGATCGAATGAACACCAGCAGATGTACACATTTTAAGAGCAGCGCCGATGACGGACAGGTAGATGCTGTTCTGTGAGCCGACTACACCTCACATACATACAGGTGCAGAAAGGAATCCACGGACCTTGCTACAAATGGCTTCAATAGCACTCTACCTCATTTAAACAAAACACATCTCTCGTCAGTCTATATTAACTATAAAAAACAGTATCGAGTACTCTGCAGCTATCCCCATGTGCCCATTCAGCACCCTGTTTACTTTCCTAAGTTTGTGTCTCTTTGTGCGTTAGGGAGGATTACAGAACACAATAGCCAGTGGCAACTGATCAAACAGAGCACTGTAGTGGTCACAGCCTGTGTTATATATGTGTCATCCTGACATATTCAAAGCCTTCTCATTTGGAGCAATATGAATGAACTTGAAGGATGTTGCCAACAAAGGCAATGTTGACAGATAAATAACAGCCCAGGGACAACCCTTCCCCATGCTACATTTTATGAAAACAAATACAATGTCTGCCTATGAGACACTAAAACCATAACCGTTTTAATTTATACTAGCCGAGTTATTCAATAAACTTGGAATTATGAAAAATGTTGAAGCCTAAACATATACATTTTACATGATTTTTGTTTTTGGGTGGATTAACTCCTTAAAAGAAGAACAGGGTTTTTTAGAACCTTTTTTTCGTGTGCTTAATATAGCTATTTTAAAGAACTATAAATGTGGTGCTGTTAATATAGTTGAATCGCACTAATAAATTGTGGCTAAGAAATCCCAAGCTTCATTCGACCCATTTCATCACCTTAGTTTGGTAAAGCCAGTTGGGTGACTTTTTTTTACTGCAAAATTCTCTCCTACCTGACAGTAAGTAACAGTAAGGCAGTTTTAACCATTAGTAACCAGTTCTAACCACTAAACCAAATGGATAGGGAGATATGAAAAGTGGGGGACAGAATTAGAGATATAATTTAGAGTAAACAAATAGAATCAATAGATCTAGAAATAAGTGGTAGTCAGTGCCCAATTAAAAATAAAATCTAGTGGTCGGGGGACCTTTTAAAACTGGTATCAAAGGGAAGTCCTTCCAGTATCTATATTGGGTCTGCCTTGTTACACCTCTAACATAATACATCTAATATTGTAGGTGATGGGTTTGTTTTACAAATACATATTTTTAAATTTAAAAAAAAAATACAAAAAAAGATCTTTTTTCACTAAATTTACAAATGGAACAAATTGGTTGTTTAATAAGGTTATAGGTTCACTTTACTGTGCACTGAATATTATTTTAAAGTTGTATTCTACCTGTGCATTTCTACAGACCATTTAATGTGACAGTCAGATCTTTTCCCATTGGATACGATAGCATAAGGCTATCCTAGACTTTAGATAAGGCCAGGGACTAATGAGAGTATTTAGAAAACTGGGCAGACTAGATGGGCTGAATGGTTCTTATCTGCCGTCACATTCTATGTTTCTATGTTTCTATGATACATCTATGTCAAAGATATTAAGAACTTGACGGTATTATGAACTTGATATGACTTCTAGTTACTCCACATTCTACTTATCTGAGGAATCACAACAGTCAGCAAGCTAATGTTCTAAGGACTGCCGATGAGTCCACTAAGAAAGTCTCCAGGTTTCGTGCCCTTCTGCAACAAAGAAAGACTATCTGAATGAACACCTCTAGGTGGAGACATAAATCCCCAGCAAGTGAAGAAGACTACCACAATTGTTCACCCCCATGCCGCCTGCAGAATGGAAATGATGATATTTTCAAAGTGAACTGGCAAACTGTCTTTGTATCCTGTATGACATCAACACTCTACCATGCCCTATGGTGATTGACATAAACCACCACCAGTGGTGTGTTGTGACGTGTTCATGCAATTAAACTAAAGTAGCTAATGCCGCCCACTCACCAAAGACATCAGGGACATTTATCTGATTGTAGATTTTTGGCAACTTTACTATTCTATTAAATAATGATACTGGAGGGAAATTCATGGAGAATGAACAGCTTAGTCACTCATGCTTTCAGAACAGGATAAACCACAAGACGACCCTAGGCAGCCATCTAGATTCCAGGGGTTAGACATAGGCCCCAGGACCATGAATTTGCTTGGCTCAATTTAGGATCCCTATGTGAAGAATGAAGGATGGGAACAAACTGGAAACTTGCTTAGGGCCCTGTGGGATCTAACTCCTTTTCTGGTTATATCATGTACTAGACAATCTGATTCTGTTTTCTGACATTTGACACCTGTATTGGGAGGAGGGAAATCATTGTACTTCAATTTTGAACCCCCTTTTCCAGACAAATTTACCATGCAAACTAGAAAAAGGAGGAACGTTTCGAGAAGGAGGTGCAAATGTCATGTGGGGACATTATATAACTCTGAGTCGGAAGAATACATTACTGTTCTTTTTATGCTTTCACAAGGTCTACATTTAACCTTCCCCAAAATTGATTCAAAATATTTTAAAATATCGAAAGGTAAGGACCAGGTCAGTGTAGGCAATACAGTTAGCACAAATTGTCAAAATATACTGTTAAATGTCAAAAGTCATATAAGCAGGGCGGCAAGTAAAATAGGTAGTGTTACATGTGTACTATATATATGAGGAGAGCACAGAAATTAGCAAACAAGTATTGGGTACCAAAACATTGTGACAAGAACACATTGGGTATCATAGACAATTTAATTGGCTCCCGTCACAAAAAAAGGCATATGTCCAGCTTACATGAAATTGATTTAAGCCACTAACCTGAGATAAGTGTGCCATGGATGTGTGGGACAATTAAATGGATCCATCACTGATTTTTGACAGTTCATTCCATCAAAGAATATGATAACAAAAAGTTGAAATTAGACTTTTTTTTTTCAGCATTTCAATGTTACAAGTTAAATATGAGAAACCATAACGTCACCTTTCCATTAACAATTTTATCAGCATCCACATACATGAAATGCCTTTGTGATAATATAGTTAGAAATGACCAGTAATGGTCACTGGACTCCTTGCCAAGCCATCACCGGCAGTTTATACAGTTATACAACTCAAGGAGATCAGCTTGTGTGTATCCCGATGCAGAAACATGTGTCTACTGACACAGCTTGGTATCCTTTTAGCTGGACGAGCAAGTAAAACTGGCGCCCAAGACAGGAATTTTTAAAGCAATTTTGGCTTTAATGAAAGGGTTCTCACGCTAGTTTCAGCAACTGGGAATAAGTATGTCAATCAACATATTGAGGAAGCAGATTTTGGAAATCATATACTGCTGTGGACAACCTTAGCGGGCTTTAGAGGCATCAGAGAATTGTTCCCACTCTGTTTTTAAAAAAAGACTGCAATTTTAAAATGGCTCTGACAAGAGCTGTCATTAATAATACTCAGTTCTTGGTAGTGCATGGCCAATTAACGCAGAGTTTTGCTCCTTGCACGGCAGCTGTGCATTGTCCTGTCTAGTCAACTAACAGCTTCTAACAGCCTACCAATAAACTTCTAATTGGCGCTATGCTATACCAGGCTTCTATTAGACGTAGTGGCTGACATGCGTCGTTATGCAATTTAAAGAATGAATACCATTTATTCTTTATCAGCAAGTTGATCAAATTAACAAGAAACATCCAGATTTGCTCATAATACCCATGTTACCAAGAAACTAGCTATAAAAAAAGGTCATATAGTTGATGTTCGTGTTCATAAAAGTAGAAATAAAAAGTTTGCAGTGGGAGAGTCCCAGGCACCAGACTAAGAATTACGGTTAAATATCCATTAGAGACATGTCTAATTTAAACAAGATGTTGTACTAAAGTCAGAATTTGGGGGAATTTAGATTGAATTCCCCCAAAGCATTTTATCAAGGCGTGCTGAAAAGAGACAACATGCGAGTGTGTGTAGAACTTAGAAGCCATAAAGTTATTTTAGAATTGCAACAACTCCTTATATACATTTATACAAAGCATAGGAAGAGTTTAGTCGAATGTATAAGTTATATCGTTCAGTATATTTTTGCATACAGGTAGTTTGATGATCATGAATACAAGCTAATAATGGAACATGTGCCCTTATAGGCATGGCTGGCCCTTTATCTCAGCCGTATAAATGTTTTATAATATTTGGAATTTTGTAATCTGTGTGACTGCATGTTAGTGATGTATACTGCATTACAGATGACATGCACACCCCAAAAAGTTGCCTTTCAATCTGGTGTGTGTGATGATTGGCAGCCCATATGACATATCTCCCCAAGGCTGTCTGCACACAAAGTGCTGATGAAACATTGCATCATAGGCACAATTCCCTAAATCAGGTGGATGTTTAATGATGTGGTCCCACTGTGCTTTCTAGAATCTTGTCTCTGTTTTATCCCCTAGAAGTAGAACATCAGAGTACCAACCTGTGGTAGTGGGATAAGGCTCAGAATCTGGTCTGTCCCACCGATTTCGGGCACTTTTAGAAGGTTTATGCTTTATTGAGATTGCCCATTTTTGTACCTCGTACAATAAGATCTATACATGTATACTGTTGAACATTAAAGACACTTAGTGTGTACACATGCAGTATTAAAGTAATATTATATGGTTGCATTAAAATATGCAAACACAATATAGAATGTAGAAAATAATATACAAATACCTGTAAAGTGCCCACATTTGACGCACATACACAGGCAAGTGTTTGCAGTTGACACACCCCTCTCAAATGAGGAAGAGGCTACACAAATCTCCTTTTGCTATATGTTTTTTTTTTCTTATCCTAAGAACACCTGTCTAGAAGGAATGTATAGGAGATGTATTTGAAGACCCTCACAGTTTCTTTTTTGCACCCACTCCAACCATGTTTTAATCTCTCCCTTACGTCTGCTACCAGCACCCTATGTCGGACAACTTTACACTCATAGGTTTTTCTGTTTTGAGTCCAAGTCCATGATAATGATGTTGAGAGATAATAAAATAAATTTGTTCATGGGTTTAGCTAAGATCTGAAATAAAAGTACGTTCCAAGGAATACATATGTCTATATCTTCTGATTTGAATTTTTTAGGCTACTCAAGCTGATTCCCCCTCTCCAATACACTTTCATTTTGTAACTGTCCTATTTAAATTTAAAATCCCCCCAAAATAGGATAAAATAGATAGAGCCAAGTCTGATTTACCAATTCCCCAAAAAATAGCTACTGAAATCCACCACTCTGTTTCTTCTTTTTTTTCCAAAGATGCACTGGAGCATTGAAAACAAACCAAAAAAATATTTTTAGAAACGTTATTTTCTATAGTCTTTTCAATCTTGGAAGACTATGTACTATGCTTATCTTTAGTTATCCCGTCACAACAGAAGAGTCAGTAGTGAGTAGGAGCATTTATCTCCCTTTAATCCAAGGACAACACATGGTAGTAAAGTACCTTGCTTACAGGACACATACTGATGGATAAAATACTCTCACTAACCGTTCAATTTAGAAAGTGTGATGATAATGTATAAGCGGAATAAGTAAATTGCTATATCCTGCTCCTGCAGCTGAAACAGAGGATGCAATGATAAACAGAGCTTTTTTGCTCAAGGAGATTAGTAAATACTAAACTCACAAAAACTCCAGTTGTATCCTTCTTACGTAGGGAGAAATGAGAATATCGTGACCACTCTCAAAGAAGAATGTACAAGTTCTGCTCTGCTACAGAATTACCAGACTAGTGTGCAATTACTTAACCCTCTTCTTTAAAGCCGATAGATTAAATAATAGCCATCCCAAATACTTTAATATAATGATCTATTTGTTTGGTTCACAAATTTAAACCTCTTTAGTTTAGAAAAACATTGTGTGAGAGGGGATATGATAACATTATACAAATATATTCGGGGCCAATACAAACCATTGTGTGGAAATCTATTCACAAACCGGACTTTACACAGGACACGACGTCATGCGTTTAGACTGGAAGAAAGAAGATTTCGTCTAAGGCAAAGAAAAGTTTTTTTTACTGTAAGAACAATAAGGATGCAGAATTCTCTGCCTGAAGAAGTGGTTTTATCAGAGTCCGTACAGATTTTTAAACAGCAACTAGATGCATACTTGCAAAAACAGAATAATCAATTATATAATTTTTCAACTGTAGGGTAATAGCTTCTTGATCCAAGGATAAGTCTGACTGACATTTTGGGGTCAAGAAGGAATTGTTTTTCTAATTTATTGCAAAATTGGAAGTGCTTCAAACTGGGTTTTTTTCTTTTGCCTTCTTTTGGATCAACAGCAAAACATAGATGTGAGGAAGGCTAAACTTAATGGACGCATGCCTCGTTTCAGCCTATGTATGTTCTTTTAAAAACGTACATCTCCACACAAGCAGAGAATAAATAAAAATATCCACTAACATGATTGTTCTTACAAAAAAAAGTATATGAAATACTTCTCTTTTCAAAAACATTTTCTTCTACAAACATCACTTTGAATGAAGCTAAGAGATTTCCCATTGTATGGCATTTACGAAAGTTGGCAACATCATTTTTTTCCCCCTTGTACAAACACAATCTTTAAAAACTTAACTGGCACTACACAAGCTCAGAACGGCCAAATAAAGCATATTTAATGACACCTATTCTTTCTTTTTAGCAATAGAGCTCAGTAGGGTGTAAATTGTCAATGAACAATAAGGAATTCTGCATCTGAAGCTATTGTACAGTCACAATACAGAGCACGCAGTAGATTATTGCTATAATCACATCCTACTTTAACCTTCAAGTACAGCATGTGATGAGTTAAATATGCCTTAACAAAGAAGGTTAGTGCCTGCACTTCAAGCAGCTTCAAAACAAGCTCAGTGTGAGAATATTACTGCCAATAATCTCATCCAGGAAAATACTCAAAGTTTATAAGACTAAGTGGTGCATTGCTTACTTTTTTTTTCACGGGGGTAAAGAGGCTTTTGGTTAACCCAATAAAGGCTTGAAGTGGTCCGTAATACGACGGAGAGCAGTGTGCTATCAGCATTAGACAAGAAAAGGGTTAACAGAATATTAATATAGTCCAGTCCTGGAATATAAAATTGCACATGGCAAAGCAGCAAGCACAGAATTTGCAGGAGAAATTAATAAATGTATCTTCTCGAGTGTCCCTATAGATTGCATTGCTTTGTTAAATATATTGTATTGTTTGGTATTTCACCGATGAGATAAATGTGTTGTATAAATTATTAATCTAGCTGAAAATGAGAATTTAGAATAACAGGTCATAACTCATCGGCGTCTAAAGATTATTTTTGTAAACAAATGAAATATTCCGTGATATGTACGTCACGTCTATTTGATATTAAAATCTACAGGGAGAAAGAAAGCATTCAGATAGTTACCGTACTGATTGTTATCGTTGGGTTTGATAATAAAATTTTTACAAACTGTATATGTTAAATTTGTATTATCTATGATCTTTCAGTAATATATCGTTGCCATTCTAATGAATTAAAAATGAGTTTGGATAGAAGTGATCACAATTACTCAAGATGAAAAGAGTTTTCTCCGAAGATTGAGCTGAGCTCCTTTTAGCCGTTAAAGGTTCAAATGACACTTTTGAAAAACAAACAAAAAACATTATTTTACCAGATATTGGCCAATGCATTAGCCACCGTATGATGGCTACCTGTTAAACCAGTCTGGCAGCTGGAATTACATCTTGCAAGGAGGCTCTCCCAGTCAAATTTTAGATTCTGGCCAGCTTTTGCTACGCACCTTAAAAATACACTGATAATGTTCAGCAAATGTCTTGAGAACAGTACCAGATACAAACAAACATAAATTTAAAGGTGGGAGCCAGGTGTTGTGGGAGGGTCTAGTTTTGGCTATTTAAGGTACTTATCTCCTCTAGCCAGTAAAAGTATCTTTACTGGTGCAGCACATTTACCACCCTTCACTCCCAATTTTCATAATACTTTTCTCAAGTAATTCCTCTTTATTTTACATGCATACCAGTACGTTGGTTTCGTCAATTCAACCAACTTATGTATATTCCTTACGTTAGGGTTACTATGTTATGTTTATTTCTAACATCTTATGGCCTTTTGTGTCCGGACCACAAATATATATATATATATCCCCTATACGGCTGCACATTTGTTAATGAAGATAATGAATTAAAACATGCAAATATGTAAAGAAGTAAAACCTATGTGAACATCTGATCTCCAGAGCTTGCAAAGAAGAGATCGGATTCTAATTAGAACTAGTCCAATTTTTTTTCAGTTGGAGCAGATGGCATATGTTATAAACTCTTGGGCAAAAGAGGTTTATTTGAAATGTATTTCAGGATTTCAGGAGTTGTGTGTATATTAATTTATGAAACTAAATAAAACACACTATTTGAAAATATAATAGTATATTTGTTGTGGGTTTTATTTCATTGTTGAGTATATATTTTTTTAAATAAATATTTTTAAAATAAAAGTTTTGCACACTTATACTTGATGAATGTGTGCCGTATTCCTCTTTGAAGTTGTAAAGGTTTTTAATGTTTTTCTCTGCTGAATGACACAAACTACAAATGCTTTGTTTCCCATGTTTTTTCTTAAAAGCGCACTATAGTCACCCTAATTAATCAGTTTTGGTGTATAGATCATATCCCTGCAGTGTCACTGCTATTTAGGAGTTAAATTGTTTTGCCTGCATGTGACTCACACAACTCTCCTAAACACTTCCTGTAAAAAGTCATCTAATGTTTACACTTCCTTTACTGCAAATTCTGTTTAATTAAGAATGTCTTATCTGCTGTTATGCTAATAGCTTGCTAGACCCTCTAGGATCCTCCTGTATGTAATTAAAGTTACATTTGCAGAAAAGGAGATAGAAACTTTTAAAGTAAGTTACATCTGAATCAAAGTGAAACCATTTTGTTTTCATGCAAGCTGTGCCAGTCGCAGCCAGGGGAGGTGATTTAACTCCTAAATAGTAGAGAATTGAGCAGATAAACTTCAGAGACATGATCTATACACCAAAACTGCTTCATTAAGCTAAAGTTATTTTGGACTATAGTATAGTGTCCCTTTGAGTAAAACGACCCAAGGTAGTAAAGCTTTTTTAAAGAAACTATAAAAGAACCTGTACAAGTCACTTCAGTCTCATGAGGTGTAAATATCATACAAGATTTTGTACCTCTTCAGGGGGAAGAATATATACCCAATGGATATCACAGAATAGGGGAGGGATTCTTTTCTTTGCAAATTACACCTGTAAAGAGTCAGATGAATTACCTTCAAGCATCTTTCTATATTGACACATCAACAACATGTTCTAGTGTTCTCTATGTCATTAAGAAAGCAATCACATGTACTTCACAGGTACTGGGAAGATCTACTGTCCTTATAACAGACTAGTTGGTTGTTTATTTATCTGAGAATTGCAATGTACAGGAGGATTTTTATCACACGCAGTAGTCTGGGCCCTCGTGGTCGTTTTATTCCTTTTGACAAAATAGTACCATAATTGTGTAAGGCAATACTAATATTAAAAAAAAACAAGACGAATGTAACAATATAAAGTCGAAAACTTAGGAGAAAAATACATAATAATCAAAAATATTTTATAAAAAAAATTAGATCTTTTGACATGGTATTTAATTTTTACATATTATTGGTAGAATATCTTTATTCCTAAACCAGAAAATGATGAGTTTGGCTTTTTCACAAAACATCTTTATTCCAAACCAACATTCACACATTTCTTCCAGTATTGTCACAATGATGATATTTACATTAAATCTTCAAATTTATAAAATGCAATATGTTACTATATCTTTTTTACGCTCAATAACTCCACAAGAGGGCACTTTTATCCATTTACAGAAACAAAACAAGGTTTTGTTAAGTCTAAGATAGCAGAGATGCTAACATTAGCAGAGAAAGATAGATCCTAAATAATCAGTGCATCTTTTGCAAAATATTACAAAAAAAAATGACTTCAAACTCAAAATAAACAAGCCTATATAGTATAGGAGCAAAATAAAAACACTTCTACTTAACTTCAGCTGTCAATATGCTCCGAAAAATGCCTGTGGTATCCCAAACACCAAACTCACAAATTAACTACATGGAAAGACCCATTGCTTTTATCGGATCTCAAATGGACAACTGTTGGAAATAACTCGATGTGCTACTTTTACAAATAACTTGTTACAAAAAGGGTAACTCCAACCACCATACCCACTTATGCTTTTAGAAGTAGCCATGGTGGTAGGAGTCTGTAAGTGCTGTGTTTCTGCTTGAAACGATGCTTATAATGAGATATTTGTACTTTTGTGCAGTTACACCCCTGGCACACGTGACTTAGGCAGCCTGCAAGGAGAAGCCATGATCTTTTCACCCTCCCTTCTATGCAAAGTATTTGATAGGAACACGAGCGGGCAGTAGTGGCATTGACGGAGGCTTGGAAACCAGCGTGGGGATCTTCATCCGGAGATGGATTCCAGGTAAGCTAGATATTTATTTGCAGGTTTATAAGTGG
The DNA here is from genome assembly GCA_933207985.1 of Pelobates cultripes. Classification (NCBI taxonomy): domain Eukaryota; kingdom Metazoa; phylum Chordata; class Amphibia; order Anura; family Pelobatidae; genus Pelobates; species Pelobates cultripes. The sequence goes on from OW240924.1 coordinate 70,353,939, forward strand.
GGGGCCTACTAAATAATGACCAGTAGGGCTTTATAAACTAAATTTACATTTTTTTTTTTTACCAAGGGTAGAGTTAGCCTTAAAAGCATTAATAATCTAAAACAGTAAAACTTCATAAAAGAAACACAAAGACATTGCAAATCCCTAGGTTCCGATCAGATTTTGTAACATCCACTAAAAGCAGAATGTGGTTGACATTTCCCACCCCATCCATGATCTTCTATTCATTTTCCTTATGTAATGCCAACCATTTGCAGTAGTTAGCATACAGCTGTACTCGCTATTTACTCTGTGACAACACAATGATAAAGAAACACTGGATCAGGACAATACGAATGGTGGTCACTCTTCTTTTGTTGTCTCCTAAGTCTTTCAACATAGAAAGGAGAAACGTAGTAATAAGTGAGCTTGTTAACTATATTATTATTATTATGATATTTATAGAGCGCCATCAAATTCTGCAGCGCTTTACAATGGGTGAACGAACAGACATGTAGTTGTAACCAGACAAGTTGGACACACAGGAACAGAGGGGTTGAGGGCCCTGCTCAATGAGCTTACATGCTAGAGGGAGTGGGGCAAAGTGACACAAAAGGTAAGGATAGTATTAGGGAAGTAGATTGATAGAATAGTATTCACTGAAGTTGGGCGCCATTAACAGTTTAATTGATACACTTTTGTGAAAAAGTGAGTTTTAAATGATATTTTGAAGGAGGGGGGCATAATCTTTTGATTCGGTAATATTTTTACCTTGTGGCTTTCGCTCATGTTCTAAGATGTCTAAGTGGGCTTTATACATAACCACGAATTTGGACACATTTTTTACTTTTACCCCAGCTCAAATAATATAAATTACAGGATGGTGGGGAACTGCTGTTCAAGAAATCGATTTAAAAATAGCGCACTTCTGCTCTTCTTTATTTTTTTTTATTTATTTTTTTTTGCAGTGCATAAAGATAGTACAACACGCGTGGGTACCCTGACGGCAATCCTCACGCTTCTTTTCATTGCTTATAACAGAGGGGTATGAAAGATTATATGCACATTTTTTAAGTGAAAGGGTATTATCCATGTTTAAACGTAAAGATAGGTTTCTAAACTTGCAAATCCTGTTGCTTAAGGTTACAGGTTAAAGTTGCATGTTGATAAGCTCACTGTGTGGTTGTTTGAGTGTTTCGTTTGGTCTAGAGGCTGAAATTGCCACAGTTTCCAGATTCCAGGGCCCAGAGTGTCGATGAATGGGGCCAGTCCCTAAATCTGTTATAGGCTTGGGTGGTGCTCGTGTGTGGCTTTTATCAGAGCCGCGGGTTGTAAGTATGCCAGTGTGTGTAGTAACGTATGCCTGCTGTGTGCTGCTTGTTTTCTATTTGAGCAGTGAAAAGATGCCAGTTAGTCAGGTGTCTTAGGTGTGGTACAGCAGGTATGGAGTGGTGCATAAGGACAGGTGTGGCTAAATTTTGGCACTTCAGGCTGGGGTTCAAGTCCCGGGTCAGCCGACACCTTTGCTGGGTGGTAGACTTAGGTGGCATAGTGCGTTCAGAAGGCAGAGTTCAGGTGGAGTCCCCCAGAGCTCTGGGCCGTCATGAAGGCCTGCATCCTCCAGTCTCGAACTAGGGTTCTCTCGTGGGAGGCCAAGTTCTGCCCTTGTGGGGGGCTGCAGCTTGTCCCGGTGGGGTGACGCTCTCTATGGCGTTGAGTCAGCTGCTGCTGTGACCGATGCTCTGGGGCTGTTCCCCATGTGGTTTTCAGCCCAGGTGGGCCCATCGTGTGAGGCTGGGAGCTTGCTTTATAAGGATTGCCTAGGGAGATCTGCTCTCCTCCCGCCCTACTTCTTCCCGCTTGCTTTTTCACTGCCAGCGCCGCTGGTTGCACTGTGCATCCTGCAGGTTTATCTTGGAGGCAGAGGGTGAGTGCGGACGCAGTCTGAGGTGAGGGCATACTTTGGTTCCGATTCCTCTTGTCCTTTAGGCATGCACATGGCTGGAAGGCATTGGCCATCTTGTGGTAGGTCACCTCGCTTGCACTTCGCTGCAGGGCTGGTGCTGTAGCCTTGCGGTAGCCCTGGGTTGTCGCCCGTGGGGACCAGGATAACCCCCACCGGTCCGGGGGGGTAGCGATACACCGGTCGGAGACCTGCGGGAGCGGCCGTCTTGCCCCAGCTCAAGCTTGGGTAGGCCTCAAGCCTTAGTATGGCAACTCTGATGCCGTGTCCGGTCGAAAGTGGTATCAGCGCATTCAGCACCGGCTGGTGAGTGGTTTGGTCAATGTTTTGGGTCAGTGCCTTGTTGTGGTTCAGAATTAGCCTCAGTTTAGCTGCACAGACGCTGGAGCTCAGGCAAAGCATGTCTGACCCAGTCAGTGGTCAGGCTCCGCCCCCCTGCTCTTATTTTTTATATGCACTTTGTGACTAAATAAAGAAATAATAATTTGATTAATATCTTGTTTTCCTGCAACTTAGTGAACAGTTGGATTTGGACTTACACGTAAGTGAATATACTAGTTGTGTTACCATTTTGCCACTTTCTCACTTAAACATATTTTTTATAATGATCACTCATAATAAAATTCAAAGAGAAGAATAAAGTACAATGCGATCTACCAGCTACTTATTATAAAAATAATTATATCTAAAAGAATGTTAAGATAAAAATGTAAACTTGTCTCTTCTACTTAGCATGTAAACAAGTTGTTTTTAAAAAAATTATTCCTGCACTCGTTATAGTTTGCAATCTAGTAAAAAATTGATGTGTCCCGTTATTTGACTTGCTGATCTCTGGTGACTATTGGGCATCTGTAGAGAGAACATCATGCATGTATACTCTTAAGCCCACGGACCTGTAAAATGTTAAACAGTAAAATAATAATTTTGTTGTTGGGAGTGTAAAAAGGAGGCCACATCACGTTTATTACACTTGTGCTCAGCAGGATTTTTCGATTCAGCCGAATAATTTTTCCTGAAATTTACATTCATGTGATGGTTCACTTTGGTCCAACGCCATTCAGGAAAAATGATTTGAGGACACATTTAGACAAACTAGAAAGGGTGCGAAAATGGGCCAATTTGTATACTGCAAATATATACATAATATAAATAGAGGGAACGAGAGAAGCAGCAAAACAATCTAAATTTACATACTTATGTATTAAATATATGTATTAAATATATAATATAGATATATAGATTTTATTTTACTTCTCCTCCTTTATTCCCTATATTCGTTACTCTTTAGTGCCATGGGCAAAACCCCTAATCCCAAGGTATCTGAACATATTGTGCATTGCTTTGTTGTTCGCTCAGTTTTACGTTTGCTACTAAGCGGCTGCAAGAGAAGTCCCAAAGTGCCGAAATTCAGAAATGCCGAAGTTCCGAAATTCCAAAGTGCCGAAGTTGCCGAATTTCCAAAGTGTCGAAGTGCCGAAGTTCCGAAGTGTTGAAGTGCCGAATTGCCGAAGTCCCAAATTGCAGAAGTTCCGAATTTCGGAATGCCGAACCGAACCGAAAATATTCCCCATGCACATGCCTAACATAGATCAGAAATGAAATCTATTGCTATGCTATTAGTTCCATGGATAAAACAGATATTTAAGAAGATTCTGCCCACTTCAAAATTAACCCCTTAAGGACCAGACTGTTTTTGCAATGTTGTACATTTGCGACCAGGCATCTTTTTACACTTTTGTGGTGTTTGTGTTTAGCTGTAATTTTCCGCGCTCTCATTTACTGTTCCCATACAAATTATATATTGTTTTTTCAGGACAAAAGGGACTTTTTTACATACCATTATTTATACAAAAATGAAAAAATATGATGAAAAATTGAAAAAATACATGTTTTTTGACTTTTACTTGAAAAATCTTTTACTCATCTACAAAAGCGAATGAAAAAAATTGCTAAATAGATTCATCATTTTGTCCTGAGCTTAAAAATACCCATGTTTACATGCTTTTTTGCTATTTTTTTGCATCTTATAGGGCTATAAGTACAAGTAGGATAATGCGGTTTCAAAACATACATTTTTAAAATTTATCAATAGTGACATTGTAACACTATTATCTGTCATAAATCTCTGAATAACACCCCACATGCACATATTTTTTTTAAAGTAGACAACCCAGGGTATTTAATATGGGATATGTCCAGACTTTTTTAGTAGCTACTTAGTTGCAAACGCTGGCCAAAGTTAGCGTTCATATTTGTTTGTGTGTGAAAAAAGTAAAAAAACTAAATTGAACGCTAATTTTGGCCAGTGTTTGTGACTAAGTGGTTACTAAAAAAAGACTAGACATACCCCATTTGCAATACCTTGGGTTGTCTTCTTTTGCAAATGGTATGCCATCATGGTGGTAATTCTCATTCCTGGGATACCATACGCTCTCAAAGGCAACGTAACCAATCTGGCCATTTTCAATGTAAAAATATTTGACCCATATATTTGACCCTGTAACTTTCAAAAATGCTATACAACCTGTACATGGGGGGTACTGTTATACTCAGGAGACTTTGCTGAACACAAATATTAGTGTTTCAAAACTGGAAAACGTATCACAACAATTATATCATCAGTAAAAGTGCTGTTTGTGTGTGAAAAATGCAGAAAAAGTCACTTTCACTGACAATATCATCGCTGTGATATGTTTTACTGTTGTGAATCACTAATATTTGTGTTTAGCAAAGTCTCCCGAGTAAAACAGTACCCCCCATGTACAGGTTTTAGGGTGTCGTAGAACGTTATAGGGTAAAATACAGTGCTAGCAAATTAAATTCTCTGGACTTTCGGCCTGGCTTGGCAGGTAGGTCCCTCAAATTGCAATCAATAAAATTACTTAATTATGTAAAAATATTACATAAATACGCACATAGAATTTAAATATATAAGCACATTTATATATTTGAAGTCTACGTGTATATTTATATAATTATTTATGTAATTTTGTATATGGACATATGTATATTTCATATTATTTTTATTTATTTATTTATATATACATAGATATATATACAATTTCATTCTAAGTGTATTTTGATATAAATATATATATTACTATCAAAATACAGTTAGAATAAAATTTCATATAGCTATATAATTTTTTAAAAAATATTATTTTTACATTTTTTAATTTAATTTCAATTACTTATTATTTGTATTTTATAATAATATATATTTACAATATATATAGTTATTATATATATTATATATATACATGAGTAATGTATTTATTATATGTACATATTAATAAAAAAATACACTTAGTATGACATTATATATATGATATATAGACATATTATATAGATATAATAAATGTATATGTATCATATTTATATACACATATATAATTATTATTTTTATTTATTAAAATTAACCTTTATTTTTTATTTTTTTATTTTACACTAGCAGGGAGACTGCCTGTTAGCACAGACAGTCCCCCTGCAGGCAGACACTAGGACACCTATTGTGACCATGTGATCGCTCTGTTGAGCGATCACATGGCCCCAGGGGTCCTAATCCGCCATGGGGAGACTGTCTGGGCTGCAGGCAGTCTCCCCACACCGGGAGCAATGCCGATCGCCGCTGGGGGAACGACTGCGAACGGGTAAGTACATCTGACCGTTAGGACGGTTCAGGACCATCACCGGTCGGCAATGCCGATGACGGTCCTGAACCGTCCTCGGTCCTTAAGGGGTTAAACTTAATTACTACTTTTGCTCAAAATACATTAATAGAGTGAGAAATCAACAAGGGAATCCGCATATACTAAAACACATATAAATGTCCATTACAAAACAAGAAGTTTTTAAGATGATGGTGTGACGGCTGTCTGGTTGGTGTGACAGCTGCCAATATATTTCAAAATATCTTACCTACAGTGACAGTTTAAAAACAAAATAAATAAAATAAATGGGCTCCCTGAGAGTACATATTTTGCTAATTGATTTTAAATAGTGTGTTTTTCAATAAATTTATCGCTATTTACTTGAGTTTCTTCTTTTTGTTTTTTGGTTGTTTAAGATTGATGAGCATTACAAATGTTGTTTTCAGAAGTTACATATTAAATAGAATTAAAGACAACACATCAATACACCCATTGCATCTTGTGCCTGTAAGCATTTAAACAATATAGATTTAGGATTAACATTTGATCTATACATTGTATCAACAACTTATACCATATATTACAAAGTCAACGTGGCAAACTTTAACAAACCCTGCAAGATTACTCATTGGTCTTATGAGAGCTGTTTGTACATGATATCTATGATTGCAATGTTCTTGCAATGCTGTAACTTGAAACATACCCTGTTCTCACCTACCTAGAGCCAAGTTCTTCATCCCTGCTGAGAGTATTTGTTCTACGGTATCTTGTTTGGAAACTCTAACAACATTTACATAGGCTGAAAAGAGACATGAATCCATAAAGTTTAGACTTTCTCGCATCTGTTTTTGCTGTTGATGTAAAAGATAAAACAAAACATAGTTCAAAGTACTTTCCAATTCCTTCTTGACCCCAGAATGGCTGTTTGATCTCTCCTTGGATCAAGAAGCTGTTACCCCACCTATTAAACACTAGATTTATTTATTTATAAAATATTTTACCAGGAAAGATACATTGAGATTTCTCTCGTTTTCAAGTATGTCCTGGGTCCACAAATCATTGCATTGTTACATTAGGGTACAATAAAAAACAAAAACAATATTGATGTACAATATAAACAAAATTTAACATAGAACAGGTAGGAAATATATAATCAACCATGACAGGTGCATTCTGTTTTGAGGTATGTAGAGAGGGATCTCTTAAAGGACTTTAGGCTTAGGGAAGATTTTAAATTGTGCGGGAGGTCGTTCCACAATTGCGGTGCTCTGTAGGAGAAGGAGGATCGGGCCGCTTTCTTTTTGTATTGAAGTAGACTAAGTAAAGTGTTGGTCCTGGATCGGAGCTTATAGAAAGTGGGAACAGCTGGGGAAAGCATTTTGCTCAGGTAGGGTGGGAGTTTCCCAGAAAAGCTCTTAAACACAAGGCTGGAAAGATGAAGGGTGCGTCTGGATTCCAGCGACAGTCAGTTTAGTTCTTTTAGCATGTCACAATGGTGAGTCCTGTAATTACATTGTAGCACAAATCAGCAGAACGAGTTTATTAATGTGGGATTGCGATGCAGATACATATACTACATCCCCATAATCAATGATTGGCATCAGCATTTGCGGTACAATCCTTTCCTTTACTGTAGGGCTTAGGCAGGATTTGTTTCTGTACAGGGCACCTAGTTTTGGATAAAGTTTAGATGCAAGCTTTTCTATGTGCAGGCCAAAAGATAGATTGGGGTCTAACATCATACCCAAGTATTTGAAAGAGTGGACTGCGGTCAGTGGGCCATTTGAATTTGTTTTGATGGATAGGTGGGAATCGTGTAATTTGTGTAATTTAGGTACTGTTCCAAAGATCATTGTGACAGTTTTGTCAGTGTTCAGGAAGAGTTTGTTTTTTGCGATCCACTTTTCTACCTCTGTAAACTGGTCTTGGAGCACAGCCTCAAGCTGCGGTAGATCGGATTTGCTTGCATGGATTACTGTGTCATCTGCGTACATGTGTACATTTGAGGATTTGCAGACATTAGGCAGATCATTTATAAATAATGTAAATAGTAGGGGGCCGAGAATGGAACCTTGGGGAACACCATACGTGACTGGGAAAGGGAGGGAGTTGCTGTCAGAAATGGACACATATTGTGAGCGATCCGATACATACGATCGAAACCAGGTTACCGGACAATCACCAATACCTGAGTTTTTGAGTTTGTGTAGTAGAATGTCGTGGTCTACTGTGTCAAAGGCCTTAGCAAAATCAAGGAAAATAGCTCCAGTTAGGTCTCCTTGTTCCATGCCAGTTTGGATGTCATTGCAAACTTTTAAGAGGGCAGTTGTAGTGGAGTGATTCTGACAAAAGCCCGATTGATCAAGGGTCAGATAGTTTGATTGTTGGTAGTACTCACATAGTTGCGTATGGACACATTTTTCTAAGATTTTTGACAATACCGGGAGCAATGATGTTGGGCGATAGTTAGAAACCAAAGTAGTGTCACCACTTTTATGGATAGGCACTACTCTCGCAGTCTTCCAAAGTTTGAGTATGTATCCAGACACCAAGGATTCGTTAATTAGAGTTGCAACGGGTTTAGCAATTGCCAGCGCACTGAGCTTCAACAGCATTGCTGGGATTTGATCAGGTCCGGACTGGTTTTTCATTTTTAAATTATTAAGATGTTTTTTAATGACACTAACAGGTACAGGTCTAAAAATGAACTGGTCTATATTGGGCCTTTGCAAATTTAGTGGGACCTGATCCAAATTTGTAGTATCAGGATGCGTGTCATTTATTAGCTTGGCAATCAGGGCAGTAGAGCATCCGACATAATAATTGTTAAAGGCATTTGCTACATCTAAGGGAAGTTGCAGGGTTTGGTTATCCACTTTGACATTGGATGGTTGGGAGTGGATTGGGGGAGTTTGTAGTTTATTTATGACTTTCCAAAAGTTTCTATGGTTTGAGATGTTATTGTTCAGATTTTCATAGAAATATTGGGCCTTGGCCAATTTTGTCTGTTTTGTGCATATATTTCGCCATTGTCAATATGCACAGTGATCATTAAAAGAGCCAGTACGCTTAAACTTTGACCACAAAGAATCCCGAAACTGGTACATTTGGATGAGGTCAGCTGTGATCCAGTTCATATATGCTCCTTTTACCCTCACCTTACGCAGCGGGGCATGCAAATTCCAAATTTGTAGGAGTTCAGACTGAAAGAATTCAACAGCACAATCTAGATCTGGTATAAGGTTTAATCTGTGCAATGGGAGGTTCTTTATGTCATTTAGAAAGGATTCAAGATTAAATTTTTTGAAGGACCTAGTTATTTTAACCTTGGGAGAGGATTTAATAGCCTTTATTTTGCGCACGCAGTACACTAAACAGTGATCACTGAAAGTATTTGGGAGAACACCGGCCTCCTGGATTCTATCAGGAGAAGTGGAGAGAATCCAATCAAGCAGGGTATGGTTATGGCTTTTAATGTTTATGCGAGTTGGGGAGGAGATTAATTGCGTTAGCTGCAAAGTCTTCCAAAGACCAACAGTTCACTTTTTGAGTTTTGAGCTATGTTTTCACTAAGGAGATGGGCTATGTCAGAAGGGGAATGCACAGGGGAGCTAGGTGGGCGGTGGATTCCTGCAACAATGATTGATTTACTGCACGGGATCTCAATTGTGCCAGAAAGATGGCAGGGGGACTAAGGTTTTGTAAAGGGGTAAACTTTATGGAATTGTCAACATAAATAACAATGCCTCCTCCTCTCTTTGCTCTGTCATTTCTAAAACATGAATACCCCTGTATTGCAATGGAGGTGTCTGGTATTTTGATTTAATGTTATTTAAGGAAAAACAAACGCTAAGATTGAGAATTACAGAGATAAGACAGAGGTATTTAAGTAGGGAAATAAAACCATTAAACCATTAAACAAGGAACAGGAAAGATATATGGGCCTGAGCTAGTTAAACTAACTTTTAACATGATGGACAAAGACAAATGTGATAAAAATTACTTTGCATGATTAGCACAGGCTATAGTTACAAAGACATGAAAATGTATACATTGAAAATAATAAAACTAAATAATAGTCACTAAATATAAAAACACACACATACAACAAAATTAACAGGGTATGCAGAAATAGAATGAAATGTCAGTCTTCCAGAAGGCTACGTGTTTCAAATGGCCATGGAACAGCTGATGGAGCTCTGAGTTATATGCTGGACTGGGTATGTTTAAAAATCAGACTGTTTCAAATGGCCATGGAACATCTGATGGAGCTCTGACTTCTATGCTGGACTGGGTATGTTTAAAAATCCCACTGTTTCAAATGATTCCTGAAGATTATTTCTTTGTATATATTCATCTGTACAGACTCTGATAAAACCACCTTTCAGGCAATAATTTTCAGGCAATGATTCCAGATCCTTATTATTCTTACTGTTTAAAACCTTTTCATTTGCCTTAGACTAAATCTCATTTCTTCCAGTTTAAATGTGTGACCTTGTGTCCTAGGTATAGTCCTGTTTATGAATAGATTTCAAGACAATGGTTTGTATTGGGCCCAGATATATTTGTATAATGTTATCATATCCACTATGAGGCAATGTTTGTTTAAACTAAAGAGATTTAAATTTGTTAACCTTTGTTAATTAAAGTCTTCTATCCCTTTTATACATTTTGTAGCCCTCCTCTGCACTTTTTCTAGTGCCATAATATCCTTCTTTAACCCCTTAAGGACACATAACTTGCTGTAGTTGTAACCAGACAAGATGAAAACACAGAAACAGAGAGGTTGAGTGCCCTGCTCAATGAACTTACATGCTAGAGGGAGTGGGGTAAAATGACACAAAAAGGTAAGGATAGTATTAGACTAGTGACAGTTGCAGAAGAGGAATCAGTTGGGAGCTATTAACATATTCAAGGTGGGATCTTACCATTAATTTATAAAGAGGCAAAATTACATTTTCATCTTGAGAATGAATGCCTCTTTCTATACATGACAATACATTACTGGCCTTAGCAACTGCATATTGACATTGCACATTGTTACCTAGTTAGTTGTCTAAAACAATTTCCAAATCCTTCTCATATGTTTTTATCCCTAATTCACTACCATTTAAGTTGCTTGTACATTTTTTACCCTAAAGTATATAGCTTTGCATTTATCTATGTTAAATTCCATCTGCCATTAGAGTGTCAGTAACCCAATCTATCTAAATTTCTCAACAGGAAAGTAATATCCTGCTCACATTGTACTACTTTACAGAGGTTTGTGTGTAACGGCACCCCCAGGCATAAAAGGGGTTAAAAGCCGTTTAGTAGATCTTCCCCTTCCAGAGACACAGGCACATCTACTGTAGACACCAATCCACCGAACCAGAGACGCATATGAATGCTGTAAATAGCCAAACCGGAACCATACAAATGCTGTAAACAGGCGAATAGGAAAAACCATACAAAAGGTTTACACTCCTAGCAGTCGAACTGGAAATGCATACAATAAATCCCCCAAAGAACGAGATAAGGCTCCGTTTTGGGGGTCAAGCAGGAACAGACAGAGCTGTGGGTTTATTGTTCTTATATACACATACTTACACATTAGTACCACCCACAGGGTTTTGGAAAACAACCAATAAACACGTACAATACACTCAGACACTCCCACACAAAATCCTCCCCTCTGCCTGTGATACAATTACGTTACACAATGGGCAATGTAATTATAACAGCCAGAGAAATACAGTTTTTCCACATTATTCATAATTTGAAAAGTATGCATCACATTCACATACTCCAAATACAAACATATGTCAAAATCATCCAAATTGGTCCATTGGTGCAAAAGATAGATCGAAGTCCTTTGTGACCAAATGAAGCATGGCTTTTCTGCCAAAAACCAATTCCACAGAGTCTTCTATCCTGGAGATAATTGGGAAGTAATCCAATTATCTCCAAGGACAGAGGCAAAACTCCATTAAGCACATGGCAGTAAAAAGACAGTAAAATACAATAAAATACACAAGGTTACATTTATTACATAAAATACAGTCATGCAACATATCCCCAGATAGCTTAGGTCTGAGCACACATTATTACTGAATGGCACTCAGAGCACACACATACAGTTCAATTGCCATGGAGCCAAAGTCTTTCCCATAGTCTTTCATTATACGAATGGGCTCCAGGGCATAGCTATCTGGGGTATCACCGCTCAAACAGGGGAAGCACCGAATGACCCGGCTTTCGTGTCTTCGCAGGGAAAAACAAGCGTTTCAACATGGGGCCATAGTCTAAAGGCAGCAGGCGGGCAACCAGGCTCCTCCAATGCACAGTGGCGAGATTGGTCTCGTCACAAACGTATTGAATGATTTGGCAAACTCCAAGAAGATCACGTCCACTGCAACACCCTGACCTATACTTCTACTTACGTAGAATGCAAGTAAATTAGTGTGACTTGACCTATGTTTCATAAAACAATGAAGATTTTTGATAACAATGTTCTTCCTAATGAAGAAAGTGATCCCTTAATATTCCTTCAAATACTTTCCCAGTCACAGAGGTTATGTTCAACGGTCTATATTTTCCAGGCAAAGATTTTGAACCCTTTTTGAATATAGGAACCACATCTGCCTTCCTCCAATCCTCCAGTACAATTGCTGAAAGAAAAGAATCCTGAAAGATTAAAAACAGAAGTACACTTATTTCTCCTTATGTACTCTTGGGTGAATAACATCTGGCCCTGTGGCTTTGTTTAGTTTCTGTTGAGTCATACAATCCCAATTTTTATGTTTTATGTTTTTTTACAGCAATTATTTGCATCTCTCTTGCCATAGGTTCCCTCTTAATATACACAGAGGAAACATTATTTAAAATGTCTGCCTTTTCATGGTCTTCATTAACTAACACACCCATCTCTGATTTCAGTGTACCTACACTTTTTTTTTTTTAGAATTTACATACTTTAAAAATGCTTTGGGGTTGGTTTTTCTCATTTTGTAGTTTAGCCCATCTAATTGTCCTTTTGCATGCATTATTGGCTTTATATCTTATATAGTATGCTTCTTATTTGTCGGATTTAAATGTTTTAAATGCTCTTTTTTACTTTTAATTTCTTGGTTCACCTTTCGACTGAGCGACATTGGCATCTTTTATATTTATTACCCATTAGATATATACTAAGTGTAAATTTCTGATATATGCTTGAAGATATTCAATTTTTACCAAAGAGTTTTTGCCAGTCAATAAGTTGTAACGCTTCCCTTATCTTAATCAGCCTTTTTAAAATGATGTGCTTTAATGTACCCCATGTGCTTTTGCCTTTTTGAGTTTATTTCAGAAGACACCATATTGATTTCAGTATTTCCCAAGGGCTTCCCTACTTGAATGTTTGTCAAAAGTTTAGCATTGTTTGTTATCACCAGATCCAGACAAGCATCTTTTCTAGTTAGTGCTTCCAACAATTGTGACATGAAGGTGTCATTTAACAGGTTAAAAAAACTGATTCCCCTATGTGAGCTACTAGTCCCTCTATCCCAATTTATGCCCCAGTAATTAAAATCTCCAATAGTTCATGTTACCCAGATGTGCTGTGTTTCCTATTTGTTTAAACAGCTGTTCTTCCTCACCAATATCAACATTAGGTGGTCTATGCCATATCCCAACTAATCTTAGCTTCCACATTTTACCCATTTTTTTTTCCTGTTTTTTTCTATCCTTCCTAAATAACCATTTAGATTAACTGGCAGTCATGTGTCTCATCCCACCATGTTTCTATTATGCCATATTGCTCAGTGTATGCTATTGCCTCTAGTTCCCCCAATTTGTTACATAAGCTCCTTGCATTAGTAAATATACATCTTATATTATCACAAGTCTCTTGTACTTTATGTGAATTTTTATTACTATTATAGACCTCCTCTTTTTGATCTTGCCCCTTCCCTATCTCCACCCCTTTGTGTTGAGCTAAAGTCCTTTTTGTCCTAACTTTATCTTGTATATTTCTTGGTCTCTCCCATCCTTCCATACGTTTAAAATCCTCCAACCTTCAAGCTATCTTGTCCCGCAGCAGACCCTCTTCCATTTAGGTGCAATCCTTTAGTGGTATAGAGATTGTGTCCTAGTGCAAAATCAGCCCAGTGCTCTAAAAAGCCAAAACTCTCCTTCCTACACTTTAGCTGACTTTCTTCTGCTGACATTCTACTGTAGCATGCAGCACAGGTAATATTCCCGAATACGCTACATTAAAGGTTCATTTACTTCCTAATTCCATGAACTGATTTTTAAGGACTCTCCATTTTCCTCTGACTTTGCCATCGGCACCAATATGGACCAAAAAATTAAAACATGTTAGCACTATGTTGGAGAAACCCTCAATTATATACTGGGTACTCTACATATAATCTATGAAAGAAATAGCAGCTTAATATGCATAATTTCAATTAGTTATAAAAAAAAAACTTTAGAAGTATCTACAGCATATATTTTTAGTGTGTATTCGTCCAAACATTTGGAAGAATATTGTAATGTTCAAGAGTTCTTGGGTAGTAGTGGAAAGGGTTAATCTTGCCACACAGGTAGGATCCACAGTCTAAGGATACAATGTATATTACAAAGGTACAAAAGAAATCCACATAGCATAACACTGTATTTATTGGCATAAAATTTAAAACCCTCTCCCCTAAAAGGTACCCTTACATAAACAAATGGTGGTACTTGTTTCCAAGAGACACAAAACAATCATGAGTATCAGAGAGTGAAAGTTGTTACTGCCAGTCCTCCTGATTGTATGGGTCATGGCTGAATCTCCTTGCCGTGCAGCCAAGTGCTTGTGCTGGAAGGACGCCGAGTTTCAGAGCCGGTATCTGTAATCACTCCTAGTTCACCTCTCTAAGTTATAAACCGTTAGCACTTCAACGCGTTTCGCCCAAACACCCGGGCTTTTTCAAGATGGTCAATATGGACCATGACAGCCAGGATATCCCCAGCCCCTCCCAATAATCTATCAAGTCTGGCAGCAACATGAATGACCCGAGCACCTGGGAGACAGTAAACTGTCCAGTTGAGATGATCAGAGCAACATATTGCCCTGTCTGCTCTCTTAATAGTAAAAAAAATAGTTACGCCGCACTCAGACTTCAAAAAAATACATAACTAAGAAGGCTACTATAAAACGCCTATCTAAGAGAATAAATATGGGGATTTAGTTCCACCATATGGCCATATGATATTAAACCCACCACTGCTTCAAAGTACCCCAATATCAGTGGGTCCTACGCTAATTACAAAATGTGAGAGACAAATTAAATAGTACTGGTGCTAAAAACAAGCTTCAGTGTATTAAATTAATTTCTTTGTAAGAGCAATGTGAGTATACAAAAATACAGAGTAACAACTAAACAACTGAAGTGCTGGTGCTTGAATGAGTACACTCACATTGCAGATGATATCTGTGTTGCATGAAGAAAATAATAAAAGTGACATGACTATAAAACTCCTCCTATTTATACACACACCTGTGGCCACCTCTAAAGAGGCCTCAGAAGCTGGGGGGCCTGGGCGGGGGTGCTTAACCCCAAAGGAATCTGGTCTGTATTCCAAATATGCTTCCACAGAGAAGAGATTTCTACATGCAGCACAGATATTATCTGCAAATGTGAGTATACTCATTCAAGCACCAACACTTGAATTGTTTAGTTGTTACACTGTTTTTAATTGCTTTTATCACTCTTTATTTTAATGACTTCATTCAAGAATTGCATATTCCTCTACATTGCTGCTTTGCATAGCTATTTTGTCATATGCGTTGATTTCTCAGCTCATGGGGCGCTGGCAGAAAAATTAGATGCAGAAAACTGATTCCCAAACTTAAGTGCACACATGTGTGCCGCAGAATATTTCCCCAGTGCTATGATTTTAGCAGCGTGGAAACATTACTGGTCAACGGGGACCCAGTCAAGTGCCGCTGCCTTTAAGACCGCGACCGGGCCCCTGTAATATCGTCCGGCTGGGAGACAGTGTGGGAGGGAGAAGAGGCAGCCGCAGCATTAACAGAAAGGAGCATGAAGAGTTCCAGACTCCTCCCTCCCACAACAGCAGGTCTCCATGCCACCCTCCTGGACACATAAGGTAAGCTGACAGGAGGGTGGCTGGAGATATAAAAAAAAATATGACTTGTGTGAGAGTGTGTATGTGTGTGTGTATGAGTTTGTGTGTGTGTGTGAGTGTATGTATGAATTTGAGTGTTTGAGTATGAGTGTGTGTATGAGTGTGAGTGTATGTGTATGTGTGTTTGTATGTGTGTGAGTATGAGTATGTGTGTGAGTGTGTGTGTGTATGTGTATGGGTGTGTATGAATTTGAGAGTGTGTGTGTGAGTGTTTGTATGTGTATGAGTGTGAGTATGAGCATGAAAAGCTCTAGACCCCTCACTTCCACAGCAGCAGGACTCCAAGCCACACTTGTGGCACATAAGGTAAACTAACAGGAGGGTGGCTGTGGATTAAAAAAAAATCACGTGTGTGAGTGTGTATGTGTGTGTGTGAGTATGTGTATGAGTTTGAGTGTATGAGTGTGAGTATGTGTGTGTATGAGTTTGAGTTTGTGTGTATTAGTGAGTGTGTGAGTATGAGTGTTTGTATGTGTATGAGTGTGTGTATGTGTATGAGTGTGTGTGTGTCAGGGTGTGCGTATGTGTGTATATATATATATGTCAGTGTGCTTTTGTCTGTGTGTGCGCACACATCTGTGTATGTGCATCTGTGTGTCAGGGTGTGTTTTTTATGTCTGTGTGTATCTGTGTCATGGTGTGGGCATGTACCAATGTTTGTGTGTCAGGGTGCATGTGTGTATATGTCGGTGTGTATCTATATGTGTGTATGTGTCGGTGTCTATATGAATTTGTGTGTATGTGTCTGTGTATTTATATGTATCTGTGTGTTAATGTGCATAAATACTAGTTCCGAGAAGTTCCATTTGTAAGCTCTATCTATATTCCATTATTGTTTCTTTGTAACATATATATATATATATATATATATATACATATATATATATATATATATATAAATTCACATGCAGAGGTAATAGGCGTTTTTAAAATGATCTCTTTCCTAAAGATCAAAAAATGCTGCAATTTCTGAAAGAGTAAATAAAATAAAATAAAGTGTGCACACAATACATTGGTCTCAATTATATTATAAATATTACGCAGACACAACAAATTGTTCATAAACTACCTGTTTAATTTTTCAAGACTTTTGCATCACATATTTCCTTATTAACCGTATGATCTAGCTGGGCGGGAGGATGGATGGGACCTGTCACCCACGCAGTATAATGCAGCAGTTTTATGAATTATTTCGGTGAGGAAAAGCCTATTACATCTGACAAGAGGATGATGATATTAGACTATCATCATTCAAATGGTACCCACCCGTTCCCCCTTTCATCCATCAGGCTCCCGTGCGTGGAAGTTTAAAGCCAGAGTGTCTACACAGCCAACCCCAAGACAAATACTCCTGCCTTTCCTCAAGTCCATGAAACATTTAGCATTTCATTATGAATCACAGCAGATGACAGTAACAAATAGCCCAATGAATTTGCCTTGTTGTCAGCGATGAAGTGAGGAATGCTGCAAAGCAAAATGTCTTTGTGGCTTTGGTGTGATCCACGCCAAATGTATGTCTGCATTGTTTTCTCGCACATGTAAATAAGTCAACAAACAAATAACCGGCAGTAGATGGGCTCAAAAGGTATAGTATTTAAAGGTAAAATCACATTCAGGTTTATTCTACAAAGAGAGAATTGTCCAGAATTCAAGAAGTGAATTCAAAGTGAATTCCAAATTAAAGTCAAAAATAGCCAAGCTGAGCAGCAGATTTATATTTAAACAAAGAAAAATTACACAACTACAAAAAGTTTACAGGGGAAAAAAAATGCAATATATATATATATATATATATATATATTATTTAACATGTAACCTTGCGAGGGGAATTGTTCATTATTGATATATTAGATACATTTTAAAAAATTCAGTTGAAGTTATAATTTCCCCTAAAATAGTGCTTGTCATAACAAAAATCTATGTGATATTACATTGTCTCTATTTCACTGAGTGGACGGGAGATCCTACAAAGAGAGTTATTCCTGATGCCCCACCCTGGCTTGGTCCAACTTGACAAAGTAATGTGAACAGGTTACATGTCTTTTGGCTGAGGTTGACTCACCTGAGCTTTTTGGCTGAGGTTGTGTTTTGTATGGAAAGGATATATAGATTGAACTTATTAAAGTTTGCATTTATAAAGTGGCAACATAGTCTATGTAATTCTTTAAATTTAGTTTTTGTCCATATTGACTTAATGTTTCATTACTCAGCAATGCATGCCTTGTTTGTCCACGATACCACCATCACTCTTGTTGAATGAGAATTTATCAGTCTAGGTGGGTCCCTATTATGGTCTCAGATATTCTAATGAGATGTTGGTTCTAATTGATCTTGCCAACATGAATTTAGATGCTGCCAATCCTTTATTTATGGAAAGAGGAATTTTAATTTAACTTTAAAAAAAAAAAAAAATTCAGATGGTTTTTAACTAGACTGCCAACCTTTTTTTTTACTCATCCAAAAACTACACATGCTTCACAAGCTTTTAGTTTAAGCTATTGAATTGCAGTTCAGCTTTTGCAAATTACAGTGAGAATAAAAACCGATAACAAAACAATCTTGGGATAAGTACGTTTATAGACTTTTACATAAAGTAGGCTCTTATAGCGTTCATTGAGAATGACATAGTACATATATTGTTCAAGAGCACTGTGCACAAGCAAAATTATAATAGTGCCATTATGTATAGTCAGACATATTAACATCAATGATTGAAAGTCAGAAATGATTGGTTTTAACTGAGCGAATAAAGAGGAAGGCACTTCAAAATGGTTGGGGGGGAGGACGGGGGAGTTAATACTAGTTAGGTATTGTGTCAGTTAAGGATAGTCAAAATGTGGAGGACAGGTTTAAAAGAAAAGGGGTAGGGTGAAATAAAATAAAGAGTAGTTTAGGGTAGAAAGGGACGAGAAGTAGGAAGAGATAAGGGGGAAAAGGGACATCAGGTCAAGCCCTGCTTCACTGATCAACTCCTGGCCAGAGTCCACCTCATGGACAGTCCTCTGAGTGAGCTATTCTAAAGAGCTTGGCCCATAGTTCCCCTGGCATCTATCTAACCAGCAAGCCATTAAGGCCAGTGAACCAAGTTGTTGTGTAATGGTAGGTATTGTCTGATGAAGATAGAATTAGTTGCTCATAAGGTCAAATTTCTTCCAGTCTCTGACCAAGTGTCCCACTCTCTGTCTCTAAATCTAAGTTATTAAATATGAACTGTATTAAATATGAACTGTATTTCTTTACGCTGATGACACCCAGTTATATATCTCCTCCACGGACCTCTCCGCTGCCGTCCTGCAATGTGTCACTGCTTGCCTTTCCTCCATCTGTGACTGGATGTCCTCTTGCTTTCTAAAACTAAATATCTCTAAAACTGAACTCCTTGTCTTTCCTCCTCCTAATACTGATACTCCTCTTTCGCTCTCCCTTGAAGTCAGTGATATCCACATCAGTCCATCCTTGCAAGCTTGCTGTCTTAGTGTCATAGTTGACTCTGGCCTCACCTTTGAGCCTCACATCCAGCATGTTACCAAATCTTGTAGATTCCATCTTAAAAACATAGCCCACATCCGCCCCTTTCTTATGCAAGATGTTACTAAAGAGCTTGTCCATGCTTTAGTAATTTCCCGCATGGATTGTTGTAACCCTCTACTAATTGGTCTTCATAAAAACCATGTTGCCCCACTACAGTCTGTAATGAATGCTGCCGCCAGACTGATTTTCCTCTCTAGTCGGTCCTTTCACACCGCACCCCTCTGTCAGTCCTTACATCGGCTTCCTGTATCCTATAGGAGTCAATTCAAAGTACTAACCCATAATCTATAAAGCATTGAACAATTCTAGCCCCTCTTATATCTCTTCACAGATCTAAAGGTATGCCCCATCATGGTCTCTCCTCTCTGGGCGTGACCTTCTCCTGTCCGCTGCTCGCACACATACAGCCAACTCACGCTTGCAGGACTTCTCGCGGGCGGCTTCCTTAACTCTCCCTTAGTCTTCAAGCGTTTAAGAAGTGCCTTAAAACCCATCTCTTTAGGAAAGCTTATGGCCTCCCAGTGTAACCTCTACCTCCTATACCTGTCTCTTGCTCTCTCCTAAAGGGCAGCACTCTACTCTCTCCTCCAGCTCTACTTCACTCCACCTTGTTTGATTGCTACCGCCTGTCCTAATGTGTTTTACACCCCACACCTATAGACTGTAAACTCGTTTGAGCAGGGTCCTTGAGTTGGTATATAGCTAAATTCCCACTCTCATAATATTGTAAAGCACTACGGAATCTGTTTGTGCAATATAAATGGCAATAATAATAATAATATTAATAATTGGAGGATTACTGATTTACGATAGTGCACTACATAAACGTAGGCGTGGTACACCAAAGTAAAAAAATAAATGTTACAGCTATAGATGAACTGCACATATGGCTCAAAGGGCTTGATTTAATATTTTTGGATAAACTTTTTAAATAAATGAAAGTTTTTGGATAAACTTTTAAAATTATTTAATATTTTGTGGAATGTTATATATAGATTTCTTTTCTATATTTATTTTAATATTGAAAGAATTTTAAAAAAAAATGCATCTAAAAATAATTAATACATTGAAAAGCTTATCGAAAAATATTAAATCATTATTTGCATTGAAGTTTTGAGTTTCTGTATTAGTTGTTGGTGGCATTAAGTAAAAAATAAAATGCCATTGTACATTCTGAAAAAACAACAACTGCTTGTAGTGTAAATGAGACCAGACGTGAAATCTCACTAGGTGAGTTATGTCTATTAACCCTTGTGCGATAGAATGCTTTCCTTAAAGGGACACCGAAGGCATTGTATCTGCTTCATCTCATTAAACTGGTTATAGTATCTGGAGTCCCCTGGTTCCATAATTTCTTTCAGCATTAAACAGTTTTTAATGTTCTAATGCTAAACAAGAGTCCCCGGCAGTCCATCCCCTCTGTGCTACTTTGGCTAATAAGAAGTATTAGCCTGAGCAGCAATGTGCAGCTGTGATTGGCTGAGAGTGTCAGCTGACTGCTTTTAGCCTGTCACAGCTCCAACTGACGGTATGAACGGGTATGTCAACAAGGCAGTGTCTAATCTCTGCCTTAGCTACACATACAGAAAGGGCCGGACTGTGGGTGACCAGGGACTTTTATTTTGTGGCATACTGCACGAACATGGTGCAACACTGAATGGAGGGACAGTACCAGGCCACTCCAGGCACTATAACCAATTCAAAGAGATAAAATGGTTATAGTGACTACAGTGTCCCTTTAATGGCATTCAAAAAGAACATGGAATAGGGACAGTAGGGCCCAAGCATGTAATTGCAGAAAGACAATCATATTATATAACAAAAAAATATTTTTAAAAAATGTGCAAAAAAAATAGCAGTTTCCAAACCAAAAAAGCCTTATTGATTATTTTGTGAAATGCTTAATAATCAATAGCTTTTTGTTAAATAAGACAATGTTGTTTGGTTCTATCTTTACCATACTTGCACCTCTCCAAATGATTTATTACTATGACATTTTCCAATAAAAATCATCAAAAATAGGAGGCTGTGTTAGACAGTGTATCACTTGTGGTATTGAACATGTGAGATGTAATATGATCTGCAAATGTATTTACAGCATCTTTATACACTCACCCGTAAGCATTTGGGGTGGGAAAATTGAAAAATTTAAATTCTTCTTTTGAACTGTACAAGCTATTGCAATACGAGCTATATTAATCTTGCTATCAACATTTTAGATTTAAAGAAACACACTATACCTATATTTAGCCGTGCCATTTCTAAAGAGGCAGTACAGGGACACCTGTCAGGATTGATATTATCTTAAACATTCTATTACAGAGACTATTGTAGCTTAAGGCTTGTGTGGACAATTCCTCCAACGTGTATTGGAAGAAAAGGAATATATTTTAGGTAATTTGTTTGGCATTAACTATAATTGAAAAGTAACCTTTAAAGCCATTTCTGCATGACTTGATAAAAGTTGACAGTTTAAACTTAAGAGAAAATAAACATATTTGAATTCTTCCTTAACATTTTCTTTATTTAATGGGGTTGTAAATAGATTTAGGATTTATGCCAATAGGCACAACAGAGGCCAATGTGCTTGTAAAAGTGTAAATTTCTATTGAAATCAAGCCATTTACTTCTTATTTGCTTATTTACATTTATATGTTGAAGTTAAATGCAGGGACTATGAAACTGGTCAAAATAAAGGTTCATCTTACAACAGGAAAAATAACCCAAAACACACTGCCAAAGATATACTGGAGGGGCTCATATATTCGAATGGGAATGTCTGTGCATTGTCCAATCAAATTCCAGACCTTAATCAATCTGACTATCTTGAAAAACGTGAAAATTGCTGTCTACCGAAATTAGCCATCCAAACCGACAGAGCATGAACAATTTTGCTAGGAAGATTGGGATGTCAAACAGAAAGAGGAAACCACACTCTTATGATGGTCCTGGTGCTGCCAGACCTGGGGCTGGACAAGCCCCCTCCAATAGTAAAACAAAAGTATGGTTTAGGCACTAGAGGGTCACTTGTGCAGCAGATTTATTGGAAAAACAGGGTTTCGATCTCCAATGAGATCTTTCTCAAGCTTGGAAAGAAGATCGGGATAGACTTCTATCAAGTATTGATTCATGTGGATATGTGCAACCAATAAATGCCTGTTTTTGTTTTTTAACATCTTGTTATAATTACATCAGAGGAAAGATGAACAATAAAGATGAAGAATTCTCAGCCTAAATGGGTTGTCTTCTGAAATTATCAACAACAAGAGGACATATAATGTCTTAATAATTTCAGGAAGTATTACTTTACTGAGAGTGTAGTGGATACATGGAATAGCCTTCCAGCTGAAGTGGTAGAGGTTAACACAGTAAAAGAGTTTAAGCATGCGTGGGATAGGCATAAGGCTATCCTAACTATAAGATAAGGCCAGGGACTAATGAAAGTATTAGAAAATTGGGCAGACTCGGGCCGAATGGTTCTCATCTGCCGTCACATTCTATGTTTCTACGTTTCTAAATTCTATAGATATTTTTTTTAAAAAGGCTTGGGTGCTTTTTTTGCAAAAACAGAATATTCAAGGCTATAATTAATATTAAATGTCGTCCTTTATAATATTTTAATGCGCTACTATATTATAGACTGTAAGCTCATTTGAGCATGGTCCTCTTCAACCTATTGTTCCTGTAAGTTTTCTTGTAATTGACCTATTTATAGTTACATCCCCCCTCTCATAATATTGTAAAGCGCTATGGAATTTATTGGCGCTATATAAATGGCTGTAATAATAATAATAATAAAAAATAATGCCAATCATAATTCCTATGTGAACAAGTTGATGATCTAAGTAGAGATCTGATTACCATCATGGAGTCAAGAAGGAAATATTTTTTTTCTGTTTGACATAATTGAAAATGACTAGAACTGGGTTTTTATTGCCTTGTTTTGAATCAATAGCATAATGTATTGGGTTTCACAGTTGAACTTAATGAACTTTTAGTATTTTTTTCAACCTAGACAACTATGTAACTACATAACAATATGATAAAAGTTTTGACCATAATCTCTCACTGGTACAAAAACCCCAGAGAAACTTGCTTCTATTAGCAACACCTGCGCACCGGAATGCTGGAGATGCGGCAAGTAGCTGGGCATGCTGTTCTACATGTGGTGGTTGTGCACCCAGATCCAACCATATTGGCAAGAGATACACCAGATCATCTCGGTAATCATGCACGACTCCGTTGAATACACTCCAGAAACCTATCTACTCCACCTGATTCCCATACCGCTGACAACCTTCAAGAAAACCATCATTCCATATCTGATAAACGCCCCGCGCAGCCTCATCCCGACCTTCTGGAGGCAGAGTTCAGTCCCCTCCACCAAGGACTGGATCACTAGGGTGGAAGACATCAGGAACATAGAGGAAATCATTCTGATGGCAAGGGGAAAGAGCCAGACCTACCAGAAAATCTGGTACCACTGGACACATTGGCTAACAACCATCTAACCAACCTGGAAAGGAAACATACAACTTTCAGCGGCGATAGAACAGACCCCATAGTGGAAACAAGGACACCACATATGGCGGAGCCACCTCCGGATGCCTCCCCGCTCGGGGCAGCGGGGAGAGAGGGGACCCGGAGCCGACCCGCTGACACCCCCCTCTCCTACTAGCTCCCATCACTTGCCTTCAGACCTGACCCCCTCCTCCTCAACCTCTTGCTCTTCTGTCACTTCTGGCTTCCGGATGTAACACTCCTCCACTCTGGAGGAACATACCACACATACAGACGGCCCAGGCCGAACAACCACACAGTGGCAAAGACCCCCCCTCCCCCCGAACACAACCCCAACGCCACTGGCCCATCCTCCCTGACCCTTCACCTGCCAATGAGCAACCGACACGTCGGAAACATACAAACCGCTAACACGACAGGATCACAATGCTGCCCAGGGAACCCATACATGCAGCCAACACTACGCAAAAACCTCCTCATTCAACCCACGAGGGAGGGAGGAAAAGTACCCCCGGGACAAGAGCACTCAATCCACCAACACCCCATAGGTACGAGCAGGGCCGGACTGGGGAAAAAATTAGGCCCGGGCATTTTTCAATTAGAGCGGCCCCCCAAAAAGGGGGCGGGGCCAGAGAAAGTGAGCATGTTGGTTCAATGCGCAGAGCCCCGCTGAAGAGCTCTAGCATTAGAAAAAGGCCCTGTATTTGTTCTGCGCAGCGCAAGCAAATGTAATAACATGCTTGCGCTGTGTTTGCTTTTAAATTGTCTCTGGTGTCTCCACAAGTGGGATACCAGAGGACAAAAGGGCCAGGAAAGTGTATGGTGCATGTGTTTGGCGCATGCTTGTGGGATTGCCTGTGTGTAGAGTGTGGTGTGGTATTGTGTAAATAGGTCAATTTTGTGGTGTAATATGTGTGGCTAGGGGCTGTAGAGAGTGCGTGTATAGGGGCATAGTGTTATAGGGGATGTAGCGAGTGTGTGCATACGGGCAGTAGTGTGTGTGTATAGGTGATGTAGTGTGTGTCACTTATACACACACACTACTGTGTGTAGAGAGGGTGTATTTAGATAATGTTGTATGTGTTTGCTTACAAGGAATGTAGTGTGTGTGTAGGTGGTGCAGTGTGTGTGTGTAAGAGATCTGGTGTGTAAAGGACCCAGAGTGTGTATAGAAGATTGTGTGTGTGTGTGTAGAGGATTAAGAGTGCATATAGGGTAAGGGATCTAGCGTGTATCTGGAGCGTAATGTGTGTAGTGGTGCAGTGTGAGGGGTGCTGTAGTGTGTATGTGTGTGTGTGTGTGTGTATATATATATATATATATATATATATATATATAATCTCAAAAAAACAGGATGCTTGGCACTCTCCTTTAAGTAATAAGAAAGAACTATTAGCCTGGGTGCTATATCCCAAACGTCAGAAATATACAAAAATCAAAACTGAGGATGCACTCACAGGACTTGGTTTAAGTAAAAAAAGGGACTTTTAATTATTCCATGTGAATGGAAAATTGATTTTTCTGTACATTTCACATGGAATAATTAAAAGTCCCTTTTTTTCACTTTAACCAAGTCCTGTGAGTGCATCCTCAGTTTTGATATATATATATATATATATATAAAAAATATATTTGGACGTATTGTATGTGTGAGGTGCGCAGCGTGTTTGTGTAAGAGGGGTGCTGTGTGTAAGGGTGTTTTTATCTGCCGTCACATTCTGGGTTTCTAATTTTATTTGTCTGTTAACTCACTGAGGGTTATTTTATATAATATATATGTGCTGTATATGTGTGGGAGTGAGGGTGCTGTCTGTCTGGGGGTGTGCTGTGTGTGTGTCTGTGGGGTGCTGTGTGTGTGTCTGTGGGGTGCTGTGTGTGTGTCTGTGGGGTGCTGTGTGTGTGTGTCTGTGGGGTGCTGTGTGTGTCTGTGGGGAGCTGTGTGTGTCTGTGGGGAGCTGTGTGTCTGGGTGATGTGTGTGTCTGTGGGGGGCTGTGTGTGTTCCTGGGGGGCTGTATGTGTCTGTGGGGGCTGTTAGGGAAATTATTTTAAAAATATTTTTTTTTTATTTTATTAATAATTATAATATTATAATAATTATAAAAAAAAAAAGTTATGTCCCCCCCTCCCTTCTTACCTTTAGCCTGGGAGGGGGGGAGATCCGTTCTGCGTGGAGAAGGGGGACCATGCTGCCTTCCCTGGTGGTCCAGTGGTGAGAGTGAACTCTAACCTGCGGGTTAGAGTTCACTCTCGCGAGATCTGAGCGTTGCCGCGGTAACCGCGGCAACGCTCAGAATCCCGCGAGAGGACCGGGCGGAGCTGCTTGTAAGAGCTCCGCCGGGTCCTCTCTTCTGCCTCCCTCCCTCCCTCACCCAGCCTGCGGCCGCCTGTAACAGTGCCTGTGGGCCGGTGAGGGAGATCTGTGATCTCCCCACCGGCCCATGGAGGCACACAGCAGGGCCGGCGCTCGGATAGCGCTGGCCCTGCAGGGGCCGGCCGGGGAGATCCTGTGATCTCCCTGCCGGCCTCGGCCCCACGGCCATCGCGGCCCACCGGGCATTTGCCCGGTATGCCCGATGGCCAGTCCGGGCCTGGGTACGAGACGTACTATACCACCGGTGATAATTAACTTTGTACCATGCCCAGACTAAAACCACTGCCAACCTGGCACATTGATCATTAACTGACAACTTGCCACTCAGAGAACGCAACCTATTCAGTACGATCCAGACAAGAATAGACCTGAGCTGACATGTGCACACCCAGACTGACACACCATACCTCTGCAGAAGCAACAGCACGCACTCACACGCCTGCTAAGACTTAGCCCAAAACCCTGGCCATCAGGATGTGCAGACTAGATACTAAGATTTTACGAATTGCCATTCACAACCTAGGACAGCTTAGAAATGAAACGGGTTAGGTGCATTACCCTTGCCCAAACACACTATCCCCTGAGTAGGCAACCGTACATGTATGCAAATATCCCATACTGTACCCCTATCCAACACATGCTATGACCTTACACATAAAATGAGACAGAAGTCACCCTATCACTAAGTACAATATTTCTGGTTATTACTGGATTTTAGAATAACTGTTATAATATGTTTAGTTAACAACCGTACTAAACCATGCTAATTGAAGTGACATATGTATTCAAGGCAAGACCTCACTGACAAACCAAGTAGAGTTGTCTCAGCACACCACGAGATGACAAATTAACCGCCGACGAGACTAGCGGCGACAGTAAGCATATCTCTTGCCTTGAGATAATCACCGTCACCAATGTGTAATTTAACCATCTGAAAACGCACTGCGGCTTCTACGTAAGCCTATGCACTGTCATAAGTATGCACTTCTTTCGCAGCTTCTGCGCAAGCCTATGCATTGTCACACGTATATGCACCTCTCTCGTGGCTTCTGCTTAAGCCTAGTCATTGACACACATTTGCACTTCTTTTTTCAATGAAAAATAAAGAATTAAAAAAAAAAAAATGAGACAGAAGTGAAGTAGCGGGTGGGCAGGACCTAATTGAGCTGCCGTAGGCCACTTAGGCCTGGTGGTTAACGCAACATCCTAATCCCACCTTGGAATATCAGTTGCGTCGGTGCAACCGGGTACTCTTGTGTATCAGAAATGCAACCCATTCATGCATCCTAAGAGCGTTCACTTAAGGATAACTCTTGATGCATATTCAGCTCGACTTCATGTATCTTGTTTTATATCCTGTTCGATATCTTGTGTCATAAATGTGCAATGTACCAAGACAAGCAACTCTGTTTCCCATAAAATGCTTACATTTCTATCATAAGTCACTGCATACTTAAATCTGTACCACTGCACAACAAAATAAAGAATGTAAAAAAAAAAAAAAGTTTTGACCATGTATGAATGTTGTGTAAAACAAATGATACATTTACTAACTGAAACCATTTTATTTCCAGTTTTTACCAGTAAAAGTTGTGAGAATGCCCAAGAGGTGTTAAATACTTATGCAAGCTATATTATTTATTTCAGATTGTGAGTTGTTTCAAAATATAACATTCGCTTTATTAAGAGAAGTATTATTTGCAATATGACGAATGTGGCTGACTGTACCTTTATGGAATTCCTCAAACCAGTGAATGCTACAAAAGTTTGTGTACTGCATTTTTCATTCTGCTGGCTCTATAAGAATTGTGGTTTAGGTGCATCCACCAGGCAAAGGTTGGTCCTGACTGCCCTGCAACTTCAAGCCGTGATGGCTAAAATCCCTCCCAGTGGTTGGACTACTAATCCCATGATGCTTTGGTACCCTGAGGTTAACAAAGCATCATGGTAGCATTAGTTACACAACAGCTAGGAGCTCAACGATAGGCATCACTGTCTTAAAGTAAATCGACACAATTTTTGTTGTAACGATTAGAAGAAACCTGATTTTTCCACAGACAAACTTTGTGGATTTTGTAGTTTGGTACCAGTAATATTTAAGAAGTTTAATAGCCTATTATTTTACAATGGAAAAGAAAACATTAAAGAGGGGGTGGGGGAGGGGAGAGCGTCAGACTGAGTCATTAATAGTGTTCTCCTGAATGTATAATTGCTCTAGGCACAGCAAGTCAGATTATTTTGACACCTGACATGCAATTAGAACATGGTCACACGGCTAAAGAAAGATTTTACACCCCCCCTTTTTTCTTTACATAGAGAAAGAAAAATTAGCATATTTCTTCTGCTTAGAATAATAAGGGCCTCAAATCAGGATTTGCTTAATGAGGTAAAATTCCAGTTGTTGACATTAATACATGTGACATATTTTTTTTTCCGGTTGTAAAAATAAACCCTGGGAGGCTGCATCTTTTACATGGCTGTTTTATGCCTCAGTAATACAAAACTGCTCACAGAAAGACAAAAGACCCACGCTGCCAGTTCTGTAACCGACAGGACAGGAACAAAGGCAGCCGAGACCTCTTAATGCAGTGACAAACGGAGATGCAAGCCTCCTGTTTGCTTTTTAGTTTATGCCTTCCTTAAGCATGATGAAACTGTGACACACAGAGTGATATCGTGGACATTTAACTCATCAAGTCTATTACCAGAGACTGACGTAGACAGAGGTGAGTATATATTATAGCCTTCAACGCACATGTCAGACAAACAGGGAACAATTACTTCTGCCCCAAGGAGTTATAGACAATGACGCAACCTTAAAATACAGGGCAGACTGAATAGGTCCAAAGAGGACTGATACAAAATGAAAATGTTTCATGAGCAGAAGAGGATGAACATTTGAAAAAGAATATTACAATTTTTTAATAAGTTTTTTTTTGAACTCGTAGTGACATTTCAAATACTTGATCATCTTTAATTCCACAGTGTTCCATGCTCATTGGCGCTACCGACATTAAAAACAAATTATCGTTTGGTTATATTTATTCAGATTCACCACCAAAATCATTTTGTAGCTCTGTATTTTCCATAAACCTTGAGTAAATGTCAGTGACTATGTGGGACAATATTATACCAATAACATACAATGGACGGATAACCTGCATATTTACAGTATATCAATATGTTCTAAAGTGATTTTGGGAGTTCAGTGTGAAACACATATCTTTATACATATAATTTGTGGCCTTCATTTCTAGTAGCCTGTGATAAGGTGTTTAACAAATACATTATTGAACCTCAAACAAAGATGTGTCCAACTGCTCTCGAAGATGCTTTCACGGCTGCAAATGATTGTAGATCACCGAAGTGGATAGTGACGGGGCCAACGGAAATGTGATGGGCAGAGAAGAGAACATATCTGGAAAATTCAAGTCTGTTTTGGTTAGTGATATTTAAAGTTGGTCTAACCATTGCTGACCTGTACAAATGGCTAGAAGAAATATTTTTCAGTTGTCTTAACAGATAAGGTAAACAGCAATCATAATATGGTGTTGCACCCTGGTAGTGTGGCTTAATACAAATACTTACTGATAGAATGGGTTCAAAGGAAAATCTTCAGCTGTTGGGATGTAGCAATACGTGCATTAAACAAGATAGCTGATTATATTGGCTGTTTTACATTTACCATTTAAATTTTTTTTATTTTTTTTAAAGAACAGAGTTTCTGTGAATAAACAACAGTGTTGCGAATGAGAAATATATTAGAAATTATTTCCATGTTAAAACCCAATTCGTTTGTCTACATTCGTTTGTCTTTCGGCGAAATAAAAATGGTGCACTGTTAAGTTTCATTTTAAATTGTTAATTTGAGAAGTATGTTTGAGAATTGGCCAAACTTTAGTGGAGCTTACCGATCACATAAAGCATATTCAAATCATTGACTTGTTATTAAATAAAATAGCAAATCATTCACACACTGTATGGTGTTAATAGGTTTATGCTGCTGTCACATTTGCAAAATGACTATTTAACTACATGGTATTAATAGATGGAAAATAGCGAACACCTCTGCAAAATTACCATTTCATTGTGCATCTCAGCTTGGTACATTTTGGACTGAACATTGTAGATACCAGTAGGGGCATAATAAAACGACTGAATGTGCTGCATTTAACATCATCATTATAAATGAATGAACAATATGTATTTCACATATAGGAACACTAGTTAAAAGAACACTTTTTATAACATGAACAAAACACATCTACTGCAGACCCTTCATAGCAGTGAATGAAGACATGGAACGATAAATAAAATATATAAAACCAAAATAAATGTTGAAATATTTTTTATCACTAATTACAGGAATAAACTAATGGTCAATATAAAAAACTCAACACTTAATATTTTAGTTTCAATATTTTTTAAAGCGTTAAAAGATGCTTTGGCTGCACATGTCCAGGATGGAGTGGGATCTACTGCTTTCTGGCTGAGACCCTTCAGGTAATTGTTGTAATGGTTATTTGATTTGCAAGTTGGCTTCTCACCATGTATCTTCCATTACATTCACTATAATTTCCTTTATTATAACTCCTGACTGTCGTGGATTTGGTGGGACCATCTCAAATTAAGCACGTAATAGTGTAATATTGTCTAGTAAAATGGAATATTGAGGAAGTGAAGTCTGGTACTCACAAGCCTGGAGCCAAATCTCATATGGCTCCCATGAATATCGCCTTGGGACTATTCAAAAGGATGTCCCACTCCTACTTCCACATGAGCTGTTGATTGTTCAAATTGGAATGAGGTCCAGAATCCAATATGGATCTTAGTAAAAAAAGTACTTTTATTGTATATAAAAAAAATAGTAAAACTTCATTATTTTGAAAAATAATTAAAAACACAAAATATACAGCTATATACTATATATATGAGTCCTGCCAAATGGCTATAAAGTTCAATGGTCACCGAAACGCGTTTCGCCCCTCCGGGGGCTTTTTCAATCGGTATAAGTAAATGTTCCTTGCAGTCGAACGTTCATTTATCCCCTGTGTGCCTTTACTTCCGGGTTCCGGCTGATTTCTCTTTGGAACGCATCGTGCGTTCCAACTGCGGCTGAAGTTTGCGATTCCACTTCCGGGTTCGCGGTTTCACTTCCGGATTGGGGTGATGATGTCGCTGGAACGCAACGTGCGTTCCAAACTTCGTTACGTTGCGTTCTCAGAGTTCACCTCCATATTATCGGGACGCAAAGCTGAATCGGCTGTGCGTTCCTTAACATGATGGTGAGGCACCAGAATATCGTAATATATACATTCTTAAAGAACATAAAGTATTTCACCTACATAAGATATTCAATACCTGTGAAAAATACATGCACTGTGAATTGGAATATATATTTTAATCCATATAGTGAAATCCCCTACACCATTAATAGTCATGCTATGGTGATCATGCTCTTAACGTGAGATGGTGATTAATATGATTGAGTGTACTTATTGATTATTAATCAGAAATTCTTAGATTGCAAAGTTTTTGGAATTTGTATTTGGAAATTGATTATTAATTATATCTAAAGTGACAAATTCCTCAGAACTATATTGTGCAATATAGAATCCGAATATCATATTAGGATAATGTAAAAAAAATATAGTAAATAAAATATATCATATTGCTATTAAAAACATCAATGGCATTCCATATTAATGATCTTTTAAAAGAAATGACACATCTCGAAATCTGAATTTAACCCATATGGTATGAGAGTATTAAAATTGTATATACATCTCATTTCTTCTATTCCAATTTTTTTATTAAAATCTCCTCCCCTCCAATCTCTTTTTACCAGTTTTAATGGGCAGAAAAAAAGCTTCTCGGGATCTTGATTATGGTGTGTTTTAAAATGATTGGATACACTATGTGTCTCTAGTCCTTTCTTAATATTACGTATGTGTTCTGAAATTCTCGTATGTACACATCTTATGGTTCTACCTATATAAAGTAAGTTACAAGGACATTTTAATATGTAGATTACTCCTTTCGAGAAACATGTTAGTTGATCCCTAATAGTAAAATCTTTATTCGTGTATTCCTTAATATTAGTTATGCATCTTTTTTTACTTTTAGTGGTTCTGCACGCTAAGCAGGTCCCACACCCATAAAAACCTTTATTTTGATTTAGAAAATGTGCATTAGTTTTAGGTCCTTCACTGCTTTGGACTAAGGTCCTTTTCAGGTTAGCTGCCCCTCTATATATTATATGAGGTTGACTTGGTAAAATATCTTTTAGGACCGTATCTTCTTGCAAAACATGCCAATATTTCTTGATAGCTTTATTCATTTTTTTATGGTTGCCATTAAAGTTGCATATAAAAGGGGTTTTTTTTGGATATTTTTGTTGATCAGTTTTTGATTTATAAGTTAATAATTCTGTTCTTGAAATTTGTTTTACGTCCTCCATGGCTTCCTCCAATTCCTTTTCCTCATATCCTTTCTCTTCGAACTGTGTTTTTATTTTTCTTGCCTGTATTACATAATCTTCATCATTTGTACAATTGCGTCTTATCCTCAAAAATTGTCCTTTTGGCGCGTTTTTCAGCCATGGTTTATGGTGGCAACTTGATTTCTCGATGTACCCGTTTGCATCTACTTCCTTAAAAAAATTTTTTGTTAAAATTTGCCCATTCTGTATGAAAATTAAAAGATCTAAGAATTGGATTTCTGTCTGGCTTTGTATAGTTGTTAAAATGATTCCCCAATCATTATCTTTTAAAAAAAGTTTAAAATTTTCTAGTAGATCTGTGGAACCTTCCCAGATAAAAAAGATATCATCTATGTATCTTCGATAGGACACCAAATTCGACACCCAAGGATGAGATGAAAAAATAAAATGTTCCTCCCAGTACGCCATAAAGAGATTTGCGTAACTGGGTGCGAATTTGGTGCCCATTGCTGTACCCCTAATTTGTAGATAAAAAGAATCCTGATACCAAAAATAATTGTTGTTTAAAATGAGTAAAATTCCTTCTAGAATAAAATCAATTTGTTCTGTTTTAAAATTAGCTTTAGTGAGGAAATATTTAACTGCCTTGATCCCCATGTCATGTGGAATAATGGTATAGAGGGATGTAACATCACTTGTTACTAAATGATAACTTTCCTTCCATTGAGTGGAATCTAGGACTTGCAGTATATGGATCGTATCTTTAAGATGTGCTCTTGTTTTTCCAACTATTGGTTGTAACAATATATCTATGTACTCGGAGATTTTTGAAGATATAGAGTCAATCCCCGAAATGATAGGGCGTCCTGGGGGATTGAGAGGGTTTTTATGTATTTTCGGTAAATAATAAAAAACTGGTGTTTTCGGGTGTGCCACTTGTAAATATTTCCCTTCTTTTTCTGTAAGGATTTTTAATTCTAGTCCCTTTTGGATAAAATCACCAAAGAGTTTCTTAACCTTCTCTATGGGGTTTAAATTAAGCTTCTGGTATGTTGTATTATCCGAAAGGATTCTCTCGGATTCTGCCTTATAGTTAGGACTAGATAGTATTACTATCCCTCCCCCTTTATCAGCCGGTTTAATGACTAGGTCTTTGTTACTCTGTAGATTCTTTAGGATACTTTTCTCTTTTATGGACATATTTTGTTGGAATTTATTTAATTTTTTAATTTTATTAATTTCACCCATCACCATCGTTTCAAAGGTTTTCATTTTATCTGAAATCATGTGTCTAGGAAAGAAATGAGATTTATCTTTTAGTTGTGTTTGTACAAATTCTGTATTGTGTTGTGTTTCCTGTTGCTCTTCTAATTGATTTTCTTTTTCAGCAAAAAATTTTTTAAGACATAAATTTCTCATAAATTTATTCATGTCTATGTAGAAGTTGAATTTATCAATATCTACTGTGGGGGCAAACTTTAAGCCTTTTTGTAGCACCTGTATTTCATCTTTAGTTAGTATGGAGTTTGTAAGGTTAAATATCCCTTTGGGCGTTACAACCTCCCCCTCTTCTCTTTGTTGCCTCCTATTCCTTCTTCCAATTCTTGTTCTCTGGACCTTTGGCGTTTCCCTGGAGATTCCCATGATGTGGGTTTCTCTTGCCATTTTAACTTCTCTATTGCTGGTTCCTTCCGAAAATCCAGTGAATTGTTCTGATATCTCCTTAAGTGGGTCCGTTCTGGAGTAGGTAATCTCGTGTCTCTTTGTATATCTTGAGGTCTATTGATTATCCTAGATTTTTCTCTGTGTCTAATTTGGAGATTTCTCTCCCTTATAGAATTTAAACTAGCACTTCTACTTCTACTTTTTTCTCTCCTTCTTGACTCTGTTGAGGGATATCTCTTTCTCACATCTCCTTGAGTCTTTCTTACTTTTTGGGGGGATTCATCTTGTATTTTTCTTCGTCCTTCTTTCACAACATCTCTGTAACTCCTGCTCAAATGATGGTGTACAGGGTTAAGTGTCTTTGATGTTGTGGGATATTCAAAATCATCCCTAACATATTTTGTTCTATAATGTCTACGATTTTCTCGTTCATATGTGATATTTTCATATTTCTCTTTTTCCAATCTTTGTTTGTGCAGTTTTTCTTTGTTAAATTGTTGATTATTATGGCTAAATCTTTGTTGTGTATAATTGTTCTGTCTGGGGAAATCCTTTCGTGATTCATACCTTTCTTCTTCTTGGTGGCCTCCACTTTGTTTTGCTATTCTTTTGGGGAACCTAATGTTACCTGTCTTATAGTCGTTAGTGTCTCTCAAATATTTTTTTCTTTTTATAGCAATGGTTTCCTTTTCTGCTCTTTCTACTTTTATTTTGATCTCTTTTATTGTTTGATTAAATATTTCTGGGCTAGAGGTGTCACTAAGTTTTTGTTTCCATGTATTAATTTCCTCATCTGTTTGTATTAGTGTCTCTTCTCTTCTGGATACTATGTATCCAATGACACTGAATGAAAAGCCTTCAAGTAGTTTGTTCCATCCTGCCATGAAACTTTCATTTTCTTTATCAAAAGTGGGATCTTTTTCAAACCTTAACCCCCTTGGAGTAATCTGTTCTTTAACGTATTTTTTTAAAGTGGCTACTTCCCATTTAATTTTCATCTCTCGGGTAAGTGCTTTTTCCAGATTCATTTTACATTTATCTGCGTTAATATAATCCATATCATTTAATGGAATTTCAAC
The DNA here is from genome assembly GCA_933207985.1 of Pelobates cultripes. Lineage (NCBI taxonomy): Eukaryota > Metazoa > Chordata > Amphibia > Anura > Pelobatidae > Pelobates > Pelobates cultripes. The sequence goes on from OW240924.1 coordinate 70,389,299, forward strand.
TTCAGAAAACATATGGTCTATATCATTTACTGTATAGTTTCTTTCTTCTAAATACGACATATTATATTCCTAAGACTGTATACAAAAGGGAATTTATAATAGTAAAATGCAAAAAACAAATATATACAGAGAGGTAATAGGATAAAGTGTGATAGCAATAAAGCTATAAACCCCCTGAGTGGAAACCCCTTACACCACTCAACAAATAGAAAGCAAATACATACAATGTAGAGGGTAGGTCACACTTAAAATACGTCTGAAAGAGATAAACAAAGCACGTAATAGTGTAATATTGTCTAGTAAAATGGAATATTGAGGAAGTGAAGTCTGGTACTCACAAGCCTGGAGCCAAATCTCATATGGCTCCCATGAATATCGCCTTGGGACTATTCAAAAGGATGTCCCACTCCTACTTCCACATGAGCTGTTGATTGTTCAAATTGGAATGAGGTCCAGAATCCAATATGGATCTTAGTAAAAAAAGTACTTTTATTGTATATAAAAAAAATAGTAAAACTTCATTATTTTGAAAAATAATTAAAAACACAAAATATACAGCTATATACTATATATATGAGTCCTGCCAAATGGCTATAAAGTTCAATGGTCACCGAAACGCGTTTCGCCCCTCCGGGGGCTTTTTCAATCGGTATAAGTAAATGTTCCTTGCAGTCGAACGTTCATTTATCCCCTGTGTGCCTTTACTTCCGGGTTCCGGCTGATTTCTCTTTGGAACGCATCGTGCGTTCCAACTGCGGCTGAAGTTTGCGATTCCACTTCCGGGTTCGCGGTTTCACTTCCGGATTGGGGTGATGATGTCGCTGGAACGCAACGTGCGTTCCAAACTTCGTTACGTTGCGTTCTCAGAGTTCACCTCCATATTATCGGGACGCAAAGCTGAATCGGCTGTGCGTTCCTTAACATGATGGTGAGGCACCAGAATATCGTAATATATACATTCTTAAAGAACATAAAGTATTTCACCTACATAAGATATTCAATACCTGTGAAAAATACATGCACTGTGAATTGGAATATATATTTTAATCCATATAGTGAAATCCCCTACACCATTAATAGTCATGCTATGGTGATCATGCTCTTAACGTGAGATGGTGATTAATATGATTGAGTGTACTTATTGATTATTAATCAGAAATTCTTAGATTGCAAAGTTTTTGGAATTTGTATTTGGAAATTGATTATTAATTATATCTAAAGTGACAAATTCCTCAGAACTATATTGTGCAATATAGAATCCGAATATCATATTAGGATAATGTAAAAAAAATATAGTAAATAAAATATATCATATTGCTATTAAAAACATCAATGGCATTCCATATTAATAATCTTTTAAAAGAAATGACACATCTCGAAATCTGAATTTAACCCATATGGTATGAGAGTATTAAAATTGTATATACATCTCATTTCTTCTATTCCAATTTTTTTATTAAAATCTCCTCCCCTCCAATCTCTTTTTACCAGTTTTAATGGGCAGAAAAAAAGCTTCTCGGGATCTTGATTATGGTGTGTTTTAAAATGATTGGATACACTATGTGTCTCTAGTCCTTTCTTAATATTACGTATGTGTTCTGAAATTCTCGTATGTACACATCTTATGGTTCTACCTATATAAAGTAAGTTACAAGGACATTTTAATATGTAGATTACTCCTTTCGAGAAACATGTTAGTTGATCCCTAATAGTAAAATCTTTATTCGTGTATTCCTTAATATTAGTTATGCATCTTTTTTTACTTTTAGTGGTTCTGCACGCTAAGCAGGTCCCACACCCATAAAAACCTTTATTTTGATTTAGAAAATGTGCATTAGTTTTAGGTCCTTCACTGCTTTGGACTAAGGTCCTTTTCAGGTTAGCTGCCCCTCTATATATTATATGAGGTTGACTTGGTAAAATATCTTTTAGGACCGTATCTTCTTGCAAAACATGCCAATATTTCTTGATAGCTTTATTCATTTTTTTATGGTTGCCATTAAAGTTGCATATAAAAGGGGTTTTTTTTGGATATTTTTGTTGATCAGTTTTTGATTTATAAGTTAATAATTCTGTTCTTGAAATTTGTTTTACGTCCTCCATGGCTTCCTCCAATTCCTTTTCCTCATATCCTTTCTCTTCGAACTGTGTTTTTATTTTTCTTGCCTGTATTACATAATCTTCATCATTTGTACAATTGCGTCTTATCCTCAAAAATTGTCCTTTTGGCGCGTTTTTCAGCCATGGTTTATGGTGGCAACTTGATTTCTCGATGTACCCGTTTGCATCTACTTCCTTAAAAAAATTTTTTGTTAAAATTTGCCCATTCTGTATGAAAATTAAAAGATCTAAGAATTGGATTTCTGTCTGGCTTTGTATAGTTGTTAAAATGATTCCCCAATCATTATCTTTTAAAAAAAGTTTAAAATTTTCTAGTAGATCTGTGGAACCTTCCCAGATAAAAAAGATATCATCTATGTATCTTCGACCTCATTCCAATTTGAACAATCAACAGCTCATGTGGAAGTAGGAGTGGGACATCCTTTTGAATAGTCCCAAGGCGATATTCATGGGAGCCATATGAGATTTGGCTCCAGGCTTGTGAGTACCAGACTTCACTTCCTCAATATTCCATTTTACTAGACAATATTACACTATTACGTGCTTTGTTTATCTCTTTCAGACGTATTTTAAGTGTGACCTACCCTCTACATTGTATGTATTTGCTTTCTATTTGTTGAGTGGTGTAAGGGGTTTCCACTCAGGGGGTTTATAGCTTTATTGCTATCACACTTTATCCTATTACCTCTCTGTATATATTTGTTTTTTGCATTTTACTATTATAAATTCCCTTTTGTATACAGTCTTAGGAATATAATATGTCGTATTTAGAAGAAAGAAACTATACAGTAAATGATATAGACCATATGTTTTCTGAAGTTGAAATTCCATTAAATGATATGGATTATATTAACGCAGATAAATGTAAAATGAATCTGGAAAAAGCACTTACCCGAGAGATGAAAATTAAATGGGAAGTAGCCACTTTAAAAAAATACGTTAAAGAACAGATTACTCCAAGGGGGTTAAGGTTTGAAAAAGATCCCACTTTTGATAAAGAAAATGAAAGTTTCATGGCAGGATGGAACAAACTACTTGAAGGCTTTTCATTCAGTGTCATTGGATACATAGTATCCAGAAGAGAAGAGACACTAATACAAATAGATGAGGAAATTAATACATGGAAACAAAAACTTAGTGACACCTCTAGCCCAGAAATATTTAATCAAACAATAAAAGAGATCAAAATAAAAGTAGAAAGAGCAGAAAAGGAAACCATTGCTATAAAAAGAAAAAAATATTTGAGAGACACTAACGACTATAAGACAGGTAACATTAGGTTCCCCAAAAGAATAGCAAAACAAAGTGGAGGCCACCAAGAAGAAGAAAGGTATGAATCACGAAAGGATTTCCCCAGACAGAACAATTATACACAACAAAGATTTAGCCATAATAATCAACAATTTAACAAAGAAAAACTGCACAAACAAAGATTGGAAAAAGAGAAATATGAAAATATCACATATGAACGAGAAAATCGTAGACATTATAGAACAAAATATGTTAGGGATGATTTTGAATATCCCACAACATCAAAGACACTTAACCCTGTACACCATCATTTGAGCAGGAGTTACAGAGATGTTGTGAAAGAAGGACGAAGAAAAATACAAGATGAATCCCCCCAAAAAGTAAGAAAGACTCAAGGAGATGTGAGAAAGAGATATCCCTCAACAGAGTCAAGAAGGAGAGAAAAAAGTAGAAGTAGAAGTGCTAGTTTAAATTCTATAAGGGAGAGAAATCTCCAAATTAGACACAGAGAAAAATCTAGGATAATCAATAGACCTCAAGATATACAAAGAGACACGAGATTACCTACTCCAGAACGGACCCACTTAAGGAGATATCAGAACAATTCACTGGATTTTCGGAAGGAACCAGCAATAGAGAAGTTAAAATGGCAAGAGAAACCCACATCATGGGAATCTCCAGGGAAACGCCAAAGGTCCAGAGAACAAGAATTGGAAGAAGGAATAGGAGGCAACAAAGAGAAGAGGGGGAGGTTGTAACGCCCAAAGGGATATTTAACCTTACAAACTCCATACTAACTAAAGATGAAATACAGGTGCTACAAAAAGGCTTAAAGTTTGCCCCCACAGTAGATATTGATAAATTCAACTTCTACATAGACATGAATAAATTTATGAGAAATTTATGTCTTAAAAAATTTTTTGCTGAAAAAGAAAATCAATTAGAAGAGCAACAGGAAACACAACACAATACAGAATTTGTACAAACACAACTAAAAGATAAATCTCATTTCTTTCCTAGACACATGATTTCAGATAAAATGAAAACCTTTGAAACGATGGTGATGGGTGAAATTAATAAAATTAAAAAATTAAATAAATTCCAACAAAATATGTCCATAAAAGAGAAAAGTATCCTAAAGAATCTACAGAGTAACAAAGACCTAGTCATTAAACCGGCTGATAAAGGGGGAGGGATAGTAATACTATCTAGTCCCAACTATAAGGCAGAATCCGAGAGAATCCTTTCGGATAATACAACATACCAGAAGCTTAATTTAAACCCCATAGAGAAGGTTAAGAAACTCTTTGGTGATTTTATCCAAAAGGGACTAGAATTAAAAATCCTTACAGAAAAAGAAGGGAAATATTTACAAGTGGCACACCCGAAAACACCAGTTTTTTATTATTTACCGAAAATACATAAAAACCCTCTCAATCCCCCAGGACGCCCTATCATTTCGGGGATTGACTCTATATCTTCAAAAATCTCCGAGTACATAGATATATTGTTACAACCAATAGTTGGAAAAACAAGAGCACATCTTAAAGATACGATCCATATACTGCAAGTCCTAGATTCCACTCAATGGAAGGAAAGTTATCATTTAGTAACAAGTGATGTTACATCCCTCTATACCATTATTCCACATGACATGGGGATCAAGGCAGTTAAATATTTCCTCACTAAAGCTAATTTTAAAACAGAACAAATTGATTTTATTCTAGAAGGAATTTTACTCATTTTAAACAACAATTATTTTTGGTATCAGGATTCTTTTTATCTACAAATTAGGGGTACAGCAATGGGCACCAAATTCGCACCCAGTTACGCAAATCTCTTTATGGCGTACTGGGAGGAACATTTTATTTTTTCATCTCATCCTTGGGTGTCGAATTTGGTGTCCTATCGAAGATACATAGATGATATCTTTTTTATCTGGGAAGGTTCCACAGATCTACTAGAAAATTTTAAACTTTTTTTAAAAGATAATGATTGGGGAATCATTTTAACAACTATACAAAGCCAGACAGAAATCCAATTCTTAGATCTTTTAATTTTCATACAGAATGGGCAAATTTTAACAAAAAATTTTTTTAAGGAAGTAGATGCAAACGGGTACATCGAGAAATCAAGTTGCCACCATAAACCATGGCTGAAAAACGCGCCAAAAGGACAATTTTTGAGGATAAGACGCAATTGTACAAATGATGAAGATTATGTAATACAGGCAAGAAAAATAAAAACACAGTTCGAAGAGAAAGGATATGAGGAAAAGGAATTGGAGGAAGCCATGGAGGACGTAAAACAAATTTCAAGAACAGAATTATTAACTTATAAATCAAAAACTGATCAACAAAAATATCCAAAAAAAACCCCTTTTATATGCAACTTTAATGGCAACCATAAAAAAATGAATAAAGCTATCAAGAAATATTGGCATGTTTTGCAAGAAGATACGGTCCTAAAAGATATTTTACCAAGTCAACCTCATATAATATATAGAGGGGCAGCTAACCTGAAAAGGACCTTAGTCCAAAGCAGTGAAGGACCTAAAACTAATGCACATTTTCTAAATCAAAATAAAGGTTTTTATGGGTGTGGGACCTGCTTAGCGTGCAGAACCACTAAAAGTAAAAAAAGATGCATAACTAATATTAAGGAATACACGAATAAAGATTTTACTATTAGGGATCAACTAACATGTTTCTCGAAAGGAGTAATCTACATATTAAAATGTCCTTGTAACTTACTTTATATAGGTAGAACCATAAGATGTGTACATACGAGAATTTCAGAACACATACGTAATATTAAGAAAGGACTAGAGACACATAGTGTATCCAATCATTTTAAAACACACCATAATCAAGATCCCGAGAAGCTTTTTTTCTGCCCATTAAAACTGGTAAAAAGAGATTGGAGGGGAGGAGATTTTAATAAAAAAATTGGAATAGAAGAAATGAGATGTATATACAATTTTAATACTCTCATACCATATGGGTTAAATTCAGATTTCGAGATGTGTCATTTCTTTTAAAAGATTATTAATATGGAATGCCATTGATGTTTTTAATAGCAATATGATATATTTTATTTACTATATTTTTTTTACATTATCCTAATATGATATTCGGATTCTATATTGCACAATATAGTTCTGAGGAATTTGTCACTTTAGATATAATTAATAATCAATTTCCAAATACAAATTCCAAAAACTTTGCAATCTAAGAATTTCTGATTAATAATCAATAAGTACACTCAATCATATTAATCACCATCTCACGTTAAGAGCATGATCACCATAGCATGACTATTAATGGTGTAGGGGATTTCACTATATGGATTAAAATATATATTCCAATTCACAGTGCATGTATTTTTCACAGGTATTGAATATCTTATGTAGGTGAAATACTTTATGTTCTTTAAGAATGTATATATTACGATATTCTGGTGCCTCACCATCATGTTAAGGAACGCACAGCCGATTCAGCTTTGCGTCCCGATAATATGGAGGTGAACTCTGAGAACGCAACGTAACGAAGTTTGGAACGCACGTTGCGTTCCAGCGACATCATCACCCCAATCCGGAAGTGAAACCGCGAACCCGGAAGTGGAATCGCAAACTTCAGCCGCAGTTGGAACGCACGATGCGTTCCAAAGAGAAATCAGCCGGAACCCGGAAGTAAAGGCACACAGGGGATAAATGAACGTTCGACTGCAAGGAACATTTACTTATACCGATTGAAAAAGCCCCCGGAGGGGCGAAACGCGTTTCGGTGACCATTGAACTTTATAGCCATTTGGCAGGACTCATATATATAGTATATAGCTGTATATTTTGTGTTTTTAATTATTTTTCAAAATAATGAAGTTTTACTATTTTTTTTATATACAATAAAAGTACTTTTTTTACTAAGATCCATATTGGATTCTGGACCTCATTCCAATTTGAACAATCAACAGCTCATGTGGAAGTAGGAGTGGGACATCCTTTTGAATAGTCCCAAGGCGATATTCATGGGAGCCATATGAGATTTGGCTCCAGGCTTGTGAGTACCAGACTTCACTTCCTCAATATTCCATTTTACTAGACAATATTACACTATTACGTGCTTTGTTTATCTCTTTCAGACGTATTTTAAGTGTGACCTACCCTCTACATTGTATGTATTTGCTTTCTATTTGTTGAGTGGTGTAAGGGGTTTCCACTCAGGGGGTTTATAGCTTTATTGCTATCACACTTTATCCTATTACCTCTCTGTATATATTTGTTTTTTGCATTTTACTATTATAAATTCCCTTTTGTATACAGTCTTAGGAATATAATATGTCGTATTTAGAAGAAAGAAACTATACAGTAAATGATATAGACCATATGTTTTCTGAAGTTGAAATTCCATTAAATGATATGGATTATATTAACGCAGATAAATGTAAAATGAATCTGGAAAAAGCACTTACCCGAGAGATGAAAATTAAATGGGAAGTAGCCACTTTAAAAAAATACGTTAAAGAACAGATTACTCCAAGGGGGTTAAGGTTTGAAAAAGATCCCACTTTTGATAAAGAAAATGAAAGTTTCATGGCAGGATGGAACAAACTACTTGAAGGCTTTTCATTCAGTGTCATTGGATACATAGTATCCAGAAGAGAAGAGACACTAATACAAATAGATGAGGAAATTAATACATGGAAACAAAAACTTAGTGACACCTCTAGCCCAGAAATATTTAATCAAACAATAAAAGAGATCAAAATAAAAGTAGAAAGAGCAGAAAAGGAAACCATTGCTATAAAAAGAAAAAAATATTTGAGAGACACTAACGACTATAAGACAGGTAACATTAGGTTCCCCAAAAGAATAGCAAAACAAAGTGGAGGCCACCAAGAAGAAGAAAGGTATGAATCACGAAAGGATTTCCCCAGACAGAACAATTATACACAACAAAGATTTAGCCATAATAATCAACAATTTAACAAAGAAAAACTGCACAAACAAAGATTGGAAAAAGAGAAATATGAAAATATCACATATGAACGAGAAAATCGTAGACATTATAGAACAAAATATGTTAGGGATGATTTTGAATATCCCACAACATCAAAGACACTTAACCCTGTACACCATCATTTGAGCAGGAGTTACAGAGATGTTGTGAAAGAAGGACGAAGAAAAATACAAGATGAATCCCCCCAAAAAGTAAGAAAGACTCAAGGAGATGTGAGAAAGAGATATCCCTCAACAGAGTCAAGAAGGAGAGAAAAAAGTAGAAGTAGAAGTGCTAGTTTAAATTCTATAAGGGAGAGAAATCTCCAAATTAGACACAGAGAAAAATCTAGGATAATCAATAGACCTCAAGATATACAAAGAGACACGAGATTACCTACTCCAGAACGGACCCACTTAAGGAGATATCAGAACAATTCACTGGATTTTCGGAAGGAACCAGCAATAGAGAAGTTAAAATGGCAAGAGAAACCCACATCATGGGAATCTCCAGGGAAACGCCAAAGGTCCAGAGAACAAGAATTGGAAGAAGGAATAGGAGGCAACAAAGAGAAGAGGGGGAGGTTGTAACGCCCAAAGGGATATTTAACCTTACAAACTCCATACTAACTAAAGATGAAATACAGGTGCTACAAAAAGGCTTAAAGTTTGCCCCCACAGTAGATATTGATAAATTCAACTTCTACATAGACATGAATAAATTTATGAGAAATTTATGTCTTAAAAAATTTTTTGCTGAAAAAGAAAATCAATTAGAAGAGCAACAGGAAACACAACACAATACAGAATTTGTACAAACACAACTAAAAGATAAATCTCATTTCTTTCCTAGACACATGATTTCAGATAAAATGAAAACCTTTGAAACGATGGTGATGGGTGAAATTAATAAAATTAAAAAATTAAATAAATTCCAACAAAATATGTCCATAAAAGAGAAAAGTATCCTAAAGAATCTACAGAGTAACAAAGACCTAGTCATTAAACCGGCTGATAAAGGGGGAGGGATAGTAATACTATCTAGTCCTAACTATAAGGCAGAATCCGAGAGAATCCTTTCGGATAATACAACATACCAGAAGCTTAATTTAAACCCCATAGAGAAGGTTAAGAAACTCTTTGGTGATTTTATCCAAAAGGGACTAGAATTAAAAATCCTTACAGAAAAAGAAGGGAAATATTTACAAGTGGCACACCCGAAAACACCAGTTTTTTATTATTTACCGAAAATACATAAAAACCCTCTCAATCCCCCAGGACGCCCTATCATTTCGGGGATTGACTCTATATCTTCAAAAATCTCCGAGTACATAGATATATTGTTACAACCAATAGTTGGAAAAACAAGAGCACATCTTAAAGATACGATCCATATACTGCAAGTCCTAGATTCCACTCAATGGAAGGAAAGTTATCATTTAGTAACAAGTGATGTTACATCCCTCTATACCATTATTCCACATGACATGGGGATCAAGGCAGTTAAATATTTCCTCACTAAAGCTAATTTTAAAACAGAACAAATTGATTTTATTCTAGAAGGAATTTTACTCATTTTAAACAACAATTATTTTTGGTATCAGGATTCTTTTTATCTACAAATTAGGGGTACAGCAATGGGCACCAAATTCGCACCCAGTTACGCAAATCTTTTTATGGCGTACTGGGAGGAACATTTTATTTTTTCATCTCATCCTTGGGTGTCGAATTTGGTGTCCTATCGAAGATACATAGATGATATCTTTTTTATCTGGGAAGGTTCCACAGATCTACTAGAAAATTTTAAACTTTTTTTAAAAGATAATGATTGGGGAATCATTTTAACAACTATACAAAGCCAGACAGAAATCCAATTCTTAGATCTTTTAATTTTCATACAGAATGGGCAAATTTTAACAAAAAATTTTTTTAAGGAAGTAGATGCAAACGGGTACATCGAGAAATCAAGTTGCCACCATAAACCATGGCTGAAAAACGCGCCAAAAGGACAATTTTTGAGGATAAGACGCAATTGTACAAATGATGAAGATTATGTAATACAGGCAAGAAAAATAAAAACACAGTTCGAAGAGAAAGGATATGAGGAAAAGGAATTGGAGGAAGCCATGGAGGACGTAAAACAAATTTCAAGAACAGAATTATTAACTTATAAATCAAAAACTGATCAACAAAAATATCCAAAAAAAACCCCTTTTATATGCAACTTTAATGGCAACCATAAAAAAATGAATAAAGCTATCAAGAAATATTGGCATGTTTTGCAAGAAGATACGGTCCTAAAAGATATTTTACCAAGTCAACCTCATATAATATATAGAGGGGCAGCTAACCTGAAAAGGACCTTAGTCCAAAGCAGTGAAGGACCTAAAACTAATGCACATTTTCTAAATCAAAATAAAGGTTTTTATGGGTGTGGGACCTGCTTAGCGTGCAGAACCACTAAAAGTAAAAAAAGATGCATAACTAATATTAAGGAATACACGAATAAAGATTTTACTATTAGGGATCAACTAACATGTTTCTCGAAAGGAGTAATCTACATATTAAAATGTCCTTGTAACTTACTTTATATAGGTAGAACCATAAGATGTGTACATACGAGAATTTCAGAACACATACGTAATATTAAGAAAGGACTAGAGACACATAGTGTATCCAATCATTTTAAAACACACCATAATCAAGATCCCGAGAAGCTTTTTTTCTGCCCATTAAAACTGGTAAAAAGAGATTGGAGGGGAGGAGATTTTAATAAAAAAATTGGAATAGAAGAAATGAGATGTATATACAATTTTAATACTCTCATACCATATGGGTTAAATTCAGATTTCGAGATGTGTCATTTCTTTTAAAAGATTATTAATATGGAATGCCATTGATGTTTTTAATAGCAATATGATATATTTTATTTACTATATTTTTTTTACATTATCCTAATATGATATTCGGATTCTATATTGCACAATATAGTTCTGAGGAATTTGTCACTTTAGATATAATTAATAATCAATTTCCAAATACAAATTCCAAAAACTTTGCAATCTAAGAATTTCTGATTAATAATCAATAAGTACACTCAATCATATTAATCACCATCTCACGTTAAGAGCATGATCACCATAGCATGACTATTAATGGTGTAGGGGATTTCACTATATGGATTAAAATATATATTCCAATTCACAGTGCATGTATTTTTCACAGGTATTGAATATCTTATGTAGGTGAAATACTTTATGTTCTTTAAGAATGTATATATTACGATATTCTGGTGCCTCACCATCATGTTAAGGAACGCACAGCCGATTCAGCTTTGCGTCCCGATAATATGGAGGTGAACTCTGAGAACGCAACGTAACGAAGTTTGGAACGCACGTTGCGTTCCAGCGACATCATCACCCCAATCCGGAAGTGAAACCGCGAACCCGGAAGTGGAATCGCAAACTTCAGCCGCAGTTGGAACGCACGATGCGTTCCAAAGAGAAATCAGCCGGAACCCGGAAGTAAAGGCACACAGGGGATAAATGAACGTTCGACTGCAAGGAACATTTACTTATACCGATTGAAAAAGCCCCCGGAGGGGCGAAACGCGTTTCGGTGACCAT